>ML675611.1:18441257-18585104 GCA_007922155.1 Mesoclemmys tuberculata | reverse complement strand
CCAAATTAATTCCTCTAGCTGTGCTCTCTTGGATTCAAGAAGGCGCTCACCAAATTACTCCACTCTGATATCCATGGGAATTCCCAGTAGGTCCTGGAGTCACCAAAATGGGTCAGTGTGAATGGCCTGCCTTGCCCAATCTCTACGTGGCACGCCATATCCCGCCCTGACCAAAGGGAAAAACCTCAGGTGGTTTCAAGAGTAGTGTTAGTTCTCCTGGGAATTATTCTGCAGATATGATCTAGCTCTGTGTTCAGATAGCTGATAAACTGAATCGGATCCTAGTTCAGTGGTTTTCTGAACCACCTTTACCCAACAAAAAACTTCTTTGTTGCCTTTTGAACTCCTTGCCAAGATCTTCAGATCTGTTGTTCATCATCATTCTAGTGATAGTGTCCAAGCATGACCTCACCACGGTGTCATTCTTGAATCCTTTCCTTTCATTTAGAAGGATAATTATACAGCCCTTGATTTTAACCCCCTCCAGGCACCAAAGTGTTATAAAGTGATCCTGTACCCAGGGAACAAGAGTGCTGCCTTGGTCCGTCTGGTCTTCCCAGTCTATTCCCTGTGCTCTAATTACTGCAGCAGTAGGTCTAGTCCCTCTGTTCCCAATGGTTTTCACATCTCCATAATAAAATACGAGACTCCTCTCAGGCTTTTATTACCTGAGCCTTAGGAATTCATGTAAGCTATGAAAAATGAATATCTTCTCATTACTCACAGGGAAGAGTGGCTTTCAAATATTTCAGAACTAGCACATTTCTGTTTTCCTGACAGAATCCTCCATGTAATCAGGGACATTAAGTGCCTGCTAATGCAATGTGCAACTGTGTAAAGTATGCATTAACCATAGAAGGAAAAGAACCCAAGAATCAGCTCGGGACTGTGTGTTACAAGCGCTACAGAACCAAGTTACAGCAATCATTTACATTCAGCTTTTTCATCCCCCAGGAGCATTTTCTTTGGGAAGTTTTCAAAGGTTTTCTGTGCAAGTAGTTAAAAATTGCTGCAGCAGTCAAGAAAAATCTCTTTTTCGGACTTATTCCACCTACCTGTGTGCGTGGGCGTGTGCGCTTTCAGCTTGCAGACAGCTTGCTAGATCCTCAATGGGTGTGTGACACTGGACAGTTTTGTGAGCGCCTCCTAACTCCCTCTGCTCCTGGTGCCCCCTGTCCACTGTTGCCCTCATCAGGCGGGTCTTCAGTGGCTCAGCCCTCTGGCCAAGTCACACGTAGTCTAAACACACAAAGTAACCCCTTCTGGAGTAAGGTCCAGGGCCTGTCTCTGGACCTTTGATACAATCTTTAGCTCTATGTCTGAGCTCAGCCCTCCACCCCTTCTGGGCTAGCTTTACATCCATATCTGCCCTGGTATAGAGCAGTGCCTCCAGGGCTTTCTCCTTGGAGACTCTTTAAGTCCTTTAGGAGTGCCATGGAGACCCTTTAAGTCATGCCCTTACTTGGGCGTCTAAACAAGCCTTCTCCCTTTCTCAGGGCTTAGGCCACCATGCCAGTGGAGGGGGGGGCAGGGGCCAGGCCTGACCACTACTCCAGGTCCTGACCCAGGGACCTGTAAACAGCAGTCACTTGTTTCTTCCTGTAATAGTTGCTGCTGCTATTCCCTGGGCCACTTTCCACATAGACCCTTCCTCTTCACCCTTACCACAGGGTTGTTTTAAAAAAAAAAACTCAGCTCCTCTCCTTCCTCACTCTTCCTGCCTCATACAGCATCTGATTTGCTCCAGCCCTGCAACTCCTTTTAACTGGATCTGCTGCTTGCTGATTGGCTGCCTCCCTGCAGCCTCTCTAGGCAGCCCTGGAGGACCCACCTTCACTGCTCTTTTTCTGGGGCGGGGTGTGGAAGGATATTGAGACGTCCAGCAGAGAGCCTCAAAGGCTCAGTGTGCCCTGTCACAGGGTGTAAATCAGTTTTTGAGGTCAATGGAGCCCCCTCAATTTATACTCACTGAGGATCTGGCCCAGGTGGCTGTATATCTCTGCACTTGGAAAGCCTGAGGATGGCTGTACATGAAGAGAAGCAAAGTGAGATATTGGTAGCCAGTCTCATTCGCTTTCCTGTGTGAAGGGCAGTTGTAGAGCTGCGAGAAATGGTGCCCATGGACTCATCTGACATACACATTTTATCTTTTCTGTACTGGCAGCACGAAGGTCGGATCACAACCATTCCTCCTCTGAACGTTTGAAGTTGGTCTGAGCTGAGGAATGTCTGCTTCTTAGCATTTCAATTGAGGGTGGCAAATAAAATTTATAAGTGTTCCTTTAGGCAGTTTTGTCACCAAGCCTGAAATGGAACAGCCTGCTGTAGGACTTGAAAAGACGTTTTTTCAAACCAGACCACAGGAAGAATAGGAGTTGCTGCAGGCAAACTTTGCAAACGTGTCTTCTCTTTCAGAAAAGTGAGGGAGAGAGTATCTGGTTCCCTTGGTGTCTAAAATCAAGTGAGATGGGAATGCTTTGCACCAATGTGTTTAGAAGCATATGTACAAAGTGAAAGAGGGCGTTTCATTAAAGTTAGTGTCATAGCTGTGATTCCTCAAGCTCTTCATTCCAGATGATCACATCTTGTAGACAGTGGGGCTGCAAAGCATTATTTGGTTTCATAAGATATGGAAGTCCATAAATCATTGATGTGCAAAGGACACAGGAAGGAGGCAGCTTTTATTCCTACAGCTTGCTGGGATGATATAAACTCAGCCCCCTTTTTTGCCTGAATACATGTGCATTAATAAAAGATTGAGACAGAAATGTTAATGGGAAGATCATGCTAAATGTAAATCCACAGGCCCCAGTCCTCTTGCCAACTGGATGCTTCAGATATTAAGTGAGGTTGAAGATGATGGGCAGACAAAACTTGGAAGCCACATATTCTAGTGAATAGGTCACAAAGTTCAGCCAGGAGACCTGGGCTTTATCTGACCTGCTGTGTGACTTGACCAAGTCTCTGTGCCTCCTGCCATTTGTTATTCACACAGTAAGCTCTTTGGGGCAGGGGTTGTCTTTTAAATGCATGTGTGCAGCGTCTAGTACAATGGGATCCTGATGTCAGAGAAGCCCTATCTGTGCCTGAAATATACATCATGATAAGATGCTCAGCCACTATAAACTGGCATAGCTCCTTTAACTTCAATGGAGGTGACACCAGCTGTGTCTCTGCTCTCAACTTCTCACAAAATATCATTCTTTCTAATCTAGCCAAAGGTGAAGACATTTCTTCTTTTACACCCTCTGACAAGGGAAGTGACTCAATTCCACATAAGCTCAGGAATTCAAGCTTTACTAATAGCTGGAAATTGATTAAGCACACATGGATGATTGCTAAGAGGAGCCGGTAAACTTTGCTTTGCTTCAGCTATTTTAGTTTTTAAGGCAATGAAAGGTCAAAATAAACCATCCATAAATGTGGCAGCGATTAACACCTCCCAAAGGTTATTGCCCAACATGTAATTGTTCATCCTGTGTCACCTAATAAAATATTAGGGCAACAGCTGCCGGAAGCCTACTTACATTGGAAGGAACATGCACACACACACATTTCTCTGTGATGTATGTGAGGATTACCCACAGCTATTTAGAAATTTATATTTATTTATTAAAACATTGGCTATTTAGAATCTGATTGATCAGTGGTTCGTCACTCAGCCATTGTTAGATTTGTGTGATTGTCCTCTTGAGAAGGAAGTAGAACATAGAATGTAATAATAGTCATGTCCGATGGAGATGCCTTTGAAAATGCTGGCTAGCATGGCAGTTGGCTATGCGTTTTTGCAGTTATCTGCGATATGAGAGATTTGCCATTTGTAAGCAACGTTGAGTAATGCCATAAATAATGCTATAGTGAAAAGAACTCAGCTCTCCATTTCAGCCACAAAGTAAAGGGTCAGATTTCCAAACGAGTAGATATGTTGAAAGCTTTTGATGTCTGTTCTTTTGAAAGTCTGGCCATAAGGTTCATAACAAAATATGGTTGTGGTTGTAGACGCTGAGCTGTTGAAAATCTGGCACCACACCATACAATTTTCCACTATACTATACCATACCACACCATATCATATCGTTGCCCATCATGCCATACCAATATTTATTCTCTCACTAAATATTCAGTACACCTACAGTAAACCATGAACTCTTGTCAAAAACAGGACCTTTTATTTGCATTTGAGATCAAAGGGCTTCTTTGTATCCATCCTTCCCTTTATTGGCTAAAGGCAAACCCTATCGCCAGGAATCATGCTATATAGGTTACTGTCAGCAACATAATCTATTTCTCCTGTCTTTGGCAGAACAGTTTCCAAACCCAGAAATCTAAATACTGAAAAAAGAATGTTGCCTCATTTATTACCAAGATTCTTTGATTTGTCAACCACTCTGCCAAAGCTGGTTACCAGTGCGGCAGTTGATGAATAAAAAACAGGCTGCAGTTTGCCCCTTAAGTATCGCTGCTGTAGCTGTTAATGTATGCCATGCTACTGGGGCCCTCTCTTCTAATACAGTCTCTGAAACAGCCAGCTGTTAACATGACTGTTACAGAATGTCCACCCCAGAAAGGCCTTTTAAAAGTCCATTCCCTCTGCTTGCTTCAAAGTCAGTACTTCCACTGCCAAAAGAGGCAGAGCAGGATCCAACTCTGGGCCTTTATGGAAATAAGCCAAAATGAAACAGGCCAGCATTTTTGAAACAGCACTCAGTCATGAGTAGCTGCTCTCATTCTGGGGTTAGGTAAACATCAAACCCACTGAAATGTTGCTAAGAATATAAGTGGAGAAGAAAGCAGCAGGTGAATTGCAATGAGGGGGGAATGGGCTAATATTCGGTTTTGACTGTTCTGAACCTCTAAGTACCATCTTCCCCACAATACACCTAATTTCATTTATGCCTTCCTAGGGGATTTTTTCACTATAGGATCTCTTCTCCCTAACAAACATTGGGCACTGCTGCTTACCTACAGCTGTGCTCTGCAGACAGGCAAGGGAGAGAATGGAGATACCTGATGGCATTCACTCCCCCTGCCCTAATAAGTTGGAGTGTCCAGTGGCTCAACCATTCAGTAAGCCCACCCAGGGAAGGATCCAAGGCCCATTGAAGTCACTGAGTTTGTATCCATGAAGGCCAATGGGTTTTGGATCAGGTCCACAGTGGAAAAGCTGACCCTCCACTGATAATTCTGCCAGTTCTACTAAACCAGGCAGATCCAGAGGATCCTTTATCATCTGCTGTCCACTGATAGCATTATACCCCAGGGATGGGGTATTTTGGCAGAATATCTGCAGGACACTATGATTCATGCTATTTGGTAAAAAAAAAAAATTATTCAGTTGCTCCTGACTAGTAAATGGCATGTTGTTATTTATGTATTTATATTACATTAGTGCTGAGAGGTCCCAGCCATTGCCCCATCGACCTGGGCACTGGACATTCCCCTAGTAAGGCATAGTCCCTGCTCTGAACAGGTGACCATATAAATATACACAAAATAGAAAGGGTGAAGAGAGGAAATAGCATTAGCATCATACCCAGTTTACTGTGGGAAGTGAGGCATGGAGTGATTTAGGGAATGAAAACAATTGTGGTTGCTGCTGGGCACCTTTGAAACTTTATCCTGAATGACTTGCATAAGGTCACACCGAAAATAAGTGGCAGAGCCAGGATTTTAACCCAGGTATCTGGGTCTCCGCTTAGTGCCATGCCCACCAGAGATCCTCCCCCTCAGACCCGAAGAGCACTGGATAGGTACATAGCTGAATGCCAGAAGTTTAGCAAGGAGGTGAACAGGAACATTGATGGTAGTTTCAATTAAAAGGTAGTTCAGCTGAGTGACCAAAGGTTAGGAATAGCACAGCCCCTCTGAAATATAACTGGGGGCAGAAGGAGAGAAAGACCATGGAGTGGAAATTAAACATGCCAGCAAGGGAAAGGGACACAGAAACAAAGCTTAACCAATCTAATTAAGACTTAGAGGTCATGAAGGGACCTGGCAGGACTGAGGGAGTCAGGAGGAGGGGTGTGTAAAAGATGGGAGATCAAGAAAATTAGGAAATTATCAGGAAAAAGCTGTGGCACATTACATCAATTGCAAGTGTAGGATTTAATTCCAGCCTTCACCAAAACAATGCGGAAACAGATGAGAGAGGCTAATATTTTGGCAGCACCTGCTTTCTTCTGAAGAGGCAGATGTTTCTAAGATGTTAGCCTGTTATCCTCTTTTCTTTTTCCTTTTGTTTTTGTGATGGATTGAATTAAATTTGGGGCTTAACACTGACTGGCTGTGCCAGGGCTTGGCTTTTGACCAGTTAGTGATGCTAGATTTTATGAATGCGTTTAAAAACTCCACAGAGTTTGGTCTTACAAAGGCCATTCTCTTTTGGAACTGGGCAAGAGGTGGTCTGACAGCAAAATAGGCAGAGTAGGGCTAGTGCACTGGAGAAGGATAGAACTGTTATCAGTTTGTGAAAGAAACAGGAAGCAAAATTTTAGAGATGTAACCCAACTGAGCAGCGTATTCCTTCCTATGCTTATGTCAAGATGCTCCGGTAGTGGAGAGAGTGTGTACCAGGCCAGAGTGCCCCACTACGCCTACTTAATAACCCCACCTCAGCTGATGTAGTCAGGTTGACGCAGTGAGAGCACAGACACTGGGCTACTTATGTCAACAATTACTGTCCTCCAGTAGCTGTCCCACAATGCCTGATACTGACCGCTCTGGTCACCATTGTCAACGCCGCTGCCCATGGGCCAGGTGGACAGGAAGCCACCCCTCCCCTTTAAAACTCCCCAAATTTTTGAAATTCCTTTTCCTGGTTGCCCAGCTTGGCGAGCACACCCAGTAGTTCTCCGTTGTTGAGTGTAACTGTCCAGCTGACCATTCCAGCTACATGCACAAGGCACACTCCTGTCTCATGTAGACAAGAGATATTGGATCCCTTGGGCCTGTGGGGAGAGAAGGTTGTGCAGACACACGTCTGATCCAGACACAGAAACAAACATCTACAAGCAGACGTCTTGGGGCATGCGGGAGAAGGGCTACGACAGGGACCAACAGCAGTGCGACGTGAAAGCCAGGGAGCTGTGGCAGGCAAACCAGAAGATCAGGGAGGCCACCAATTGATCCAGTGCTGAGCCACAGCCTGCTGCTTTTACAAAGAGCTGCAAGCCATCCTCAGTGGAGACCCTCCTTCCCCAAAGCATTGTGGATACATCCAAGGAGCCCAAGTCACAGGCCATCGCCATGAACAGCGAGGAGGAGGATGAAGAAGGGAAGGAGCAGTGTGAAGGTGACTGGTGGATCCAGCTGTGCAGAGAGTCAGGATCTGTTGTGGACTGTTGCAGTCCAGCCAGTCAAGCACAGGCCAGCAGGGGAAGGAACCTTGGGTAAGAATGCAGTTTACTTTGAAATTGTAGGGATGCCCCCCAAAGTGGCAGGACACATATTTTGTTTACTCATTTGTACTTGTGTTAGAAGACGCAGTGGAACAACCAAGAGAGGTACAGTTACTATCTGCTTTCCATGCCCCTCTAGAGTTAGGCAGTGGTGGCCATCTGGAGCAGTTTGTTTATGTGCCCTGGGAAGTCCCATGAATCCTCTGCAGACAGCCTGATGAAACTTTCATGGAGGTACTCTGCAAGCCTCAGCCAGAGATTTCTGGGGAGGTCTGCCTTATTTCTTCTGCTGTGGTAGGACACTTTCCCATGTCACCCAGTGATTACTTCAGCAGGTACCACTGCATTACACAGGCTAGTGGCATATGAGCCCAAGTGTTATCGGGACACCAGCAGCTGCTGTGCTCTCTCTGCCCTGTTACCCTCATGAGTGAAATATCAGCTCAAATCACCATTGGCTGTGGAAAACAGCGCCAGTATTCAGTGTCATTGCCCTCTACAACATGAAGCATGCAGCCGAGATATTCCCTCCTCATTTCCTCTACCTCCAGAGGCTGTGGCCAGTACTGTGACTGGCGCTTTGCTCAGTCAACCCCAAGCAGAAGTGAAAATGTCGTGCTTACAACTTTTGGAGAGCGAGGGGCTGAGTTCAGTCCCTCAAGATTCGATTTCCATAGAGAATAGACAGACAATGGTACCTCTGTGTGTTGTATCTGCAGCTGCTGCTGTTGTGGCCTTCATTGACTCCCTGTCCACACCACAGAACTCCTGAGCAAGATAAGGAGGAGAAAGAAGAGGACTCAAGAAGACATGTTCCAGGAGATCTGCGAGCCAGTGCTGCATCGGAGTATGAGCACCAGGCCCGAGGATCAACCTTGCAGACAGTCTGGAGAAGGATAGAGCGGAGAGGAGAAAGGAGCAGGAAAAGGAGAGGGCCGTGCAGCAGGACATGCTTGTGCTTCTTAGACTGCAAATAGATGCTGCAGACTCTGGTGGACCTGCAGGTTCAACAATTCCAGGCTCAGCTGTCTCCGCAGCCCACAAAGAGCTCAAATATCAGGACCCTCCCTCAACAGTCCATGTGGCATCACCCATGACCATTCCACCTGTGGGGACATGAAAGACAATAAGTGCTTCGTGTACAATGACCTGTGAAAGCCCTGGTTGTTGTATGTGTACCTGAAATGGACATGACTGTTCTTTCCCTTTCATAAGTTCTGTTCCCTTAAATTATTACTTTTTTTTTTTAATTACCTGGTTCATGTTACAGAATAAAATTCTATTTTCTGGAACAAAATTCATCTTTATTAGTTGACAGCATATCCAGGCTGGTGCTCAGTAGGTCTAACAGAGGCCAATTATCTATTACTGCACTGTGTCACACAACTCAGAACATCAATCACAAACAATATTAATAGGTGCATTGACAATGTTGTATTCCTACAAACACAGCAATCGCTGTATGATTTGTACTGGGGCCGCAAAAAAGCAAGGCCAGGTAGAGTACATTGCAATAACACACGCTACTCTGGCTCACTCTTAAAATGGTCAAAGCCTTCCTGAGGCACATAGCTCCACGCTGAGCTCTTCTAGTAGCCCTTGTGTCTGGTCAAAATCAACAGAGTCGCGCCTACCACTTTTGCCCTCTACCCTGATGGAAACTTTTCCCACTTTGCTTCACATATATTATGCAGCTGTAAACATTGGGATATTTTTCTCAGTGAGGTCCAATTTTGTAAGTAAACAGTGCCAGTTCTCCGTCAAACAACCAAAGGTACATTCAACTGTCATTCTGCACCTGGTGAACCTGTAGTTGACGCGCTCCTTGGTGCTGTTGAGGTGGCCAGCGTACGGCATCATGAGCCATGGGAACAAGGGGTCACCCAGGATCACTGGTTGTCATTTCAATATTCCCAGTGGTAATGTGCCAGTCAGGAAAGAAAGTCCCTGCCAGCAGCCTTCTGAACAATCCTGTGTTCTTAAAGATGCACATGTCGTGCACCTTCCCTGACCAGCTCACACTGATGTTGGTAAAGCATCCCTGTTGATGTACTCTGGTGCCAAAATAGGGATTTGCATGCCATCTATTGTCCCATCACAGTTCGGTATCCCCACTGCTGCAAAACTATCCGCTATGTCCTGAACATTGCCAAGAGCCGCTGTGCTGCATAGCAGGAGGCAATTAATGGTCCTGCACACGTGCACGGCAATGGCCCTTGTGGTGGATTTGCTGATTCCTGACTGCCTGGTAGCAATCTGGCTTTGCAAATTTGCGCAGTGCGATGGCCACTCACTTCTCAACTGTCTGTGCAGCTCTCACTTTGATGTGCCTAGCATTTCTAGCATTCAAGGAAGTGTCATGTTCCGCACAGCTCCTGGTGAGGACATGCACTGCCGACATGAGGAACCAAGTGTGCACACATGCAAGCGACGCAATACCTGCGGTGGCTGTTTGCTGCCATAACTTAGTTTGACGTAGCATTGTAGTGTAGACATGGCCTGGAGAGAATACACTAAGGGTGTCGTTTATCTGAAAGCTCAAATTAAAGCAGCTGAGAGAGAAACTTCCTGCCATGTGCCACTCCCACTTCTCTGAGGAAGAAAGCAAAAACAACAACAAAAGACAAGATTCTTTGAATTATTTAGAGTTGCCAAAGGTGTTGCGATATGAGCTAATTAAAAAACCTATCTGCATTGCAATGCTATAAAAGAATAATAAAATTCAAATCTCATTTGTTCCACTTCAGGTTCTTCGTATGCATAAAACTCTATAAAAGACAGCATCTGTGTTCACATTGTATACTGAAAAGATATCTCATAGCCACTAATTCAATTGACATTTTTAACTATTCATTGTATCATATATTTCCATTTACTAGATTCTTTAGACTCTTTTAGTGATTCCCATACAGAACATGATAAAATAAGATAGAGCCGTTTACTTCCATAATGAGACTAGCAGGGGAAACTGACAGAGCATTGAGCTGTCAATTTGAGTGCTAGCCATACTTAGAGGTTTAAAATAGTATTTTTAAGCATTCATTCCAGCCAGATATTGTATTTTTACTGTGCTAGTTATAAGAATTTGTGTTGCAGAGGAAAATGTGATGGAATAGTATCTTATTCAAACCAACAATTCAGAGATCACTCATCTGTTATGATTTGAAATGAAATAATATATTGTAACATCAACAATGCCCACAGCTAACTGTTAAATATTAAACATTTAGAATTTGGTGACAAAAAACGAGGCTGTGTTTTGATTTTCAGTAGGCGAAACATAGGGATGATTTTTACATTCTTCACCCCCACACAGTGTAGATCCTTTGTGTATATATTTAAAAAGCGAAGCCATGACTGCTTGAATTATTGTTTCATATGACAAACTACCATTTAAGTCAATGGGAATTATTTCTTTAGGTTGACGGCAGGATTAGGTTGAAATGTACAAATGACATCTGAAGAACAAGGCACATGCCCTGTATAACATGGAAAGATTAATACAAAAGACACAATTCTCAGAAACAGATGTTCTGTCTTCTTCTCCCTTTATGCACTAAGGTGTCATAAAGGGAACAGAAAAACTGAGAACCCTGAGCTGGAGATAGTCCCAACATTGGGAAGAGTCCAGAAGATATAAAACTGATAGTTAGAGCTGGTCAAATCATTTTCAAAAAAGTGATTTTGAAAATCAAAATGCTCTGAAAAACAATTCAAAATGAAAATTTTTGGGGGAAATGTGAATTTTTTCAAGCTGTGGAAAAATGCTCCTCCTCTTTTTACCTTTTTCCCCCTAAAAAGTGGAAAAGTGTTTTTTTTTTTAAGGCAAAAAGTGATACTTTTATTTTAAATGTTTCCATAACATCTAAAGGTGAAAGTGTTACTTTCGCTCAGAGCACTTTCAGAAAGAAAATAACACTTCTGCTAACAGCAATCTTTCCAACTGGCAAAGGCTGGAAAACAGTCAGAAGGTGAGGAAATTCTTAATTGTTTGAATTCTTCTATAGGAAAAGCATTGTTAAAGATCTTTAATTCCTATTTAAGGAAGGCTATTTTTTAGTGAATATATTTACTTTCTGTTTAATATGCCTCATTCAAGCTCTCTGTGTTGAGGTAAGAATACCCACCATAGGTTGTAAACAATGACTGAACCTTGCCCAACTAAAGAATGGCCGTCTGTCACATGAGCTAAAGGAATAACTCCATTAGAGAGTGGCATTAGTAGGTTTTTATTTGCTTTAAGGACTGCACACCGTCACTGTCATAGACAATTGCTGAAGCCCATTTACACTTGCACAGGAAATCCCAGATCAGAACAGATGACCCAGAGACTTGTTATATTGGGATTGTCATAGGCACTGCTTTCCAACTATGTTACATATCCTAAAAAAAAAAAAAAAAAATCAAATAGCTCTTATTTTGAAAACAGACAAATAGAAACAAAGCATGTTGACACAATTTTGATAAAAATGCTGATGATACATTTCACAGAAAATTGCAAAAATCAAAATATTTCCATGAAAAGCTTCTGAGTTGAATAAAAAGGGTACTTTTTAATGGGAAAAAATTATCTGAAGAATTTTAACCTAAGCCAGGTTTTGGGGCCAGGTTCCTGTTAAATCTGCTTTACACCAATCCGGTGGTGCAAAGCACCCTTAAATCTTGCTCATCCCATCTCACAGCTTCTATGCTGGTATCCCCCTGTAGCTCCCGTGTGAGTGATATGTTCAAGTCAGAGGGACCAAGGCCAGAATGATGTTTTGGAATAGTGGAAAATCACATCCTTAATTTCTATGCTGAGAACATTTGATATTGAATCAATGAGATACAAGAAACATAGAAGTCCACAAAGCCATTTTGGAGTGTCCCTTTTCACTGCTGAAATGCTCTTTCCTACTAAGAGGAGGAAAGAATATAGTGGCTCTTTTTCTTAGACTGCCATACAGATCCTTACTGGGAATATAATTGCAAAAGCACTGGAACTCCATTATTCTTTGAATGGCCCAAATTGCCAAAGATAGACTTTTTTTAGATGGGTATTATCTGGACTGAAATGTCTTTGTCCCCTTAAACATGGCCATCTGACAGCACATTGTAGAGGCCATACAGAAACAGGGACTCATGCTGATTATCAGAAATATAGTGGAATATAGCCATACATATTGCTCAGTGAGTCTGTAAGCCCTATAGTCACCAAACACATGCATTTCCTTGGGTTCAGTTCTCAGGACAAGAGTTCAGTCTTCAAATTGATCACAGTACAGATAATACGATCAAGACGATGAGCTTCATCCAGCACATCTGACCTCAGCGGGAGTCTTTTTACTGACTTCAATGGAGGATGGTTCAGGTTCTAAATCCTGCTCTCACTAGGACAGTGACAGAGAGCTGAGAACTAGCTTGCTGCAGCCTTTGCAAAATAAAATAAAATAAAATAAAATAAAAAAATAAAGAAAGAAACACTTTTGCTTTCTATAAAAGGATTCATTTTAGGGCAGGGCAGTTTCCTGACACTCAAAAGCTTTTGTTGCTGATCACAACATAACCAAATACCTCCCACAACCCTCAGGCCATTTCCCTTGTGGATGTAGAGCCCAATGCACTGGCCCTCTCTCCTACTCCTCTCTTGAGAGCTTTGGAAGGACCTTCCTGTTTGCCTGTGGAAAGATGCCCTTAGATCATGAGCAAAGGGAAGAAGTGAGTCCTACTATATTATGATTATTATTATTAATAATAATAAACTCTGATGGAGATAATAGTACTTTCTGGAATAATATCACAATACTCTGGTTAGTAGAATGATTTTTAAAATAAATGTTGGTGCTTAAAGCTGATTTGAAAAAAGTCTCCGAATTTTATTCCTCATCTGGTGTTCCTCTCTATCTTTGAGTAGAAGAATAAGTTTAATTCACAGAGAAAGCAACTCTTATTCCGTCCCGGGGGACTCCCCAGCTTGACTAGCTATGATTGCTGCGAGCTTTAGAAAGTCTTGCCTTTATTAGCTGCAATTGCAGGCATTTGTTTCTGCTTTTGGTGTGTGCACCATATCCTAGTTACTTGACTTCTAATTGGAATTTGGGAGGGAGACAGTGGAGATGAATGGCTTATACATAAATACATTCTGAGGTTGCTGTTGCCAGCCAAAGCATTCCTGATACACTAGTGGGTTATTTCTGAGTTTACTCAGCACAAGGCAATTACCTCTGTAATTGGCAACATTTGTTAATTTCAGATTGGTTTCATTTATCTTCAAAAGCGTAACTATGAGGAATAAACTAACACATTCATACACATTTAAAAGCCCTCCCCTCCCCGCCACCTTTGCCAAAAATAGGACCTGGGTTTAGACTCAAAGAAAAGTCTGATTAATTCCTTCGCTCTCATTTTAAGTCTCATGTCGTGGTTCTGACAAGACCAAAAGGAGTACTCATCTCACAGGAAAGGCTGATTTCAGCCTGACCAAAAGCTGGAAATACCGGCAATCTTATACGGGATCCTGTTTTGTCATGGTTTCCAGCCCAATTTTACAGATCTTTACAGAGTTGGAATAAAGTCTGGATAAACACTTGATCTTCTGCTTTTTTGATCCATACCTCCAATCTTTATGAATTTTGTACTTCAATGTTACAATCAGAGCGGACCAATGGATGACCATTCTGTTTTGCAATTTGTTTTCATCCTGCTTTGGAACAAAACCAAAACCTTTTGAACATTTTTGTGAAAATAGAACTGTGTCAGGGGAGGGGTGAACATATGTCTCTTTAGGCTGGTGGTTAGGGCATGAACCTGGGGTGCAGAGATTCAGGTTCAACTGTCTGCCCTGCTTGAGTCAGAGCAGAGTTCACTCCCAATCAGGCAGATCAGGGACTTGCAGCTGGGTTTCCCAGATCCCACACCAGGGCCTTAGCAACCCAGCTAAAGAGCTAGTCAGTCTTCTGCTTGCAAAAACCTTCCCAATTAAATGTTGTGGAAACATTCAGCTTTGACAAAACATATTTCACCCAAATAAAATTTTGGCAAAAATGTTTCGACCAGTTCTAGATAACATCCACATAGGGAGTGGGATGGACATTGCTATAAAACGGTGATGACTTTTGTCTGCAGTGCAATGCACCTTTGCACTTCTAAGCACTATGCTTGAGTGCAGAGTTCAGCAGCTATTTTGGAAAGAGTCAGTGTGCAATACAATCAAGGAGAAACACATGCTGCACTCTGCCTCGCAAATGTTACTGCTGTACTTTCTTGCTCTCTAACTATAAACAACAAAGGAATTCATATGGAAAGTATCCATTTGCTCTTTGTGTCCCGGAAGGCATAGCAGAAACTCTGGCCATTTACTATGGTTCCATTGCTACCAGATAAATCAAAATTGGGGGCTCCATTATGACTGTGTACATATAGTTTATAGGCTATAATTTTCTGTATTTTCTGTAAAAATGAACTCTTTTGTCCTGATTCTCTTCTTACATGGGGTGCAAATCAGGAGTAATTCCACTACAGTCAGTGGAGTTATGTCGCTGAAAAAGTGGTATAATTGGGCATTATTATGTTTGTGCGTGTGAATTCAGACTTCCTAATTAGAGCTGGTCGAAACATTTTTGCCAAAATTTTATTTGGGTGAATTACGCTGTTTTGTCAAAGCTGGGCTTCTCTTCTCAGTCTCTGCAGAAAGCTGCTGGTGACTGGTGACATTTCTTGTGCTGAAGGTATCAGTTTAATGGGAAATGACCTGACCACCAAATGCATTTCCCACAGGCCATGGAACACCTGTCAGATGGTAACAGCTTTTTGTGGTTATTGACGGAGGTTAAAAAGCGCTATATCCTGTCATCAGTGGGCTGACTCTTCCAGGTCCTTTTAGAATAAAGGGGTTATCTGCATCATGGCTGACTCTTACTGTTGCAATTAAATAATGACTTAAACGTCGCCTTTTGTGGCATGTTTTTACAGGCTGGATTAGTTTAATATTTCACATTTGATCATATTATTCAACAGAGAGTCCTGACTGTTGGCACTGAACTCTTAGCATTTCCCCCAGAAAAGAGAAACAAACAAAGCCCACTGCAGTCAACGGAAGAAAAGCAAAGCACATGGCACCAGAAACCCTGTCACCCAAAATAAGAATAAACACCAGTCTGAAGTTATGTGCCTCACTTTAAGCAATCCCATGGGATCCATTGGTCCCAAAATAGCTGGAGACCAGTTGTGTACTCTGTCATTCATTTCATAGACTGAAGAAAATATCATTAGTTACAACTAGCTGCAGCAATGAACAGATTATCTTTTGACAAATATCGATTTCGCGCTTTGCTGAAGCAAAAAGGGGGGCAAAAGAAAGGAAAGTGTCTCCTCGTAATTGAGAAAGTGTTGTGAATAAACAAAATGTAGATGCGGGAAGACTATTGAAAACCAGTACTGCATCGTGAATAGACAGTAACTTCTTTCATCAATGGTATAGCTCTGAATGGCCATAGTAGCTAAGGACTTATCTGCAACAGGCCAAGCTGTGCCCTCTGATTTGTGCATTACGTTCCCACTCAAATCAATGAGAATCATGCATATATAGCTGAGGGCAGAATATGGCCCCAAACCAAAATATATACAGTAACATACCTAAACCTTCCTTACGTGGGACCCTTTTAAAAAACGCTGCTACCTCTTGAAATCTTAGCGACTATGTTGTCATTTTGTCAGGAGTGAACCAAACAAAAGCAAAATTACAGCCCACTGATTACTATATGTGGAGCTGGGAAGGAATTTTTCCCCTTGGTCCATTTGGCAGTGCCCTTGGGATTTTTCTGCTTCCTCTGCAGTGTGGAGGGTGGGTCACTGGTGAGGATCATCTGGGTGTATGTCACTTAATTCCCTGTCATTACAGGGGCCTCGCACATTGGTGGCTCCTCACTCCCTCCTGTTCTTTTCCTGTGGCACAGAGCAGTTTAGTTTCCTTTGGCCTAACGCTGGCTGGTGGGTTTAGTGGGTGGATGCTGGGCAGTGTTTGGTGGCCTGTAATATACAGGAGGGCAGGCTAGATGAGCTGGTGGTGTCTTCTGGCCTTAAACTCTATGAGTCTGTGCAATTAAAGTAAAATAAATCTTTCTGCCATCCAGCCTCTAAGCTTTCTGGAGTTGGACCATGGAGGAGTGTAAATTCCACAGGAAGGTCCTTGGCTGAAGAAAGTCTTGCTGCTGGTCTTGGAGAGTTAAATGTCGAGAAGTGACAGTAAGACTGTTCTTATTGTTATTTGACTCGTTATGTTTGGCTCATTGGCCCACCAATACCTTTTCAGTGCAAGCTGAGAAAAGCACAGGCTTCTCAGCAAATGGTCCCAGTAACAGAGAGAAATGTTCAGAGCCTTAATTACAACACACTTTGAGGGCCTGATCCAAAGCTTATTGAAATGAAGGGCAGGGAGAATGGGCCTTTCCATGAACTAAGGCTCAGGATCTGGCCTGAAAGTGGCAAAGGGAGAAGGAGAAACAAACCCCAAGTAAATGGATAAAAAAACATGTTTGAAAATTCTGGAGCTAGCTCGGGAGATAAAGCTCTGTAGCCCCATAACATCTGATTTCTGTTGACAATGCTGCAGTGTTCACTAAATTCACATAACCTGCACATTATCATCAAAAAGCATCATTATGAAAGCTACGTAGTTTTTTTTTGTCAGAGGCAAAATTCAGCCGTAGGATTTTGCTCCAGGCAAATTCCTACTGCCTTTCTGCAGTGACAGGTTTGAATGAGATGGAGTCTGCATGCCGAGAAAGCCATTTCAAGCCCCTTGGAAAATTTTTGCCCTCTGCTTTTGTCTCGTTTACCTAATGGATTTTTAAGCCTCTCCCCTCAGCGGCAGATAATGTCGGAAGCAAACTTTTTGTTTTCAGTATAATGTATATGCATTGCATGTTTATTTTTGGTCTCTGGTTTTAGAAAGTTGGTCAACTTTAAGTAGTTTAAACTTAAGGACTGATCCAAAGCCTATTAAAGTCAGTGAAAAGACTCCTACTGACTTCAGTGAACTGTGGCTCAGACTCGGAGGGTGAGATAGTGACTCCATTGAAATCAATAGCAAAATGCCCATAGGCCTCAATGGGGCAAAACTTTCACTCCTAGTGCAGGGATACTGAAACAAGTTAAGAAAACAAACAATTAAATAAACTACCTCAACAATTAAAAGTACGGCAAAGAACATCAAAGGCCATATTAGAGATGATATGAAAATACAAGCTCAACATGATTCAGTTCTACATTTTATTTCTGCTCCATACACTGACAAAGGAATATATTTCCATTTGTTTGGACTATCCCAGTGCATATTACAATCTGGAGAATTAATTTAGCAAAACGTCAGTCTGCAAGTGTATTATTTTAACATGGCACCAAAAAAGACAAAGAGCATCTGGTTCATTTCTGTACAGGTAAAGCAAGACCTTGAAATGCTCTTTGTTTCTTACGTAATTCTGACATGAACCAATTTTACAACATTCAAGACATGCAGCTTTCTGTGTGTGTATGTGCGCGTGTGTAAGTACTTTTCTCCCATATAGCATATGATGAGTCACATAACATAATTACATAGATAGAAAGTTATCTGATGTTTAATTTTGCCTAGAGAAACATTAGTTGTTTCCTAAGCAGCATTTTAGCCCTATCAGTATCTTCCTAATAGCTGTGTTTTTTTAATTACTGATAATTAGCATTTACATAGAGCCTTATGCAAACAGTTCCTGAAGTACTTGTAGTAATTACATATGTAAATTGTTATGAAAGAAAAATGGTTTCATTAAGCTGTGTACAATGCTGGCAAAGTAAGCAGTAAACAAGGGTCAAGTTTTAATGTTTAAAAATCTTGTTAGAGGGAGCAAAATGTCCCTCATTTATCTTCTGCATCACTACTTGTCAAGTTTTTTTTAACAAGACAGAAGTGGAAGACAAGTTTGCTGATTTTGCTGATGATAATGGTGGGAAAATATTTCACAAATTCCTTCTATTAAACTGGCTTGGTGGTCTCATTTAAGGGTTCAAGGAAATGGCTGACTGACACATTGGACTCTGTGATCCTGCCAGAGTGAACAGGGATTTGTAAATCAAGATACAGATAAAGGAAGGGATGAAGCAGATCTGAAAATTTAAGAACCTCTGTGAAATTTTCCTCTGTTGTAGAACTCAAACAGCCCTTTCCCAAAATTTGGAAATGTATTGAAGGTCGCAATCTTGTGGGGAAGCCAGTCCTGGTGGGATTTTCAGTCCTGTTTTGTTGTCTCAAAAAGTTCAGATAGATAGACAGACTTATAGTACATAATACATGTTGGATGGATATTGAGGTGCAACCTTATATCTATTGATGTCTGTCTGCCATATCTGTCAGCTGTGTAACGTAAGGATCACAGAGGTATCAAAGAGTCCAAAACTTTTGCATGCCAGTTGGAGCTGAATTCATCACTATTTCAGGCCTCCTTTGCATTTGTTGTAAGACGCTGTTTGTCCATTTCAAGGGAAAAATAGGATTCATTACCTGTTATAGAGATAAAAGTCCAGAGTGGGCTGTGTTTGTGGTTTTAGATGTTTCAGGAACCTACTGAAGTGATCAACTCTGCCTTCTGATGAACATTCTGTAGCGACAGGACAATTAGATTAATTAAAGGCTTTGCTTGACTCTCATTTGGTTTATCCCTTCCTTTAGTTTAACAACCTAAAACTGTACCACGAATAGGCAAATAAGAGGTCAGATCCAGGGTCAAAAAAAGAGCTCTCCACCAGTCAACAATCACTCAGACGTACATACTCTATGAACCTCTCACAGATAATACAACATATTCCATTCGTATAAATTATTAAAATGAAATGATATTTTACAAGTAAGAGTCTGCAGACCTATTCTAAATTAATCCTTTTATTCCATTATGAGGCAATAAACCTTTACTTTTCTAAGAACTCCAGTCACCTGTGCTGTCTAATTCAGGAATAAATATATTCAAAGGTTTGGAGCGTTTGCCTCCATCTCTGTATCTGACTGCATTCATTTTAATCAGGCTCGCCTGTGTGTGACAAGGTGGATAGCAATCTAATGCTTCTTTCTGGAGAAATACTGTTTACAACCAGATAGGCACACAGATAGCCAGGCCCAGTCACGGGATAGAGCCTTAATCTTCTCTCCCGAGGCAGAAGTGCTCTGGCTCCACGGATTGGACTCCTAGCCCGATTGATGCATAACTTTACAGTAACATGTTTTTCAGTCTCATGATTGGTGTCTGTCACATTTGTTAGTGGTAGCTGGTTAATCTGATGGATACACCAACATCTTGAAAGCTGGGATCGGAGACAGACTAATCTCCCTCTGGCGAAAGAGTGGCAGACAGATACTGGGAACTGTGCTCGTTCTGTGCTTCCTGCTTCACAATGTCACGGACTAGCGTGTGGATTATTGTTTGTCATCTTCAGTAATGCTTTGAGGGCCAATAATACTGCTGAAATGTATGAGGGACAAAATGAACCAGCAACATTTGATGCTATTATTTGGAATTAATTCTCTGATAATGATTTTTATCAGCAGAAGCTATAACTTTAGGTGAAGTGTTTTCAAATAGTCCATACGGAGTTTTATAATTTGCATTTGGTACACAGCATGGCTTCACTGTGAGTTACTATTACCCAGACTGGATCTTATTAGAGATGAGTACAATAAAAGATGGATGAAAAACAAATTGCAATTGACAGAGCCCCTTAGAATCCGTCATTTTTTAGATTTTCAGGTGTGTGTGCGTGAGCGTGTGTTATAGGAGGAGCCGGTTCTGAGCCCTGTAGGTGGCCAAACATTTGCCTTTCTAAACAATTCTTTTCTTCAAAAAACTCACACACCTCCATTGTTTGCAGCAGGCTTTTAATATTCAGCAAGGGCCTTCTCTGCAGGCTACAGAAGTGCTTTCTTTTCCCCATGAAATCCTGTTCAGCTTCTGCTGAGTTATAAACTGTTAAAAATCACCATTTGCCTTCTCTCACTTTTATGCCACAGGAAAATCTTGGCAGCCTGCCAAAACAACAGTGGCGCACAAAACATCCCAATTGCTGGGTTCATACTGTCCGCCCCCTCCCCGCCCCCCGAAAGCAGCAGGCACTGCTATAGTGGGAACACTTGGGACTGCAACTATAGTGAAGTGGGGGATGGGAAGGAAGACAGCTAATTTGGGCTGAACTCACCCTCTACACAGCATACGGTCTAAGTAACCTATGCCCCCTATGTAGGCACCACATCAGTGAGGAACGTTACTCTTCCTGGTTGGACTTCTCTTCTCTCATAAGCCATCTACCACGGCCCCCCAGGCCCTTTCCTGTGGGGGCAGTGTCTGGGGCAGGCTCTTCTCCAAGTCCCAGGTGGGAGCAAAGAAAAAAAGCTCAGTTGGGTTGGGCTCCCCCTCCTTGAGTACCCTTGTAACTTGTTGCTGGACTGAGCTGTCCATCCCCCTTCTGGGATAACAGCCTTCTCCTGCTGCCAGTTAATATCATTGCCCTGTAGCTCAAGTGGTAGCAGTCTGTGCTCAGACCAACCCCCCTTCCAGGTAATGCATATTGAAGGGTTCCTACAGTTGCACATAACGGAATTTATTTTTACCATTTTCCTTTAAAACAAAACAAAATGAACAAAAAACAGACACGAACAAAGCTCTATGAAATTATATACCAAAACTATGAAATTACATACCAAAAGTAAGTTACAAGAGTGATGTTTAGGTTTGCAAAGCCAATCATTTGAAAATTAAAGTGCGGAAATAACAAATGTACAGTTTTTGTGTAACCTTAATCGGCTGCGTTATGATGCACTCTTGAATTACATGATCACGTACTAGTGTTTCCACAGGAGCCCTGCCTTATTCAGCGCACAGGATGTACACTTGGGCAACCAGAAATCTGGTATTTCCTAACTTTTAAATGCAGTTTAAGAAATGATCTTTTAACCCAGTTTTGGGGTCTAAGGTTATATATTGGGGTGGACAAACCATGGCTCATGAGCCGCATGCGGTTCTTTTACAGTTAAAGTGCTGCAACCTATGCCCCCCTATCCCATTCTCTGCCTACCAGATTGGGGTAGGACTCTCGGAGCTTCTGCCCTATGGAAGAGTGGGGGAGGGGCCTGGAGGATTCAGCCCAGTGAGGAGGGGAGTTTCGGGGGGCGGTCAGTAAATTTGGCCACCCCGTTATATACAGTTAATCTGGGTTCATGAAGAAATGAGTGAATTACAACCAGCTAGGAATCATGACTACTGGCTGACTCATACAGACATTTTGAGTAATGCATGCTGTATGTGCAGAAGTGGAGAGGTCTGAATGATGAAATGGTCAGAATATTCTTGCTAATGAAGAGTGGATAAAACTGATAAGAAGAAATCCTGGACAGTGAGTCAGTGTGGCCATGAGGAAATGGATAACCATCCCAGCCAGCCAGCGGCAGTTAAAGGGCCAAATGGAAGTGAGGCCCGAAGGGGTTTTTGCAAATCCCCCTGGAAGCCTATCTATATCTTTAAGCACCTAAATAGCTTTCAAAATTTGTCTCGAAGGGTCTTGATTGCCAGTTACACTAACAAAGGCAGTTTGGGTGAGGCCTGCTAGAGAGAGTTTGGCAGCATAAAAAAACCCCATTGGGTGAATCTAGCTGTTCTTTGATTAATTTAAGTAGTTTGAGAAGGTTTGTGTGGACATTTGGCTCAACTGTCTGATGAGGATGGAAAAAGAAAATTAAAATATAAAAGACAATTGAGTTGTAGGGTGCGGAAAGCAGGAACACCTAAGGCCTATGGGCAGGTAATATTAATTATTATGATTATTATACTTATTTATATTGTGGTAGTACTTAGGAACCCTGGTCATGGACCTGGACCCCATTGTGCTAGGCGCTGTACAAACAGAACAAAAGGGTGGTCTCTGCCCCAAAGAGACTCTAAGTAAGCAGTTCCATGTCTCCTTCATCCAGAGCTGCCCTGTCCACCCAAAGACAACACACATCTGTTGGGTAAACCCCTGCCTTAGCACTGATGTAGTCAAGAGACACAAACTTCCTGGAGTCATCCTAGAATTAATTATAATAGCAGCTTGCCCTGTAAAGCACCTTCCGTCTCAAGATGGCGAAGCATTTTACAAATGTAGAGGAATGACCCCTCACATTATTCAGTGAGGCAGAAATATCCCCATTTTACAAATAGGGAGCCTGTGGCACAGAGACCTACAGAGGTCACATGGAAGCCATTGTGCTAGAGCTGGAAATAGAATCCAAATCTCTTGCCTCCCTATCTGAAGATATAGCTCCTAGAACGTTCTCTCCTTCTCTGTAAACTGCACTGGTAATATAATGTTTACTTCACTTATTTTCATGGGTATGATGCTCTTCTTAAAAACACACTGCCTTTGGCCACAGGAATAGAGGGTTAATTTTGGTTATTGCCCAAGTATGAAGAATGGGCCTCTATTAAGTGGAAGAATGCCTTTAATTTATAAATCAAAAGACTGATTAATAAAATAAAACTGAACAGCAGCCCTGGAATGAAAGCTGAACCCAGGGTGTCATGTTACGTGTTGGGGTTGAGTTGGAAGGTAGAGGAGAGGGAAGGATTGTAGTGGAGTGAGTGATAGGAATAATATGACAGCATTTATTTCAGCATCTTGACTACCTGTGGGGCATTTTTAGTTCTGAATGGAAGATTTGCTGTTCTTGAACCTGTATTACAAGCGCAATATCAGCTGTAGGGGTGGGAGAGCTTGATTGTCTGAATTCCCGACTAGCAAGATGAAAGAAGGCCGTGCAGAGAAAATACAAGTTGATAGAATCCTTCTCTCCTCTACACCCACTCCCCCATCCTCTGCAGATGGAGTGAGTGAGTGACAGTTGGCTAGAATGCAAATGGGTTAGTTTAGGCTTGGGTTCCATCATTACCAGTATATCTGCTGTGCCTGCCGGGCTGATGGGCGTCTGTACTCTAACACACCTTTCATTCTTAATGTGGACAAAACAACACAGTTCTATGACTGCGTCAGAGATGAGTGGTCCCAAGGTTTTCAAAAGTGACTAGTGGTTTTGGGTGCCTCCATTTTTGAGTCCCCAGCTGGGGGGACTCCAGAAGGCCCTGATTTTCAGAAAGTACTGAGCAGAAGGGCTAACTTCAGAAGAGAGAGAGAGCAGAGGATCACCAAAGGCACAGAAAGGCTCCTTATTGTCCCCCCACTACAGCTGTCTTGCACAGGCCCTGAATACCTCCCACATGTGCTAGGCATTGTATTCTTGTCATCCTGCCATGCCCATTCGTCTTGCTGGATAGTGAATAGGAAACTGGTGACTCTGTGCTGGTCAAACATAACCTACAGCAAGCCTGCTGCATGCTCACACCTCTTATTCCTTGTATATGGTATATTTCTACATACATAGCACATGCATTTGAGGATGTGTTAACTGAAAGAGGAAAAAACACGTAAACCTGGAAGACTGCTTATTGGACAGGAAAGTTTGAGAGTTCCCTCTGTCAAACTGCCCACTTCCCCCTGGTGGGTCTCGCGCTTTCCCTCCGCTTGTGGGCTAGGGCACCCCCAGCTACCTTGTCTCCCATGGCTTTAGAGGAGCTCTGTCTCCTGGCCTGGGAGGGAAATTTGTCCTCCAGCTGCTCCACACCTTCTGGCAGCTTCCCCTGCATTTTTTCCCTCCCCCTCCTTTAGGGAAAGTAGGGTTTAAATACCCCTGGCCACGCCCTTCATTGGGCCCAGGTACCTTTAATTGCCTTGCTGTGCTGTCTCTTCTGCCTGCAAGGCAAAAGGTTTTTAATCCTTTCGGACCCTCATACCAGCCCCGGCCCACCCTTTTAAAGCCGTCCGGCCTGACTTTATCACACCTCCCATTGTCATATGTATTGCTGAAGAACATTGTAAGAGACAGGAAGGAACTTGTTCTCCATACACACGTGCAGCAAAACATTTCTTGATCTCTTACTGATTCGGAGGCTATGCAATGGCTCTTTAGTGGTTTTAATTTAATTTTTTTTAACATGATATTGTTTATGTTGAAAAAGAGAATTAAAATGTTGCTTTATGAACAAACCCAACCTTCTCTCTCCTCTGAGCAGTTCTCTGCCCTGGGTTCTTTCCTCCTCATAAATTATCCAAATTTGGTCCACTCAGGTTCAAAGCAGCAGTGCATTTTTTCTCCTATAAATTCATTGATGGTTAAATTGGCAATTAGGCAATAAAAACCTTAATGTTCAAGTTAATTTTAGACAGATGAGGCAGATTTTCCTGACATGAATTACGATACCATTTTGGAGCTAAGAATGGACATGTACCATCAGTTTGATGTGAAACAAGATGGCCGTTTGGTGTGGTTTGGGAATGTTTATGGACCTAGACAGGCAACTAACTGAAATCTCTTAGTATGGGAGAAAACCAAGATACTCTTTTTGCTAAAGAGGATTTCATAAAAGAGAGGAAAGCAAAACTCTCTCTATTTGAAAGGTAAATAGGGGTATATTTAATTATTAACGAAAAATAATCTATGTTATCTCATACATACACACAACTGAAATGCAAACATATATACAAAATGTCTGCTATTGATGAGTAGTCAATAAAGTAATGCAGCTTCTTTGCTCCATGTTTATAAATCTTATCATTTGTAGTTATTGATATTAGTGAAACTGATCTATTGATCATTTGCACCTTTATTCTGAGCTGGATATTTACTGCAGTCAGCCTGCTGTTAGCCAAAATGTATGTGATAGATTGGCAGATTATAGGGCCACTCTATCTAACAAGTAGATTATTTCAGTAGAAAATTAGAAATAACGATCATAGCTGGAAATGGTTTATGATGGAAGAGTCAAAATTACAAAGAAATCATTCTGACTATTCAGGTAATAAAAACTTATTGAAGAAGAATTATACTTCAACTGTAATATGTTATTCCTGATAAAACAGGAATATTTCCCAGGTAATATTTACAAGACATTTTTCATTTTTTTTAAATTCCTGAAATGGTTTAGAACAGCGTTAGGGTAAAGAACTTTACAGAGACTTAGGTACAGCATATTAAAGGGAATCAACCGTGATTCATTTCAATATCTTAGGCAGTTATATAAATTGTACCCATAGGCACATACTTATATATGTACCCATACATGTTGTGGTGCTAGCTGCATGATAAATTGCATACATGTGATAAAGTCCAGATATCATGAACTTTGCCCATTTCACTTGACCTCTGCTCATTTTTCCATTCCCCTGGACTACTTCTAGCCATTCAAACATCTCAAGCTGCTTCACACAAAGGTTGTGCACAGAAAAATCTAACACAGCATATTTCCTTCTTTGCCCCCAAATTTTGAATTTCAACCAAAAAATTTAAACTGCCCTGAGGCATAATCAAACCTGCACCAGCTACATGTTTAGAATGAAATAGATACTGAGTGACACTTGGGGGCCTTGTACTCTTGGATGAGGGGTCTAAGTTTTCCAGTGGGACACCAGTGCTTACTTCTAGGCCTGGACAGATTCATATTTGGGGTTTTAAATGCATATTTTTATATATGGAAAAGCTACTTTTGGTGAAGGTTACAGGTCTGAACAGTTGGACTCCTAGAGTAAGGGAGCCTGAATTTACAGATGGAGGGGTAAAAAAATAGTGCCAGGTGCAGATAAGGTTGTTGCTAGCCCTACACACCCATAGAAAAGGCTGAGAAGGTGTAAGGTGGTCTGTTACACATTTGGGTGAGCTATACACCTGGCTAGTCCAGCACAGGTGTGGGGGGATCAGCCCTCCCTGACCTGCAGGTGGGCAGGGAGTGGAATAGCAAGGAGAGAGAATGGACCATGCCTTGGATCCGCATCCATCCTCCCCAGTGCATCAGCCAGTGCAATGGATCACTAGGCAAAGTCATCTGCTATTAGTATAGACCAGGATTGGTTTCCTTCCTCTTCTCTGTGGTAAGGGGCGATCCAAGGAGAGACCTGTGTCTCTGACAGTTTGGTGTCTGATCCACTATAGGCGCACTGAGGCTAAATGCTGCTCCTTACTTAGGAGAAGCTGTAAATTTACAATTTAGCTCTTTGTGTTTGAAAACTCTCTAAAGCATTTATAAGGCAATTTTTTTCTGTTAACTGTGTGGCCTGCACCAAATATGGATCATAACACACAGGCACACGCACCAAGAACAGTTACACTGGGCCCATGGAAAGAATCTTGCTGACTTCAGTGGGCTTTGGAGCAGACTGATAGATAGAAAAGCAGAGAGAGAGGGAGACAGTGAGTGTAAAGAGGGCCTGGATTTTCAAACATGGCATTTGTTTGTGTGGGCTGAAAATTGTGCCACCAGAAATTGTGTCCGCCTTTTTTTTGCCTGTATTGTTGTGTCTTGTAGGTGCAAATATAATCACTGGAGGCTTCATCCAGAGCCCACTGAAGCTGTTTAAAAGACTTTCATTAGGCCAGGCCCAGCTGACTAAACTGTATTGTATTTACAAATCAAATATTAACCAGATGATTACTTCTGTCTGCAGTGAATTACAGTTTCTGTAGATGAAAAATTGCGTCCCTAAAAAGGGAAGCAGATTGAAGGCCCACCTTAAGAACTGGGCCAATATGTTAGTTACATAATTAATAATTTATAAAATGGCAATTGCGTCATTCTGACTGAGTAAGTCGTGGGAGAGCTTCAGCATGAGCACAAAATTCAGATCTGAATCCAGATCTGAACTTTCTCAAAAGCACGGGAGTATTCTGAGCTGCGATTTTGGTTTGGGCCCATCTCTTGTTAACATGTGGGATTCTTCTCTACAACTCTTCATAGATTATCTAGACACACGTGACAGTTGTACATATTTGGCCATGTGGCTGTTGACAAGTTGAAAGTTAAGGCTGCTAAGATTGTTGATTTGTGTTGTCCTGCATGCCATGAAAATGTTTTACCTCTGAAACCCCACTTGTGTCTGAACCAAGCCACCCCAGTAGGAACACACAGAACTGTCTAGGCTCACAGAATTCTTTCCCTGTTGAGCTAAATGTAAGACCTGGAAGGATTTTCTTGGGATACTTCATAGGTTGTTCCAGACCCCTAGTCAGGAATAGAGAGGGTATATCCCCAGAACAATCCATCATGTTGGATCTCATTTGCTATATACAGAGGTTTTAGAGCAGTTGCTCCAGAGCCATATTATGACAAAGGTCACCAGGTGATGTTGTTATACATAGACTTCCAAATTCATTTTCTTAGTGTGCAAGCAAGTTTTTAATCTTGGAAAATATCTTTGTGGTGGCACTGGGGTTGGGCCGAGATTACTGAAGGAAGGAATTGCCTGTTTCTCTGTTCCAGGACTGGTGTGTGTGTGTAAATAAAGAAAGTTACCCTTAGAATAAATCCCGTGGTTAGGACTCTAGTTTAGGACTTGGGAGACCCAGCTTCAACTCTCTGTTCTGCCAGGGACTTTGCGTATGATCTTGGGCATGTCAATTAGCATCCCTGTGCTTCAATTCCCATTTGTAACATGGGGATACCCCACTGCCTCACCTCACAGTGGCATTGTGATGACTGTGAGGCGCTCAGATACTCGGGTGATGGTGGCCATATAATTACATCAGATGGATAGAACATACTTATATTCCATGACACTGATTTCTTCTGCTTGTGGGAAGATGACCTGCGAGGCTCAGAACATAGGTTATTTCTTGGCAAAATGGAGACAATGGTGTTTAATGAAGGGCCAGCAATAATGAGGCGCATTGGCAAGGCATTATGGGAAGTCTTTGACTGCTGGTACCTATGCTGTATCTACTGTCTAGATAAAGAGAGGCTTCAATCTCCAAGGCTCATATTGCACAAGTATTATGTTCATTAAATCAAAAAATAATTTGCACTTGCAGTTATTTTAAATAAAAGTCAATGAGCCTGAGTCTCAGTTATGCACTAAGACTCCTTTAAGTCTCTCTTTGGGCACAAAGGGGCCTTAAAGGAAGCAGAAACAGCCCCTAAAGAGTATGCCTTCCAAGGGGGTCTCTCCAGCTGGCTCAGAGTGCTTAAGCCAGCTGTTCACCAGGCCTCTCCCAGACCCCAGCATATGGGTTGTGTTAGGGCAGGCCAGGGGAGGAAGAGGGAGAAGGCATACTACACTAAGTCTGTTCTCTGCTTCCTCAGGCCCACTGCAGGGCAGGAGAAATAGAGAATAAAGTGGAGCTAGTCTAACTTACGCCATGAGCTGGGCAGGACCCCAGCTGCTTCACAATGCTGGGATTGCAAAGATAGCCTTAGATACCTTCTCTTCCCACTCTTCGTTTCTGCCCCAAGTGTGGGAACCGAACTGGGGCCACTTGTTCTGAGAGCCATTCGGAATGAAAGAGTTTGCACGTGGGGCTTTTTCTCTGCTGTTAGCCTACAGCTCAGGAGTCAGGCAGCTGGGTTTCTTTCCATCTCTTCTGGATGTGTAAACAGTCCGGCACTGGACAGTTACTAGTTCTTAGGTGGAAAGACTATCAAAACTGTAAGGAGCCCAAGTGAACATACATGAATGGTTTCCTTGGCTCAGGAAAGAGCTAAAATTCTCCTGCCGGAACACCACTATTATAATGCCATTTCCTTGGTCTAGAGTCCACGATTAAAAAAACGGAATGGTGCCAGACCGGCCCAGAATGCTGGGAGATGGCTAGATATCACTATTCCAAAGAAAGCCAAATGGTACTGACTGTGATACAGACAGGCCAAAGTAACAGAAATGCTATAGAGGCACAAGTCAAAAATCCCACCGGATATGAGTTGCCAATGTGAAGAATATATTTCATAGGATCAGTTACATTTTTAAATTATGGTGCTCCTATTCAGTAAATATAGAGCTATATTAAAGGTTATTATGGTTGCCAAATGCTCTCTGTTATAAAGATACTATTTTTGGATGCCTATCACTTTGCTAAACTTTAACTGTTCAGGATGAAATTTCCCATGCCAGATATTACAGATTGCATAGCCGTGAAGTGAAAGGGCCATCTGAGAATGAATTAATGTGCCATCAAGAACTGCAGCTTTCACTGGTACTGACACGTTCTATGCTGCACTTGAAAGTAGAGTAAATTCAGTCGCAAGAGTCAAGTGGAAGCTGTGCATACTGATTCTTGAAAGCTGTAGCAGGAAGTGAAGTAGGAGAGTGAGGGAAGGATTTAAGCAGAACAAAGCTCTGGCCGGGCCCTGAGGTAAGACGGCAATTTCTCTCTGGAGGTCGAGGGAGGAAGCATGATTTTTTGTCAAAGTATGAGACTTTGGATTCCAGCAACTCTTGTTTTTTATTCCCAGCTCCACCAGTGAATGATTCTCTCCTATAGTGAAGAACCACTCAGTAAAGGAGATGGGGTGGTGTTGATGGGATAGCAGTGAATCCTTTTCAACTCCTTGGTTCTCAGGGCCAGCCTTGGCACGCAGAAGAATTAGAGATGCTCACAGGCAGCGGTAATTTGTGCAGGATCCTCAATGGACCGTACATCAGCGGAGGATAGACATTGCTTAGCTGAGCTCTGCCTTGCCCTCTCCCTGACCTCTGCCGATCCCTCCAACATGCCCTCTATGCTTAGGGAAGCGGTTGGTGGTGTGAAGCCAGTATACTTGCACCAGTAAGAAGTTCCTCTCCAATAGGGGAATTCTCTCCTGGCTGACTATGTCCAGTATCCTGACTGGCAAAATCTGGCCCAAGCTGCCTAACGTTGGGTACATCATCCACCCTCTCTGCCTCACCGTCCCATCAGTGTAATGCAAATAATACCATTTATCTCGCACAGGTGGTAGGATTCTTTGTTTGTAAAATGCAATGAGATCCTCAGCTGCCAGGTGCTAGAAAAGAGCAACGTACCATTATTTTTAATATTAAGCTACCTCTGATCGCATAAGCTCATGTGTAAATTGGTAGTCAAAAGACAAAGACTGCCCTTTTGACCCCTAATCAAAACAAATAAGTTGGTGAAAACTCTAAGACCTGCAGGCCATTTAAAAGTTATTCGAAATTCAGTGTTTTCCATTCCCTTGTTTTGGGGATCCTGGACATTACCATTCTGAGATAATAAATGCTTGAATAATACTATAAATATTGATCTGGCAAGAAGCTGATAAAAATGAAGCATTGTTATGAGCATGTCAGACAGGTTTCAGTGTGAATGTATTGACTGGTGTGCTTCATAGATGCAAACTTCTGATTTTCATTGGTTGGTTTTCAGAGATTTGTAATCATATCTTTGAAGCACAACAAATCAATTTGTTACATAAAGGATTGTTTTCTGGAAAAAACATGATGGAAAAATAAACAAATATTGTGCAGAATTTTTCAGACTCCAGCTTACATTTACAATAGACAATAATCTAACAGTCCTACTACCTGGGCCATCATTTCTTGGAGATGAAATATTTTTATAGTTTTAATCTCCTCCTCCCAACCACTCAGTGAAATAATACCACACAACACAGATAGCAACAAGCTTCCTTTTAAGACAGCAAAGACAAAGAAGAAACAAAAATCAGAGGAGAAGATGAGAGGAAAGAAGAAAAGGAAAATAGGAGAGTACTCAGATCCCGTGCTCATGGGAACTCTAGATATACCTAAGATAGGCCTGATCCAAACCCACTAAAGCCACTGGAGAGAATCTAACCAACTTCAGTGAGCTTTGGATCAAGCCAACAGATAGAAAAGAAGAGGATGTAAAGATTTAAAGAGAGTGAATTTTCAAAAGTGGCCTTTGTTTTTGTGGATTTAAATTGTGCCAGGAAAAATTGTTCCCACTTTTTTTTTGCACTCAGAATGTATTGCAGATGCAAATGCTAGTAACAGGAGGCCTGATTCAAAGCCTACTGAAGTCAATGCAGATAAATTCATTGACTCCTTGGGTCAGTCCCCAGACATCTAAAATGACATATTTCTTACTTTGCCTATCTGTAAATTTCAATGTTAATCAGTGGAAATATTTTTGGTTGATTTGTGTGTACAGTGAAATCTATGTTTACCAACATTTGCAATAAAACATTTAATTCTTCTTAGCACAGTTACTTCTGTCTGCAATGAATTTCACGTGCAGTTTTTGAGGATGAAAAATTGCACACATAAAAGGGGAGGCAGGACTGCCCAGCTGAAAAAAAGAGCTGATATGCCAATTACATAATTAGTAATTTATAAAACGTTAGTTACTTCATTCAGAGGTAGAAAACTATTTATCATGCCTAGTTAGATTGGCCCATACTGCAGCTTTTACCATTGGCATCAAAGAGACTGCTCATGTGATTAAAAGGTATAGGAACAGGTTGTTAGTAGGAAGATCAACAACCCGAGTTTCTATTGAATCACATGTGTGTGCCATAGAAGTGCTGCAGTATTATTGATAAACACACTGCAGGGACAGAGGGTTTGGGGTGAATGTGCATATCAGAATTACTCACTCCTCCAGATGAATCTCCTTTTTTTCCCTCCCTCTTGGTTAGTTGGGGGACACTTAGCCCAAGATGGTTGGGGCTTAACGACTCTCTGGAGAAAGAGTTCATGCCAGCCTCCCTGCTGTCTAAAAAGATGGTTTTGTAACAATGAAAGGCCATTTTTTTTTTAAACAGACAAGAGAGACAACAGATAGGAGAAAGTGATGTATTTTAGAAGTGATGTGCATATAGATCTTTATTTTGGGGTGGGGGTTTTATTTTATTTTTATTTCTCTGGTTTCCACCCCATAGTGTCTGAGTTAGTGTCTTTCTCGTGGAATCTCTGTAGGTTCTGGATCAAAAAGAAGTTAGACCAGTTCATCCATCCCTACTGATCATCCTGTATTATGTTGGATAGCTGCTTGTCCATTTTAAACACAAAACGTTTATGGTGTATGGGAATAAGAGAATGTCCCTTTAAATTGTTTGTGAGCCTTCTAGTGGCTCTCACTGTGTTCCTGCATTTTGGAAATCAGTACTGTGGACATGTTAGCTTGGTCTTGCATGTTGTGTGTATTTAGTGCACATGGCTATTTGGACCCTACTCTGCTTGTGTGGCTCCTTTGGATTATGTTTGTGTGTAAAGAGCAGGCTACACAACAGCTGGTGATTTTGATGCTAGTGATTCACTCTCTTGTGTTTCAGCTTGTTCCCTGCGTCTGTGACTGCTACAGAACCACCCATCAGGTCCAGACTTTGCAGAACCACTTTCATGTAGACCCGCTGGGCCAGATCCTCAACCGCTGGCCTGGTCTGTTTGCATTGCCCTATTGGCACAAAGGGTCTGGAAAGCTTCCCTAATAGGCACTGTACTATATCTCTATTTTTATTTGTGTGCACGTTTTCCTTGGGCTCTTTTGTGCCTTGTGTTTGTTAATGAAGTTCGGCAAAGGCAGTTGCCATTTTTCTCTTTCTTCTTGTAATTTGGAGGGGATTACTAGCGAGGAAGTTTACCCCTTTGTGGGACATATTTGACTACTTACTGCCCACTTTAGTAAATGCAATGATGATGCTAAGCTGCTAGAACTGAAGTAATTAAACAAATGGGAGAGTGCGATGTTCATACAGGAATAACTGCAGTTCTCTGTGTGCCTCTGAACAACCTAGTGCTACCTAGATTTGTTTAAGCCTGGACAGACTGGAGCTGCTCTGAATGCTCGTGTGATAGTGCCTGTCTCGCTTGATAAACCTGACTCCTGACTAATTAAGGATGAGATGAAAAATCTCTGATGCACGGCCCTCATTGACAGCTATATCAGAAAGCTTCCCTTCTCTCTCTCACTCTCACACACTTTTTTCAAGATTCACAGGGATCCATACCATACCTCTAGCTTCATGATATGTAAAAAAAAAGGGGGGGGGATGGAGAGGAATTACTGGATATATTATATGGATATAGCTAGGAGTAAGCAGATTAAATTAATACTGCAGAAACCTCATTGCTTGGAATTTTAAAACTAGATTAGATAAAAACCCTATAAATATATATTGTAGTGAACAGTTCTGCACTGGCAGAGGGATTGACAAGGTGACCTAATAGGTCTTTTGCCTGACTACCATTCATGATTGTAGAAAAATAGCCTTGGAACTTATTTATTATCAAGTTCTCTGGTTTCGATAAGCGTATCTGCTTTTTCTTCATCTATAGAAAGCCTAAATTTGGTGGGTTTCCTAACCATTTAATTAACTTTCCTAGGACTTGGAGGCAAACCAGAGCTAGTTGATGTGAAAAGTGCAAACTGTGTTATGCAAGAAAAATAAAAAAGATTACCTATTTAAATGACAATGGGAAGTGACAAAGAGGGACACTGACAGGAGTACAAGTAGATTAAGATGGAGCTTTTCATTAATGTTCATATAGCAACTCTAATTGTTACAAAAATATATATTCAGCAGTTTTCCATCATTTTAATTCCATTTCAAGTGAGTTTAATCTAATTTACTCAATGACTAATTTTTGGCATTGGACAAGTTAATGCATAGTCTAGGTTTTCCAAAGGGAAATGCAATTCTTGCCACCAAAATAATATTCAGTTGTATAATCAAAAGCCTCTGTACATATGTTCTGTGTTTAGGATTACCCTTTTCTATAAGTTGGAGTAACTCTTGAAAATAGGTCTTGCCCTTTTTATTAGTTCAGGGATATCAGAAAATTCTGTAAAATCAATTTTGTGTTACAGTTTCTCATTACTGCTCATCATTTTCCAAGTCAGTCCTTGCAGAAATGTCAGGAATTACCAAAGTCATCTTCTGTGTTTAAGTAAATCAGTCAGGAAACAGTGTTCTTAAATTCCTATATAAAACGCAAGTCCGAAACTCAGGCAAATAAATCTCAACTCTTTTTAAGTAATCAAGAGTTTCCTTTTGTGCTTTGAGTTTGAACGCTTTCAAAATTCTACTTCCAATTAATCAGTGTGTGTCCCAGAAAAAAAAAAGGCCTTAGTAGGTTAAAGTCTACAAGACATTCTGGCTTTTTACAGTTAGCGTTAATGCTTTTCGGTGCCTGATCCAAAGCCCGTTTTACTGAAGGGAACAACCCCAATGATTTTTGGAAGTTGTAAATCAAGCTTTTTAATTGCTGTGTAAAAAAAGGGATGTTTTATTACTTGATTAAAATAACCATTTCAATTTCCAGATAAAGAGGCTGATTTACATTTTGCAGAGTAAAAACTGGATATGTGCTAATCAGTTGACGAAAGACTCACATTTCGTTTCTGACTTCCTTTGCTAACCTGCCTGCTTTGTTTATCAGCATTATGAATACAAATGTTTCCAGAGCTAGGCTCATAGTTCAAAAAAATCTGCCATCCAGCCAGTAATTTTATACCAAGTCATGTCCTCAAACTTCTGATTTTTCCTTCAGGTGATCTAAGAAAAATCTTAATTAAGTTGCTGTATTTACTGGCTTACTCCTCTGTGGCTGTATGTGGAACTCAATTTACAGTGAATTTTTGACATTGTAATTTTAGGGACTATGAATCAATTCAGTTTTACCTTCTTTGCAATGAAGAAAGTTCTCTAATGGAACGTTTGAAGCGGATATGAGAGAATATTTCATAGAGAATAGTCTACCTGACAAATATAGTCTCATTTACCTTTGATGAAGACTTCCATGAGCAGATTGAAATGTCTGAATTTATTATTTGAAATTCCTCAACACATTTTTCTCTATGGATTGATTACAATCAGTTTGCTCCGAATATCAATAATCAAAATTCAAGCTGTGTTGGTTTCTTGCGACAGGTCACATAAGCCACATGGTATTGATTCTTTTCCCTTGATTGGAAGAGCATTGCTCTTATACTGAGGAGAATGACGTGAAGGAATTTAGCTCTTTGAATCTCTAAGGGAGAGGTAGGGGGATTAGAGATTTTAGACAATTTTTTACCTTTTCCTTTCTGGGTCACACAGGCCTTACTCAAGGAATAAATATTAGATGACTCAGGCTTGGTCTACACTACAGAGTTAGGTTGATGTAAGGCATTTTATGTCAACCTAACTATGTCAGTGTCTACACTACAACCTTGCTGCCATTGACGTAAGTGCCCTACTACACCAACATAGTAACTGCACCTCCACGAGAGGCATAGGGCTTTTGTAGGTGTAGTTAGGGCACCACGGTGTGTCTGTGTAGACACTGCATTCCCTTCATCTGCTGTTGGCTGTCTGGAGCCGTGAAACTGACAACAAAGCCAGTTCCTGGCTCCACAGCAGGGCTGCTGCTGGGTTTCCACTCCAAGCCGTGCTGCCACCCAGGCTTCTAGCTTTGGCTGTTACCTGGGATTCCCACTCCTTGCAGGGAGCTCTGCTGTCCCCTGGGGTCTAGCTCCCTGTTGGGAGCACAGCAGCTGCCTGGACTCTGGGTGTGGCTCTCCCTTCTGGAGGCGAAAAGCCCTGGGCAGTTTCTTCCCGCCACCTGGCTGAGAGTGGGATGATGAGAAGCCAGGGATGCAGCTCTGCCTGGAGAGCTACCTAGAGCTGAGAGTCCTGGCTCTCAGCCCCCCTCACTCCCACTGCCCCTCTTCAATCAGTGGAAGCATTTCTGGTGAAGACACACCACCAACAGAAGGAGGTAGCGTGTACATCGGTAATTACTGCGGTGGCTGTAAGTCAACATAAGATAGGTCGACTTAAGCTTGTAGTGTAGAAATGCCCTAAGATTTATGGACTGAGAGCAGAGTTTAAAATTAATTTGAGCTCATCCTATTCGTGCAAAGTAATGGCATGTGTGTGTGTGCAGTCCTAATTGTGGTAGGTCTAGCACTTCCTAGCCTGGGCTCTGTTGAAGAATTTTCAGAACCATATCACCCAGGTATGAAAGTCAGCACCAACCCATCCGCATGAGATATAGCAAGAAGGTTCGATGGGCTGCAATATTTTGTCGTCATCAAACAGTCATTGACACAAATTGCTTGTGTGAGGGTCATCCTCACGTCTAAGAGAGCCGTCTGATCCTTCCCAGGTTTATTTCCTTGCTTCTACTCCGGGGCATTGGGATGGATTTAGGAAATACTCACATGACCTTTCAGGACCAGGCCCACACAGTGAGGCGAGGTCACAAGCAGTGTCTGTCCCATGTAATCTATCCCATTTCCGGTGTGAATAGTCAAGGATGTGAGCTTGCAGTTCTCTTTCTGTGAGCATTTGTGTGAGTAGAGCTTGAGCCGTGAAAAGCAAACACATAAAATGCACAGACAGAGACAAAGCAAATTAATGTTTACATTCAAGCAACCCCTCTCCAAGCAAAAAACATGAGCATTGTTTGCCTAACTCTAATTTTGGGGAATTTTCAAGTGTTTTTTCCATGATACATTTCAAGGAGGCAATTTTTATCAAACCAAAGAAATAAGTGACAATGTAATTGAGATAAAAGAGAGCAGGTGGAGGAAGAAAAGAAAGTAATAAAAATCTTAGGGGAACAAAAGAAAGATTCTGCACTTCCTCTATTGCCAGGAGGCCACTGAAGCTTAGGCCCCACGAAGCTCAAAATTATAGCATAGGAAAAGCAGAAGCTACCCATTTATGGTGGTTCTTTTCCCCACTTTTTCAAAGCTACACATTTCACCTTTTTGGAATCTCTGCTGCGATGTGAAAGGGACATTAGATACTCTTAGTCTGAAAAGGCTTGAGTTAAAGTGGCCTCTGCCTGAGCCTGCCTGACTATCGCATTTTAAAGAGCTGCAGTGAAGAATGTCTCGGGTATTATCTAGTCTCATTTTCTAAGGTCCCTTAAACACTGGTTTGAGAAAAATGAAATCCTATTTTAAGATTTCCATTAGAGACCTGGAATCTCAGGAGTGAGAACTGGCTGGATTACATGACACTGCGGGCTTTGCAGCTCTCTCCGACAAGCTGTGCATGGCTATGAATGCACGCACCTCCACATAATCAGCTAAGCATTAGGGATCTCAGTGCATTCCATCCCCCCCAGACTCTGCAGCAAATGATGTGGGTCCAAAATTCCCATGTTCATATTAGGCTTCTTTTATAAATGATTACAGAATGAGACACTCAGGGATCCGTGGTTTATTTGGCACTTGTGGGGATGGGGGTGAGCTGGCTAGGTAAGTGTGGAATTGACAGATATGACAAGGTGTTTGTTTGTAATATTTTACTGCAAGTGTGTGACATATTACTGTCACTTTCTTCTGGGAACCTTCTCAAAATGAATTGATTTACTTATCTGAAACAGAACATAATTATGCACAGTGCATAATGTGCATTCAGTTAGATAAAGCAAGCAATATAATCCGGTGGGTGCCTTAATGTGATGTCCAACTCATGCATTTGGACACTCAAATTGGCACTTAGGTGCATAAACCATGCATTTACATGTCTAAGTAGCAATTTGAGCATCCAGATGTGGGATTAAGTTCCCCATGTTTGAAAATGGAGCCCTATCTGTTAACTGTGTATATTGCTATCCACTGACTACATAGCTCAAATGCTCAGAGATAACATATCAGGGGATTAACGGAGTGAGCACGTACAAAGTTTTTTGTTATGCAGCTGAGCAATGCAATGTGTATTTGAAGTCCTGAGTAGCTCCATAAAGGGAATACATGCGTAAATTTATTTTCACACAAGTATTTTAGGCACCTAAAATATATGCTAAACAGGAGAAAGGGCTACTCAGGGAGAACCAGGGTTTTAAAAGCCCACCCCTAAGTGACCAGAGGAGCTAGCAAACAGGGGCAGCTAAGAAGAGTTTTGTGAGAGAGTTGAGATGGGGAGTGGGAGACTGGAGGGGTGGGGTGGGGGCAGGCGTAGATACACTTCATTAACATTCTTTAAACTAAAGACAATAAACACCCCCTCTCCCCCAAATAAAAACACAACAATAAAAGAAAGAGCTGCAGGAGTAAAAAGAGAATGCAGGTAGAAGTCCAGCAACAGAGTGGGAGCTATCCAGTTTATTGCACTGAATGCAACATGCATGATTAACTGTGTTATGGGTGGGTGGCGTATGTGTGCATTCGGTGCAAGGAGCTCCTGGCCCTCAGAGACCGCATGTAGGCTTTTGTGGACCCGGGTGGCTGAACTAAAGGAGCTAAAGGAGACGGAAAGGTACGTAGATGAGACTTTCTGGGACACAGTAGAATAGTCCCACCCCTGGTGGGACAGCTTTTGTATTGTTGAGGAGGATGAAAGTCTCTGGGAAGGAGAACATCAAACTGGAGTGGAGGGAAATGATCCCATGGCTGGGATCCTCCTTCCAGATGATGTCATGGTCTCCTCTCTCACTGAAGATACCTCTCCGGGGAAGGGAACTCCAGTTATTAGGAAGAGGCAGGTAACAGTAATGGGGGACTCGATCATTAGAAACATAGATATCTGGGTTTGTGATGACTGGGAGGATTTCATGGTGACTTGCCTGGTGGGTATGAAGGTTGCGGATCTCGTGAGACATCGAGACAGACTTACATGTAGTGCTAGGGAGAAGCCAGTGGTCATAGTACATGTACATAGTACATGTAGGTAACAGAATATTTGGAATCATTAGGAAAGGGATAGATAATAAGACATAAAATATTGTATTGCTTCTCTATAAATCCACGGTATGCCCACATCTTGAATACTGTGAGCAGATCTGATCACCCCATCTCAAAAAAAGATGTACTGGAATTGGAAAAGGTACCGAAAAGGGCAACAAAATTTATTAGAGATATAGAAAAGCTTCCATCTGAGAAGAGAGTAATAAGACTGGGACTTTTCAGCTTGGAAAAGAGATGAAAAAAGGGGGATATATGCTAGACATCTATAAAATCATGACTGGTGTGGAGAAACTCCTATTTACTCCTTCTCATAACACAAAAACTAGGGGGTCACCAAATGAAATAAATAGGCAGCAGGTTTTAAATGAACAAAAGGAAGTGTTTCTTCACACTGCCCACAGTCAACCTGTGAAATTCCTTGCCAGAGTATGTGGTGAAGGCCAAGACTATAACAGGGATAAAAAAAGAACTGGATAAATTCATGAAGGATAGGTGCATTAATGGATGTACTCAGGAGAGGCAGGGATTACTGTTTGCCAGAGGCTGGGAATGGCCAACAGGATCAATCACTTGTTGATTGCCCTCTGTGACACAATGCACCTTGTGTATACCTTTATGGTGTGGTTGTGTATCATTCTTGTTCAATCTTATAGTGCAAATGTGTATTGTTAATGCAAAGTATGTCATGTAAAGTGTTTCTGAATGCTCATGACGTGCTGAACCTTATTGTTATGATAGTGTGCTTCTTGCAATGTCACATGCATGGTTATGAAGCTCTGCCTTATAATATTCCCAAATGTGTGTCTCACATGTCTTGAATAAATCCAGACAAACACAAAGCAGAGTGAGGGTTCATGCCTCACTATGGCATACATAAAGGAACAATGGACTGGCCTAAGTATCATCCATCTGAGGGGATGCTCATCAACTCAGGATGTGTAGAAAACCATGACAGATACTTTTGTTACTTGACCCTGAAGGGGAAGGGGGGAGGGAGGTGAGGCGCAGAAATGGGCACAGGAACATGTTAGAAAGGAGAGATATTTTGGTCTTTTGAGCTCTCTTTTGCATTCCATGTACAAGAAAACATCATGCAATTGAAAGACTGACAACAGAGGGAGGTCCTGGCTGAAGGAATCACCAGCCTGTGGTGAGCATTATCTAATGTTCGATAGCTACTGGAAGTATTAAGCTTAGTTTAGAATGCAATTTGCTTTTATTTCTTCCTGATCAAATCTGATTTATATTCTTTTGATTTATAATCACTTAAAATCTCTCTGTACTTAATAAACTTAATTGTTTGTTTTATCTAAAGCAGTGTACATGGTTTGGGTGTGTGTAGAGACTTCATTTAGAGTGACAGAGTGGGTGCATATCAATTTCTTTGATAAATTGCAGATTCCAGTGGGCAGTTCCTAGGGTTGCATCTGGGACTGGGGATATAGGCTGGGGATCACACCTTTACATAATCCCATGAGTGACTGGCCAGAAGCTCTCATTCACTAGGCCAGGGACTGCTTGCTGCACGTGGCTGGGCCTGGGCTGATCCAGGAGTGTGGGGTTCATACATCAAGGCAAGTGCAAGACGGCCCCAGGAGTGGCGGGATTGGTGTGGCACAGAGATATATCGGTCCAGATTGCGGAGGGGAATGTCACACCCTGTTCTATTCATTCCCTCTGAAGCACCCAGCATTGGCCACTGTCAGAAGACAGGTGTGGTAAAGTCAGGCCAGATGGCCACCAAAGGGCATACCAGGGCTAGTATGTGGTCCCTAGAATGCGAAAGGCCCCTTTCCCTGCAGGCAAGGGAAGGGTTACTGCAGGCCAATAAGAGACACCTGGACACAATGGAGGGCCTCTCCAGGTGTACTTAAGCCCTGCCTTCTCAAGAAGGGGAGAGGGAAGCAAAGGAGGACGACACTGCCAGAAGGCTTGTGGGAGTTGGAGGGGAAACTTCCCCCAGAAAAGGAGATGGTGCTTCTCTGCAACAGGAGAACACCCCTGGTCCCAGCCGGCAGGAAGGAGCCACAGCCAGGTACGTCCCTGGGCTCTGGGGCACATACAGGGGCTGAAACTACCCACCTGCCCCCGTGGGGCATGGGACACTCCTCAGGCCTGAAGTAAGGTCACACCAAACCCTTCATGAGGGAGGTGCCGAGGGGAAGGGATAAAGGACTTGTCTAGATTGGGACCAGAGTTACTGCAGGCCCCACTGATGGAGGAGACTGAGAGACTTGGGGGTGGGGTGTGGGGTTACTATACCACACAGGATACTGGGCTAGATGGACTAGCCCAGCACGGTCATTCTTATGTTCTTATATCTCTGCAGAAGAAAGTCCGCATTAAAATAGAATTGAAAAATGTCATTTGCTTGGGTGTGCCTTCTCACGCTTTTTTCTATTCAAGAAGCAGCAATATACACATGACTCTATTCACAGCACCTAAAAATGCCACTCTCTGAGAAGAGACCTACCGGAAGCAATTGAACAGAAATGCCAGCTTCCAGAAGGCCTTCTTGTCATTGAGGCTGTTAGTTAAGATCAGCATTGTTAAGGCCCCTTGTGATACCCAAACAATAATTTCTCAGTTTCACTGCTGCCATATGAAGAGCAGGCTCTATATCCCCCCCATGTCATCACTACCATGCTAGGGTGTTATTTACGGTATTTCCATGTGATCAGAAGAAAGCATGATTAAGATTAGGAATATGTTGAGGAAGCAAGCAAGCGAGGGAGCGACAGACAGAAGCTCACTCACAGATTAACACTCTTCAGTTATAAAATGTGCTTGGAATAAAAAGAATTCTCGCAGAGAATTTACCCAAGCTCAAGCCCATATGTTACTGGCTAATAATTTCACACCTTTGCCTGCTAGGGTAATTAGACACTACTACACTGATTCTTCTTGCTACTGTGTCATAATAGTAGTTAAGCAATTATGGGTTATTTTGAGATCGCCCCAAATATAGGAGGCTCTTGGGAATAGCTCTTTGGCACTCTGAAAACTGACTTTACCAGTAAATCCAAGCCCACAACCATTTTTCACCAGCTGGTTGTTTAACTACACAGCATACATACATTTTTACATTTTGTGGGCCTATTTGGTATTAATGAAAATGAAAGGTCTGGTTTTTACCGTGGCACACTGTTGGGTTGTTTTTTGCCAGTGCAACTACATTAAAGCCAGTGCCAGCGCCATTCATGCCAGTCACACTGGCATAAAACCAGTGTAATGGATCGAGAATCAAGCCCAAATTGTTTAGTGGAGCTTGCATAGACCATGCCAGCCACATATCTGGCTCTAACCAGTTTTACTGAGCACTTAATTTTCACACTCACTAAATTTACCCACACAACACAGCATATTTAAGTATACTTTTCAGGCCTGACCAGCAACAAGCCTGTCATTCTAGTTCTGGGAGAAAAGACCATTGGACAGATATATACCAAATTGTATGGTGAATCAATGTCTACTAGGGAGCAGATAAGAAGCCACCAGATTGTTTCCTTTTAAAATTAAGGATTAAAAGATAACCCTCAAGAATTTTGGAAGGGATGTTAACCTTTATGCTTCAGGGTTTATATCAACCTGTAACTTAGAGAGTTAGGAAGAAAACAAGTTTCTGTCATTGGCAGGTTTTTCCATAATTGCCTAATACAGGGTTCTTTACCATCCGCTGATGTGTTTCATTCTGGCCACCATCAGAGACTGATGACTCACTGGTCTGCTCCAGTTCTTGTGTTTCTAATGTATTTCCTCCTTCCATACTATGTAGGTTTGATACTGGTCTATTTCAGTAAATTGAGCAACACGTGAACTAAAAGACAAAGATCAAAAACCAAACTAAGAAAAACAATGAAGTGTGATCCTGTTTTCCAAGCAGTATGGAAAAGAAAATGGGCTGATATCTCACATGTAGTAGAACCCAATGAAAGCCTTATAATTAAAATAGATTAATACAGAACTCCATAGATGATAACTGCATAACTGAGGGCTAATCTACACTTAAAACTTACAGTATTAGTATTCGTATAGCTATGCAACTGTAAGAGCGATTGTGTATCTGCTTTATGTGCACGGGAGAGAGCTCTCCTGCTGACATAATAAAACCACCTAAATGAGCAGCAGTAGTTGTCAATGGGAGATGCTCTCCTGCCAACATAGCATTGTGCACACAAGCGCTTATACAGGCAAAACGTATGTCTCTCAGGAAGGTGGTTTTTTCACACCCCTCAGCGATAAAAGTTTTGCCAGAATAAGTGCTCATATAGACAAGTCCTGAATGTAAAAGTTAACACTTCAAGCCTAATACATAAGCACAAAAAGCAATTAGTTGCACCCTCAAGGGAGTTAAGTAGTAGAAAATAAGTAGGAAGATGAACTGTGAATGAGATATGGTGGGAAGAGCAGGAGCAGAAGATCTGGAAGTCAAGGACTGACACGGTTCTGTTGTGAGGTCACACACAGAAGGTTTATGGCACTTTGCACATATGAATCCACCAAACAGTCTATATTTTAATCACAGATGTGACTAAAAAAAGGTTGAAAAATTAGCAATTCAGTGTGTGCTTAATTTACATTGCCCAGTTATCATCTTTAAAGCAAAAAAAGTGACCAGCTTACTATTACGTCTTAGAGGCTCTGATTCACAAAACAAAACATTTGGCATGGGCTTAACTTTTAAGCCTCCGCTTAAGTTACAATGAAGTCAAAGTTAAGCATGTGCTTAAGTTTCTTCTGGCGGCACTTACAAGGCTGAACCTGCATGTACTGCCATTAATAGCCCGGGATCCAAGAAAAAATTGTCTCCTAATGAGGGAACAAAAAAAGGGGGGAAAAAAGCAACAGTTGCAAATTGAACTGTTATTTGATTATCTCGTTTGCAAACAATAAATGTCAACAACATCCTAAGCCCTTGTCAGAAGCTCCTGAGAGAATGCAAATGTACCCTTTATCTTCCTCTGCCCTTTATTAAAACAACTATATAGACATGGCTGATAAACAAGACAATTAAATGTAAATGATGTCATCTCCTGACATTCATTCACATTAATGAGCCTAGCCAATCTCCTTGTGTAAATAGTAATAGGTGAAAAGCCGTAATATTCAAAATCATATTAGCAGACAACAAAGACGTAATGGTGACCTTTGTTTTTGACTAATAGTTCAGCAGCAGAATATTGTACACAACAATCTGGACAAGTGCCCCTATAATTTTTACTCTGATTAAATTTAAACAGTGACTGTTTATTATCTAAGCCATAATGAGGTGACCTTTAAGAGATCCTCCACTTTGTGGTTGAGGGTAGATTATTTTAAAGGCAAATGAGTAACTTTAGTTCAGGGAGCTGTTTACTGATGGCAAAACAGATTCACCTTTTAATCACCCCCCTCATCTCTTCATCTCTATGCTGTTTTGCAGAGACAGTTTCATTCTCTTACAGCTGCCATAAAAGGAGATGTTCAATTTTGGGCCAATTGTCTGCTGTACGGTAGTATCACTGGAACTCAAACACGCCCCTGGGCATTATCATCTCTTTAACACAGTCCCACATGTGCTTCCAGACTATTTTTATATGGAAATAATGTACCCACTTCTCACCTTTCTCTTTCAGTAAATGATTTTACTCCATAAACCATTCTGTTCTGAGTAGTTTAAACATCATATTCCAAATCCAACTGGGAGAGAGTCCTATTGGTACATAATAAAGTGACCCTTCTTTTGGATATCTAGTAGAAGTCAAACATGTAGTTTAAAGCTCAGAACTTTTGTCTTTACCCTAAACATACAAATATGAGTCAAGTACATTTCACAGGAAATAACTGAGAAATTGAATCCTGCTTTCATAACGATTTCTGCTCAGCCTGTCTGTGAATAAATTACCTCCCAAAATATTGAAATATTCTTTGCTATCCATTCCATTTTTGGAGGTGTTGGATGCCTTCTGAGAGAAGTTGAGCACTAGATCCAGTAGAAAATTTTCCATAAAAATGATTTTTCCCTGGAAAATGGTTTTACAACACAATGGAAATTTTTGCAAAGAAGTTTGTTTTTCATTGCAAATTTTCAGGTTTTTATCAACCCTCCCCATTCCCGACATCAAAACCCTGAATGGTTTAAAAGAACATTTAAACAAAAACAAGAGAGAATGTTTTCATCAGCATTTTTCATCAAAAGTTTTCCCTTTCAGGGCCCCCCATGGTGGAAGTGGCTCTGGACTATATCCAACACACACCAATATCTATCAGGCACAATCTCGCTGTAAGTGACTTGTAAGGTCATGCAGGTCAGAGAATCAATGTAAGAACTGGGAATGGAACCCAGAAATCCTGGTTCTCAGTCACATGCTCTAACTACTGAAGCAAATGCCTCATATGCTTCTGTTTGTGATCGATAGATCGACAGATAGGCTGGCATAAATACTTTATACATACATATAGTCATTTCCTCAACAGTGTTACTGATCGCCTAATTGAGAATAGGCCAGATGTTCAGCTGTTGTAAAGGAACATACAACCAATGAAGCTAACAGAACTACACAGATTTGCATCGGCTGACGATTTGGCCCAATGGGAGTTGAGGGCTCTCTGCATTCGGCAGGACTGGGCCCTATGAAAGCAACAAGAACGTGCACAGTGCTGGAAGTGGAAAGCTCCACCCTTTTTTTTTCCTTTGGTCATGGAGTGATTCTGATCTGCATCCAGAGATTTCCCACAACCTTCACTCACAGAAATGTGGCAGTCACTGAAAATTATTTTGGAAAATAATTCTCTGTACTTAAGTATTTCCTCCCACCATATGGCTTGGGTATGGAGAGCCCAAGAAAAGGGCCAACATGGACATTCAGCAGGGCAGTTTGCTGTGCTGCACATACACTATTACAGAAAAGGGAAATGGCGACTACATCCTGCAAATGTGGTAACATACGTGATTTGTGCAGCATGCCGTCTGGCGGATACAGATGAGATTTATTTCTTCTTTGGATAGTACAACTACTGAAAGGAAGATCAGTCAAGTGATTTGGGCACAAGCCAGGAGACCCAGGTTTAACTCTGTGCTTTGCCAGAGATTTCTGGATGGCCTTGGTCAACTCACTTTGTCTTTCTGTGCTTCAGTTCCTCATCTGAAAAAGAGCACTTCATTTAAGTCATATGTGTATGTGTTTTGTTGGCATGTATACTGTATACATACAGAAAAAACATGTAAATTCTGCAAAAGATGAGAGTTGGTTATCCTATTAAAAATTCCAATTGCTATAGTACCGAGATCAGAACATCACACACTCATAATTAACAAAGATACACACACACCCCTCCAAATCAGTTGGCCTAATCAGAGGGCCTGATTTTCATTTCACAAACACAAGTTTTACACCCATGTAATTACTGACTTTAGTTGTGTTGCTCCTGGTTTACACTGGATCAAGCCCCAAATCTTTATTGATCTCATGCTACAGGCTTTCAGCCACTCACCTGTAGGGGTCAGGAAGGGATGTTTTCCCCAAAAATATTTTCTTTGGGGGTGTTTTATTTTTGTCTCCTTCCTTTGAAGCTTCAGAAGTTGCCACATCTGCATATAGGACACTGAATATAGGAGGTCATTGCTCTGAGGTGGAACTGAAAAGCACTTCAGAGGGTGAATTGACTGGCTGGTTCTTGCTCACATGCTCAGAGTCTAACTGATCACCATAGGTGGAGTTTGGAAGGAATTTCCCCGCAGCTCAAAATGGCAGTGACACTGGTTTTCTCTTCCCTCTGCAGCATGGGGTGTGAGCACTTGCCGGCATCATCTGGGCACATCTCATTTAATCAATTCCCTGTCATTGCTAGGGCCTTTGGCATTGATGCATCTCAGTCCCTACTAGTCTCTGCCTTTGGCACCTAACGGTTTAGTCACCTGTGAGCAGTAATACTTTGTGATAATATCAGTTGTTGGGTTTAATGTGTGAAGTTCATGGTGTTGGTGACCTGTCATGTACGGAAAGTCAGACCAGATGACCTGATGGTTCCTTCTGGGCTTAAATTTAATGGACAGCAGACAAACATGGAGCCAAGAGCTGGCACTAAAGCCTGTTCATCTCTAGGTTAATCGCCTCAAACAAAGCCAGATCTTTAGTGAGAGTTTGCAGTAGTTTCCTTATAACCACTGATCTGCTTCATCATTTTACAGTGAGTAAATTTTCTTCTCAGTGAGTGACCTGCATGACCAACCATAGGCAAACTTTGGAAAGCCTGCAAACACTTACACTTTACTGCAAATGTAACCATAACAATTCAAAGTGCTAATTTTCTACCTCATATAATATGTGCAAGTATGCCTTAGCAACACTCACGGGGAACATAATTTAACAGAGCCTCTATCTTCCTTACCTCAAGCAGGGAAATTTCTGTCACATACTTAACAGAAGGCCTGCTGTCTGAGTTTTCCATGTGCTTATCTTCAGTTTTTTTCATGGAATTTCTGGAGGGGGTATTTGTTATTTCTTTAACCCTTCCTTAGTCAGGTGGCAGCTTTGCTCAGCTGATGAAAACATAGTGTCTTGCTTCCAAATCTTTCTGTGGATAAAAAAAGAAATGAGAAATTGAGAGCCGGAAGCCTCATAGGAAAAGCTCTGAACATGGGGAACCTTTATAGATAGGGAAAAATTTAGTTACCTGCTTCGTTGCTTACTTATGGTAGGGAAAACACTATAGGTCATGCAAAATGGATTGATGGTTTACGAAAACACCTTATAGTTATTATTTCTATTACAGTAACATAGTGCTAGCTCCAAACACATAGTAAGAGACAGTCTCTGCTTTGAAGAGCTTATAATTTAAATAGCTGAGACAGAGAGAATATTTCTTATCCTCTGCAGATGAGAAAATTCGACCCAGAGATTAAGAACCCAGATCCTCAGTGGTATTTAGGTACTTAACTTCCACTGAAGTCAAAGTTCAAACACAAAGTATGTGGCAGAATTCAGAAGTCCTGGGCTCTCTAGAACTACATGAACCACAAAACCATCTTCCTTCTTCCATCCCTTCTCATGTGTTATTTCTTCAATGACAGTTTATCATGGAGAGTGCTGATATTTTCAGGCTAAAGGGTCATATGCCTGGAAATGACTTGACAGTGCAGCAACTTGGTGGGGAGAAGAGTTAACAATTCACCTTTCAGATGGTGCTGGGGAAGTATTACATCTTTAGGGTGAGCTTTTCATATTTTCAGCATATTATTTCCTTGAACAGGCAGGACGACAATCACAGTATAATTAGAGTGTGATATATGTGTATGATGACATCATCTTCTTGGCTCAATTGGTGAATCATGGCAGATGGACCATCTAGCTGGGCAAGAAGCAGTGTGCATTGGTGTTAGGGTGACCAGATGTCCCAATTTTATAGGGACTGTCCCAATATTTGGGGCTTTGTCTTATATAGGCATCTATTTCCCCCCACCTCCTGTCCTGATTTTTCACACTTGTTATCTGGTCACCCTAATAGGTGTGGTTATTTATCCAGATAAACTAAATCCTGGACATTGCTATCAAACAGCCGCCAGCTTACAATAAGCTCAATATTAACCTGCCTGGACAGAATATCGAGCAGGTGGCAACTGTCAAATATTAGTGTAGCACCATAGGCAATGCTGGAGGATGCTTGAAAGACATGCAGCTGCTGGCATGTTTCTAGCTTTTCAGCAGCTTCTATGGACATATCATGACATCAAGTTTGCCATGAAGCTGTGGGGATCTACAGAACCACAGTTATATGAATTCTGTTGTATGGAGATGAAATGTGGTGCTGAGGAAGACTAGATGGAAGTTTTTGATTCTTGTCATCTCCATCATCCATATCAAGTGGCAGGACAAGATAATAAATTAGAATCTCTAATTATAAATAGAATCTCTTTTATGAGATTTATGCTGTTGGCAACTCTGCTCTGTCTCAGTAGGTCTCCTCTACTCATAGACTGTAGCTCCAGTCTGGATGAGACTTAGCCAGGTAGAATGATCCTGAGTGAGATCTTCCCAAAACTCTGGGTCAATGTTGAAGCGCCTCAAGGATGACTTGAGTGAGCCTTTGAAACATTTCTCCTGAACTCCCTGAGAGCACTTTTCCTACTTTAACTCACCCTAAAAGATCTTCTTTGGCAGTTGCTCATCTGACATTTTGGTAAAATGGCCTGTCCAACTCATCTGTGATTTCATGGATGCTTGGAATAGCTTCCTGTATGAGAATCTCAGTATCTGGAACCTTGTCTTTCCACCTTATCCTCATCAGTTTCCTCAGACAGCCCAAATGAAAGTGATTCAGCTTCATAACATGGCATCTGCACACTGTCCAGGTTTTGCATGCATACATCAAAGTTGGCAACATGATGGCTTTGTAGACCTTCGTTTTTGTTTGTTGTCTAATGACTCTGTACTCCCACACATTTGCATGTAGTCTGCCAAAGGCCACACTCCTGGGACCATTATCTTGTTATGATGGAGAGGCTTGTGTGTCCCAATGGCCCCCAGGACTACATCATCTGGAGTCTTGTATTCGTAGTATGGCCACCTTTGGCAAACAAATCTGAGATGCGGTTCCAGATGAAGCGCAGTCCAAACTTCTCAAGACAGGTCAGGCTACGTCTGCTTCCATAAGTAACAGTAGATGGTACTATCTTGTGGATATACTAGTAGGCATGTGCACCTGCATGAAATGCTTCCACAGCTGGGCAAATCATGTCTTAGTGAGTCAGAGGTAAACATGGCATCAAACCCACATAGCTAGGTCTAGCATTCAGTGGCTGTATAGGACTTCTCAATCACCAGCTTTACTGTACCTCATGCCTGTGAGGACTTCACACTTGTTAGAAGAGGTAGAGCTCAGAGCAGAGAACTCCTCAAACCCAAGCCTCCAGCATGTGAGCTACTGGATCTACTTACAAGCTTAGTCAAAAGACAATTTATAAAGAGCATCAGTATACGCAGTAAAATATATAGGGGTATTATCTCCATTAATCATAAAAACCCCAGAACAGAGACCATACCCCACGATAAAACCCCACTATCTTTTTTTCTCTCACAATACATAATCTTTTCTCCATTCGTCAATGTCCTCACTCCAACATACAGTTCTGCTTTATTTATACATTTTGGCATGCTTCCACTTTGTCAGTGCATTACCAATACAACTATTCCTAATGTAAATTGTTTATCTGAAGCCAGTCGTGCTGCCCAACCAATCCTTATAAAAACATACTCAATTAAACGTTTACTGCAAGCAAGTTATGTTTTTATAATACTCGCAATGAATCTGCCAAGGGTATGTGAATAAGGTACATGAGAGTGTCATTCCGACATTACTGAAACTTAGCCACAAAAGGAGTTTGAATTGTTATGACACCAGCTCAGAGAAAAAAATCATGTTAATCAGACATATATCACCAGTTGCATTCCTAACTGAACAGGTTACACCATGGGAAAGATCCAGGAAATTCAGTGGAGGCCTTATTCATTGCTGAGTAATGTTAAATGAACACGCATCTTACCAAAGTCATGCCTTTCCTCTACATCGGAGACAAGTAACAGCGTTTGCAGCACTCATTCAATAGTAACCTTGAGAAACTTTTTTCATTTGAATGAGACACAACTCAGTGCCTAGTCAGACAGTAGATGAGATACAGCTCTATAAAAAAACCACATTACTATGAAAAATGAGCCCTAAAGCCAACGGTTCCCATATGCTGCTATCACTATGTGGGAGAGATTTTTCTTGAAATTTTGGTGTAACAATCATCAAAGGAGCTTTGCATACTTGGTTCTGGAACTGACTTTATAATATGGGGGAAACAAGGGGAACACATTCCACCAAAGCCTAGGAATCAGGGCAATAGGGGCAGCTGGTGGATATCTGAAACTGGACAGAGTAACAGTATTGGCAGGAGAGTCTAAGAACTCTTTCTGCTTGAGAGGTTCTTAAATACTTATAGTGTTGCTGTCCTCACATGAGCTAAATAACATGTTGGGGTCCTGTCCCAAAGCCCCAGTCAATGCTGCCTCTACATAAGGTGTGGACTTTCTACCCCACTAGAATGCTGATTAGATAGTGAGATTATTCTGTTCGTAACAGCTTTATATTTGCGATCTAGTATCATTTCCTTTATTGCAGTTGAGTCTTTCAATCTTCATTATACAAAGAAAATCCACTGTTTGGAACAGATGCACTCCTTTCTTTGCTAATATGTTCTTGGCCGATACTAATTTGCCACAGCAAAATTTAGCATGCAACTTCAAAATGCTGCTCACTAATGCCATTCCAAAAACTGATGGGCATGCAATAAACAGCATCAAACAACCCATAACAAAGCAGTTTTACTACAGCTGTGCATTATGCACATGAGGCTATTTAGCAGCCGGTGTATTCTGAAAGAAGGCTTGGAATTAGTTTGACAAAGCAGTAGTTAAAATTAAAATTATGTCTCACATAAAATTCAGTAACATCAGCGCCACAGATACGTCAGACTCCTGAATCCCCGCAAGAGATCTTTTCAAGAAATGATTATTAATGTGGTTGTGGAGTTTGATACCATAGTGCAGGTTAGCCTTCCAATTGACTTCCAGTTAGTAATCAGATAATAGTTAGGGTTCAACAACTCAGTGGATGATTCCATGTTCCTTATGTGAACTATTGAAACCTTTGAGTCTGCAAATTTGAGCTGGGTGTTAATTTATCCATCCAATCTACCCATCTATATATCTATCCAGACATCAATTTAATCCATTTTTTTACCTCTGGATATGTACTCTATCCATCCATCCCATGGCCATTACTTATAGTGTCCATTGCTGGAGGGAAGAACATTTTTTATGTTTTTTCCAGTGATTCTTGCGAATTTAGAAATACCATGAGAACAGCCTTTCTTGCATTAATGGGAAAAAACAGATTTTTTTTAAGTTAATCAAACTTTCTCAAACCCTAAAAATGTTTTGGGCCTGGTTTCAATCTTGGGCAAAGTTTCAGGTTGCTTCTCATTTTAATTTAACTTGTATTGACCTAATTCTAATTTGCAGGTTCCGTAGTAAGTTAAAAGCAGTTAGTTATACTGTTTTGCCTTTGCAGTAGTGGTAGGAGGCCCTCTCTTGGAGGTTACACATATGGCGCTCGTTTTCTGTGGTTCTTATTGCACGGTTAGACAAAGCAAACACAACATTAGTCACCTAATCTATCCCATGGTCCCTGACACACTTAGATGTTAGGAGGGGAGCAAATTAGAGATAGGCCTGAACAAAAACTTCCCATCAAACATGCCTGAATTTTGGCAAAGTTGAGATCCAGATATGATCTTTGCAGCTTGGGCCCACCTTTAGAACACACTAACAGGAGACGCTGTCATCCCACCCTCAGTGAAAAGGGGCTGGAGGGGAGGAAAGAAAGGAAAGGGAAATAGCATCCCAGCATCCAAGAAGGAATGCAAAGGGGAGGCGAGAGAAGATAGCCACAAATGAGCTGTGGCATGACTTTATGATGTGGCATCAATTCATGATGACATCAACCCGTGTATTGCAACATCAGGCTGTGGCTCTGACTCCATTTCCAGATCACCAAGGCTGAGTATCAAAGAAAGGGGAAAGGATATCTGTGTGGCCTTTCCCCATTTCTTTTTGTTTTTCTCATGAAGATAAATGGATTAGCTATGCGGATAACACACCGGTTTGCTGAAAGGTGTCAAAACAGAGCAAAGATATTTCTGTGAAAAAGTGATTTCTACAAGCCATTGTCTATATGGGAAGAGAAACAGACAACAATTAAATATTCTTTAAAATAGTTTGTATTGGAGTGTCACAATTTCCCCACCCCCCAGAGTAGTTTGGCTTCTGAAATGACCTTATTGCATAAACCTGTATGTGCACCCTCAACCCATAAAGGAAATTTAATAAACCTCCCAGACCCGAAATGAACGTTTTGATGACACTATGAATACAGTATATGCTAAAGATCTTTTATTCCATTTTCTATAACCATAAACAGATACACTTTAATGGTCTGATGCCTTTACCTTAAAAGATTCCAATTTAGTTCCCTACAGCTATAATAATAAAAACTGCTGACATTCTGTTTTTATTTTTCAGAGTAAGAACAACATGTCTTATAAAGGCTTTCCCATATTTGTGATCTGGTGAGGTGAAGATAGGTCAAAGAGTGTAGCATGCTTCCTAACAAAGCAGTATGTTTCCTCACCCAGTTGGGTTTGGTTATGTACTTTTAAGCCCAGTACTGATAGAAAGTCTTTCAACATCTAGAACATTTACATTTTAGCCTTGAAAATCACTTCGTAGATATTCATTTTGAAATTTGCTACTTTATCTGTTCTCGTTTCAACAGTATTTCTACCATATCTAGTCTCTTCCAAAGAGAGAGGCCATCCATTCCAGTGAGAACAAATATAGTATTGAAGATGGCTGGCTCAGGTCTTCTTTCGTTTCCCAGAATATATGAAAGAGTTTAATGGTTTAAGTCTGAGTTTCAGACAAGAAGCTACAAGCACTAAAATGTTAGAGGTTTTAGTCTTTAGATTTAGACTTTACAGGACCCAAAAACTGGAATTATGTGGGTGGTGGTACATTGTGCGCATAAATATATCCCTTTATTGTGACATGGCTAAAAAGACCTTACATAGTTTAACTGAGGATTCAAATGGCAATGAGAACAAGATGTGGATGCTGCATTTTGCTGCCTATTACAGTAAGGGTTAGCATTGTATTGAAAGCACAGCCATAGTGTAGAAAAACATTTCTTATATTGATCTGACAGAATTCAAGCTACAGATATCTCTGAGCTACCAGCATGAGGTTATTTCAGTATCTGCACAAACCATATTTTAGTAGTTTTTTCCAGGAATGATTATGGTAATCTTTTGTGTTCTCTGTTTTCAATTTTATATATAGATGTGTATACATATTCACTCACAAGTTTGGGTTTAAAAATATCCACCATTTGAAGATTTGAGTCATTTTATGGAAAGCTATGCATTCATTCAGTTTTCTTGTTTATTGGGAACAGTATTGTCATCTGCTGTCATAAAACGTGAAATCCATGCACTAGACTATCCTAGACATAAGTTGCTCTTTTCTTCTGATATCTTTGGTATGTTACTGTCAGTACATTTTTTGAAGAAGAGAAGAGGTATATTGTTAAGGATGTAGAAAATCAAACCCTAATAGGGACTAGAATCACACTTAGATTAAGTATCTTCTGGTCAATACACTGCACAATATGAGCTTAAATGTCGCCACTGACACTAGTAGCAAAAAAGCTTAGGGCTAAACTTTTGAAAACCATCACACTACAGTTGTGGGCTGTGGGTCATTGATTCAGATGTCCAGTAACAGCAAAAGAGTCAACGGAGTCAGGAGTCTATTAAAATGTAGATATGCAATTCGAGGTGGTGACAATTTTCAAAAATTCAATTTTCACAAACTACATCCCATTTTCAGCCTGCTCTAAACCAATGGATTTTAATGTTACTATACCAGAAGAAGCATAGTAATTTTAACTCACCAAATGCCAATAGTAGCTTCTCAAGAAATAGCCCTCCCCCCATTTATAAATCCAACTTCAAGAAAAAAAAGATGTCTAGCAGAAACCCTGAACTAAAGCCTGCTATCTCTAGATACTAACCCAAACTAAACTTCAAAGCTGAAACGGACTCTTATAACTGGAGTTAGCACGAAAAGCTAGAACAAGCTCCTAAACTAAGCTAAAATGGAGCAAGCTTCTAATCTATAACAAGATTCTCAGGTATAGTAGGCTTCTGTACTATGCCAAGCTCCCAGGTAGAATTGAGACTCTATGACCTAATCTAAGCCCTCAAAAGAGTGTGAGCTCCTCAGATCTGGAGCAGAGCTCTGAGTACACTGAGCTTCCAAGCTGGAATGAGTATCTCAGGCCTGCAGACAAGCTTTATAGACTTTTAGCCCCAACCAGAATACATTCTGACCAATCAGCCCCCTCCACTTGCCCCAGAATGGAGATTTAATCATCAGGTAAGAAGAGGTGAAGGTGGGTCCACCAAGCCTGCCTAGATAGGCTGCAGGAAAGCAGCAAATCAGGGCCCAGAGGGCTCAATTTAAAGGAGCTATAGGGGTTGCTGACTGGGACCAGGCAGCTGAGGAAAGGGTGGAAGATACAAAGACCCTGCCCAAGCAGGGATAAGGTAGAGAGAAACCAAGGACTGTAACCCTATGGTAATAGGTGACAGTGATGGGAAGAAGTCCAGGGAAACCCATTGCATCTAATTGATGGGGATTAAAAGGAGCAGTGTGTGACTGCTGTTTATATGGTGCCAGGGTGGGGGAGGACAGAGCAGTAGGAGGGCCTGACTTCCTTCCACCAGCTGATGCTGGAGTTGCTTAAAGAAAAGAGAAAAAAAAGGGGCCAACTGCTAGTTTAAAAGCCTAAGAAAAGGGGCTAGATTTAAAAGGGCCCAAAGACAAAACTGAAGACCTATGCCCTATTTAGGATTAGTTGCGTTTGGGAATGTGCATTTTCAAGAGTCCTGCCTTTACAACCCAATGTCAACATGGGATTTGCAGTAGCTATTCGTGCTCTTCTGTTAGATAGGAAAATAAATAGCCAATATTTGGGGGGTCATGAGAAGTAGACTCAGAACAGAGATGCAGGAAACTTGCTTTCCCAAATCTGAGACCCATTTGAACCATGGGGGAACAAAAGGGGTTACATTCCCATTGGTTCTTTGAGAGGCAAATGATCCTAGCCACAAGGATAATTCTGTTGCTGTAGACATGTGGATTAGCAACACTGATGATTACAGATGTCTGTCTCTGACATCTCTAAGAAACATTCAAGTTAGAGACCGGTCGGCCCACAAACTACATGGATTCCACCTTTCGTCTCCTCACTTTTATTGCTATGTATTTGCATAAAACCCAGCTCTTTAATTTTTTTTCTGCTTCTGAGCCCCACTTGAAGTCATAATCCTCTTTGTGACATCACAGATGGTTGCTGTGGAAATAATTATCTTGTCACCCCCAGAGGATTAGGGTTTCAAGGAGGGAAAAAACAGCAAGAAAAATACCTCTGAAATAAAATAAGATTCTCTTTTCATGCTCACACCTCTTGTATTAAAATAGGAATGAAGGAGGGAGAACAACACCACACAATAGTGTTTTTCGTAGTTTTCCATCAAGTGAGAGCAGCTCATTAAGAGTTTGAGATAAAAAAAATAGACACCATCACCTGTCCCTCAAGACCTTCTTAAAACCCCACTTCTTTTGAGAGGCTCACAATAAATGAGTACTAATTATAAAGAAAAATAATACCTGCTAAGCAATTCCTACCTCTAGATTTCCCAGTGTGCCATATCTTCTCAGTGGTTCGCTTTTAGACTGTGTAAGCTCTTGGGGCAGGAACTGTCTTTATCTGAGTGTATTGAACAGTGCAGAACATACAGTTGCCGCTAATCAAATACAACCTAAGAATAATATAGCTCACTTTACACAAAGTGATACTGTAGGAGTCACTAGGACAGTGTTTTTATATTCAGACCTCTTCAAAGACTGACCCAAATTAAACTTCCTGCTATGACCATGTGCAAACTGGGAAGTTCAGGCCTGAATCAGGATTCAGAACTGGATCACACTTCACTTCTTTGTAAGGGCTGTACTAAAACCCAGCTCCAAAAATGCATCCATGTTCTGGTGAAGTCCAGATCACTGCGACTTGAGTCCTCCCTATTTGTAGTGCCCTAAGAAAAAGCATGCTGGAGATAGTAAATATACATACAACCAATAATTGTTTGAATCCCTTAATTCTCTCTTCAGCAGCTGAAAACATAGTTCCTCTTGCGAAAAACTAAGGACAAGAAAAAAGATATCTCAAAAAGATTCATTTCAGTCCCTCATCCTACTATCTTAACCCAATTCTGACACTTTTTTCAAGTGAAATGCACACCCAAATAAGACACAGGACTAGAGGATTGAAGGGGACTTGCTTATGTATAGTGATAAATAATTAAAACAACAGTGTAAGAGCAAATTAAGTATTCATTTTCTTTGCCACCAGGGAGATTTCCATAACAAAATGATTCTTCTGTGCAAATAATTTAGTTAGTGAATTATAAAGATCACAAAAAATCAGCACAATACACAAAGTGTAACATCAGCCTCATACACAAACTGGGGCTGCCTATTCTAAATGTGGGCAAGGAAATTTCTGGTGGTCCTGCCAGATCTCTCAAATCTCAGCTAGGCTTAGTATCTTCATTGCTTGGAAAGGAGACTTCTAAGAAACATGGCTGTGCTGGACAAAATGGTGTTGATGTTTCTCTGACTCAGGTCTAAACTTGTGCCCCATTCTGGTTCCGATTCAGTGAGGTATTTTAAATGTGATTAACTTCTGTGTTTTTCAGAACCCCTAATGATGAACTTCAACAGAATTTAAATGCAGTGGGTTTTTTCAGTCTTTCAGGAATTATGTTTACACATTTTAAAAAACCCAGGCATGCTATTTCCTCACTAATATTACAGATACCCTCATCTTGCATGATTCCAATGGAAATGCACTTTTCATTTCCATTACTTTGCATTCTCTATGGTATCTGACTACTCTTGGGGATTTCTGGGTTTGGAAATGAAAACAAAAATAAACTAATCTGTTTCACTTTGGTTTATAGCCAGTCTCTAATCAGCTTCCCTTGCAAGTTCTTGTGCACTAGACCAATACTTCACTGATGTAAACACTGCAGTGGGAGATTTCTATTAACAAAGTACTGTTTCCATTGGAATTAAAGAAATTATGGGACTATTTCTTTTGGGCCAAAGGTTTGGATAAGATGATTGTTAGAAACCTAAATGTTGGGTCACCTTTGACGTTACCCTGTTCCTTTAATTGGTTAAAGAAACCATAGTCACTTTTAGGTTTAGGTCCAAGAATAGCAAATCTTTCTATTTACTTCAGACCTGCCTCTGATTCATTTGAGGCTTCTACGATGTTGGATCATTACACATTTCTCAAGATAGCATGTATGTCTGACATGTTATCAGCACCTTACTGCTAGGCAAATTTCCAGTGCAGGATTGTTAAAGTGCTCATATAATAATCAGTGAGAGAGAACATAGAAGGTCCCCAATCTGATCTGGCACAATTCCCAGAGCAGGAAAGGAAGCTCTAATTTTGGTTCATTGTTCACCTTTATGAAGAAAGGGCACTTTTTCCTTTACTACATTGGGAGTTATAATCTGATTTAATTCCAAAGAAACGCATATAACTGTATTCATATAACTGTAACTCATATAACTGTATTTCAAGGCATCAATTCACTCCTACAATTTGGGAAAAAATCTATAGTGCTTGTAATAAACAAGTTTCTTTGCATAACATCCTATATTTATAATTGTAATAAAGAATATTAATATGTTTTAAAGTGACTTGTGCACAGCGAGGGTGTTACTCTATTTGCCTTCAAGATCTGAGACATGTTCATCTAAGGAAACCATTAGAGCTAATTAAAAAAATTGTGAAGTTTTTTGACAGAAAAATGTGGTTTTGATTAAAATATTTTGCCAAAATTTCTGCTTTCCATGGCAAATGTCAATTATTGATGAAAAACCAAATGCCTGAAAACTGCAATATTTTGGCGAAAAAACTGAAATATTTTTTTATGGAAATCCTAGGTTCCTCATGTCTCTGTGTTCCTCTATGGGCCAGCCTCCCTGACTGGATTACATCTGGCATGATGCACCATGGCCAGGGACTCCAGTGAGGCACCACCTCCCCTCTCCCTGGGGAAAGACCATAATGTAGCATAGACCATAACGTAGCATATTCTGGCCTACAGAAGAGAATAGGAGGAGAAGACACCTAAGCTACAGCTCCTCTGAGGCACCATGACAGCATTTTCAAATTGAAATATTGTGGGGTTTGGGTGAATGTTTTCAGCATTCAAATTTCCATTAAAAAACCTGGAATTTTCTTCAGGGGACCAAAATCCATTTTTTTGGCCAGCTCTAGAAACCATGTTTGGTAACGTAACATTAATAGGGTTACTATCCCCTCTGCATCTACCAGTACACTGTAGGGTTTGGAGCTGAGGCTCAGTCCAGTCCTTGCCCATGTCACATGCCTTCCCTCTCCAGTCCCACCTCCATGGGAAGGACAGTATCAGCCTAACATCCTCCTATTTCCATTATGGGTATCCAGCAAGACTCACATTTGAACCCATTTTTGTTACACACGCACACCAGGCAATGCAAGCCATTGTGCTATAATAGCAAGAACAGCTGAAAAGGGCAGCACTATGCCATATAACCCATAAGGCACTGTGCTTTTCAACGCAGCTACCTCATCAAAGTAGTATGATTTCATCAGGAGTCCGAGCTGAAATGATCTGCATGGGGAAAGCATATAAGACAAATCAATATGGTTCTCTAGTCCTTCTGGAATGTGCCACACCTTGAGCATACACCCTGCCCAACAGCATGTGGGTGTTGCATAATGATTATGTCTAGCAGTGTCTTGTTTTTTCCATTTCCTCCACCACCCGTGGTTTCCTTTCCAATTCTCTCCCATTCCACACACCCTTCTAAACGCACGCATCATAACGCTGTGCTGAACTGCATAATACAAAATGCTCTGGCCAAAGCAAAGCGGTTCACATTTGTTGCAATGATGGAGGAATTTATTTTCTACAAACATGATGAAAATGAAAGACAGTATGGTCTAGTGGCCAGGACCCTTGCATTGTCAGGAAACCTGGATTCTATTTCTGGCTTTCCCACAGACCTGCTGGTATGTCCTTAGACAAGTCACTTTGGGTTTGTCTACATGGCAATCAGAGTTGTGATTGTTGTGCACGTAGACATTCCCAAGCTCACTTTAAGCTAGCTAATGCAAATACCCATAGGAGTAAATTTCCAGCAGCATGAGCTTCAGCATGGGCTGCACAAGCCTTCCCAGGACCTGGCTAGCTCCTCAGGTGGCTAGACCATGCTGAAGTCCACATTGCCTCCGCACCATTCTATCATTACTTGAGCTAGCTAGAGCAAAGCTATTTCAGGAATGTCTATACGTGCTCCAGTCGCATCTTTCACTGCAGTGTGGACACAGCCTTTGCCCATCTGTAGCCTTGTCTACACTTATGGTGGTGTATGAAGTATTGGCACTGCACGTGGAGCTCTGCAGTGAAAGGCAGGATGCATCCACATTCTTCACTGCAGTGTGCAGCTACCTGTAGCAGTGAAAGGCCCCAGCAAAGGGGAAGCAGTGGTGAAAGGCTCTGGCAACTTGGGAAGCTGCTGGAGTGAGTCTTTCCCCACTATCTCTCCCCTGCCAGATCTTTTCCCCATGGTGCAGAAAGGGATGCATGCATAACAGCGGAAACATTTAAAGTTCTGTTTTGTCATCTGTGATATATGGTACCTATTGGCACATGCTGTTAGTTTGTTCAATTTTTAACGGTGGCTTTTGTGGTTTTGTGTCACTGTTTCACAAACACAGGAGTCTGTGTTTTAAGAGAGGTAGCAGGACACTATACTAATAAAACAAAAGTGATGTCTAAGGCGCTGCTTGGGCGTGTAGAGAGCTGTGAAGAATACATACCCTAGGATTCAGGAATGCAGGGTCTTCTCTACTCTGATGCCAAGTCTCAACATCTATATTGCCATTCATACCTGTGCTAACTGGATGTGCAGTGTCTGTATTCTACATACCACCTTGTGTGTCTGTTTCCCTTCCCACTCTGCGTGGGCAAATTAGACTGTAAGCTCTTCAGGGCAGCAACTGTGTCTTAGTAGGTGTTTTTACAATGCCCAACACAATCTAGGTTGCGGCCTGATGCGTGACTATAATACTAATAACAGAAATACCTCCAGGTTGGAGAGGAAAGACACACAGGAGTGAAATAAGGGGAATTGATTTGCTCAGCAACCTTTGGGTTGTTCATAAATACATTTCTCAGAAAGCCCACAAGGTTTGAGCAAACAGACCTGGCTAATATAAGAATCAAGGCAAATCTCAGTTCAAAGCTCCAACTAAACTTTTTCCATGGTATGAAAGAATTTGGATTTTTTCCCTCTGGGAAAATTGGAATGGAAGCATTGTATTCCAATGCTTGGAATGGAAGCATTGTATTCACTTTGCACATGTGTAAACAACCGTGCAACACCCAACATAGTGCAGAATCAAGCCTCCTACATGTTTACTATACCCTTGAAAGAATACAATGTAATTAAAACATTTCCTCACCTGCTACAAATGAATAACACTTGCCATTATTAAAACAGAATGAACTTTAAGCAATTCACTTATTTTTTTACTAGTTCTGCTGCGCTTGATTCTGCAATTCTCACAACCTAAGCAGTAGAAATAAACCAGTCTGGTTCATTTTTATTTCAACTCCTTTTCTAGTCAGTTTCAATTATTGGCTCTCAAACATTGCAATAGTTGAGCTTCAGAGGCAGCTGGAGAAATATGGGTATGCGGGTTTTGTGTGTTTATATTCATAGGATATTTCTGTTCTTAGGTTTTCTAACAACTTGTTCGGGGCCAGATTTGGGATCAAATTTGATTCTCATAGTGTCCCTTTGATGAAATTGTTTTGGGTTTTTTTCCCAAAAAGCAAGAAAAATCAGAAAAATAAAAGACCAAACTCAGGACTGCTGTAACTCCATGGATTTCAACACAGCTGATTCTGCTTCTCCCAAGGCAGAAGGTAGTCTGATATCTTTTATATACAGGTTATGAGGTAGATTTACTTTTCCACAATGTGGAAAAATATTGTCTTGAATTGTGTGCAACAATTACAGGAAATCATCCATCATACATTGCTGATTTTTACCTTCCTCTAGCTGATATAAGAATGGCAGAAATGTAGTCAGAAATTACATGCGCCTAGCTGAGCTATACACTGTACTTTGCTTTGTATTCTAGGGAAGTCTTCCATAAGCTTTGTAACTTGCATTGGGTTAGTAGTCTCTATAAGCCTGATTTTTTTCCCCTCTCTCTCTTCAGAGTACATTTCCTTTTGAGGCAAAACAAGGAGGAATGCTTTGAAACCTTTCATTGGGCAGCTATCTACATTTCTGGACAATGTCATTGTCCGAACTGTGATTTGTTCATAGTCTTTGAAAAGCTTTGTGCTTCCATTAGAAATCTTTGTTGATTTTGTTTCATTTTAGACAAGGCTGAGCTTTAGCAAATCTATGCTGTTAGAGGGAGGCATATAATAGGGATGGTGAAGATGGCACAATGAGTGGCAAAGGCAGCTGTGTATCTGGTTCAGGGTGTAATTACATTACAGAGATCTAGAAGAATGACATCGCTTATGTATGCCAGGAAAATCAAAACCTTCTAAACTTCAAATGAAACTTAAAGAGGGAGGAGAATCTTCATTATTTATTAAAAATAGACAGAAACCAACCAACAAAACCTTAAACTTTTTATGCATTATATCTTTTAAATGGTAAGGTGCACTAAATATGCAGTGAAGGGGGCTGCATGGAAATTGTACTTGAATTAGGGAGTAAATTGACATAGCTAAAATAAAAATCAAATTGAACCTTTGCGGATCCATCAGACTAATCCTTATTAGAGGTGCAGAAATGTTTGGTTAAAGACACACCCTCTTACTGCTTGGGGCTCGTCTACACTACAAAAATTACCTGCTGCAACTGCTGAATGTCTGCAGTGCAGCTAAGCTGGTGATGCGTCCTGGGAAATACCAATGTTTCATCATCGCTGTTATCAAGTTAATCCCCCCAATACACCACGTTACTATGTCCACAACCAAATGTCCACAACTAAGTGTGTTGGAGGCTGGTAGTTTTCTGATGTATGCATACGAGGAAACATAGCTGAAATTGTGTTTTGTGCTCAGTGATATATGGTAATGAGAGAGCCTGTGCTTGGAGCTGGAGAAGTGGATGGTATGCGGTGTTAGCTAGCTCAGTTTTTAATGGTTTTGTATCAGGTGTGTCGAAGTTTTCACTGTTTCACAAACAGGAGTTTTTGTGTGTGAATGTCAGTGATGGGCAAACATCTAAAGAGATTCAGTGTTTTGGTTCACAAAAGTTTGGAGATGGAACATGAACTTCGCTTGAATGTCATGATATTTTGCAAAACTAGCCTGGTAATCTCATGAGAATACTTTCTTGTAAAATCTCTGGATCTTCCTGATATTGACTGGAAAAGACACAGGATCAGCCTTTGTCATGGTATTTTTTCACTTCCACTTCTGGCCACACTAGACCTCGGTGGGATGGCGTGGAGAGGTTCAGGGCTGTTTGAGATTTTAGGAGACATTTCAGGTCAACTCTTAATCTGAACATCTCTATTGATTGTCATTAGGTGACTTCAAGATTGCATGAGAACGTGTATCACATCACTGAGTCAAGGGCAAAGCAGATACACCAGCATGGCGTCACCTAAAAACACTAGAAAGAGCTGGGCGAAATTAGGCTATAATTAGCTCAAACAGAACAGTGCCTTTACATGGGCTTCAGTAATAGAAGACAGACGCCAGAAGAATGTAGGGAACACCCAGCAAGTAGTTCAAAGGAAATGTCCTGTGATGAATAAGTGTAAGGAGTCAGGGGAAGGTAATTCATGGCAGAGATAATCAGAATCTAAGAGACAGCACTTCATTGCCTGGGAGATCCATGATATAAAGAAACAATTCAAGCCACATAAGAGCAAAGAAAGACGATAAAACGTTATGCACTATAGAAATTAAGGTATCAGTTTCCAGCCAAAGGGACTCTAGGGATTGGATCATTATGGTGCTATTAGCTATTGGATGGAGACATACAAGACAAATGTTTATTCCTTGGGGGAATATGTCTTAGAGGTTAACTGACATTACTAATTTGTAATTCCCTTAAGTAAGAAGGTAAAGCCGTTACGAGTACTGGAAACACGGTGAGATAATTTCAGTATGCTCAAAAGAATATAGATATTTCCCATAAAGCATACAATGCATGATTGCTCACTTTTTGCCTCTGATAGACTGTGATGTGATAGATATGGATATTCTGGGATAAGAAAACCTGCCCTTGCACTATGAGAATCTTTAATGGAGGAGGCCAGCAAACAGCCTCTGATGATGATATCCTCTTTATCACCAGTATACCATTATGGCAGAGAAGGAATGAGACATCTTCTCTTACAATGAGGAATAACTAGGCTTCCCAAGGAGAAACATCACAGCAGCATGGCACTGATATAACTGAATGATCCAGAAAAAAGAACCCAACTTGGACGAACACCTCCAGGAAAGTAAATATTCATTATAGAAGAAATGTTATCTTCCTCCCTGCCTTTCTTTATAATGGGCTCTGCCATGGTTAGCATATCAAATGGTACATAGAGTCTCTGCACAGGGCATCAAAGACTTTCTACACAGATCCTTATTCTGTTCTATCTTATACCCCCAGGGCATCATCTACACTAACTATTGGAATTGTAGAGTGCTTTGTGAGCAGTTTAGATGTCGGGCTGAAGGGTTTTCTTTACAATGATCTATCCTGCCTAGTGGAACTGCAAATGAGAGAGCCTCATTTCAAAGAGAGGCAACTCCCAAGTGCCCTGTGCCACCATCAGAAAGCATTTAAATGACAAAATAAAAACAAAAACAAAAACGAGGGGACAAAAATGAAACCATTTGATTCAAAGTCACATTATCTCAGAGCCTCTCTGTCATATTCCAACAACAAAATGCAGCTTCTCACCCTGGAATCGGAACATGAGACTGCTCTTCTTTGTCATTCATGTGTGAGGTAGTGCCAATAGCAAAACAGAGTGAGCTTTCTGTCTGAACACATGGAAACACCTCACGAATTTTATTTAGCACCTTCTCTGCACATTCTATACCTAACCCGAGGAAAAACTGGTGCGCAGAGCAGCCTGAAATGCATTTTCACTCCTTCTTTAAAATTGCTCTGCTGGCTGTTCTGCTTCTTTAATTTTGCTGTCACTTGCTGCATATTGCACTATCTTCCTTAATGCTCACAAAAGGAGAATGAAACTTTATGGAATTGCTGGTTTTATTTCACTTTATGGACATCATGTGTCTATTTATGTCCATAGCAGTGAGCATGTGGGTGGCTTGGTGAGAGATTCTACATGCTGATATTATATCAAGGTTTCTTTTACTTCTGTAATTTAACTGGAGAGACTGAAAAATTGTACATTATTTTGCCTGTGGTAAAATAGTTCCGTTTTGTTTTTTCCTTTCTGGCTGCTCATTCATATTCTGAGTTTATCTTTTCCCCTCTTCATTTGGTTTGTAAATGATTCCTTCACTTGGTCCTTTTTTTTCCTGGAGGTTGTTTTTTCTTTTTTTTTAATCTGCTTGGTCTCGCTTATTTTAAATTGGCTTTGTCATTTTATTCCTCTTCATATTTTCTTTAAATATTATTTTCTGTCTTTCTTACACACAGGAGGCCTAATTCATGCGAAGCAATATGGATTTGTGGATAGGGCACTGGGCTAGGACCCTGGAGAGATGGGTTCAGTCTCTGGTTCAATCATAGATTTGCCTTCTGAGCTTGGGTAAGTCATTTCTTTCTGTGCCTTTGTTTTCCCACCCACTCTTTCTCTCTCTTGTCTGGTTAGATTGTAAATTCTTCAGGCCAAGAACTGTATCTTCGTATGACGTTGCACCATGCTTGTCACAATGAGGCCCTGATTTCATTTGGCGACTCTAGGTACTACAGCACTATAATTTAATAATTCTCTCAGAACCATTAGTTTTGCACTGGTGTAATTCCATTGCCTGTATTGTGCGATGTCATGCACTCCTATGGCACCCAATAAATAATACATAACAACATGATTAATGAATACTTAATGAATCTGAAAGGCTGTGCATTTAAGACAAAATGGAAATATTGAATATGTGGGGTGTTATGTTATATAGTAATGGAGGCTATATAAATACCTACAGAGATACAACTTCCCCTAAACATTATATCAGTAGCTAGGTGCTAAGTAAATATGTTTTGTCTTTCTCTGAGGCATCAAGTATTTGTCACTGCCAGAGGAAGCACCCTAGACTAGCTGAAACAAAGATATGATCCATTATGACAATTTCTATGTTCCTGTTAGTCTGTATATAGAACCTGTCTCACCGTGGGTTACAAGTGTGGCACAAATATACATTTTATTTTGTGGGGGTCTTCAGTATTTATACAGCAGCTTATCATGCAAAATTTAAATAATCTCCAGTCAAGTTTATCTTAAGCCATAAATTTACTTTATTGTTGTTGTTTCATTATTCAACCAATTACACAAATTGCTCATGTGTCCTCTAGAAATTAATATTTTCCATTGTGTAGATTTTATTTTTTAAATCTCAAATTCTGTCCCGTAGAGCTCTAGTGGTAATATGCTAAAGGCACCAATCCTATAGTATGCAAATAGTGTGTCTTCGGCTCCCATTACGGGTACACAGCACCTTACGAGGGACACTCAGCACTTTACAGGACTGACCTTTGTAGTTAGGAAAATAGGATAATGAACAGAACATGATAATACATCAGGCTGCCAGACAGCATTCTTTATTTCTATAAAGAAGATATGGTGTGAGTTAGCTTTATTGGCCTGAAAAAAAGGTCTGCATGACCAAGTGGAAAGAGTTGGCACTTTCTTTCTGCTATTGCCCTTGGTAGTTTTGATTTTGTTCCTGGCACTCGAGTTTAGACAATACTTCCAGGGCATAACCTAATCTAAGGGTGAGCTAGTTGCTTTAGCTTGCTTAACACTGCCATGCGATTCTCAAAGATCAGAGTTCCTACAAGCAGTTGTAATTGAAGTGTTTTAGTATTTGTAAAGTGTGGCAATTACCTGGGGATTCCACAAAATTTTGCTTGCATTTTTTTTTATGGTCATCCGGTTCTCCTGATTATCAGATATAATGGACTTTTTATGCTACGATGCAACTGTTGAACATTTTAATTGGAATGTCATGTCAATTTTTTAAATTAAAAATCAAAGACTCAAAGCACCAGTGCTTTTTTTATTACTAAAATTGAAACCTAATTGAATTCTCCCACACCAAAATATCCTGTGGAAATTTAATTAGAGAAGTGTAAAAGAGCTGATTTAAAAAACATATTAATTTTTAATTAAGAGAAATATGAAAGGCAAATTCGCAAGTTTTAAATTTTCCAAAACACAAATATGAAGATGTCATATGTGGCATACAGGAAAAAAAGGAAGAGAACAATGATCTAACTTTCCAAATGGCTGCTCAATACAGGGCTTGAGCTTTGTCTAGAAAAGTATTAGGTATTTGATCCTTTGAATAGCAGTGAATTATTTTAGACTTCCTTGAACTTTCATACGTCAAAGAATCACAGTGCCACACTAACTGTGAAAAAGCATTTTGAATAGAAAGGAAGGATGGCCTTGTGATTAAGGCATAGAATGGAATTTCAGAAAACCTGTGTTCAGTTCTTGGCCCAGCCACAGGTTGCCTGTATGATGTTGGACTAATCACTTAGGGGCTGTTTATGTGGGGAGTCATTCCTGAATATATCCATGGGTTTACAACTTGATTCTGGAATAACAGTGCCTTATTCCATGTTAGTTGAATGGATGAAGCCAATTAGAATAAAGTATTCTTCATCCAGAATAAGAGCATCCACACCTGCAGTTAATCAGAAACACTGCTTTAAATTGACCTAATTTATTCCAGATTAATTTTTGTGTGTAGACAAACCCTTAGTCAGTCACCACCTCTGTTCTCCATCTGTAAAATGGCAATTCTACTTCTCTACTTCAGAGGGGTGTTTGTGGAGGTAAGTACTATCTGTGAGGTGTTCAGATACTGTCAAGATGGGGGACATAAACATAGCTGGATAACTGAATGCTCTTTTCAAAATTGGTAAAAACATACTGTAGACTGACAAAACAGATATTTTAAAAACATTATCAAATATCAATGAAAGAGGTGATCATGGCCAAATTTTGTCCTGAGACATATTTAGACAATTCCTACCTAAATTGGGAGTTGTCCATATGCATCCAAAGAATGAATTTGACATTAAGAGCTAGATTCGTCTATCTTTACTCACGTAAGAACCTCACTAAAATTAATGGGACTATTTGAGGAGTCAGGTTCTATGCAGCATGTGTAAGGTTTGCAGAATTGGTCCCAACCTGCCACCGTGCAAGGGGGCCATATCTGCTCCTAAAAAACTCATGTTGAAATTTCATTTGACTTTACTGCTCAATGATCCAGCCCTAAGTGTGGAAGGTAGGCCATTAGAATAGGTAGCAAAGATCTGTAAGAACATAAGAATGAGCATATTGGATCAGACTAATGGTCCATGTTGCCCAGTGTCCTATCTTTCAACAGTGGCCATTGCCAGAGACTTCAGAGGGAATTAACAGAACAGGGCAGTTATTGAATGATCCATCCCATTATCTAGTCCCAGCTTTTGGCAATCTGAGGTTTAGGGACACATAGAGCATAGGATTGTGTCCCTCACCATCTTGACTAATAACCATTGATGGATCTGCCCTTTATTAATTTATCTAATTCTTTTTTGACCTCAGTTATACTTTTGGTTTGCACAACACTCCCTAGCATGAGTTCCATGGGTTGACTGTATGTTATGTGAAAAGCACTTCCTTATGTTTATTTTAAATCTGCTGCTTATTAATTTTATTGGGTGACCCCGTCATGATGGTTCTTGAGTTACGTAAAAGAGTAAATAACACTTGCTTAGTCACTTTCTCCACACATTCATGATTTTATAGGTTTCTATCATATCCCCCTTAGTGTCTCTTTTCTAAACTAAACTGTTCTAGATCCCTCATCATTTTTGTTGCCCTTTTGTGTATTTTTCCTAATTCTCATTTTTCAGATGGGGTAACCAGAACTGCATGAAGTATTCAAGATGTGACCATACCATGGATTTTTATAGTGGTATTATGATATTTTCTGTCTTAGTATCTATCCCTTTCCTAATGGTTTTTAACACTGTCAGTTTTTTGACTACTGCTGCACACTGAACAGATGTTATCAGAGAACTATCCAAAGTGAGTCCAAGATGTCTTCGAGTGGTAACACCTAATTTAAAACCCATCATCTTTTTATGTATAGTTAGTATGTTTTCCACTGGACATTATTTTACACTTATCAGCACTGAGTTTCATTTACCATACTGTTGCCCAGCCACCCAGTTTTGTGACATCCCTTTGTAATGCTTCACAGTCAGCTTTAGACTTTACTATCTTGAGTAATTTTGTATCATCTGCAAACTTTGCCACCTCACTGTTACTCTTTTTCCAGATCATGTATGAATATGTTGAATAGCACTGGTCCCAGTACAGATCCTTGGAACACATCACTCTTTATCCCTCTCTCTCCATTCTGAAAACTGACCATTTATTCCTACCCTTTGTTTCCAGTCTTTTAACTACTTACAGATCCATGAGAGGACCTTCCCTCTTATCCCTTGTCTGGTTACTTTGCTTAAGAGTCTTTGGTGAGTGACTGTCAAAGGTTTTTTTGAAAGTCCAAGTACACTGTATTCATTGTATCACCCTTGTCCACATGTTTGTTGACTGCCTCAAAGAATTCTAGTAGATTGGGGAGGCATGATTTTGGCTGGAAACCGATACCTTAATTTCTATAGTACATAACATTTTATCATCTTTCTTTGCTCTTACATGTCTGATAATTCTGTTCTTTACTATAGTTTCAATTACTTTGCTTGGTATTGTAATTACCAGGATCACCTCTGGAACTCTTTTTAAAAATTGGTGTCACATTAGCTACCCTACAGTCATCTGGTACAGAAGCTGATTGAAGTGATAAGTTACATACCAAAGTTAGTAATTCTGCAGTTTCATATTTCATATTTGAGTTCCTTCTGAACTCTTGGGTGAATATCATCTGGTCCTGGTGACTTATTAATGTTTAATTTATCAGTTTGTTCCAAAACTTCCTCTATTAACACCTGAATCTGGGACAGTTCCTCAGATTTGTCACCTAAAAAGTATAAAAAGAAATCTTCACATATTCTGTAGGGAAGACTGATTCAAATAATTAATTTAACTTCTCCACAATGGCCTTGTCTTCCTTGAGTGCTCCATTAGCACTTTGCTTATCCAGTGGCCCTGGTGATTGTTTTACAGGCTTTCTGTTTCTGATGTACGTAACAGTTGTTTTCCTGTTAGTCTTTGCATCTTTGGCTAGCTGCTCTTCAAATTCTTTTTTGATCTGCCTAATTATACTTTTACACTTGACTTGCCAGGTTTATGCTCCATTTAATTTTTCTCAGGTGGATCTGCCTTTCAATTTTTAAAGAATGTCCTTTTGCCTCTAACCACCTCTTTTACTCAGTTTAGAAATGGTGGCATTTTTTTGGTCCTCTGACTCTTTTTTTTTTTTTGGTTGGGGGGTATACATTTAGTTTAAAAACACCATAACAGAGGCTCAAATAGCTTCCATGCAACTTGAAGGCATTTAATCCATGTGACTGTTCATTTTAATTTCCATTTTACTACCTTCCCATTTTTATATAGTTCCCCATTTGGAAATCAAATGCTACTCTGGTGGGTTTCTTTGGTATTCTCCCCTCTAAACAAGGAGGTTAAATTTAATTATACCATAGTCACTATTACTGAGCAGTTCAACTATATTTACTTCTTGAAGTACATCCTATGCTCCACTTAGCACTAAATCAAGAATTGCTTCTCCTTTTGTAGGTTCCAGTTCTAGCTGCTACAAGAAGCAGCTAGTAATGATATTCAGAAATTTTGTCTCTGCATTCTGTCATAGACTTTAAGGTCAGAAGGGGCCATTATGATCATCTAGTCTGACCTCGTGCACAACACAGGCCACAGAACCTCACCCACCCACTCCTGTAACAGACCTCTAACCTATGACTGAGTTATTGAAGTCCTCAAATCATGGTTTAAAGACTTCAAGGTACAGAGAATCCACCAGCAAGTGACCCGTGTCCCATGCTACAGAGGAAAGTGAAAACCCCCCAGGGCATCTGCCAATCTGCCCCGTGGGAAAATTCCTACCCAACCCCAAATATGGTGATCAGCTAAACCCTGAGCACATAGGCAAGACTCACCAACCAGACGCCCTGGAAAGAATTCTCTATAGTAACTCCGAGCCCATCCCATCTAACATCCCATCACAAGCCATTGGGCATATTTACCACTGGTAGTCAAAGATCAGTTAATTGCCAAATTAGGCTGTCCCATCATCCCCGCCCCTCCAGAAACTTATCAAACTCAGTCTTGAAGTCTTTTTTTGCCCCCACTGGTCTCTGTGAAAGGCTGTTCCAGAACTTCACTCCTCTGATGGTTAGAAACCTTCATCTAATTTCACCTGTCCTGTGGTGATATGTACCCAGTCAGTATGGGGATAGTTGAAATCCCCCAGTATTATTGGGTTTTCTTTTTTTGTAGCCTCTGTAATCTGCCTGAGGATTTCACTCTCATTGTGACCATTCTGGCCAGGTGCTTGGTAATATATTCCTACTGCTCTACTCTTATTGTTCAAGCATGGAATTTCTTTCTATAGTGATTCCGTGGTGCAGTTTGATTCATTTAAGATTTTTATTATATTTGACTCTATGCTTTCTTTCACATATAGTCACTCCCCCATCAGAACAAGCTACTCTGTCATTGCTATATATTTTGTTCTGTGGTATTACCTTGTCCCATTGATTATCATTGTTCCACCAAGTTTCTGTGATGCTTATTTTATCAATATACTCATTTAATACTAAGCACTCAAATTCACTCATGTTAGTATTTAGATTTGTAGCATTTGTATACAAGCACTTATAAAATTTGTCAATGTTAAAGGAGACTCTTTGGTTTGACAGTTTTTATTCAGTTCCTACCTGCAGTCTATCAACTTCTATCCTCTCCTCTTTATAGGATCTAGATTATCCCCTTCAATAAATCCTCCCATAAGAGATGTCTCTGTCCAAACTGTGTGCTCCTCTATGCCTATCAGGTTTTTCCCCAGCCCTTTTTTAAGCCCCTCTATGACCTTTTTAATCTTACAAGCCAGCAATCTAGTTCTGTTTTGGTTTAGGTGGAGTCCATCCTTCCTGTATAGGTTCCTCCTTTCCCAAAAGGTTCTCGGGTTCCTAATAAAGCTAAAATCCCATCTCTGAACACCATTGCCTCATACATGCATTGAGATCATCCAGTTCTGCATGTCTAACTGGCCATGCTGTGTACCTGGAAACATTTCAGAAAATGCTACCATGGAGGTGTTGGACTTTAATCACTCTTACCTAACAGCCTACTTTTGGCCTCCAAGACATCTTTCATATCTTTCCCTATATCATTGGTACCAACATGTACCACAACCACTGGCTCCTCCACAGCACTGCACATACATCTATCCAGATGTCTTTAAAGGTCCACAACCTTTGCATCCTGAAGGCAAATCACCATGCAATCCTCCCACTCATCACAAACCCAACAATCAATATTTCTAATAATTGAATCCACAATTACTATTCCCTCTCTTATTACCCTAATAACTGGGGTACTCTCCACCCAAAGGATGTCCTCAGTAGAGGAGGAAACCATGACATCATCTGGAAGGAAGGTCCCAACTATGGAATCATTTCTCTCTGCTTCAACTTGATATTCTCCTTCCCTGAGACTTTCATCTTCCTCAGCAGAGGCTGTCAGACTGGTGGCAGATCATTCTTTGTCTCTGAAAGTCTCATCTATGTACCTCTGTTTCCCTTAGCTCCTCCAATTCAGTGACTCTGGCCTCAAGAATCTGTAATCAGTCTTTGGGTACCATGAGTTGTTTGCACTGAATGCACACATACACCACCTATCCAGAAGGCAGGTAAGCAAATATGCTGCAGTCAGTGAAATAAACTGGATAGCCCCCACTCTTCTGCTGGATGTTTGCCTGAATTAGTTTTACTTTTTCAGTAAAAGTACTTGTCCCATAGGGAAGGACAACAAAATCATTAGGAATTGAAATGATTTGAGCCTTCTTTCATCTTAATTTCTGTGTCCTCTCCTTCTCTGGTGCTATGAAATTCATGAACCAACATTTCTAAGGTAAGTAAATTAAAATACTTAAAATTAAAAATGACAAACTACAGCTCTCTGTGGGCTCTCCTTCTCAAGGACTTGCAACTGAAAAGGGTAAGGCCCGCTGACATGAAGAATCTGGATCTGCCGGCTACATTCAAACTTGGAATATTTTAGTTTCTCTCACCTTTTGCCCAACACTGTGACATTCACTTAGGCCCTGATTGAGTAAATCGCTTCAACATAGGCCTGGTCCAACTGCCACTGAAGTCAGTTGGAGTCTTAGCATGGGTTTAAGTGGACTGTCAATCAGTCCCCCAGCTGTTCAACTTTAAACATGGGAATAACCCTGTTGTCTACTCACTTTTGTGGCCATTTGGAAGGTCTTTTGTTATTATTCATGCAGTAGATTAATTGAACAATGAGGAGAAAACATGAACAGGAAAAGGACTCTTGTTTATAAATCGGAGGTCAGCCCTTTAGGGAAGAGAAGTGATACCAACATGGCTTACTGGGAAGGGATCAATCATACAGTGGGAATGGTGGTTAGAACAGAGAACATGAATGGTTTGTGAACAATCCATCAGATTAAATTTGTTCGAAGAACTCATTCACTGAACATTGTGAAGAATAATCACTACTTGATAGCACGTAATTCCTGAAAAGGGGAAAAACGGATAAGTTCTTCTTATAAATTGTTTACTGCATAATTCTCCAGAGTGCTAGACGTGAGAGCTGGAGATATTTACAGTGGGCATTCATTATCAATCCTGAGTCCTCAATGGGGGAAGAATAGTTATAGTGCTGTCTTATAAAAATTACCATCAAAATGTTGTGAAATTGCAGTCACTGTCTGTCACCCCTGGATGTATTGACTTAATGGCCTATTGTACATGCGTGCAGGCTGAGGCTAGGTCTACACTTACTTGGAAATTCGGCAGCCGTCTACAGGAGTTATGCAAGCTACCTCGACTCCGTAACTCCTCTTCTACGCAGCGTCTTCGCTGCGTTCTGCAACTTGAGGGGGGAGTTTTATTGCGTTGATGTCTGGATTGATGTAGCGGGTCTTCACTGACCACTCAATCAATCTGGATAGATTGATCTGATGGCGGAGAATTTGCAACTGTCAGTGAAGACATGCCCTAAGATATAGGTGCATGGTTTGCTTGTCATTTAGGCTACTGTATCCTGCTGTCCATTCCTCACAGTCAAATAGCCTTGCTGTCTTTATGCATTTTCACTGTGTGTTTGTGATCATTTGCTGCCCAAATGCTGCCAACCCAGCAACTCATCCTTGTTCCTTTTGTTTAAAATAATCTTCTGCTAAAATAAAGGCCTTCACGTGGTTTCATTTGTTACAATGAACCGAGGAGCATGAAGTGTATTCATAAAAGGAGATTTAAAGGAATGACCTGAAAGGTCAGCAACATCATGAGGTGGAGAAAGTCTTTGGTAATTATACTAACTGCAGTAGCAGGAAAAACGAACATAGACAGGAACTGCAAACTGGTTTGTCCAGTAGATATTGTCCGGTTCACCACTTCATTACTGTAGTCTCACTGTTTCATTCTTTGAAATCCATAAGTCCACCACCAAAAAGGATTAGACATTTGTATGAAGTCCAACAGGATGAAAATGGAAAGGATATAAGCCTTATTTTTCAGGGCATGTGTCAACTGCTACAAATAGCTTCCTCTGCGGGTAGGTTATTCCATAATCCACAGAGGGGATTCTTGCTATTTCCTCTGAGGCATCTGCTACTGGTCATTATCAGACAGGATACAGGAGTGCATGGACCACTTGTCCTTCTAAAAAAAGCTGACAATTCCTATGTTCCTGTTTACATATTTTGGGATCTGGGAATTTGGATATTAAGGATCAAATCTCCTGCTTAGGTGGAGAAAGTCCAGCCCAGTAATTTATATATTTAATACATTAATAGGTGTTTGTATTCTGTAGTGCTGCTTTTGTGAGCATTTAATTAACTCTGAAATTGTTTTTTCTTATAAACCCCAGAATATCCAAAAACAAAGAAAAATGCAACTCTTTTTAACTTTGGAAGTTTTGGCTTAAAACCTTCAAAGAATAAAAAATGAATGAAACCTTCAATCCCCTACCCAGGAAAGCACTTAGGTACGTGCTTAACTTTAAGAATTGGCCTTCTTCCCACTGAGATGGGTACTCCAAAGCTTAAAGATAAGCACATGATTAAGAATGTTGTTGAACTGGGACCTTAAGCAAGTAGTTAATTGAGTGTGAAACTAGTCCTATTGATTTCAATGGAACTGTTCAAGTTTTGAAAGGTAGGACTGTGCTTCAGTGCTTTTCTGAATCTAGGCCATTAGAAACTGGAAGAGATAAAGTGTAAGAAATATGAGGGCCTGAAACGAAATCCCAGATCTGAAGTTTAGGCATTGACAAAAATATGAACTAGGACCCAGATCTGGATTTTACAAATGGCTTCTAGCCTTATAAAGAACAAAACCAAACCTCAAGATCTGAACCTCTGAAGGGTATACAATCTTGATGTTGGATCCATACTTTGCAGCTTGACGCGATGTCTAGTATTTGCAGTGTTTGTCTGGTAAATTAAAGTGCTCTTTTTCAAGTTGTAACATTTTCACAGAATGCATTCTGGTTGTTTAGCCATGGTTCATTGGGCACTTTTATCATTTTAACATTAGAAATGCAAAGCATTTTATTTTAGATTGATTTTAATGAATTTTGTAATTAAAAGATTTTCACTTTTTTATCACAGGAATTACTTCATGCTTGATAGCAAGAGGCCCTGACATGCATTTAATGTTTATTTATCAAAGTGGCAAATCACTGGTAATTTATGCAGGGTCTAGCTCTACACAATGAGGTTGGTGTCGCAGTAACAAATTTTAATTAAACAGGGATAAGTTAGGAACTCAATGTCTTGTGGTATCAAACTGTTTGAACTAGTATTTCATTATACTCCTGTCAGGTTTCCATGTCATTTGGAGATGCTTAAAATTTAATTCATAGTCAGGGTGGGGAAAACTGGTGACTAATCAAAGATGAAAGTTAGGTCTGGTGCAAACCAGGACATGGTGGGACTGTGTGAAGCATTTGTAAAGACGGATTTTGTAGTCAGGTAGACCAAAAAAGAATTAAGAGCAACTAGCCAACAGAAATTTTTTTTAAGTACATCAGAAGCAGGAATGTGACAAATCTGAGTAATCGTCCCAGATTGAGGTGTCCATAGAGGAGGATTTGGAACAAATTAATAAATTAAACAGTAATAAGTCTCCAGGACCAGATGATATTCACCCAAGAGTTCTGAAGGAACTCAGATATGAAATTGAAGAACTACTAATTGTTGTATGTAACTGATGGCTTAAATCAGCTTCTATACCAGACAACTGTAGGATAGCTAATGTGACATCAATTTTTTAAAAAGGCTCCAGGGATGATCCTGGCGATTACAGGCCATTAAGCCTAACTTCAGTGCTAGGAAAATTGGTGTAAACTATAAGAAAGAAAATAATTTTCAGACAAGAAGATAAACATGATTTGTTGGGGAAGAGTCAATGTAGCTTTTGTAAAGGAAATTCATGCCTCACCGATCCATTAGAATTCTTTGCAGGATCAACAAACATGTGGGCAAGGATGATCTAGCAGATATAGTATATTTGGACTTTCAGCAAGCCTTTGACAAGGTCCCTCACCAAAGGCTCTTAAGCAGTTATTGGATAAAAGGGAAGGTCCTCTCCTGGATCAGTAACTGCTTAAAAGACTGGAAACAAAGGGTGGGAATAAATAGTTTTCAGAATGAAGATAAGTAAATGGTGTCTCCCAGGGATCTGTACTGGGACCAGAGATGTTCAACATATTAATAAATGATCTGGAAAAAAGGGGTAAACAGTGAGGTGGCAAAATTAGCAGATGATACAAAATTCCTCAAGATATTAAGTCCAAAGCAGACTGTGAAGAGTTACAAGGGGATCTCACTAAACTGAGTGACTGGGCAGCAAAATGGCAGATGATATTCAGTGTTGATAAATGCAAAATAATACACATTGGAAAATATAATCCCAACTATATATATAAAATGATGGGATCTAAATTAGCTGTTACCTCTCAAAAAAGAGATCTTGGTATCATTGTTAGATAGTTCTCTGAAAACATCCACTGAATATTCAGCAGCAGTCAAAAAAGCTAACAGAATGCTAGGAATCATTAAGAAAGGGATAGAAAATAAGATAGAAAATATCATAATGCCACTATATAAATCCATAGTATGCCCATACCTTGAATACTGTGTGCATGTCTGGTCATCCCATCTCAAAAAAGATATATTAGAATCAGAAAAATACAGAGAAGGGGAACAGAAATAAGTAAGGGCATGGAACAGCTTCTGAGTGAGAAGAGATTAAAAAGACTGGGACTCTTCAGCTTGGAAGAAAAGATTACTAAAAGGGGATATGACCGAGGTCTATAATCATGAATGGTGTGAAGAAAGTGACTAAAGAGGTGTTATTTGCTCCTTCCCATAACACAAGAACCAATTAAATTAATAGAGAGCAGATTTAAAACAAAGAAAAGGAAATACTTCTTCACACAATACACAGTCAGCCTATGGAATTTGTTGCCGGAAATGTTGTGAAGGCCAAAAGTTTATTGGGACAAAAAAAATAAATAAAAATTAGACACGTTCATGGAGGATAGGTCCATCAATGGCTATTTGCCAAGATGGTCAGGGATGCTACCCCAGGCTCTGGGTATCCCTAGCCTCTGATTTCCAGAAGCTGGGAGTGGAGAATAGGGGATGGATCACTCAGTGCTTGCCAGTTCTGTTCATTCCCTCTGATGCACCTAGCATTGGCAACCATTGGAAGACAGGATACAGGGCTAGATGGACCAATGGTCTGAGCTAGTATGGCCATTCTTATGATATTTATATTTCCCTCTAAAAAGACAGAGATGGGCTTTTCTCTTTTTCCCCTGTCCAGGCTGCACTGCGATTTGTTACCTTTGGTAGCCACTATCTCTTGAAGTGAGGTGATCCAGAAGGACTGCATGTTTGGAAAGGATTTCTGTTGAGATATGGGGCCAGCTCTCCACATGGTGATGGGCAGCAAGCAAAGGTGACCCATCATGACACCTGTGTTGTCTAGGACTAGTTCTTGAGTTATCACAACATATAGGCTTGCAGGATGCAACATTAGCTCACTGATGAGGACACGTGTTTCATACCAGCTATATAGCCTTCACTCTTCCATTGCTGTGTGCAATATCTTTCAGTAAGAGTTAACTTTCAGCTTACTTCTCCCCCCTTCCTACACATATGCACGTGTGCCAAAAATGTGCCAGTTGGAGAACAAAGAGAATATCAGAGAGAGTTTGGTGGGAAAGCTGGAGAGTCCCGAAGTTACCTGCTGTTATCCCGGTGGCTGTGCTTTCTGTCAAGTCATATTTCCTATTTGCATAGCTGTGTGCGTTTGCTCTTTCATCGCTGTTGTTAGCAAGCAGTAATCAGTTCATTTTATGGCTGTCTTCAGCTAAATTCTTTGTTGATTTTAACACGACAGAAGTTGAAAAGATTACATATTATAAATAGATAATTAATATATCAGCACAGCTTGTTACTCTGTCTCTCCCTCTCTTCATGAGAACCAGTTTGAATGATGATTCTCTCTCCCTTTTGCACCTGGACCGTCTGAGAATTAAAACAAAGCCTGACAGCTTGATTGGAATTTCACTAAGCGTCTTTATGTTGAAAATGAGAATACCTCTGCCATGGCTAGAAAGGTCAATGTATGAAACTGATACCAGAGATCAGTGCATTGGAGGGTCTTTTTTTTAAAACAGAGCCAAACAAATATGTTTTTTTTTTAATTTCAGTCTAACTAGAATTTTGGTATCTACCTACTTAGATTATTTCTGAATGCTAATTACTGAACACCTCAGGACATTAGTGAGTTTAGTCTCAAAACATTCTCTAAGTAAAGAAGCATGATCCCTATTTTATAGATGGTGAAATGCAGTATTAAATAACTTGCCCAAGGTTGCATAGGAATTGTGGCAGAGTTTAGAGTTCAGCCTATGTTTCCTGAGAACCAGTCCACAAGACCGTCCTTTCAGCCTGACTGTAATGAAGGTCACAGACTGCAGGCTGTATACTTGGTCCCTGACCTCACCTCTATCTTGAAGTGGAAGGGAAGCAAAACCCATGAATCTGGGAAAGGAACGCACAGAAGAGGAGGGAGCATCTCTGCAGCACGTTTGCAATTCACCAAAAATACAAAGCCACCTATAGCTATGAGGGTGCCTCTGTTCACTTAGCAGATGGACACAAGTGTTATCATGCAAATCCCAGTTTTGTGTTGATTGTGGTCAGGTAGTTTAGGCTTCTGTGCGCTTGCCTGGATCAGTTCATTTAAGTAAAGGTTTCACTTTTCTCTCCTGCTAATTGATTGCTTTGAGGACGTCCTACACCTTTGGCAGTCATTTAAGCTCACCTGTCGCTATGAGCAGTCAGCACTGCAGATACAGCAACTAGCACACAAAGGCCATTCAGAAAGATGACCAATCTTAATTTTAAAAGCATAATGAGGTTTTTTTTATAGAAAATGTTTTGTGTGAACAAGAGGCTAGTGTGAGCTTTGGCTCCTTTTGGAAAGTCAATGTTAGTCAATGTTGGGAGATGCACAGTAAAATAATGACAGTTACAGCCCTAGAAGACTTCTGCACGGACAAACGAGTGAGAAGAAACAAAAGGAGGAAATTGTGAGGCACAAAGCTCATAGCAAATCCAAAAGAGATGAGCAATGTCAGAAGAGAGCTTGAGAGGTTGAGGTTGCTACCTCCAGTTGCCCATTTTCACAATACCAGGGAGTGCAAGGAAAATACTTCCTCAAACGACCAATGATCATAACAATGACTTTTCATTTAAAAAGCAATGAGGAAAGACTGTGCCTAACTTTGGGAGACAGGAAGGCGATGACAGGAATGGCATCATATTATGTAGGAGTTTGAGGTTCACGCACCAAATACAATTTTTATCCCTTTGCTCAGGGATAATACCTACCTCTGATTTCGACCTCAGAGTCTGCCTTTTTTTTACATTTTGAAAGCCCTTGGATAGCTTGTCATGCCAATGAAATCTAAGTTAATTCAACCAAATTGCAAGCAGAATAAAAATCTGTGTATCTGTGCATATAGACAACCTACCAACAGACAAATGAAAATTAAAAATCTATGAAAGGACTTAAAGTGCGGGGCAAAATGACAAAATAGCAGAAGGAGTCTAAACATATGGCGGATTTAACATCTCTGCATGAGTACCATTGAGGGGCTCAGAGAGTCATGTACTTTCCTTCACATGCAATGGGACTCCTATTCAAGGCTGAAGCGCACAGTTTCTCAAGTCGTGTTTCCAGACATAAGTGATTGAATGGTCTGAATTTGTATTCAACGAACTTATTGGTTCTGCTTTCACAGCCAAATTCTGCCCTGAATTGCATCCTGTCCAAAACTTTTTGATTTCAACAATTCAACAGTGCCAGCCCACTGCTAGAGAACAGGGTGTGGGCAGTCATGCCTAGTGGTTGGTGCAAGAGTCAGGAGCCAAGGTCAGAGCTAGATGCCAGAACTGAAGTCAGGGCCAAAGGCCAGAACCAAACTCAAAGGCCAGGTGCCAGAACTAAAGGTCAGAGCAAAAGTCAAGAATTGGACTTGAGGGTCATAGGCTAGGTACCAGAGCTAAAGGTCAGAGCTGAGAGTCAACATTGGGTTACCTGGATTGCGGCAGGGCTGAGGCTAATGCACAAGCAGGGCTGGGAACAAACAGGGAAGGGAGCTAACACTGCTTTGGGCAAACACTTTGGGCAGCAGCAAGTCTGCTAGCTTCCTCAGCCCATCAGGCGAAGCATTCCATCAGGCAGTCTCGCCGATGCGGCCCAGCTATGCTCATTAGGCTATCAGGAGACTGAGCAGACGCAGCTGCACGGCCATATCCCCAACACCCTTTGATGTAATATGAAGCAAGCTTAGAATGTTATGCCGCCATTCATAAAACTCACCCCGACTTTAAAATGCTTTAAAACGTAGTTGGCGTGATTCTCATTTACATAACTTGAAGTGGGTGTTAAGACCCCTTTGCACTGCCACAGCCTGAGCCATTCGTGATAGCTTAGCTAGCAACATATTTCAAGGATTCTGTTGTTTATCTACGAAGGGATCTTTGAGAATCCATATGCCATATTTAGTAACATTCAGATACAATGCAACCACGTTATAGAAATGGAAATAGTCCATTTTTTTCTCTTAAAAAATATACTTCCAAAATATCTTTGTATAAAATCACTTACATTATACCTGGGAAACCTTTCTTCTTCAGTACTCAATAAAACATACCAAAAAATCCCCTGAAAGGAGCTAGAATTTGTTACTCATCGTTCTGGCCTCTCTTAACCATTCTGCAACTCTCTGCTGAGTTGTACTTTAATAACTGGACAACACTTTCAGGTTTAAGTTTTGAGCCTTTTGATTTTAATGCAAGATAAAATAGACCACTTGGTAGGAAGTGATTTATTTTGAAGATGACTGGGGAAATGAAGAAAGTGAAAACCAATCATTCTGAATAGTCCATATTAAAATGTGAAATGTAGGAGTTTTTGTGTCTCCTAAGTACTTGAAAAATATTATATTGAAAAGAAGGACTTGAAAAAGCCATTTTAATTAGATAGGTTTAAAAAGCTCAGAATCGTTGTTCATTTTGCATCATAATAATGACACGAACACAGTGGTCAGAAGGTTCCCTTGAAGGTGTACTTCAAATTATTAATAATATTCAGCTGTTGCTTTATTGAAAAGAGAATGGGGCAACAGTCTAATTTGTAGAGATTGTTGAAACTTGGAATTTCATTTCCATGAAAAATTCTAACATTTTGAAATTTCTTTGCATCCTGAATCAAAGTGAAAAGATGAAATTTCAAAATTTCACATAAAGAAAAATGTTCAAAAGATTTTGTTTAGGAAATGTCAAACTAACCTTTCAAAATATTTTCTTTGATACGGTCAAAACGCTTTATTTTGACTCTATCTTTTGACTTTGTGACTGGAATAGAATAGGTTGAAATGATAAAGTTGAAATAAAGCACTTTGACCTTCTTGAAACAAAGCCCTTTGATCACTTTTTACTGAAAAGTTTGACAAAACTGATTCTTTTCCTGCAAAAGATTTCCTAAAATCTGCATTTTTTTTGAGGGAAAGCTGCATTTTCCCAACGGAAAAGAGTTCCATCTAAAAATTTTCTACTACCTCTAATACTTGGGAGTTACTTTTTTATAAAAGCCTTCTCTCTTAGTCTAAAATAAGATATTGATGATTAAAACACCATTGAAAGACCATGGTAAACTGAATATCCATCTCAGTTATCTGATGCAGATTATTTTTGAGCCATTGAATATGCATTGTCTGCTTGTTCCCAGCATACATCAGTTTTTGGTCCTGATGTTTCCTTTGTAGTGTTGTGTGCGGCAGAGATGAAGGATGTTCTTGCAATTAAGGCACTGTACTAGGATGCAAATGAACTGAATTCGTGGCTCTGTCACAGACTTCCTGTGTAACCTGAGCAAGTCATGTAATCTGTGCATGCTTCATTTCCCCATCTGGAAAATTTGGAGACTAATACTTCCTTTATCTGTTTAGACTGGAAACTCTTGGGGGGCAAGGACAGTCTCTTCCAATATATTTATAAAGTTCCTAGCATGATAGAGCTCTGATCTGAGTTACAACCTCTGGGTGCTATGATAATACAAATAATAATGAACTCCTTCCTATAGCTGGTACATCCTATAATATATTCTCATGAATATTGAGCAGGGATTTACTTTACTGTTCCCCCCCACGGGTCATATTTTGACTCAGAATATATTTTTATGGGCAGGTTAGATAACCTCCAGAAAAAACATTAGAATGCTAGTGTAATAAAACTAATGTAGGTTTAATAAAGCAGTAATTGAATGTTAATTAAATAGTAAAAGAATGAAAGAAAAACACATACTGAGGATTACACACTACAATGGAGAGAATTCCAGATTTGCCACTAATGCAGCATAACAATTTACCGCACTGTTAACAGAGTAGAGTGTTCTATGTTCATTTCTGCAGTTTAGGGAGATAATAGGAAACCTTTGAATTGCCAGCTCTGTATGTAAGAGATAATTTAGTTTCATAATTATAGAAATATTAAATACATAATCACTTTGTGCACTTAATTGAGTTTGGCAAGATTGTCCTAGGAAGTTAGATATCAGTTGCTAAAAACATACATTTACATGTAATAAACATAATTTCTTTACTTTGTTATATGCCAAGTGAACACCTAGAGAGCCCTATCAAATGGATTGAGAAGGAATATAAGCATAATTCATTACAAGATCATAATTGTATTTTTATTGCTCGTTAAATTTAGAGTTAATTACATAGCAACCAGGTTTATCTTTTATTATCTTAAACCTCAATCCATGTGCTCTAAACTCGAAAAAATAATAAAAAGCTATTTCCAAGTGCACTCATAATTCTTGTTTTGTACATGTTTATTTTTTCAATGTGCACTCAAGGGAGGCCAAGCATTCATCATTGGACTCTCCTTCTTCTAGTCATATAAAGAAGAATACATATAACGGTGGGTTCAGAAAGTCTGAGCTTCACAAGGTAGTGCAAAACGGCCAGAATCCCATTGACTTCAATGGGCTTTGAATCAGCTCCTAAAGCCCCAAAGCTGCAATGAGCTCTATGTGAGCGCAGGATTCGGCTCATGTGAAGGTTGGTGGCTAAGCATGTTTTAACTGAAGTTCCTATGTCTTTTATCTACCCTTTCCAAGTGGGCTTTCATTTTCCATATATGATACCTTTTAACGCCACTCCATCCCTCTTCTTTTAGGAGATAAAATTTTAGCATTCTCCCTGCAGTGCGGTGTTGCTGTTGGGAGAATAGTCTCTTCCAAGAGTGATCTGGGATACTTGTTAGAAAATATGAAAATACAAAGTAACATTTGATACATAAATAAAATTTTTATCTGCATCTCTTTGTGCCCATTACCAGAGTACAAAAACCTTCCTTTTGCGAAGATCTTGTAGAACACCTAAAACTTTCATACAATTATGGGTTCTTAAATATCTGGAAGCATCGAGGTTCTAAGCTTTGCAGAAGAATCTGTTTTGCAGAGCTTAGATTGTTCCCCTTGGATCCTAAGAGCTTTGCAGGACTGACACCTGAAACTCCACTTCTGTAGTACTAAGGAGCTGCAAAAGGGAGGACCTTCAATCAGTGCAATTCCAGAGATTATTTATGGAAAGTAGGAGTTCATACTAGTATCTATGATAGAAGCTGTTTGTTTAACTAAAATTTACAGTGATGTCTTTCCAAAGTCCTCTATCAGACCCTGTTTTAGGGCTTGATTCAAAGTTAAATTGATGGGAACCTTTCTGTTGACTCATATGGTTTTTGGATCAGGCCATTATGACAGCTGGGGTCTTTTTTTCACTGCTAGTCTCAACTGGTCCAAGTTTCCTAGGCTTCAGGCTATAGAACAGTCACATTTTCATCAGGCTCCTCCTTCCTGCTGGCTTCTTGATACTATGACATAGATTTGGAAGCATGCACAGTCTAAAAGAGAGCATGAAATATCACTTTAAAAATCTGCGTCAGCAACAACTGAAGGAAATGTTAATGAAGCGTATTTTCAGATCCCACTGAAAAGCCAACTGTGTTTCCTAATTTCCACATACAAACAGTTTTGGTTTATTTTCAATTGTAAAATGAGGCAATCATTTTTACAAAAACAGATTTTTTCCTATGAACAATAATATAATTATTCATAAACGTGCAATTCCAGTGAGGCACATTTTATAGAGAAATGTGTAAAGGTTTTGTTTCCAGTTTATAGTACTTTAAAGGTATAAAACTAGGCGAAATACCATTTTTACAGATTCTATCAAGTCCTTCATTTCTCAGTATGACTTAATGCCCTTTTGAATCCACTTCTACTGATTTTAGACACTCATCTAGTTGGCAAACATGCCATAAGGTCAGGCTTATGAATTCCAGTGTTTCAAATGACATCTTGCCAGATGTTCAGTGAGGCATGGATTACTAACATTTTTTTTTTAAAAGGCAAAATAAATAATAAAATCTGCTCTAGGAGTGAAATAATGTGTAAGCGCTGAAAATTCTAAATGATGCAAAGCAAATAGAGATTTAGGAATTTAAGCTTTTGTTGGAAAAGTCTCCAGTGCAGACATTAATTTTATCTGATTAGGTGTGAACCGAGGTGTCACTGAAACAGAAAACAGGACACAGTTGATAAAACAGTGAAGTTAAAGATAAGGCAATTTTGGAGCATACACCAGAAAATTCCATAGGATTTATTTCAGCAGTATAATTTTAACACTGCAAACTTTATACTCTTGGAAATTTAACTAGGCTGTGTTTTCCTTCATTTAATATAGACTTTCATTTTGTAGGGTTTTAATTACCTTAGTGCAATTTACACAGTTTACCTATTATAATTCCTGTGGTGCTGTTTTGTTCCTGTGACCTTAACTGCCACATTTTAAAATATTGGCTTGGCTAAAAATGAAAATATGAACAACAATGGGCTAGATTCACGAGGGGGCCTAGGAATTGCAATGCCTACTTTTAGGCATGCAGAAAACCACTGTGATTCACAAACCATGGGCTAAGGGCTTAGGCTCCCAATACAATGAACAGGCAGAGATAAGCGCCTGAGAATGGGACTCACAAAAGCCAGCATGCCGAGCGAGAAGTCACCTAAGCTAGCCAATGGGAGATGAGGACGAGGTGGGTATGTGCTAAGCCCTGCTCATCTCAGAGTGTTAAGCACTTAAATCTATCTATCCCTGCTTGGGATCTACAGCTGTGAATCCTCACCTGGAGTCAGGTACGGAAGGACAAAGGGGAGAGGTGGAGGAGGAGGTGGAGCAAGGCAGCTTCTGAACTGGACTGGGCACCACAGATGGGATAGGTGGAGGAGTGCCTATCTTCTCCCTGTTTGTGTATCACACTGGGGCTTAGGTATCTGGATGCCTAGCAGGAGGAAGTGTGCATGCCCAGAGGCAGAAAAACAGGTACCTAGGGAACTTTTGCAGCAAAATCATAGCTGTTGAGTGAGTTTAAGCACCTACAGGGTTAGATGGCAGCTAAGCAGGGGTTTTGTGAATGCCACTGGCACCTAAATCCCTGAATCGTTCCAATCGAGCCATGGACTTATTTGAAAAATCCTATTTCTTCTGCCAGCAGTTCACGATTTTGAACTCCTCCATAGTAAGACACCTTATCTTCCTTTCCCTCATGCTTCTCCATGTGCTCTTTCAGTGTCCAAATGGATGGACTTTGGCTTATTTGTTTGTGACCTTCAGGAGTAACCCTGCCTGGCCCTCCTTCTCCAGTCTCAAAGCAGAAAACAACAGCAGAAGAAAGAAGAATATGAGGAAGCCACAATTTTTAAATGGCCTTTCTCTTCCTGATTTGTGATTTGTTTTAACTTACAGCAAATGAGAATATTAAATATCCGCACTAAAGGCCATTTCATTTCACTTTATGATACTGACACATTAATATATAATACGCCAAATTTCAGGGAAAAACACTTTTGGAATTGTATAACAGAAAGATTTCAAAGAGTTCATAATCTACTAATAACGAAGCGTCCAAATGGAACTGTGCAAACTTAGACACTCCTACAACAATTTGAATCTATTATTTAAATCTGCTCAGGGGGATTGGTATGTTTGGTGTCTGAGGTCTTGGATTTAAATTCTTGGGAAATCCTGGTGGTGGATAAAAAAAATGGTCGGAGGGTAGACTAACTAATGGGACTAGGACGCAGCAGACCTTTATTCAGGTCCCAGCTCAGTCTCAGACTTCCTGTACCACCTTGGGCAAATCATTTAATCTACCTAATGGTTCAGTTTCTCATATGGAAAATGGGGATAATTCTTCCCTAGCTCACAGAATTGTTGGGAGGATAAAGTCTATTAATGATTGTGTGGTGCTCAGATACTATGGTGATGAGAACAATATAAGTATCTAGATAGAAAAGGACTGTACAGAGTCATAGGATCAGACTGTTGATCTTATTCACCTAGACTTCAATGACACTACCTATGTGAATCACTATGTGCTCACCTATGTGAATAAGGGGCTTGTGTTTGATCTCATTGGAATCAGAGACCGAGAAGGTCATTAGATCATCTTGTCAGTCCCTTGGCTGGTTTGTGTTTGCTCCCTGAAACATGTTCTCCATTGCTTGCTTTCATTCAGTTTATTGTAACAGTCCATTAAATGTCTAGTGGATAATCTCCTTTCTCTGACAGACAAAATACACCAGTCTGATGTTGTGATGAAAATATATTTTCACCTGAATCTACTTATAGATCTCACTAAGCCTTAGGATTTATTTTGTATCATGCCGCTCCTCAGACATCCTCTTCCAGCTCAGGTCTTAACTGACATACAACGACAACCAAAAGTCAGCTGGCAAAAAGGTTGGCTTCAACTTTATTGTCTCTTGGCAAAATGGTGACTTGTATGGCCAGCCAGAGTTTGCACTATGGAATCGGAGTATTCAAAAGTAAATTATCTCCAGCTGAAAATGAGCTTGTCCCTTTGATCTCCAGTATTATAAGGTCAAGGCTCAAGAATCATTTGGGGGTAGAGCGGATGGGGGGAGGAAGAGGAATAACACACTTATTGAAAAGTGATGGGAAATGAAATTTAAAATTCAAAGCATAAATATGCAGTTTAAATGAAAGGAGACAGTGATCTATTTGGCTGCTGCTGTTGCTAGGTCAGGAAAATTATTTGCATTCTTTATTTTGCTGATGCTGTGGCACTCAAAAAGAATGTACCGAAATATCAACCTGATAAAATGCTTGGAATAAAAATTGAGAAATGTTCACAGCGACTGGTCTGCTGTTGAAAAAAAAGACTTAGAGCAGAATACCAAATGCCTCATAATAGCTTCCAATAGAAGAAGGGAGCTGTTACCTACCCTGTTGATTCTACAAAGAATTGAGACATTATGATATATTTTATCCCATTTTCCTTAGTCCTTGTTTCCCATTTTGCTCCAGTGCAGCCGGTTTCCTTACCAAGTTGGCCATTGATTCAGCAACATATGTTTATACTCAGTGTGAGAAGATCATTTTCATTTCCCTTGTCAATTTTTTCCACATCCTCCATAGAGAAGTGGGGCAATTCACTGTCTTCTCAGGGAACTCAACCTTCACCAGGTATATGTTTGGTAGCAACAGCAGTCAACTCACAGAGTTTCACCAGCTGCACTCAACCATCAGGCTTGCAGGACTAATCAGATGATCATTTGCACATGCCTGTATTTGGCTTTAATTTTAAGGAGAAAAACACTCAAAAAAGGAAAAGTTCCAAAGGGGTAGCCATGTTAGACTGTATACAGCAAAAACAACGAGAGTCCTGTAGCATCTTAAAGACTAACAAATTTCTTCAGGCATAAGCTTTCGTGGGCTGCAACCCACTTCCTCAAATGCATGAAGTGGAAATCACAGATAGGAAGTATATATATACATCCAAGAGTAAGAAACAACAATGTGTTTGACTAAGGCTAACAACTTGTGTTGAGTAATGCGCTTATTCAGTACTGGTCTGCTGTAGAAAATTAGATCGACCTAGTTACATCATTCAGATGTGTGAAAAATTCCCCCCCTTCCCATCTCTCCCAAATTATATAGGTAAGCCGACCTCAGTCCCAAGTAGACAGTGCTAGGTTGACAGAAGATTTCTTCCAGAACCATAAAACTGGAATCATAGCAACTACTGGTCATAAATGATTACATGGCATTTTTCATTTATAAAAAAGCTTGAACTTTGAAGTCCTAATCATATTCCTGTTTGAGTGATTACAGTTCAGTGGGCCTATCTACAAGTTCTGTGTGAAATACTGTTCTTCTTCCCTCTCTGTTGTGTACTGTTTCTGTGTGCTGTTAAAACTGTTGTTCTCTTTAAAGTTGTGGGTGAAATGATCATTATATTTGCTGATCTGGGATAAAAAGTGTCATACGCATGTAAGGTATTATTGTGTTTATAATTTCCTGGATTGCATTCATCCTACTTGTAGATTGGGTTTATCCTACGTAGATAATTATATTATACAGGGAGCATCTGGCAAATGTAGGAGGCATGTGAAGTGAAACTCAGCTTCATTGCTATATGTTGTGCCTGGTACCTCATCACTGAAATGCTGACATATGAAGGACTGCTTCTATGTTCTACCACTACAGAGAAGCTCCTAGTGAAACATTTGATTTGATATAGTGGGTAATGATCTGAATATATAGGTGAAATACACTTATGTCCCAGGAAGACCTTATTTTCTGCTTTGTCTGTTACAGATACATTTTTTTTCAGATGATGTCATCTGATACTTGGTGTTGTATTTACTTCCCCATCCTCATCTTTGGTATTGCTTGGCTCTTTGTAATTCTGCACTAACATGTGCTTTGCTTAGATTCATCATAGCCTTTCTTGTTTGCGTTCTATCCGTTTATATCTTTAAACACACTGGGGTGCTTGGCCTATAAAAACAAACAATGACGGGTAAGTTATCAATCAGTATCTCATTAGGTAAGTGGCATCCATTGCATTTCCCCTTGCATGCAGATCTTTGTCTGCAGTATTTCCTCACTAACAGCTAGTTATGGTAAGACTCTGTTTTGCCCATTTTGTAGTAGGAAAGTCAGATATGGAAAAGTCACTCTGGTTATTAAATATACAGAGACATGGATTTCTTTCTTTCTGATTCCTAATGCACCCATCACCATGACATTCAGGTGTAGATTGCTGCCTCCAAGCTCACAAGATATACTGGAGATGTTGACACAATCAGATAAGTAGGGGAAAAAAGTTGTCTAGACATGATTAAATGTCCATGATAGGGTGACATAACAATAGCTAAATTAGTAGGTAATTCTTTCCTATTTTGTAAGGACTCAAGTAGCAAATATTTAACAAGCAGATATCTTCCTCCATTTTGTCTTATGCTGATGTTTATTACAGTAATTACTTCCTCTTAACTAGAGGAACAATATTTTCCCCAGCCCCCTTCAGTTTAGAACACTAATTGGTTTTCTGGCGCACATCACACCAAATAATTCTCTGTATTAGACTCTTTCTGTGTGAGTCTGTGTTATGTGGTATATTCTGTAATACTTACAGTTGCTGTCTTATTCATTTCATTCTTTAATATATTCACCAGGCTTCTGTAGTTTAAACTGAAGGGCACCTTGCCTTGAAACCAGCCTCTGTTCTCTCAGTTGAAAACTAGATCCTGGCAAACAAACATAATGCCTCAACGACACTTCAAAATTTGCAGCTCCGATGGCTTTTAGATCAAGAAAAAATGGACACGCCCGTATCGCAGTGAGCCACACATCATATTCTAATTCCATTACTGTTACAGTCAATATTTATTTTGATCTTGCTGGGGGAAGGAGCATTTACAATAATAATAGATTAATCAGATACTTTTTCAATGGGCTTCAGCAAAATGGTACTCTATATAATCAAAAGCTTTGCTGTGATGAAACTGTTTATCAGCTCTCTCCTAGCAGCAGTGCAGCTGATGACAGTCCTTACTTTTCAGCTGGGGATGTCATTTCATCCAGCAAAAAGGAATGATGAAATACCGTCCCCCAAATAGATACGTTAAATAAGGCTTATCTAGGTTTCTTCATGGACACTGGCAGATATTGCACAGTACCAAGATGATTTGTGTAAGTCTAGGTTAGAGAGGAAATTCATTGAAATGGTGCTTGTTTTTTTTCTTTCTTTAACTCGCAAGTCTAATTCATTTCTAAGACAAACCAGTTGTCAAGATATGCGCTGAACTAGCGCCCACTAGCAAGCAGTAGGGAGGGGCGTTCTGAACACAACTAATTTCATTTCCTGAAGCTGAGGAGATCTAGACTGACTCCTGTGTGATGCCCCACCACACTCCACATTAGTGAAATTCGTTCTCTGGACCCTGACTGGGGCTTGGAGGCCAGATCACAGAGTGCCACATAAATGCTAGGATTTAAGTACCCTGATTCAGGAAAGCACTTGAGCATGGGCTCAGGTTCATCCCTGTTCTGGAAAACACCTGAGCACATACTAGTGTGCTTTCCTGAATTGGGGCCATGAAGTGGCTTGGCAAAGATATATTTGGTATTCTTTTGTGGGTCAAATCCTGCTCATCTTGGGGTATGTCTACACAGCAAGAGCTGCGCATGAGCTAGATTGAATCGATCTGGTGGGGTAATAACTGTAGTGAAGACAGAGAGGGCTAGTGAGCCGCGTACACACACAGGTCTGTGCGGGGCTTCTACTACCTAGGCTCAAACCCGCACTGTGCCACCTTCACTGCTATTGTTACCCATGCTAGCTGGATTCAAGCTAGTTCGGATCAGCTAGCCCATGTGAAGCTTTGGCTGTGCAGATATATCCTTATTTGTGCTGTATGTGTCATTGGTTTTATATGGACAGCTCATGTGCATTAGGCAAGCAGGATCTGGCCTTGTGTATTGATACATTTTAAATCCTACTGTACAATGAACATCGCCTTTGAGCCACAGGCTATTTGAGACATTCAGCTATAATTCTACAATGTTTGTTTGAAAATAAAAGCTCCCTGGCTATTTTAAGATGAAATATATTTTTATTGTAGTGGTCCAAAACAAGGTTCTTTCTTTTTAAACTCTAGATCAATTAAAAAACCTTATTAACATTCTAAGCAATGCAATTTATGGTTAGAAAAGTGTGTGGATGCACATTTATGTACACAGTGCTGTGGTTCAGTATGCTAGAGGCCTGCCTATAGATCAGATTTGTCTACAAGAACATAGTTTGATTTTTTTCTGAGGCATTGTTAAGGAGTATTTATTGTTCTCCTGGAGAAAAGAAGAACATAAAAAGAGGATTGTGAGCAAACCCCAGTATCGTTAAACTAATGCTACTGTGCATTACAATGAAATGCTGTTCTTGTGAAAGTATGTGACATTCCATGTCCAGCAAATTCATGGTTATTACTGTACATTGAATGTCAAATGAATTCATAACAGTGGCATAGTGAAGGTAAAATATTATCCAGGATTCAAAGGACTCAGTCCTATTGAGAACTCCCATTGGCTCTAAGGGGAATAGATGATGCTTTCAGAACTCTGCTGACAGAGTTTTCTAGCACTACTGCTAGCCTACTTATACATACAAATGGCCCAGGAATAAGAGTCTAATTCAAAGCTCATTGAAGTCAATAGGGGTCTTGTGTTTTACTTCAGTGAGCTCTGGAACATGTCCTAAGGGAGGAGAGGAAAGGAAGGAAGGAAACAATATTAGGAAAGAAATCAGTTCAGAAAAACTCTCTCACACTTCCCTTGAGTAGTTCTATAACAGATTTCTGGCTGAATTCAGCACTGTAAAGAAACACACAGACAAACCTGGAATTGCAGGAAAAGGACAGGATAATGTAAAAATGTCCCTCACAAAATGGGATTTGTTCAATATGGAGCATGTTTTTTTAATTGCACCCTCCTTAAAACACAGTATTTGGGAACCTTTCCTTAAGGAGAAAATGACTCTCATATAATCCAGAATGGTTAGGAGCCACGGTTCAGGAGGCTTATACCTGTGGAAGAATTCCACCAGACAGCCTTACACAGCAATGTGGGAGGAGTATACCATGTATAAGCTACCCTCTCTGGACTGTGGAAGCCATTATCTCTAGGGGGGAAAGAGCTTATGATAAAGCTTTTTTCCCTTTTGCTGAGAGGTGCTACCAGTAGGTGTTCCAGATGATTTAGAGCTTTTTGCTAAAAGTGCATTTTATCATCAAGTGGAGTGGGAAATAGTTCGGATTGCAACAGAATGATTTGTTTTTCTCAAGAAAATGAATTATTTCATAAATTCTGTATGAAAGACTATGTTAAAAAGGAAAACCAATCCCAGAGAGGATTTTCCCTTTCTTTGATTGCCTATTGGCTTTGTTTTAATTTCTCTTTGAATTTCTCTGTTTTATTGGAATTCTGCATTTCTCCAATGCTGTTTCACTCTTTCTTTTTTTTTTCTTTGCTTTTTTGTTCAGTCTCTGACTTGGTTTTACCTTTCTTCCTTTCATATTTTCCCTTTTAATTTCTGGTGTGTCCCATACTGTTTGTGAACTTTTTTCTTCCCCTGGGAACCTTGCATCATATCTGCAGTCTTTTAATACCTCCTTGTCTCAATAAGAAATGAAGATTAGCAATAAAAGGGCATGGCATAAGCTAACTGGTTTAGTATGAACTGATGAATCTGTGATTTGGCAGGTAATTGTCAAGCACCAAGTCATTGATACACTTTAAAGGATTCTTATACAGTTTCCATCAGCTTGTTATTTCAGGAGGAGACCAAGCATTGAAAGACAGATAGTCATTAGACTACAATTTTTCCTACAATAAAAGACACTTTCTCCAACCTCATTTGCCTTGATTCTGAAATGAAAGGGCCAGAATCTGCCCTCACTTACATCAGTGTAAATCTGGAGTGGCTCCACTGATTTCATCAAAGTTATTCCAGCTTTACACTGATGAAACTGAACACAGTTAGGCCTGAAATTTGGAATGGAGTAGCTTGTGAAGACAGAGTGCACTTTTCAAGGATAAAAAAGTGATTGTATACTGTCAAGAAATTCCCTTTTTTATTGATTCACTAAGCCCACCCCAGAGGTTATGGATTTTTTTTTCTTTAGAGTCTAAAACTAATCTGAGTCTAATGACCTGAGACTAGCACCTATCTGTTAAAGATCATTGAAAGGAATCCACTCAGCAGTTTCAGAGTCCTGTGAATTGCTTACAAAACTTCCAGTAATAACATATGGCTAGGAAGTGCTTTGTAGCTTTGCCCACAGGTAGAAGAAAGTGCCTGCATATCTTTTTAAATCTTCATTTATGCAGAAGGTACAGACTGGTTTTGCATTCATGCGCTTATTGACTATGCAGGGTGAAAGGGCAATCTCGCTGAAGTCAGCGAGGCCCAACATTTTACCCTGAGAGATTAAAAAAGCTGCAATGAAGAAACCATACTGATTGGTCTCATCAAAATGAACATGTCAGGTGTGGTCTTTCAGTACTCATTGGGATGGCCAGAGAGGGATCAGTACAAGGTCCATGAATCCTAGGATCCTGTCCTCGACCCTGGCCTATATTCAGCTACTGCAGAGAAAGATTAAAATGTCAGATTAGGTTCCTAGACAATTGGAAAATATTACTCTATGGTGATGAAGAGTCAGGATTATACTTGAAGTGAGATATGGAGTGCACAAAACACTGGCTGCAAACTGCAGTGCATGCAAGAGAAGATGTTCAAGTAATCACATGTTCAATTCAGCCGTTGCCTTACATCTACCCAATCAGCTATAAGTGAGCCAGGAACCCCTCATTTATGTCTTCCAGTGCACATACCAGCCTTCAGCAGGGTTGATAGGTCAGGTACAATACATCTCAGACTGGCAGAGCACTGCACATCACTTCCACAATTGCATTACAGTGGAAAGTCATAGAGAGATCGGGGCAACGGAGATACCCCAGGAATGAATTTAGACATAGATGCAAAAAACTCCCCAGACACAATCTAACTGGATGATGGATTAAAAATGTTTAGGTCACGGCAGAACTCTCAGGCTACACACCACAGCTGGGATAAAAGTACAAACTTTATAACACAAGCTGGACTCCTACTGTCTGTGCTGTTACTGCCACTAAACCAAGAGCTTTGAAAATGTATACAGCCTGACTCAGCTGCCTGAAAGCCGAGCATTTGTCAATGTGTGCCACGGGTAGTGATTTTGTCACAAGATAAACAGGGTCAGGCCTGGCCAGAACTTGCTTGGACAGGAGAGCGAGAAGAAAAAAAATCAGTTGCGTCAGGGAGCAGTGTTGATTATTTCACTCTAGAACAAGGATCTAATGCTACTGTTTTCACTCAGGCAGAATGAATAAGGACTTTGGGGTTGGCCCTAAGAGAGACTCTGCGTTAGTGTTGAAACACAGCCTAGTATGTTGTTAGAACCACTATGTTGTTGAAGGTGAGTGGAGAACTCCTATTTACTTTAGAATTTCACCCGCTATCTTTGGAGTGAAATATGAACTCAAGATCCTGAGCATTTATGGTGGGCCATGCACTTTTTAGATGCATTAGCCTTTATGTCTTGCTTAAACTCCAGTTACATATCTAAATGGTTGTAGTACTCAGGGTCTTCTATAGAAATATTTATCCATAATTGTTAAGGCATTTTACAAAGGAGGGTGAGTACCATTTTTCCCATGTTACAGACTGGAAAATGTGGTATAGAGAGGTGAAGGGACTTGTCAATGGCACATGGAAGTCACTGGTAGAGCCAGAAATAAAACCATGTCTCCTGAACTGTAGCTCAGTGCCCTAACCACTGGGCCGCAATGCCACACTTTTGCCTGGTGTTTCAGCTGAGTAAATTAGTTTTCACTTGCGGTTCTGAATTGCTGTATAGTGCTGCTCTATCACTGTGCACTTTTTAATGGCTTCCAGGGTTGGCTGCATTCCAGAGGTGGCTGAAGTGATTCCCATATGTAGCATCTATCTGAGCATTTTGAATACACCCATCTCTAAGCGTGATGTACATATTTAAGATGAGCTCTATAGGTAGCAAGATCTGGGCTCATCCTGATCTCTCATGGTACGATCTTCCACAGCAAAAGGCCTGATGCCAATAAAACCTAGCTGCCCACTTCAAAATCAGGAATAATACATCCCCATTTATCACAGCTGGGCTGTGGTGAGAGAGGCACTCTCTCAGATGGCTAGGCTCCAGCCTGGTGAGGACTGTAAAGATTAGCACTAGGACTTGGAAGCAGATTATGAACTAGGTGAGGGGCCCATGAGGAGCATGGGTAACTGTTGTGGCGTGCTCTGAGAACTGTCTTGCATAGCAAGGAACTGTGCATGTTGGACCATCCGGGGTCCTCATTCATCTGTCGCAGTCATAGCCAGTCTAGCAGTCTAGCCAGGAGGCAGTGAAGGTCCAGAAATGCTCACCGTTTTGTTTTGGTGCCTATCACCATGATATCTAGCTAGCTGAAGAAAGAAAAAGATATTTTCAGCTGCTATTCAGGTTTCTACAAGTTTCAGTTTGTCCAAGTGGTCAATGAGATTGTCCACCACCTTGACAAATGTGTTTAATGCTTTGAGAACTTTGGATGGGAAATGCAAAGTGGCTATCAGTTACTATTTGTTAATTGTTGGAGAAACTGGCATACGTTCAGAATGGCCAATTTACCATGGTTTCCAGGTCAAACGGCAAATTTGAGACTGACTTCAATCTATAGGAAATTTGTTTTTAAATAACTGTATCTACTGAAAGTCTAGGAGGTCCTGTTCAATGTTCAAAAACCCATAGATTGATGTGTATGTGTGTATATACATACAAAAACACCTCTAGAGCTACAAACCTTAGAATAGAAAGCAAAATGCAATTTTGAAGGCGTATATGCAGAATAATGGTTTCTATTAGTGAAGAAACACATGGTTTTACAAAGCCAAAGAAGGTCAAAAGACTAGGGAACTGTTTAGTGTCACAGCACTATGGTTAGTATTTCGGTGTAGTTTCCATATGTCTGTCATCTGCAACATTGCTGTCTGGCAGCAAGTACAATAAACATGACTGGAGACTGGAATATGTCTTTCAAAACACAATATAAGAGCCCAGGAGACCAGAGATTTTAGGTTAACAATTAAAACCAATGTGGGCCAATCATATGTAAAGAGGATTAGGCTAGACTCCCCCTTGCAGTAACCTTAGCCTACCTTAGGTTCAGAAAGACTCCTTTAGACATACTCACCACCACTCAATCTCTGGGTAAGGGAGTCTAGGGCCACGTCTACACTGGAGAGCTTAAAGCAGTACAGCTGTACTGTTGCTGCGCCACTGTAAGATCTCTCATGTAACCATTCTATGCCAATGAGAGAGAGCTCTCCCATCGACATAATTAAACCATCCCCAATGAGAGGCGATAGCTATGTCAGCAGGAGAAGCTCTCCCACCGACATAGCGTTGTCCAACCAGTGCTTTATGTCGGTGTAATTTATGTCGCTCTGGGGAGTGTTTTTTTCACACCCCGAGCAACGTAAATTATACCAACATAAGTGGAAGTGTAGACATAGCCTAAGATAGTGCAATTTACATTTTGGGGAGCTGGCAAAAGATGCCACTGTAAACTAGCTCCCATCTTACTTTAACTCACTTGCCAAGAAGCTGGAAAAAGGTGTTACACCGGCTTAGCTTTCTCTCTGCATTATCACAAAGGAGGGAGTCTCTATTAGGCTAAGCTGAGTGTGCGACTCCATTTTCTGGCTCCTTGGTGACATCCAATTTTTTTGTGCATGCAGAATTCCACCCAAATTAATTTTATTTATTATATATCATATATATTCGGATGTGGGGCCAGATATGTATTTTGGGTAACATGATGAATCTGAGGGTTGGGAAGTAGGAGCTTGCCTGAGTCTCCATAACTTCTATTTCATAAATGACATGCATATCAAAGGCATAGAACTAAGATTACAATCAGAAACAGATTTCTCTGACAAAAACAACTAGCCCTTTATACAGGTAAAAATGGTTGCTAAATCAGGACACAGGTCACATTTTTGAATGGCTTGGAATATGAGACAAACATACCCTGTAATCCTTCCTCGCAATACAGCCTTGTTTAGAAAGCTCTATACCTAGCCATTAGAATTGTGAGATTTTATGAATTAGCTCACAGCGGTCTGCCAGTGCAATTACATAGTGTATATTTACCTGTAAGTAGCCCTGACACAACATGATTGTGGTTCAGAATAAAAGCATGCAGAATGCTTGCGAGGGCAGAAATGTCATAACTGCTCTGTGATACAGTGCGTTCGGGGGTGCTTCGAAATGAACCATTGATCTGAAAAGAAGTTTCTACCATGTGCTTTTAAATTAGTCATTGATTTTTTATTTTCTTTTTAAACAGTTTTGTTTTAAATGCTTGTTGTCTAAAGGATTGGGGTAAAGAAAAACTTCCATGTAGGTCTGAGAAAATTCAGCAGAAATCTGATATGTTAAGTAGCCGTAAGGTCTGAAGCAGTGGCTCTCAACCTTTCCAGACTACTATACCCCTTTCAGGAGTCTGATTTGTCTTGCGTACTCCAAGTTGCACATCACTTAAAAACTGCTTGCTTACAAAATCACACATAAAACCAAAAGTGTCACAGCACACTATTATTGAAACATTGCTTGCTTTCTCATTTTTACAATATAATTATAAAATAAATCAATTGGACTATAAATATTGTACTTACATTTCAGTGTACAGTACATATAGCAGAAAAACACATCATTGTCCCTATGAAATTTTAGTTTGTACTGACTTCGCTGGTGCTTTTTATGTATCCTGTTGTAAAAGTAGGCAAATATCTAGATAGATCTAGGCTATGTCTACACTTGGAGACGGGGATGTGGTTCCCAGCTGGAATGGACATACTTTCAAAAATAGTAGTGTAGCTGCAACAGCATGGGCAGTGGCGAGATGTGGCACAGGCTAGCTGCCCCACATTCAAACCCTCCTAAACCCCATGAATCCATCCTCAGGGCAGCTAACCTATGCTGTCGCATGCCACTGTCCAGGATAATACACTATTTTTAGTGTCCTAGCTGAATCAAAGCTAAGGTGACTATGTTTACTTGAGCTGGAAATCACACCCCTAGCTCCAACTTTGATAGATGTTTCTGACTCAGTTTCCTCATCTGTAAAGTGGGAATAATAGAGCTTATCTCACTCACAGGAAGGTTGTGATTGTAAAAGTTTGTTAATATTCATGCATCATTTTGAACATGTAAAATGCTATGTCAGTGCTAAGCAGCAGAAAATGCAACCTTTTAGAGTTTGATCCTAGATTCCTTCCCAAGGCAAAGCTCCCACTGAGTTCAGTGAAGGGCCTGTTTAAGTAAGGAATACAGAATCAGATCTTTAATATTTACATTTAACATGGTCCTTGATATTACAGGCAAAAAAAATCCTACCCGTTGGTCATCTCTTATAGCTTGTCTTCTGGAGCCCTTGGTTTTGTGAATGATATTTTGTGGAAATATTTGCTCCCGTTTAACATAACTTGTACTTTTCTAAAATATAAAAAGGCACCTATTTTTTGCACTCTGTAAGAAATCTATGCATTTTGGCATTCTAGCCAGCCCAACATTCATTTTTTGGTGGAAATCTTTGTTATTTCACAGCCCTGAAAAGCTGCTTTCGCATTTGGAATCCACCGGCTTTGTGCTTTCCACATCCTGAGTGAGACTCAGCAGTGTGGCAATTACCAGGAGCTTACAGAGACAGATACATTGAGAATGAATTAATAGCAGGCAGCAGATAATAAGAAATGGGTAATTTGTTAATTCTGGGTGGACAAGCATCGGAATCTCAGTGGGATTACTTTGTCCCCCATTGATTTCAAGTGATCAATGACTCAGAAGTGGCTAATTCTATTTCTAGGCCATGGAAGCAATCACACAGAGATAAGGCCCTTCCACCAATGGGGTCTAACTGACTTAATGTTTACAAGCAGAATTGCTCAGCGTTAATCACGCTAGCTGAAATCAGTATAGTTAGAATGACTGTCCCACAGTGTGTTGACCTGAAATTAAACTTCAATAGATGCTGCACATGCTGGAGATGGCATCCTTGGAGATTTGCCTGTGTTGGAGGTGGCTAAGATTTGTCTCAGGCTAGAAGCCTGTGGCAGTATAGAGAGAAGGTGAGAGTTCAGTGAGATTTAAAACATATGCACACACAAGGAAATGTGCAAAAAATTGAAATGACAAGGTTGGTGAGTTAATACTTGCTGGGTTGTCACCCGGGGCGTATGCTTGATTGGCTGCCACTGAAAATTCACAGGCATTGTAAATGTCCCATAATGCGACCAAAGGCTTGGCTCTAAACACAAAAATGCAAAATGTCCCCCTTTCAGAGCCCATCTGTGGTACGGGACCGGCATGTTGGGGAGTTAATATTCTTGAGATTCTTTCTAGCTATCAAAGAGGGGAAACATAATGCTGCTGTGCAAAATGTGTGTGTTTGCTGTGAAGGGTTATCATGGGGGATGAATGCTCTGCCATGGGGAAAATCAAACACCACCAGTGTATGTATGTACGGTAGCTGATGTGTTTGATGCTGTGCTGCATGCCAAATGCATTGCAGGGCATGTTTGGAATGTATGGTGCTTAAAAATAATATGCCCGTTCTGCACAGATACTATTTGTAACAGGCTCAACACTACTCCCAGCCCCATTACACAGGCATGAAAAACAGACCAAAAAAAGTCATTGCAAATATACTTGCAAATTTACCATCTCAAAGGCACAAATTCTTTGCCCTTGGAGCTGCAGCAAATTACACCATCTAATAATCTGGCTCCTAATCTACTCTCTCAACCTTTATGAACGTGGTGATGATAAGGAGAAAATGTCTGATTCTTTGACTCACTTGTAATAAAATAAAATAAAATAAAATATAAAATAAAATGGACTTTTCCGGGATGCAGTGACCAAGTGGGTAATTGCATAAAGCTGCTCTTTGCAATTCTCTGGCAGATACTGACCAATTCCTTGGCAATTTCCATGATCCATCAGATTTTTTTGTCCTTAGCTTCTCTTTTCAAGTAGCTGCTTTCTGTAAAAGACACAGCTATGAATTATGGTCCAGTGGTCTATGTGTCAAGGGTCTTAACTGTACCCTCAGCTGATCTTATCTTTTGCAGCGGGTTGGGGGCACATTTTGGTCTGCTCTGAACAAGGTTTAAGCATCTTGAGTTTGGGTCAGGGAGTTCCTGAAATACTGAACTGAGGTCTGACCGAGAAAATATTAGTCTCTAAATATAAATTATAAATAACGAAATAAACTACACCCCCACCTCCTCCTCAACTCCAGGGCTGAAGACAGGTGGGAAGATGAATAGGGCTACATTGGAGCCAGTTTCTCAGCAAGCCAAGAAGATCATATTAACAGCAGGAAAGCGGAATGGGTGTCAGGGAGGCCAATGAGGAGGAGGTTGCAGTAATTAAGATAGGAGGATTATAAAGTCCTGGTTAAGAGTTTTTATGGTAAGGTCAGAGGGAAAAAGCCAGATCTTGGACATATGTGGACAAATCTTGGCCCCACTGGAGTCAATGACAGTTTTGCCTCAGTTTATCATACTCTAACCTTGAAACGAATTGTAGTTTTGGATTTCATCTATGGCATGCAGGGATCCCTGCGGTTGGTGAGTCACCCACCCAGAATCTCCTCATTTAATCGTTTTAAAACCAGATACAATTGACCCTCACCTTCCTTCAGGGAAAGACCTGCTATATATGTTGAAAACCGCACCCTTTCTACAGTGATTTCTTTCAACTTTTAATCTGTGTCCATCCCAATGACAGACGTGACCCTAACCCCATGCTCGTGCCCCAGGATGTTGTGTGTGGCAGTTCCATCCAATCAGCAGTTTGCCATCAAAGAGGCAGGAGAATGGCATCCCATCCATCAAAAATAAGTGATCAGTAATATCCTGAATCCAAGCTGAAACACAGCTCCCCTTACATTAATCAAACTACATGGTGTATTTGGAAGGATTAGTTATTTGTTGAATGAAAGGATATTTTGGATAATAAATCATTTCGGCTTCTGCAAGCAATACACATACAGTTTTATTTTAAGGATGGTTAGCCAGCTGTATCCACTGCTGAATAAACAAGCTGTCTTTCTGTAAACACTACCTAGGATTTCCCCCCTCCGTAATATCACAACATAAATATTGTAAGTGGAAGTTTCCATGTTCCATGAAAATGATTACTGAATGTGATTTTCCACCAGAAAATGGAAAACATAATAAAAACAAGGATTTTTCTAAACATAGACTGCCTCTGAGCACCTGGGGCTGTTGAAACATCATTGTTTTTAGCTCTAATGTTGAAGTTTTGGGTGATACAATTTCTTAGATTAACTAAAAGTTAAAGGTAAAGATAGGCATGAACCATAAAATCCATCACGGCTCATAGCACAGGTTTTAGCTTATTTGTTAAATGGGACTGGACTTGAACACAAATCTGAATTTACCTGACATGGATAAGAAATCTAAATCCAGATCTGAACTCTGCAGTTGGAGCCGTAAGCCTTCAAGAATTTGTTTCTCCACAAGGCCAAAGGAAGAAACTGTGATGCTTGGGTTAGTGATGAGAAAACATGGACTAGAAATCAGGAATCCAGGAACCCGCTTGTCCTTCAGCTGTTTGCTTGCCATGTGATGTGGATTATGCAGGGCATGTCATTTAACATCTCTGCACCTCAATTTTCCCATCTTTACAATGGGAGATGCTTTTTATTTGCCTATCTTTCAGGGGTGTTTTGAGGCTTAAAGGGAAAAAGTAAATTTAAAAATCAAAGTTCCATTTGAAATATTTTTGTCATGTTGTTCGAAGCTCCTGAGATCACTGTGAGCCAAAGAGATTACAGAAAAAAGACTATTTCCTAATGTTACAGTTTGCTTACTTTGCAGATTTACCTACTCTTTTGTGTATGGTCAGTTTCAGTTTTTCCTCTAGATATCAGTCAGGTAGGCACTGGGCCTGCAGTTAGCTCATTGCAACATCAGGGCCTCAATTAATTCCCCTGGCTGTGTATGTGGGTCTGTCATACAGTACAAAGGGAGAGAAATATTCCAAAGTGCATAATAAAAATCACAAATGTTGGCAGAAGGATTCAGTCGCAGATGTAGTACCTGCAACTACCGTAACTCATTTTTCTAAGCTGACTAAATTTCAGGGTGATGATGTCCCTTTAAATGATTCCTATTCATAAAGGGGTTTGAGATCTTAGGGTGAACGTTGCTATATGTTCTGTTGAAATGGGGATAATGACATTTACTTTCCTTTGTAAACTGCTTTTGAGATCTATGGATGAGAAATGCTATATAGGAGATTATTAATAATCATCTACTGTCTCACTAACATTTATGGCCTCAGCCTGGCTTCCATTTGTCCCTCAACTTAATAGGGACTTTTGGCCTTTTTTAAGTCTCAAAATCTTCCATTTGTTTCAGGTGGGTGCATCCCTTCACCTCTCTATGTCCTTTGTTTATCTTGCAACCTCTGGGTCAGAAGTGTCTCCTACTGTGTGTGTACACAGCCTAGCACAATGGGGTCCTGATTTCAGAGGGATACTGTAATATTATTAATAATAAATATAATTATTGTTACTTGTTTTAAAAGCAGTTGGGTGTGGGGTTTAAGGAGGGGACGTGAAGAGGGGATCACAATGCAAGGGAAAGGGGTATAGAGGTAGGACCAGATCCGCAGCTGCCATAATTTATGTACCCCAAAGTACACCAGCTGAAGATCTGATTAATAGACTAAAGGTGTAAAGTTCTTAGGTTCAGACCCTCAAATGTATTTAGGTACTTAATTCCCATTGAAATCAGGTGTCTAAATAGCTTTGAGAATCTGGGCCTTAGTCTCCTAGGAAGAAAGTTGAAGAAAGTTAACGATGTTTGTTTAACATCAAGTTGCTCTGAACATTTTTGTAGATAGTTTTGGGAAGCATCTGAGTATCATATGGAACAACCACAATTTCCCTGTGACGCTCCTATGGCATGAGGCATGGGTAACATCTCTTTTGCAAAGAAGACATGCCAAGAATGCGGGTGTGTTTGTTGTTGTAACCACTGGGATACGTTTCAGTGCTTCATAATAAAGGCGAGAAGGCAGAGCATAAGGGACAACTGACTGCTGGGCTAGCCTGCTGCAGACACCGGATTTTCACCTTTTCTGCAGAATGAATGAAATGGTCTACATCGAACATCAACAATGTGAGTAACTCAATCTACATTTTAAAGAGCCAGTTGAAGACCTCACTTCCTCTAGCTTTAGGCTCTGATGACTGATATCAAGACTTTGTAAACAGACTAGAAGAGATAGCACAGCCCATCATGTCTTCAATCACCGGCAATCCTTCCCCCCTTTCATTTTAACCAAAGAAAAACAACCTCTGTGTTTCAGATGAGGTGCACTGTGTTAGGCTGCTCTCTGGGACTCATGCTGAGGAGCTGGAGATGAGCATCAGCCACAGCATTTGGATAAAGATTTGCATCTAGATGTGAATTTAAAATGCCCAAAGGTTTGAGGACATTCACATTTGGGCTTGAGTTTGTCTCATAATAGAGGCCTAATTCAGGATAGCAATACTCCTTCCCTATTCAGGGCAACACACAAGCACATGCTTAAGTGCTGCCCATAACAGAATTCTTTTCCTGAGTTGGGGACAGAGATAAGGGCCACCAGTGAAATTCTGATCTCAGGGCTACTGCTTCAACCCTCTGAGCAAAGTTTCTGCATATTTGGTGCCAGGGATCTGTGTTAAATCCATGTCTAGAATCAATAATTTCATATCAACCTAATATTAAGGTATTTCTATACCTACAAAGCTTGGTAGTTTTACTTCTTATGGGTTCTTAAGATTAATTTTGATAAAGGCAGGCTCAACACCACGTGAGTTTCCAGTGAGCAGAGACCCCAATGACTGAAAGCAAAGCTCTGTTAGAGAAACCATCAATGTGAGATTTACATGGTCTTAATTTGAATTCCTAAATGGGCTCACATTTGCTCAAAAGGTTTGTGAATCCACTGATCCTTAACAAACCTCGACTGGGTTGGTAACAAAACCTGAAACCAAGTCACCGGTCTGTGGTTTGGATTGTAGTTATTTTTTCTTGTAAAAATATCTTGCCATGGATTAATATAAGTCATGCAATGTAATTTGGTTAGAAATTAATGTTCAAAGCATAGAGAATCTAATTCAGTAGATGAGCACAGTTTCCTATAGTCGGAAAACTATTGGGTACTAAGGTGCTGATGTGCTAGGCTGCTATGCATATTCTGAAGCATTCATAATAGGATAATTCTTACAAGCACCTTTAATTCCAGAGCATGTCAAAGTGTTCATCAAAGTATAGAAAACATACACTAAAACGACTTCACACATCACTGACGTGCTGCTCCTTCGGTGGTGCAACGTGGCCATTGTTTTAATAGTGCATAGCTACATTGCACAACATTTAAAGATTGCAAGTAAAGATGATAACAACGTCCCTCTCGTCTACTTGAGTAGAAAGCACTGCATTTACTGTGCATAGAATTTAGAGAGACGAAGTGACTGAGGTAATCTTTTATTAGATCAACTTTTGCTGGTGAAAAAGAGAAGCTTTCCAGCTACACAGTGATCCCTGCTCTCGTAAAAAAGGTGTTGGGACCTTTAATAAATGCAAGTGGTCAGGACCTCTTTATACATCTCAACTGGAAAGCAGTCCTGCCAACAGCACTGTGATCTCTGACACCATCCTTGCACGTTCTTTCAGTATCAGACTCTGAAAGAACACCATCTATTGAACCACAAACACCTCTTCTTTCCTGTACCCTGGGTTTTCTTTCCACATCTGCGATCCAATCACTGCCTGTTCCAGATGGTGCTTAGTACTTTCAGTTTGGTGTGATCTCAGTCCAGGGGCTTGGGCATGTCTAGCACGTGTAGAATACGTGCTGTAGCTAGCCAATGTCTTTATTTAATACATAGTCTAATGTGGTCATTCCAGGCAACGTGCACTCAGGCAAGTAAGATGCCTGCCTGACAGTACCAATGGGGATATCAGTGCTAACATACCACATGCTTTCTTTACCATGGAATCTTATAAGGTTTAAGTTGTAACTTTCAGATGTTACTTTTGGAAGTGGATGAACCATGTGGAAGCACAATGGGGGTTGGATCTGGGTCTGTCAAAGCTGATTGCTTCATTCTTTTATTGATGGGAGTCAGGCAGCTGTTGCTTTGTAGCTCATTTTCCATTTGTAACACCTTATCTGCTGCTTCAGTCATGGAAAAGCCATTGGCAGTATTTTGTTTCCTCTGAGGCTGAACTCAGAATGTACACATGTCTGGCGGGAAGGACTGCAGGTCTGGGTTAGGGTGAAGTGGAAGAGCCAATCTAAAAAGCAGGTAAAGTTGAAATAGCCTTACCACATACAGGACCAGATTCTGATGCTGAGTAGCACCTTACTCCACAAGTGCTCCCATGGAAATCGATGGGCCCATCCATGAAATAAAATGCTATTGAGTGTGAGTAAAGGATACCGGACTCTGGCTCACTGTAATTACCTCCATCTTTTTTCATCAGGCCCCCAGCGTTAAACACTGCGAAGAAAACATAGCCACTATGAGATTGGGATGGGGAGCAGGGAAGATAAGCAAACAGGGATAATTCCCAATGACTTTGTTTGCTAGACCACTCCTCCCTGATAGAAAAAGAAATGAGAAGCTTGTTAGGGATTACTGTGCCAAAGCCACTCATACGAACCTATTGCTGGTGAAGTTTGAATCTGAACTTTGCAGTTCAGGCCCTTTTCTGCTTCTGGGGTCAGATCCTCAGCTGTTTGAGCTCCAATGACTTCAGCAGAACTGCACTGATCTGGCCCATAACAATTACACAGGTTCTTTCATACTGACACTGCTCATTATACCCTCCCCATCTTCTCTGCTATCACAGCACAAAGCTAAGGCAGTAAAGAAAGGGGAAAATAGCAGAAAATGCTCAAATGTGAAAAGGAGACATTTTATGTTAACTATGGAACATAACAGAATTACAATACAGCAGGGCAAACAGAATCCAGACAGCTACAGACCTTTCCCACCTTTCATTTTTGTGTGTGTGTGTTTTCAGTATTTTACAACTTTGTAGGTACCCCTCCTCCTCCCTCCCCCCGATATATTGGGAGAGGCCAATTCTACATTACCCCTATGTCTTCCCTAATAAAATGTATTATTTTTATGGTGTGTGACTGATCAGAAAGAAAACAAATCTCACAAGACCCAAGGGGCTACTTTGAAATCAGAATAAACTCTATTTCTCTGGTGGCCAACAGTGCTATATAGATATAGAGAACACAACGCTGGACAAATTCATGGCAATTAGAGATGGAAAAGATGAAGTCATCTAAGCCCATTCCCTTACCGAAACAGGGTTGCTCCCTACATGTACACTGAATAGTGCAAAATCTAGCTTAGATTTTAACATCCCAGTCAACAGGGCGTCTACTACTCCTTTCAGAGACTGTGCCCCTGCTTAAACGGAAGCTTTTTCTGATAACCGGCAGAAATTTTCACTTGTTAAAATGTCATCCTATTATCAGCGCCAGATTAATGACTACATAGAACAGAAACAGGGTCAGGGCTCTGCATCGGGGGGTCATTTGATAACATCAGTGATGTCATCGGAGGAGTGCATGTGGAGAAGAATGCCTACAGCCTCGGCAACCTGCTCCAAAAGAGACCCTGATAGATCCAGCCAAGGGGCACAGGCAACTCTGGAGATGGATTGGTTGTGGGGGGAGTCTGTCTTCTATTATTAGGGTAACTTGGGGTGTGGGGTGCCTGCTAGCGAAGCTGAAGCAGGAGATTTTGGCCATCACCACTCACCTTCAGACAGCTGCGACCTGGACTGCCGAGGGATGCAGGGAGGAGGCAACCACTGCTGTTAGTTAGGGCAATTTGAGAGAGGAGCTTCCACTCACACCATGGCAATGGTGGAGCCAGCCACCACATTACTGGGCTCTGTGTGTGTATGTTGGCATAGGGGACTCTTGGGGCCCACACACAGGGCCCCCCACCTGAGTAGGTTGGTAGTGGTGGCCTCCATACAGTAGTAACAGCCCTCAACTAGCATGACAGAAAGGGTGCCTTTTGCCCTGATTTTCAGGATGACCAAGGCTTCTGTGCTCTTCAGACCATTGCTCACTCTTTTTGTGTGGCTGGAATGCGGTCCAGGAGGAGGAAAACCTCAGCCTTTCTGATACACTAATGTGAGGGCGAATTCCTGCCACTGCAGCAGAGAACTGTGTGTGTGATTGGGGGGTGAGGGGTCTTTCTCTCAGTATCCATGCAGTCACCTAATGGAGTGGAGCTGTTGTGGGTGTAGTGCTATTTTTAATTAAAGGAAGTTTAATGAGGTTGGGTTTATGGATGTGGTCGGGTGTTAGAATTTACAAGAGTTCAAAAATCTTGGAAACAGCTCCCTTACTTTACAAATATGAGTAACAGCCTTACCTGCTATGGTGAGTCTATTGCAAGGCTCACAACATCTGGAGTTTTTCTTAAAGCCTCAGCTCCTGCAGTTTTCTGATTACACAAAAATCCCAGCTTTTATATTTAAAATCAAGGAAGTTTCTAGCCCTTGGGGTGGCAGAGATAAGCTTGACAATCTGACACGAATGTGACCTCAAGGCTCAAAAACTAGAAGACAAATGAAAAAGAACTGCAAAATTCATTATTTTAAAGAATCTGATGATTTTAAGCCAATCTCGATTTTTCTGAGGCTTGATTCCTGATTTTGGATGCTTGGAGTTGTCAATGCTGTAATGATGAGATCATGATTGTTGATATCATGAACCCTGTGGCTAAATCCTAGCCAGACTTGTTAGCTTTCAGATGAGTGGGCTGGAAATTGATTGGGTCTCCCTCCACCTCCCCATTAGCTCTTTAAATTGCTTTAGGGCCAGATTTTCAAGAGTGATTAGGACCCAACATGCTGAATTAGATGTGGGTGCTCAGGTCTTTTGAAAAACTTCCCCTTAGTGTTTTCTGTTGGAGTGTAAGGACTGTATCTTCCCACTTCTCCATTGTTTCAACCCTGAACTTTAGCCTGGGCACCTATGACACTGACCAATTAAACAAGGAGTTTTTTCCTGTTACAGCTGGCTGCCTGTGTAATGTCAGATTTGGTATCTATTAGGTATGACAGTAAGGGAGGCAGGCAAAGAACACAGTGTCGTCTGTTGGCTCAAGGAAATACAACCTACTTGAAGCTTTCAGTTTAAACAAATAAACCTGTTCTAGGAATTTATTCTTTTCTCTCTTTGGAAATTTTCTTCTGTTACATCAAGCAATAAGGTTAAGATTATCAAGGCTCTTGTACTGTACCTGTCACTGTGGTATTTGAGTGCCTTTGAAATAATAGCAAATGAAGCCAAAAGGAGACAGACCCAAGAGTAGCTGCTCAATGAAATTGTATCTCCTTACACTGGCATTGCTGTCCCCTCCCCACTCTACCCCATTATGTCTGTTTTCTATTGCGAACATCTCTGTTAAATACAATGGCTGAAACATGCATGCATACGTGGTACATGTACGTACAGCAATTAGACTTTTTAAGACATAGCCAGTCAATGAGTAACCACGTTGGCACACAGACATGTTGACAGTACTAATTGTCATCTGTTACTGTCACTGCTTATCCTGCTCCACTTTGCCCAGTTCATTAACTTTCCCCGAGAATCCACATTCACTCATGGGATTGATTGGCAGCTGTGCAATTCAGATGCCAAAGTCTGGAATGTGTTTTCTGCCCCCCCATAGTTCTGGCATCCGAGCCCAGGCTGGCTTCCTACAGATAATATCTGCTTTGCAGAGCTCACATTGACTCCATCTTGGCTGCCTGTGGCAGCTGCGGGGCTGAATTTAAAACTGGCTCAAGATCAGATTACGTAGCTTTTCACAATGACATTTTCCTTTGACCCATCCTGATTTGCGAGGCATTCGCTTTCTTTTGGATTCTTCCTGAGAGGGGTAAGTAAATTCTTCTCAGTTTAAAATAATGTTTCCCTATAATTCAAAAGGCAACGGATCTACTAAATTTTCAGCCTCATCCTCCGAGGTGGTGAGTGGCTTCAATAGAGGTGGAGGACAACAGGAGTTGAGGGAAATAACATATTGCAGGAGGTATTCAGCACTTTGCAAGATTGGACCTTTCTGTGAACAAATCACTAGAACTTCATTTGCTACAGTATTAATCTTTAATCATATTTTCAACTAGCCTCCCCCCACCCTTTTTTTTTCCTATTTGCATGATTTGGGAAGAACAACATATATTGCAGGAAATTAATTCAACACACAGAATAAGTTGGCAGGAAATAAGGAAGATTTCAGCAGAACAGGCCAAAAGATCATCAAAATGGAGATGAAATACAATCTGCAGATCATTTTAACCTAATGTAACAATAAATAAGAGTTATCAAGAAGAGAAATTGGATTAACTGCACGAAGAAGAGCTGCACAGATAAGAAATCCTTCCTAGACTGTCATTTTTCTGAAAGGCTGTGATGGTAAAATAAGCTGAAAGGAAGAAGTGAAAATTGGAGACATTTTAGGTAAATTTTAATAGGACTTTGGAAACAAAAGAGACGGGAGACTGGCGGAATTTGCAGCTGAAATCGAGAGATCATGGATATCCGCAGCAAATATAACTACAGAGATTGTTGAAGAGAGAGAGGCAAAAATCACATGATGGAACATACATTTGATAGAGGTTTAAAAACTTCGAAACACAGTCCTTTTGTAGTGAGTTACTCGCCAGGTTAAAATCCACAAAGCACATTCATAGAGCATATCCCTGTCTCAGTGTATTTTTGCTTTCACCCTCCAGCTCCTCTGTCTCTGTAATCCAAATATGGCAGCGGCATCTAGACTTTGAAGAGTTTGTAAAAACCCACCTTTCCAGCAGGATTTCCTGGAGGAAGGAAACCTCCTTGAGCTATATTGCCACTTTCTGTACTAACGACTATGCTGTCAGGCTGCTCACCGAGCCTCCCTTGTGCCTCCTCACACAGAAAACAATCTCTCATATGGTTTTGGAATGACCAAGTCTCTTCATTTACGCTATTCAGATGATTCTCATATGAGCCATAAAACCAGTTGGGCCCGTTATTTAAAGTGGTCTGAAAAACTGGGGGGGTCTAAACACCCCCACATCTGCTTGTCCCCACCCAGCAGTTAATGCTGCTCCCAAATCAATCCTGTTCCCACATCTGTTCTTCACCTCCCTCTCCCTCATGGGGAGGGGGCAGGCGGGAGGAGAGGGGGACGGTTCTCTCTCCTGGAAGAGGGAGGTGGAAGAGGCCCTGGGCCCTTTCTGCTCCTTTTTCCCCTTCTGTGAGAATAGTGTTGGGTTGCTGAGGGAGTGGGAGAAGAGCTCTGCTTTCTTCCTACAGTATCTCTGGTTGGCAGATCTACCCCAGTGGGCGGGCAAGTGTCAACAGAATCTAATCAGAGGAGGTTGCCCACGCCTACTAAAAATATGAACCCTCAGCAACCCAGCTTGCGTCTTAGAAATTTTATTTCCTGGATTTGCGACTTAAGCATCAGGTAGGCTCAAATCCTGGGATTTGAGACACAGACCGAGCTGCAGACAGCTATCTGACAGCAATGACCACAACAGGGATTGAGGGGGAAATCTTCTCCAGCCCACAAAGTCTGTGAGATTCTAGTAGCCCCCTGGCACTTCGTCAGCCCTCACTCTGTGGGGAGAAAGTACTAGTGGATCTCTATAGTTGTGTATTCACTGGGTCCTCCTCTGCCTGTCCCAGAACCACTTCTGGGCAGGACAGACCCATGGACACAGGTCCCTACACAGCCAAAGAAATGAGATAAGCCCCAGCTGTTGCTCTCTGTATACAGCAGAACATTTAGTGAATTAATAATGGGTCTCCCCTCATTGTGAAGGAGGGAACAGACCCTTTACAAATGTATCACCTTTACATGGATATCACCTGGGCAACCTCTGCGATATCCTCTGTAATATGTTATACAAGGGTTACCTTCAGTCAGCCTCTCTAGACACTGTTGGGGGCGGGGGTAGTAATCGCCTGTGTCTTGCACACCACACAGTGAGAGAGTGAGATATGAGACTCTACAAAAATTGTCCCAACATCTCTTGATTAAACAGAAAACAAAGTCTTTAGGCCAGTATTCTGCCCTCATCTACACCTTTGAAATGCCAGTGAAGATACATTGGGGCGTTTTGGGTGTAAGTGAGTGCAGAATAAAGCGCTTTCATTTTAAAATGTATGTCTCTGTCTCAGGCAGAGGCTGGCAATTCTCTCTCAATCCAGCTTTCCCTGACATGAGTCTAGTGCAGTACTTTTTGTCATTTGCAGACTCCTAAAAAATTTCAAATGGAGGTGTGGACTCCTTTGGGAATTTGGGGGTCCACAGACCACAGGTTGAAAACCACTGGGCTAGAGTGTCATCTTCCATTTGATGTCTCCTCCTTGTCTTGTTGTTTATACTCTGGTGACCGTCTGTTGTTGAGGTCTCAAGAGCCTCCATTTACCATTTTAGACTAGAGATCACACTTCTAATCAACCCTCCTTATTCAATTAATCTCTGCAATGGTTTTAAATTAAGTGTCTTGGTCCACCAGCCAGGATATTTCCTCCCAGTTAACACTGGAGGTGAAATTAACATATCAAAGTTTATTTGCTCAGATCAGTGCTCTTTTTTGACCTGAAAGGATAAGGTGAACACATGATTAAGAAATTCTTCCTAGGAATCTCCCCTCCAAAGGACAGAAAATGCTGCTAGGGTCTATTAGCATTTCAATATGTTTCCCATCTCTAGAAACTTCTTTGTTTCCTTATTTGATGGGTTAATTTAGCAATATTTTACACACACAACACACACACAGTTTAAAAACACTACTGCCTATTAGGGTTGTTAGATTCCCTATTGGATAGCTAGGGATTATATTGGCTCAGCACTCTTAGGTCTTGCACTGGAGGATGGGTAAGATGTGCACAACTAGTTAGGATGACTCACATGTTCATAGCTGCAGATTGGGAACCCATGGCAGCATTGCAAGAAAGCAAGTACAGCTGCTGGAGCTGGGTGGACATGCCTTCATTAGACTTGTGATACACAAGCATAGCTGATGTCTTTAATCATGTGTTTCTGACCTATCGTGATTATCAGGCCTTGTAACCAGCTGCTAGTCATGTGGGAAAAACAGGAGGATGCAGAGCAATTTTTGAGCTTCTGATACTTAGATGTTTCCACATCAGTTCTCTCCTTAGGCTTGATGTTCTGTGGGATGGAAGCATATAGCCTTTGGTACCTCATTCAAACTGTGTCACTTGAAAAAAGGAGCTGAGTAACTACTGAAATAAACTCCACTGAGCTATTTTTAAAAATACAACACACTTGGTGCAATCTGGTGTGTCTGGATTAAGCCACCTCCGATGGGAATGACTTAGGCTGGGTCCACACTGACGGCGGCGAATTTGCCACCATCAGATCGACTGCTCTGGATCAACTCAGCGTCTGTGTAGACCCGCCCAGTCAATCCAGCAAGCGACGCAGGAAAGCCACCCTGGTAAGTGGCGTAGTGCTGCGTCGAAGGGAGCGCTGTGTGGACGGCGCGTGGAGGAGACGCTGCAAAGTCGACGGGAGATACGCAAGTGATTTACATCACTTGCGTATCTCCCGTTGACTGCCGCCGAATCGCAAAGGTAAGTATAGACCGGGCCTTAGTCATATGCAGCATGGGGTGAATGCTCCCCAGTGGCAACGTTTTAAGGAACATCCACAAACCCTATCCAGCACATCTCTGGAACTTGATCACGGAATGTTCCTCACCATGGAGAAGAAATGGGACTCAGTTGTAGTGAACTGGGAAGGGGGCGATTCACATACCAACCAATCCTACAGCACCACTCAGTGCAGCTACAGCTTTCCCCTCCCCCAAGTCCTGTACTTCACACCCCACCCACTCCCCCACACACATACTCCACTATAGTGAATGGGGATTCATCATCCGGAACTCTGGATAAATACATAGACCCATCGCTCTTCCTGGAACTCAAGCTTGCAGGCTGAGGAATACAATTGATGCTGCAGTTTTACCCCACAGGGTGTGGCTAAATCCTGGCCCAGATTAAGTAGTCATTGAATGGATTCCTGTCTGCACTACTGGTCACTGCTTCAGCTCTTTGATTGTTCATTAACGTTGCAACTCTGTTGCACCGAGCTTTTGTTTACACTCTACCAAGGAGTACAGTCACGTATGGGAATCTTGTTAATGCCAGCCTACGTAAATTCAGCACAGATCATAAACTGACATCTTTTGCTGGTCCTTGCACATTGTTACTATAGGCACAATTTGAATTCAATGTTAAGGTGCTGTATGGAAGTTTTCTTTCCTTCCAAGCCCTTTGAACCTTTACTTTATGCTTTTATGCCCTTTTGTATGGAAACTTTTTCATTTTTCTGTCCTCTATATCATCTGTGGCTGCAGTGGGATGAGCTACCAGAGCTGATACGTTATTCCATATTTTTGCACTATCCCAGATGCTGCACCCACAGCAGCGTGCATTGCTGTTGTGACTCAGTGATAGTGCAAGCACACATTCCCATATTGACCCCACAGGAGTTCAGCCTGAGGCCAGTCAAGTACAACGCGTTGTAAGCACAACTCATATAGTGGAGTTAAAGAAGTGTTTCCAGATAAGTGTGTTTAAGACTGAGAGATCAGTCTGGAGGTTTTTAGCAAGCAGGGAAGCTGGAATTATTCTACCTAGTAAAGAACTGTTAAAGGAAGACCAGAGAGTAAGCATTATTAGCAGGAAAAAAAATCGAGAAAAAATAATCATGGCAAAGTTAATGGGGTTAAAGGAGTCTGGCCAGTCTGACCCTTTTAGTTGATTCTGTTCTTGCTTTCATAAGTGAAAATCAAGAGTAACTCCCTGGAAGTCAATGGATTTAGGCACGTGTATGTGAAGCCCTAAGAAGCAGACTGTCTGGAACCATTGCTAATTTGAACACAGACCAATGTAAATCTGAGGGAATAAATCTTACGTAGCAGGTATTGCTGTGAAGTGTTTGTGTCAGCCTAACCTGCTACAAATGCCAAAGGCTGAAGGATACTGAAAACTGGGAAAATCTGTTGGGAAAGGAGAGAAAATGGCATGACAGGTGTGATCCTATTCCCACTGAAGTCAATGGTAGTTTTGGCATTGACTTCAACGGCAGCAGGATTAGGCCCAGAGAGAAATGGTGTCAAAGGAAACTTTAGAAAGGAAAAGGTAATATCACAGTGAAAGGAGGGTACTGATTAAGGAGTTGAATCTGAATGTGGCTCCACACAAAGCCAATAGGTCCATTTACTGTGTCATTGCAGAGGCCTTGAATAGATGGAGAATTTAAAATACAATGTAAATTTTGCCCCTGTGGAGGGTTCCCTGACTGTAGAATTGTGTCGTTCATCTATGCAAGGCAGTGTGCTGATTGAATTGGTGCTGGCGGTGTTGCAGGTACCTGGTTACATATCCATCGAAGAGCTGAATTAGGGGAGCACAAGGCTACGTCAGGCACTGGGATGAGGTAACTGCCACAAAGCAGCTTTGCAGACTTGAGGCCCGATCCAGCTCCCTGCGTGAAGCCAACTGATTAAGAAGCTGGAGTGAATTCTTGGAGCGGCATTCTCTCCTTTTCTCTGCACATCTGCCCAACAGCTGGCTGGACACTTGGGCAGGACACCAGGCTAAGAATTTGTGCGTATAGCTTTTGCATCTCTCTGACTAAATTAATGTCTGCCCATCTATTTGGTATATTAAAATCACAACATTAATGTTATTTATGAACTCAATAGGGCTCAGTAATTTTGCAACCATGATAAGCCTAGGAAAACCTAATAAGATTTGATTCATTTATCATTGTAGCCTTGGGTTTAAATGCCACAGTTACCAGTCCTTTCCCAGGAGTAGCTGAAACCTTCAGATACTGGTATAAACAGATTGTCTACATGACGCTGTTTATAAAGGAATCTGCTTGTCACACACTGATCAATAAGAGGCAGGTATGCCTTGAGTTTCTAATCATTGTGAATTAATTTGGAATTCATTGCAATAGCAGCAATCACTCTTAATTCGTTAGGGAATTTGTGGGGATGTCATATGTATTTCCACAGCAATTCCACTGTAATTCAGCAATAATTAAGCATTATTCACATGCAGGAAATAATGAGCTGTAGAAACATTGTTAGTGCCAAATAATGGAATAAAACTGCATTTACATATTATAAACATTCCACGAATGTTCAAAGAGTTTAGCCCAGGTCTTGACATTTTACTCGGGAGGAGCTATCAAGATGCTAAAAGAATCATCCAATTTCACTGGATTGAATACATTCTAAATAAATATTGAATTAGAGAGGGATAAACTGGAAATTGGACATTTTAAATTCACTCTGACTTTGTACATTTGAAATGTCAGTGGTTTAATTACCAGATTGTTTCCAAGTGAACAGCATTCTCACAAAGGTGTTAACCAGGGCTCAGAGTAATTGGATCTGAGTAATGTCCCTAATTTGTATTTATAGCAGAAACTTTGACTTGGAACTTTTCACTTAAAAAAGAATTTGTCCAGGGAAGGAAAAGATAACTATTTATTTAGGGCAGGATTTTCCAATGCTCAGCATCTACAACTGCGGCCAGATTTTCAAAAGAGTTCAGTGTGTTGGATAAATAAGCCCATCCTTACACTCTGGTGTCATCTAACCAGTCTGAGTACACTTGGTTGTATCACACCTACTTACTTCTTCCCAGAGCAGATAGAGCTCTGGTATCAGCCAGTATAGCTGAGAGCTGCAGAGAGGGAGGGGAAAAGAAATAGTCAGACGTAGGGAGTGAATTGTGGAATACATCTCCTTCTCTGGCATGCTCCTACACTGCCACTTACTATGGGCTGTATCTTGGGGGACAATCTTAATAATACCATCATTTGTTATTATGGAACATGGATCTCGTCAAATCTAAGAAACACTAGCCTAGGAAGAGAGCAGTGTGGACCCACCCTGCTTGAAGGGGGAGCTCTAGGTCAGATTGTACATTACTGGGAGACTGACTTCCCTGGAGCATGCAGGGTGTTGGTGTGTGATACCGATTCTGCTGGCCATTGTGGAGAAGCGGTAGAGCTGGGGCCCATGGAGAAAACTTTGCCACTACAGCACTCACTCTTGTAAGCTCCCATTGACACCAGTAGAGCAGGAATTAGCCCACTGACTTCAAGGGGAAGCACAGATGCCTAGACACTCTGAGGATTTGGTCTTCACGTTGCAAATTAGATACCTGATCCAAAGATTTGAGTAATTCAGATAGAGTTCTTTTCAGGTAGGGAACTATTTTGCTTGGCGTTATGACGTGCAAATACTATTGGGAATGCTTTTTTTTTTTTTTTTTAAGTGCAGGCTAATAATAGCAGGGGGGCTGGGAAATTGTTGTTTTAGAGGCTTCCTTGAGTTTTCAAAGAAAAACTAGCAATTTGAAGAAAATTGATTTACTGTTTGTGGGGGGGAAAAATCTCCCCTTCATTGAAAGGCCATTTGCTGTTAAAAAAAATAAAAAGTTGCAATAGGAAATTTTCAGCCTGCCACATAAGGGATGGTTTTATTTATTTGTTATTGTCAGTAGAGAAAGCAGTAACTGGCTGAAAAATTACAAAGAAGGAATGATCCAACACCATGAGGTTACATGAAAATTGAGTTACGTTGGGCCTAATTCTCAGTTACACTAAAAGTCCTTTTTTTCCACTCTGGCAGTGTAAACATGTCTTAAAAGGGGTGGAAATAGGTCCCTGAGAATATTCCTTGGGCAGGGGGATTCCCCAGCTGGCACAAACCCAATTCAAGGATTCTAGCCTGGCTTCTAGTTTCCAGAATAGGAGGCAGAGGGTGGCTTGGAGATGGGGGCAGGTGGGGTCTGGTTGGAACATACTACACTACACCTTTCCTTTATTTTCCAGGGCCCATAGGAAGCCATGGGAAACAGAACACCATTTAGAGTAGCCTTGAGGCAGAGGCCACCTTTGCTTTCCCACACCCACTGTCCCTGCCCCAGTTGCAGGGATGGAGGAATCAGCACCTTCATCTTTCTCACATTTGTATGTCTGGGACTTCTGCCGTTAAATATTCTATCTCCAAACCCCCTACCATGGTACCAGCTGAAATGGGGGAAGGAATCAGGAAGGGAAGCTCTCTCCCTCCCCCCCAATATTTCTTTTATTGCAGGGATTTTGCAAGTCTCCTTTTCAAAATGACAGCAGTGGGCACTGTGTCGCTCCTTCAATCAGTCTGGCATTGTATTGACTTGCAAGGCCTCTCCATTTCCTCTTCTGACTCCCCACAGTCTCTCAGCTCTGAAATTCAATATACAAGAGACGGAGACGTAAGGAAACTTTGAAACCTAAACGAATCAGGCTTTGTCAAATGGGAGCTTTGGAACACTACATTCGCAATGATATTCTCTTTTAAACAGAACCTTCAGGGCTGAATTCAAAGCACGGGTCTAGATAAACTTCCAGGACCAGAAACTGCACTCTTTACCCAGGCAAAACGCCCAGCTACTGTAAGGAAGGCAGGAGTGGTCGCTAAATGTTTCAAAGACCGAATTCAAACTCCTGGCAGTCGAAGCCCCAGTATCCCTGCACAACACTAAGTGCCTGTCTCTGGGTTTTTGCTTTTGCCACGCTTATGATTGCTTCATGGAGATTTCTCTCCACTCTTCAAGCAGCAACTTTCCTTGCCAGAGCTGGCTTCAGACAAAAGAAGAAGCTGCAGCTTTAATGAAAATTTAAAAGTCAATGAGACCCGCAAAAAGAGAGACATGACCCAGGATGAGCTCAGTCCAATGAATAAATTCAAACCATTTAGTGAATGTTTGGAAAGATCAGAAGGGCACCTTTGCTTGCAGCATTTTAACAAGCCTCCATGAATTAGCTAGAGGGCTGAAAAATGAGTGGCAGTGGTGGAGAGTAATTTAGTTGTGATCACTTGAGGGTGATGAATGAGGATGTGACATAGTGTGTGCAGAGACAAGTCATCTTTTCTGAAACAATTGTACTTAGCTCTCATGGCTGGAGATTTATATTGCTGCGGTGGCAACAGTGGTAATTAATGAAACAATTGTGGCCTTTTTGGAGAGCTGGAAACGCGGGTTCTGAAGAAGTGGCACAGTGAAGGCCCAAGGAGATTTTCTTAAAGGATTGAAATATTCCCAAACAGTGGATGCAGTATGAGGTTAATGAATTTGTCTTTAGCTGGGGAGATTGAGCATGGTTTAAAAGGGAAAAAAAAATGTCTGCAAGGCATGTTTTACGGTAGATGGAGGATGAATTAAGATTAATGAGAGTCTTAGAAGTGGGCTGAAACTAGCAGTCCTGATATGTGCATCGTGATAAAAGCCAGCAAGACCAGCCACAGAATGTTAATTACTTGCTTTACTCAGTGCCCCTCGTGGTCATGTCTAAAGCCATATGAGAGTGAGAGAGTGTGTGTGGGTAACCTCCCACATCATCAAGGCAAAAGAAAAAAAAATGCCAACCTCCAAAGTTGGAGATCTACTCCTCCCACCCCCAACTGTAAATCAAAATGCTGATCGTGTCCTAGTATTAGTTAAATGTGCTGTAAGCTAAATAGACCTAACAAGGCAGTTTTCAAACAGGAAGCCTGGTAGGAGTTTAATGACATCTTCTAGTATACCCATCCTAGCAATATAATCATTAAAATTTGTCAAGTGTAAAAAAGAATGACAAAACATTACCCCAGAGCAACTTACTGTATAAATGCAACAATGAAGCTGCTAAATGGTTTCTCTGGATATTTACTTCCAGATCTAAAGTTATATTGATTTGGCTTGATCTCCTGAAGGGCATGGGTTCATGGTTTTACGGGGAAGGAAGGATTAGAGAAATTCACCTTACATGACAGGTTTCTGCATCTCAGCTTCAAATAGGTGTGGAATTACTAATAAGGAAGCAGTGGAACATTATTGTATCACTCCTGGAAATGTGAGAAACACAAAGAGAATTCATTTTTAAGACACTGTAACTACTGCACATATATGAAGGTGATCCCACACTGAATATCTTCACATTTTTATGGACTGCATAATGCACAATATTTGCTACTTTGAGAAATTTCAGTGGAGGAGAAATTGTTGCTCAAATTTCTGTACTGCAGAAACCATTCATCAGTATGAAACTCAAGGAAATAAATGTATGTAAATATATTCAGATGTTTGTGAATGTTAAATCCTACACACAGAAGGGGTGTTGTGAGATATTGTCCCTGCGGATTCATTGAGCCAAAGGGTCATCTAGATTTCAACCTCAGCACACAACAGTGGCAGATTACCCCAGAACTGGAAATGAACTATCATTTTCTAAAGACCTTGACCACACAGTGTTTGCTCACTTTTCCTAAATCTCCTTTTTAAAAAAAATGAAGACCACTCTGAAGGCCCAGTCCTGCAGGTGCTTGTGTTATTCTTCTTCTTAAATTGTGGAGAGCTTGTTTTTGACACTTTCATTACTTACATTACCTCTGGTCTCTGCGGCCACAGCCACATACATGCACAATGGCAAATACTTCACACAATACTTGCACACGTGAACAGTCCCTTTGAAGAAATGGAATTACTCAACTTCATAGGGGATGTCAGATTTGGGTCTGATGTGATTCAAAGTATGAGTGGCCTATTTGTATTTATATCAAAGCTCCGCTCTTTACACCATTCTGGTAGTGTAAAGGGCCATAATTGTGATGTATATATACTTTAAGGTTCCTTTATACTTCCAGGCAGTATAATGGGCTGTTGATAGGAACAAAATTAGAACTGAAGATAGCATGGTGGATCTAGAGAGAATGTTTTACTATTCAAAGAATAGCTCTATGTTGGGCAACTTTGAATTGGCCAAGAATCGTCATCACGTTGATTATGAAATCCCTAAGAACCTACTGTGTGATTCTACACTTAGCTGGCCGACATTTTTTGGTCACAATTTTTTTTCCAGTGAAGAATTGTCTTTTAAAATTGTGGTTTTATGATTTAAAAAAAGGAAAACTGTGGGGGGGGAGTAGGGTTTTTTTGAGTTTTCAGTAAAAAATTGAAAATTTCTGCAAAAATTTTCCAAAAAGATAAAAGGTTTTGTTACTTACAATTTTTAATGACAAATATTTACTATTTTCTGACCACTTTTTGTCATGTGCAGTGCCATGCCAAGATGCAGGACTCACACACTCTCTTTATCTATAATTTTCCCTGTGCCCAGAAGCCTCATGTCATTTTTCCATTAGCTGTGAAAGAGAAGCAGTTCAGGGTCAGATGCAGATTGCAGGGGTTTGAGTGGCAGTTTACTTGAATAAAGTATCAGATAGGACTTCAGGATCTGGCCCATAGAAATCTGAATTTCAGAGGAATCTGCTAAACCATGTAATACTGTGTAATAATATATTAAGTTGTCAAGGGCTAGAGTCTCCCTTTACAATCTGCCCTGAGCAAAGGGCAGTGCGTAGCTGCACCATGCCAGGAGCAGGCTAACGAATGTTTTTTGGCTCACAGATAGAAGTTCTCCCCTATTCCTCCCTGCAGTGGGGAGGGAGTAACTTACTTCACCCCTTTTCATGGAGATGCTGACTTCCTGTGATGGACCTGACAAGCCAGGGTTCCTCCCAATCCCTGCTCACCTGCTCAAAAGTTAGAACATCAGACAAGCAGCTCCTGCTCACCTGCTGTAACTAATGTTACAGTTGGAGCAGGGGACAGTCTGTGTAAGGCCAAACAGGGGAGCAAGGAGTGGGGAGGTGTTTACTCCCTAAGTAAGGCTTCTGGCACTATAGTTCGATGTAATTAAGTAGTAATTACATTATATTTATGCTCTAGCATTACCAAGATGTGAATTATTAAACCATGTGTGTTCTTTTGGCCTGCGGTTAAATCACTGACCATCTTGGCTAATAGCCATTGATGGACCTATCCTCCATGAACTTATCTAATGCTATTTTGAATCCAGTTGTACTTTTGACCCTGGCAATGAGTTCCACAGGTTGATAGTGCATTGTGTTAAGAATTATTTCCTTCTGTTTGTTTTAAACCTGCTGCTTATTCAGTTCATTGAGTGACCCCTGGTTCTTGTGTTGTGTGAAAGAGTAAAAAACACTTCCTTTTTCACTTTCTCTACACCATTCAGGGAATTATAGACCTCGATCACATTCCCCTTTAGTTATCTCTTTTCTAAGCTGAAAAGCTTAGCTCTTTTTCAATCTCTCCTCATATGCAAGCTGTTCCATACCCCTAACCATTTTTGTTGCCCTTCTCTGTACTTTTTTTTAATTCTAATGTATCTTTTTTCATATGGGGCAACCAGAAGTGCACACAGTATTCAAGGTACGGGTGTACTATGGATTTATATAGTGGCATTATGATATTTCTAGCTTATTTTCTATCCCTTTCCTAATGTTTCCTAGCATATTGTTAGCTTTTTTGACTGCCACTGCACATTGAACAGATGTCTTGAGAGAATTATCCACAATGAGTAGTAGATTAGGGTTGGAAGGACCTCAGGTGGTCATCTAGTCCAACCCCCTGCTCAAAGCAGGACCAACCCCAACTAAATCATCCCAGCCAGGGCTTTGTCACTTTCTTGAATGATGACAGCTAATTTAGATCACATCATTTTGTTTATATATAGTTGGGATTATGTTTTCCAATGTGCATTAATTTGTATTTATCAACATTGAATTTCATCTGCAATTTTGTTGCCTAGTCACCCACTTTTGTGAGATCCCTTTATAACTCTTCTCAGTCTGCTTTGGACTTAACTCTCTTGAGTAGTTTTGTATCGTCTACAAACTTTACATCCTCATTCTTTACTCCCTTTTCCAGATCGTTTATGAATATATTGAACAACACTGTCTCCAGTAAAGATCCTTGGGGGAGACTGCTATTTACAGCTCTCCACTGTGAAAACTGATCAGTTATTCCTACCCTGTTTCCTATCTTTTAAACAGTTACTGATCCATGAAAGACCTTCCCTTTTATTCCATGACTGCCTACTTTGCTTGAGAGCCATTGATGAGGGACCTTGTCAAAGGCTTTCTAAAAGTCCAGCTGAACTATATCCACTGGATCACCCTTGTCCACATGACTGTTGACCCCCTCAAAGAACTCTAATAGGTTGGCGAGGCATGATTTCCCTTTATAAAAGCTCAGTTGACTCTTCCCCAGCAACTAATTTAGGCTACATCAAATTCATCAATATGTCTGATAATTCTATTCTTTACTATAGTTTCAACCAACTTGCTTTGTACTGAAATTAGGCTACTTGTCTGTAATTGCTAGCATCGCCTCTGGAGTCTCTTTTAAAAATCAGTGTTATATTACCTACCCACCAGTCAACTGGTACCGTGGCTTGTTCAAGTAATGGATTGCATACCACAATTAGTAGTTCTGGAATTTTATGTTTGAGTTTCTTCAGAATTCTTGAAAAATATCATCTGGTCCTGGAGCTCAAAACCCAGGACCCATGAGAGAGAAAGGTCCCAGATCCTGGGGTCCAAACCAATCCCGGACGTCTACATAGCAGTTTTAGAGCTCTGCAGCCGAACCCTGCAAGTTCGTCTCAGCTGAGCTGGGCCAGCCATTTATTGCAATGTAGACAAACTGTTACTGAAGTCAATGGAAATGCAGGCTCAGATGCTAGGTGTGAGATCTGTAGTTACCATTGAAGTGCATATCCTCAGGAAATTTGTATCCCAAAGGGCTATGATTGCCTCCTATATTTTCTGTTTGCACTTGCAATTGACTACTGGTGAAAACTTCCATAAATAGTTCCTAATCCCCAATTACTAATGTCTAGCATATCCCTTTTAAGCTGCTAATTCACTACTTTTACCAAAGAATGTAGGGGAAACTTCAGACCATAGTTGGGAGGTTTAAATTAAAGCCTGGGGTTTATGGACTCACCTGACAAATGCTTATACCTTAAAGAAAAGCAGGAGATATTAAGACGCATTGCTTTGCAGAAGCCATGTGAACTCATTATAAATAAATTATTTTCCTGGATCTCTCACAAATCAGCATATGCATAACGGTGATTCAAACAGAAAACCCAGGCTATCATATACATTTTAACTTTTGCATAGAAAGGGAATATTATAATCCTGTTTTATGCTGTTCTTTCTTCCCAAGTCCTCAGCACACAAAGCTGTCTTTCTCAGAAGCTTGGATAGAAATAGAAGAAAACCCAAATCCCCAGCGGTACTCATTTTGCACACCGCTACAACGCCTACATTTCTGTGATTTGCATTCCCTTGTGAAGCAGCCAAATGAATAAACATTAAAGACTGAGACTGAATGTACCAAAAAAACAATATTCTTGGTAAGGGAGCTTGCTTTGAAAAATCAATGAGATAATATCCTTTTAAAGCTATTTCCAACATTTTATCTCCTGATTTGGCTCTCTGGGAGCTGGCAGTATTGGGCAGATTAATGATAGATTTAACAACAGAAAGGTACACCCCATTTCGATCTGGTACAGTTAATGTCCTCTAATGCCTTTTCCATGCTGTGAAGTCAAACGAAGGGCCATCTAAATGCCTTCATTTGTTCAGGTGAAGTGCTGTATAACTGCAACTTTCTGGATTATAATAGGGGGTCCTCTATGCAGCTGACAGAAAGTCAATGTAAGCTCCGAAAAGTGTATGATATCCAGCCAGAATATCAACATTTTCTACTAGCCAGCAGGGAGCAGAGCGAGCTCACCTCAACAGAGGACCAAAAACACCTTCCCCCGCTTAGTCTTTATATAAAAGTTGGAAGTGCAGGGTCTGACCAGCACATGGTAATATTATCATTTCAACTACGTAGAGGCTCCTTAGAGCTCCAGGTTTACAAACCATTGTGGAAATAATAGTCCTTATAAGATCATTTCTAAATGAATTGTAAAATAGATTAGCTATATTCAGTCGAGGCAAAAAACATTTTTGATAAGCTTTGGGCAAACAGTCTGTTCCTTTGATACATCTTGCTAGTTATTTTCAAAGAAACCGAATTGATGAAGCTGTGAAGAAAGTGATTTGTTAAAAATTAAGTCTTTTTCTTTAAAGATTCAGGTTGAAAGAACATCTCTGTGGACTGTGCCTAATCAGAACCTTTGAACATTATCAGGCATGCCCCATTAGAGTTGCCAGCCTTCCAAAACAAATTACTTACTGTAATCCCTTGCCTGATGTATGCAGCAAAAGACAATAGCACAGCTCGGTTGCACTGTCATTGCATGAGATTTATAGTGTGCAGCTGAGCAAACTTCAATTTATACTTTATATCACAAAGTGACCATGAACCACACTTCAAGACAAAGAATTAACACTCTCAAACTCATTTAACATAAATTTACTCCAGCCCAGAACTTGGCCAGTTATGTGGCTCCAGCGAATTCAACAGAGCTGTGCTGATTTACCCCAGCTGAGGATCTGGACCATTACATTTAGTAATAATAGTAATTATTACTTTCTTCAGAAAGTTTGGAAACTGCATTACCAGGGATTGCAAGGGACAAAGAAGCAACTGTGAGTGTGAATCAATCTTCCCTTCCTTGTATGCATTGCTGTTAATAATTATGAAATGTATTGGGTAAGACAAGGTATAAATTAACATAGCTCTATTGAAATCAATGGAGTAGATAAGTCTCTGCATTATTATTTGCATAAGCCAACCCCTGAAATAATTATTTTCTTTTTATACCAAATATGGTCCCATTTATTCCCTTCTGTGGCCAGCCATTTGGATGGTTACAAAGGCTTCATAATATCATTAAAATATGCAACTGGATCATAAAATAATTCTGAAGTAAATGAGTCACAGTTATTCAGTAACTTTCACCTGTGGAAATGTAGGACCAGGACTGCATATTTGACTGTAATTGGAATATACTAAGTAATCATTTAACTAAAAATATACAGTCTGGGCAATCACATTTTAAATAAATAAAAAGTGCCAGCAATATCACGAGTCTCACAGAGCGAAAAAACAATGACTCTAATGCTAATATGAAATGTGTTAAGTAGAAATCTAGCCAGTTAACTGTGGTCCTGATCCAAAGCCTATTGCAGTCAATGGAAAGCCTTCTATTGACTTCATAAGGGCTTTGGATCAGAGCCTAAGGGCTCAAATCTACAAGATTTTCGATACCTCCAGAAGCTGAAGTTAATGGGAGCTGAAGGAGCTTGGGACCTTCAGAAGTTGCTCAGGACCTTGTACAGCTGGAGGTTGAAGTCCTGGTTCAGCAAGGTACTTGCGTATTTAAATACTTAAATTCTTAAGTCATCTCACTGAGCCAGATCTTCAAAGGGATTTAGGGATCTAACTCCCCTTGAAATCAATGGGAATTAGATGCCGAAATCCCTTGGAGGATCTGGACCATTGACTTAAGTGGGATTTCTCACATACTTAAAGTTTGGCTTATGCCTGTGAATTGGAACCTGAGCTCTGATTTTGAACTAAGCAAGCATGCCATGTTGATAACTCGCATGCTGGTGCACTAAGGTTTTCAGGATCCAAAAGATCACTCCAGACACAATATCTTATTTTGCTAAAATTTGCTAGAATTTTCCATTTTGAGCACATAGCTGGAATTTCATCAATGTCAGGGATTTTCACTCCGATCTCTTCCTGCTGCTTCTATTCCCCTGTTCAATGTACATAACTACCTTCATTTTCAGTTCATGTTCCATGTAGTTCATTCATATTTTATACCATTTATCACATTGTGGTTCCCAGGGCATGCCTACATAGGGAAATAGGAAAGTTAAGCCTCATTAACTAAAGGTGTGAATTTAAAGCACATTAGTTAAAGTTCATTTAACCCTTATATGGATGCTCTCATTCAGAATTCTGACCCTTGTTTGTTTGCAGAACACTTTGGAGAAGTCCCTTTCCCCCAGAAAAGTCTACAAATATAGCAAAAAGTCTATTTTTGTGTATTAAGATGATGACAGATACTGGCTCAGAGATCTCTCTACTTCTTGATATTTCATTGCTTCCTCTTACAGGTAAGTTTTGCATCGTGGGCTTATGGCTTATGGAGAGATACTTAACATTCAGTCTAATTACTGAAGCTAACCTATCTAGGCTTTTATATAGTGCACAACATCATGGCATCTGAGTGCTTCCTTTGCCATTGACCTGTCCGTTGCCTTAACGATTGCCAGATGGGTGATCTCTGGAAAATGGAAAAGGTCTGTAAGTTTTTTTTTTTCAAAAGCTCCAGTGTTGGTCTGACTCTGATGTTATTGAAGGCAAAGGGTGTTTTACCATTGAGTTTAATGCGAGCAGAGGCTAGCCAACACTAAGCACTTTTGGAAATCACATTCTCTATTTCCATCCCATATGCAATAGTTGTTTGAACTAACTACTGTAATGTCTATGAGGGAGAAACTCTTCTTGTCTGGAAGGAATAATAAAGAATATATAATAAAACTAGCTGTCTCAGTAAGTTAACACAGGAAAAAGAAAGCAAAGACCTTATTGCCTCAGTTGTGACCCATAGACCAATTGTCTCTAAAACACTTGCAATTTTGCTTTTAAAACATAGTTAGATAAGACATTGAAATTACATTTAATTCTGTTCTTCATGAGTGTATGTGCTTCTCTTTTCCATATGTTATGTGCACTAGAAGAAAAAAAAAGTTAGTTTACAAATATTAAAAATAAATCCTGCTACTACAAATTGTCTGTTGCCTTATACACAGTAAGGTAACTCTCTCTTTTGGTCTATAGACTCTATAGAGATAAAACTGAATTAAGGGGCAGATGCTGATGTGCAAATTAAGTTAATTTAGAGCATAATAGAACCAAGAGGGCAGTTCCCTCATCTTCCATTGACTTAAGCTGGGAGCCAAATATATATGGTATCTTGCGGGAGGCACTCAGGATCTCGCAGGCTCAGGCATTTATAGCCTATAAGTGAACATTAGCCAAAAGAAATCAAGATACGTACCCAACACTATGACCTTGAAGATGATTGCTAAACCAGACCTTTGCTGTTAATGCCTTAATTTCTTTTTGATCCTGCTGTCTTGAAAGAAAGAAAGAGAGAAAGAAAGAAAGAGAGAAAGAAAGAAAGAAAGAGACTCTGATGTCTCAGGCTCCACAGTAGTTGAAGATCAAACCGAATACCAGATGGTTTCATGCAAAATATTCAGGGAAAATTGTAGGCCTCAGAAGATTCAAATAGTAAATATGGCAGGTGATCAGCTTGGCTTAACAAAGAAGTCCTCGATGAGCTTAAACACAAAAAGGAAGCTTACAAGAAGTGGAAGCTTGGTCAGGTGGCTAGAGAGGAGTATAAAAATACTGCTCAAGCATGCAGGAGTGAAATCAGGAAAGCCAAATCACAACTGGAGTTGCAGCTACCAAGGGACATGAAGGGTAATAAGAAGGGTTTCTACAGGTATTTTAATAACAAGAAGATCAGGGAAAGTGTGAGCACCTTACAGAATGGGGGAGGCAATCTAGTGACAAATGATGTGGAAAAAGCTGAAGAACTCCATGCTTTTTTTTGCCTCTATTTTCACAGACAAGGTCAGCTCCCAGACTACTGAACTGGGCATCACAGATTGGGGAGCCAATGAGCAGCCTTCAGTGCTGAAAGAATGGGTTCAGGAGTATTTAAAAAGGCTGGACATGCACAAGTCCATGGGGACAGATGCAATGTATCCGAGAGTGCTGAGGGAATTGGCTGATGTGATTGCAGAGCCATTGGCCATTATCTTTAAAAACTTGTGGTGACTGGGGGAGGTCCCAGATGATTGGAAAAAGGCAAATATAGTGCCCATCCTCAAAAGAGGAAGGACGAGGATCCAGGAAACTACAGACCAGCCAGCCTCACATCAGTCCCTTGAAAATTCCTGGAGCGGGTCCTCAAGGAATCCATTTTAAGGAACTTGGAAGAAAGGAAGGTGATCAGGAACAGTCAGCATGGATTCTCCAAGGGCAAGTCATGTCTGACCAACCTGATTGCCTTCTATGATGAAAGGACTGACTCTGTGGACGTGGGGAAAGTGGTGGCCATGATATATCTTGACTTTAGCAAAGCTTTTGATACAGTCTTACACAGTATTCTTATCAGCAAGTTAAAGAAGTATGGATTGGATGAATACACTACAAGATGGATAGAGAGCTGGCTAGATCATTGGGCTTAAAGGGTAGTGATCAATGGCTTGAAGTCTAGTTGGCAACCAGTAACAACGGGAGTGCCCTAGGGGTCGGTGCTGGGGCTGCTTTTGTTCAACATCTTAATTAATGATCTGGAAGATGGGGTGGATCTCAGCAAGTTTGCAGGTAACACTAAACTGGAGGAAGTGGTAGATATGCTGGAGGGCATTGATACCGAATGACTTAGACAAATTGGAGGATTGGGCCAAAAGAAATCTGATGAGGTTCAACAAGGACAAGTGCAGAGTCCTGCACTTAAGATGGAAGAATCCCATGCACTGTTACAGACTGGGGAACGACTGGCTAGGCAACAGTTCTGGAGAAAAGAACCTGGGAGTTACAGTGGACAAGAAGCTGGATATGAGTCAACAGTGTGCCCTAATTGCCAAGAAGGCTAATGATATATTGGGCTGCAAGAGCATTGCCAGGAGATTGAGGAAGTGATTATTCCCCTCTATTTGGCATTGGTGAGGCCTCATTTGGAGTACTGTGTCCAGTTTTGGTCTCCCCACTACATGAAGGATGTGGACAAATTGGGGGGAGTCTAGAGGAGGGTAACAAAAATGATTAGGGGGATGGAGCACATGATTTATGAGGAGATGCTGAGGGAACTAGGCTTGCTTAGTTTGCAGAAGAGAAGAATGAGGGGGGATTTGATAGCAGCCTTTAACTACCTGAAAGGGGGTTCCAGGGAGGATGGAGCTAGGTTGTTTTCAGTGATAGTAGGTGATGGAACTAGGAACAACGGTCTCAAGTTGCAGTGGGGGAGAACTAGGTTAGACATTAGGAAAAGCTTTTTCACTAGGAGGGTGGTGAAGCACTGGAATGGGTTACTTAGGGAGGTGATGGAATCTCCATCCTATGAGATTTTTAACGTGAGGCTTGGCAAATCCCTGGCTGGGATGTTTTAATTGGGGTTGGCCCTGCTTTGAGCAGGGGGTTGGACTAGATGATCTCCTGAGTCCCTTCAAACTCTAATCTTCTATGATTCAGGTGTTGATACAGAACATCAAATGCAATCATTGGCTAGATTCTGCTCAGTCGTTTTGGCTTCAATGTGACTACTCAGACAAGTCTTGCGGTGTGAGTAAAATAAGAAAAACTTAGCTCCATATTAGATTCTCTATGGATTGTAGTCTTAAATGAGATTTAGCCATGTCTTAAAGGTCATAATCTAGCTATCCTATGATGCTTGATGTTGTAACCAGGTCTGGTGTCTATTAGAAAAAACTGGGGAAAGCTTTTCTTAAGTATATGAGAGCAAATGATAGCAGGAAACTTTTCCATATAAGCAACTAAAGGTGATAGAGCTGATGACCTAGACAGATAAATATATTTGACAAACTGCATTAACTTCTTGCATGTAAGTGTTAGTAAATCTCAATGATAAATGTTCTCTTAAAAGAACAATGGTGTGTCTATCAATGTTTACCCACACGCAATGCAACACAGAAAACTCTTGCACATTGGAAAAGCCAATAACACCTAAATTGATGGTCTCTTCAAGGCATCTCATTTTTTACAGTAGATGTGATATAGACAAATAAAAGAATGACCAGAAGAGTCTGCTAGGTAAGAGAAGAAAAGGAGGATAATGAGGTCAGATAAAGTGTTTGAGTCTCATTAATTGCGAGGGACTAAGACAGCTTTCAGTGACTGCATAGCAACGGTGGAGAAAGAATGATTGAAAGTGCGAACATACTTAAACTACTGTTTCCTGGTAACTTTAATCAAGAGAATTCTCAAGCTTTGCCTGGATTAACCCCAAACAAACAAACAAACCCCCTTGATTCAGTTACAACTGCATGTAGATATTGCACATACAGGACAAATAGTGATATGATATAGTGAGATATAAGTGATATGGCATATTGCACTGCTTACATATTCAACACTAGACAAATCTATAGTGATATACTGGGAGAATGTCTGTGAAATCCTGCCCCATTGAAGTCAATAGGGCTATTGCTATTGACAACGAGGATAGGATTTCACCTTGAGTGCTGAATTTCTTACTACAACTTAATATACATCTAGAAATATAGAGGGTCAGCCATAGTTGCTCTGCATCTTCCTATTATCACCTGTACCAGCGTCTGAAAGCACCCTCTAAATCCTTCCTCTTGAAAATCTAGAGCTGGAGTTCCCAAACTTTTTGTCATCATGACCCCTATTTTAATGAAGCATTTCCTGCCTGGACCTCAGACAGCAGACCCCAGACCTCCACATTGCTGTGACCTCATCTGCTGAGGGCAGAACCCCATTTGGAGTCACAACCCAGAGTTTGGGAACCGCTGATCTAGAATTTAGTATCTGCTCTCATTGCCAAGACTCTTTCCACTTGCTCTCTCAGATCTCATCCAAGGTAGCTTCTTCCCCTTCCCCACCTCTGAAACTGCCTTTAGCAAGGGTGCCAATGATTTCCTGCTAGCTAAGTCAAAGTGGCACTTCTTTGTCTTTAATTTTCTTGAGCTTTCTGCTGTGTTCACATAGTTGATAGACCTCAGTTCTTCTGTTTTCTCTTCTGCCTTGCATCTGTGTACTCTTCTGCTTGCCCTCTAACTTTGCTGACCCTTGTAGATCTTTGTCTTCCATTCTGCTCCTTTCTATTGGAGTTCTTCTGGGTTTGTATCTCATTCCTCTCCAAATATATTACATCACTTGGTGTCTTCATGCTGTCTCATGAGGCCAGATCCTCAGCTGGTACAATCCCATTGACTTAATTGAGCTACACTAATTTACACCAGCTGGTGATCTCTTCATGGTGCAATTCCCATCTCCATGAAAATGATTCTTAACTTTACCTGTCTGCCCACATCTCTTCCTAATGTCCAGTTTCAAACACATTGTCCCCAAAACGGCAAATTTTATCCTAACTTCTCTCCACCACCTTCTTTTCTTCTTTCCCATTATTTACAACTCCACTGCCCTTTCTTTTCCCATCCACACACAACAGGTGTGGTGTTTGGCTCTTCTTCTCCACCCACAGCACTCTTTTATTAAGTTCAATTTCTTCTTCTTCTTTAATATAACTAAAACGCTACTCTTTTTTCACTAACTTCACTACTAAAACCCTTGTCCATGATCTCGTCATCTCTCTCTTGTTTACTGTCACCTTATCTCTGTCCTACTAGTTGCTCACCTTTTCTTTACCAGTCTTCCAAAACAGTGCTGCTAAAATCTACTTCCTCTTCTGCTGCTCTGAATCTGTTCACTGCTTTCCTCTGTCTTATCACACCAGATTTAAGCTTTTTCTCCTTGCTTGCTAAATTCTGCATGATCTTGCCGCAGTTCTTCTAGCCTTTCCTTCCTACTCCATTCTGCTTTTTGCACTCATTCATCCTAGCCTGCATGCATAGAACAGCCTCCCACTTTTTGCCCCCCAAATGCCCACTCTCTCCTTTTTTAAATCCCTCTTTAAAACTCATTTCTTTAAAGGTTTCTTCATTTTTTATCCTCACAAATATTATTTCTAAATCCTGAACTGTCCTCCCCTGTGTTTGACTTTTCTATTTCAGTCATTTCAGGGTGAAGACTATTTCATATTGGATCGACTAGTAGGGGGTGAAATTTTAAAAGGTACAAATGGCATTTAGGCACCTTAATTCATGTTCTTATTTTAAAGAACAACTAATTTTGTTTCAAAAATTCATTTCTAAGTGAAAAATCGAAGTGTCCCATTCTGAAAATGTCAAAATGGAACATTTAAACATGATCAAAATTCATTTTCCCCAAAACCAGTTTTCATTGAAATTGATGTGCTTTTCAAAATGTTTTTGATGTTGACAAAAATTGCATTTTTCATTCAGTGAAAAATTTCTCACCAGCTCTACCACAATCTTCCACAACATAAGTTTTTTTAGAATAATGGGAAAGCTATGCATATTTCCTTTCAAGCAGAAGTTTAAGGGAAAGCTTGATGGCCCTTATCCAATAGAGGAAGTTTTAGACCTTGGTCCTTGGCAGCCATCCATCTATAAGGGTGATGCTATAACTCTCCCTCCACAAGCAGCACGGAAGAAAACAGCAGCATTAGGGACTCTGTTGATGTCCATTAACTTTTCATTCATCTGAGACTTCCCCAGAAAGATTTGCTGGATTACACAATGTGTCCCAGATTCTGTAAAATTTTAAGATCTTGGAAATACTGTGACCACTTGGGCATCGCTATCAGGTACTCCTAAAGGAAAACAAATGTTGGCAAGATCCCACCAATCAAAAGTGAATGGCAAGGGCTGAGGAGAGGAACCAAGGGCCATATCTTCTGTGGTAAAGTCAAGCCAGATGGCTATGGCAGGATACTTCAGGGCCGATATGTGAGCCCTAGAATGCTTAAAGCCCTCTTCCCTACAGGCAGGAAAGAGGTTTCATCTGGGGCTGATTAGGCAATTAGGCCACCTGGGGCTGCTTAACTAATCAGGTCACCTGGGGCCAATCAAGGAGCCCCGCCCCAAACACTTAAAAGCCTCCAGTGCAAGCAGGCAGTTGGAGGTAGTAGAGTGAGGAAGGAAGGAAGTGAATTGGAGTCAGAGGCTCCTACTGTTAGGGAAGCAGAGCAGAGGAGCCCCTGGTCCTGGTTCCCAGCCTACAGGGAGAACAGGTACCCCAACAGGCTAGCTGCCCTCCCCAGTGAGGGTGGGGAGACAACCCTCAGGCCAATAGTGAGTCCTGCACCTGCTTGCCCGTGGGAAGGGCTGAAGAAGAGGGGAAAACCTAGAGATTTACCCAGACTGGGCTAGGACTACCTTAGGCCCCACGGCCTACAGAGACTGTCGCTAGTGAGTGAGCGCCGGAACAGGGGGCCTGGTGTACCACACTTCAGATACTATAAATTGGCATGGTTCCACTGAAATCAAGAAAGTTGTACTGATTTACCTCAGCTGAGTATCTAGTCCTTAAATCTTTTAATTTTTTAAAGTTAATAAAAGATTTGATGCATGCTCAGGTCTAATGATGAACAAAGCATCCAAGTATGTGCGTGAGGTAGGAATCCTTATTTTCACTGAACTGATTCTGACAGCCTTAGTTTCAAGTTAAGAATGAGAAGCATTGATCAAGCTGCATTGTTTATGTAAGCATCACTCCACAAAGGTCCTGGCTTTTGTTATTGGCATCAGTGACTCATAGAGTGGGATAGTGGTGCAATAACCTAAAACAAATTCCTCAACACACCCTTGCTCACAAAACACAAACTCTTGTAAATACAAGTACAGTTAGTGAGTGTGCATATAGAGGGGCTAGTAACACTAATTGGTTCTGGTCTGAATTCAGAACCAATTCAGGTTCAGGTTCAGGGCACATTATAAAAGGAATTTCAGCCATACAATCAGTGCCAAATGTAGCAGATGGTGGTAAGATAGTAAATTACATTAAGGAACACTTGTACAGTTTCTTTACCACTTTTTGTAGTTGAAAAACAAACAATTTCAGTCGCTTAGGGTAGTGACAGATGCAATTTCTTGTTTGTCTTCAGTCCTAATAGTTTTATGGAATTATCGCAGACAATAAAGAAGTAGGTTTAATAACCACATAAACAATCTGAATAATCCCCGAGTGATCATCACTTCTAGTTCAGAAGGTTATGGTCTCCCTTTGCTAGGATTTGTTTTCGTGTTCTCACTTTCAAGTGTCTGTATGTTCATCTATTCCATTTTCAGGTCACAACTTTTCCACACAACAATTTTCTAACCAAATGCAAACAATAAAAAGCACCCATGGCCATTGCTACTACTTAGCTATCATGATGTATGGAATAAAGTTCTGTCATAGGTTATTTATTTATTTTTTAAACAAACAAAAAGGCTTCCACACGGCTTGAATTCCAGTGTTGTCTCTTTTGTTTACTAGTTACCATTTGGGACACTATACAGCATACAGAGACACAACTATTGGCTGAGTAATATACTGCAAGTAAACATCCTTACAGTGTCCATCCAGAATCAGCCAGAGATCCAAGGGGATCCCTGACTGTGAATTTGAGTAACAAAAGGTAGGCAGACTCCTCTTCTTGAGGAAACTGATATCAGCTCTACTGTTTCTTTTGGTTGCATTAAGCTGAACACATTCCCTACTCTCCAAGATTTATGTCTATTTAACTGTGAGTAGTTGTTGCACCTATATCAAAATGTCTCCCATTGGTTCTCAACTGGCGATACAGGACTGCAGATCCACCAAAATGCTTACAACTTTGGAATTTATTCCCCATTCCTCCACAGATGCTCACATCTTTGAAATTATATCTTTACTTCCGAATGGCAAGATGGCTGAGGACATAGATCCCATTCAAGTTGCCAACTTACTGAAGTTAGCTTTCCTCTGGGCATAGCTGTTAACTTCCCGGCAAAGAAAGGAGAATCTTGAAAATTAAAATGAAGGTCCACCACCACGCTGCAAAACCAGAGCAGTGTTTGTGCAGTTGGGAACATCAGATGATCAGGTAAACAAACAAATAACCCATTAAAAATGAGCATAACAAAACTGATGGAATATCAGCCTTATTCTGACAGATCTCTTTCTTTCTCTTTGTCTTTCATCTTTTTATTGCCAGGGAACATACCGAGTGTACAAAGATAATAAACCTTTCATTCATGCCTACTAAAATTCTACTACCACCTTATCCTACATTTTTTGTTTATATACCACCACATAGTTCATGAAAGAAACATTGTTCCTTTCCTTTTACACATTAGGATTCTTAGGTGTAAAGGTTCAGTTATCTGTCTTCTGACCTATGAATATATTACTCAAGTGCAGGGACAACGCATGTTCCCTCATGCAACTATAAATCACCAACGAGTGGAGCTATGATCACGCATATGAACTGGGAGTGCACTGTACGTGTCCTTGATATTAATGGATTATCTCAGAGATGGCAGTAATTTATACAAAGCACTTTCAGGTTTTTAATGAGTACCTGTACATGTAAACTCCATGTTTTGGGTCAGATGATCTCTACTGGGAAATCTTGTACTGTTTCAGAATAACAGCTTCCACTACCCTGTACAGGGGATTACAAATATTTAGAGGACATTAAGTAGATATTAGGGACTCAGATGTATGTGGCTCCTGCTAACTCCTTTATTTAATTCCCCAAAGATTTGCACTGGGAAGCTGGAGACCTATTACAGCAGCAAGGCTCTCAAAGATGGCTCAGTGGGTTGCTTGGTGCACTGATATGTGAGAGATCTGAGGTCAGAGTGACCGGAAACTTCCTCAGGTTGGTGAATTATTTGGTGGAGTATGATTTTCTAAGTGACATTCTTTGTCTACAGAAGGAAGTACGGTGGGATGGAATATGAAGCTACGTTTTTTGGCTTCTTAATGACTGGAGTCTGAGTTACCTCAGAGCCTCAATGAAAGTCATTGGCCTTTGTTCGTTACTATTGTACGGAAACGGGAGGAGTGGGGGAAGGGTGGATGGACACTGGAAGAGGGACACATAAGAAATAAGGATAAAACCAAGCGTTTCAGGTTTTTCAAATCCTTGAGGGTGGTTTTAGTTAGAGTTATGGATTGTGGCCCCAGTCCAGTAATATACTTAAGTATGTGGCATCAAATGTCTTGCTGGATAGGGGCCTAAAACAATGGGTGATTAAAGAGGAATGGGCTTTTTCCAGTTTGAATGTCACATGTGAGTGAGGAAAACTAAAGGGTTTATATATTTGCACTGGTAGATTAAGACGAAGCAGTGCCTGCTTTGGGATTGTCAATGGAATACAAAAGAGAATGCTTTCCCTTTTAACTCTTCGTTTTCAGATTAGAACAGCAGCTCTCCCCTTGCTTTGAAGTGACTGTTCATGAGAGGGACTTTCAGTTGCAAATGGCTTTGTCCACTTCTTATGAGTGTCAAAAAGGAAATTGAATATCAAACAACTTCTTATGATGACTCTTACATGTCTGTCTATGCCACATGACATTTGAATATTTCAACATTTGCTTTCTAACTAACTCAAGGTGAAAAGTCAAAATACTGAAATATTTCCTGAAACAGAAAGTTCTGAAAATATTTGTTTGGATATGTGGAAACATCTTCTTTCAGGGCAGTTCAGCATGCATATGTGCAATGACGCAGGAGAGTTTGAGCGCTTCCTGCTCCAAATCTCCTCTCCTGATGGGGGTCCCTGCCTACAGATTATTGTTGCGCTAACTCAGAATAAAATGTTTTAATTTGGTTTGAGAAACCAAAATATTTGGTTCTGATTTTCTCAGTGGAAAATTGGAAGAAAAAAAAAATTCAGCAAAACTGAAAATTTTCCTTGGCAGTAAATTTAAAGTTTGTGGAAACTGCATTTTCCCTTGGAAAAAACCCAAACATTAATTCCTTGGGACTGGCTAACATGCAGTTGACACAGGACTGGAGGACGGAAGACAAAGGTGGCAGTGGGATTAGGAGATCCTGGCAGCATATGTCAGAGAGGCCTCAAGATTGCTGGTTGCAGCAGAACTCCAAGGATCATTTTGCTAGCCCAGAATCTTGTGATCCTGCCACACCCCTACACTCCCTATCCCAGGCAGGAGACAGGAGTGGATGGCCTGGAACAGGCTTTGCAGCTTTTGTGCTGCCTGAGGAGTCCTTTTGGGTATATCTGCACTGCAATAAAAATCCCATGGCAGCGACTCTCAGAGTCTGGGTCAACTGACATGGGATTGTGGGACTAAAAATAGCAGTGTAGATGTCTGGGCTCAGGCTGATACCCAGCTCTGAAACCCATCCCCCTTGCTGGGTTTCACAACCGAGGCTCTAGCCTGACCCTGAACGTCTAAACTGCTATTTTTAGACCTGCGCGAGCCCTGCCACCCTCTGGTCAGATGACCTGGGCTCTGAGACTTGCTGCCGTGGGTCTTTTATTGCATCGTGGACATGTCCTTAGGAGCCAGGAATTCCCAGGTGACATCTTATCCTTTTGCTTCCCACAGAGCAAAGCTAAGGGCATAGAGCAAGGTTGAGGATCTGGCCATGGGTTTGCAAATGATTTTGAACTACAGTCACTCTCTGTACAATAAAAGTTATTTATCTGAGTTTTCTCAGTTTCCACTGCAACAAGCAACTTCATCAGTATAATGTATTGGGGATTTTTCTTTCTTTTAAACTAAACTTGTGACGCTTCATTTTTTCACTCTGACATTTCCTATCTTTTGCCATTGCAAACAACTAGCCTTACTTATATTTAATCACTAATATCCCTCCTCTTTGCTGAGACTCCCACTTACCTCACACTGTTTCTTCTCATCCCCCAAAAGCTCCTTTTCTAAATCTTGTTATAATGCTCCCAGGACACAAAGGAAAAATCAGCTCTCTCTATTCTTTCTGCATACAGATTTTCAAGCCACAGCAAATTTCACTGGCCCATGCTTCTTAGAAATGTAAATAATGCCCCCTACCCAAATCCATTCAGAGAGGCATGTAGTCACTTATGCTTGTACAGTATTACTGGTATGATTAAGGGGCCATGTCCTGAATAAACAAATCCTTTAGCTAGTTAGGAACACATAGGCTTCTGCTTTCTCCTACATTTAAGGCACCTAGTGGAAAAGTGTCAAAATGCAGTTGGATTTCACTGCTCATTAATAACTGTGTATGATTCCTGGTGCTAAGAGTGTAGAGAAGTAAAATCTTAGGAAGACACCTCCATAGTCTGTTTCTGAGCCATAGGAAAGATGTTGCTGAGTTCAGAAGTCAATCAATGATTAATTTTGAACCAGTTTTCTTCCAGAAAAAATAGAGCACATTTCCTTCCTTCAGCAGATAGGTAGCTACACCTACTGTGATGGAGGAGCACAGGTTATCTTACAGCAGGGTACAGTATAGAACCTTAAAGAATATGTATAAGAGGGAGTAACCTTTCATGGTAGGTCTTTGGTTAAATGTGGTACAGTTCAACAATGATCAGTCATAGTATAGAAAGCGCAAAGTCATGCACATAAATGAGTTTCCAGAAAGATTCTAGTGAACTGGTGTTCATATTCGATATGATTTGGGAGCCCCACCATCTTACTTTACAGTCAATTTAACCAAACCTTCATTGTCGCAACCCTTAGCTTACAGCAGTGACCCTTCAGTATTTGGGGCAATTAATGCAGAATACCTGAGCACTTGTTTTATATAATGACAGATCTTTGGTAAGACCTATTACTTGCAATGTCACTGTTTAGAATTTTTGTCTGGTTCTTTTAACAGAGATTTTATGACATTGTTATTGTTCTGGTGTTTTAATGGGCTGCTCAGCGACCTGGGCAAGTGGCAGGGCTGCTTTATAAATACCATTATTATTCTTACTGGAAGCAATATCACAATTTGCAGTCTTGTTAATGGTTTCCTCTGAGGTCCAGAACGGACTAGGCATGGAGACTGAGCTAATCTTTATGGAATCTATGCCCATCTTCTATTGGTTTGGCAAACAGAGAGTGTACTTCCCCAGTTCTGTGGATCCAGCATCTTCCATGGCAATGAACCAGATATTAGTATTTTTATAAAAGGCAGCCCCCCCCCTTCCAATCTGAATTGCATTCCTATTTATGTGAGAAAAAAACTGTTAATGGTGAACTAGAAACTGAAACGGAGCAAACAAATAAAAACTAGGCCCTTGACAGATATTGATGTGTTGTGATACATCTTGGCCAATGCATCACAGATAGCACTGGGGGCCCCTAGAGTTAAAAGCACAAACTGTTAAATCTTGAGCTGAAGGCCAAGATTCTTTAGTTCTGGCTGTAAGAGATTTATATTATTTGTGGATTGGGCTCAGCTGTGGATGTATAAGACACTCTCCCCAGTGGATTACACTAAATAGTTTATTTATAACTTTCAAACATCTACATTTATTAACTTATATTTTATAGCTATCTAGTAAGCCCTGATTCAGCAAAGCTTCACTTTAAGCATCCTATCCTTACTAGCCCTATCCCTACTCAGCAAAACACTTAAAAATCTTGTTTCATTTTAAGCACATGCTTAAATCCCTTGAAAATTAAAATATTAAAATTACATCCACAGTACTTTTAATACAAACGGTTGCTTTTAATGTACCAATCTAGAGCCATTACAAACTGAAATATATAACAGTGTCACATTCTGCAGTTTCAAACTTTGGTTTATTCCAAATTGGAATGAAACCAAAGAAATTGAAAATTTCCCCTTTCAAACATTGTTTGCGGGGGCACAACCAAAACATTTTGTTTCAATAAAATTTCATTTCGGTTTCGATATTTTTATTTTTTTCTCTTGTACAACATAAAAAAAAGCACATTGGGAAAAAAAAAGTCATTTCAATATACAAAATTGAATCTTTCTGTTCTAAAAATGCCAAAATGGAACATTATTTTTTTCAGTTTTTTTTTTTAATTACATTTTGTCAAAATCAGCCTAGTCTTATGGGAAATTCCAGTTTTTCAGGAAACAGCACCTTCCATTGGAAAATTTTCAAGCAGCATGTCACTGAAGTTCAGACTGAATGTTGTTTTGTTAAAGGTTTTGTAAAGATAAGTGCCAGATCCTGAGCTAGAGTAAATCATGGGTAGTTTGATTTCAACAGAACTATGCCATTTTGTACACCCAAAAGGCCAAACGCTTCCTACGGTTACACCATGCAACTCCATGGATGTCAATGAGCTGGTAAGGCGTAACTGAGAGAATACTCCAGACTGAACTCTACAGTAATATTTAATTTTACTGCAGACTGAAATATGCTGTCCTTGGCCAATTATACCTAAGTTCTCCTATGAAATCTGATCTTTACAGAAAGTACCCTGCCAAGACACAGGTTCCAAGAGTGAGAGAGTGGGGGAAGGAGGAGGGGAAGGCAAGGCAAGGTGAAGAATCCCAGTGGGAGGTATCACGGTGGAAGAACATGCATAAGACATCGGCGTTAGCAGGATACATAGATCACGCTACAGACAGTCTGAATGTCTCGTTTGCATCAGAATGCAAATGGCATTTTTCTTCTCCCTGATACATACCGTTGCACAGACATGATTGAGTTATTGGTCCCCTGCTGTCACTGAGGATGCAATTCATTGCAAAGTCCCCCCAGTCGCCAGCCTCATTTACATATCCAGGTTGAGGAGACTCAGGCTCGAGTACAGTGGCCTGCAAAATGGAGTTTGATTACAGAGTTCTTGCGGGTGAGCAGCGTAAGATATAGGGAGTCTCACTCCATTTTAGCGGCAGTGTTTGAAACACTCCAAACCATAAAGCTTAATCAAGTCCAGTAGGCTCTGGCCAAGCTTTTAAGAAGGGTCAGGCTCAAAGTATTAAGAAATTTTAAGGGAGCTCAATGCTGCTTTTTAGCCAAAAAGCTTTTCTATAGGGGAGGGTCAGAAGAGAAGATACTCCATGCTGTTCTATTTGCTGCTGAGTTTTATCCCAAGTCAGTTGGGGAAGCAATGACATCTGTAAACAAAACTACTCATCAATGTCTGTGGTTGTACCTCCCCTCAGCACTGGAACAAAAAAATCCAGCACAAAATCTTCATTGCTTCGAAAGCTCCAGATGCAAGTCAATAGATTTGCTGCCCAAACACCTTTTCCAGCAAATTGTTTCACCTCTGCCTTCCGTGTAGGGATTTGCTTAATCTTTTGTTGATAACATGGCAACAAACAAAGCTATTAATGTAATAACGACATGATTACACAGCTAATCAGTCTGTAGACTTATCCTCTAACTAACCTTTCCTACTAGGCCAGTGAGAATTTGCAAACGCTAACTTGCACAAAGCTTGCTTGTTTTGCACTAATATTTCATTGCTAATTAACAACACAGTATTTCCCCCTGCAGAAATCTACTTAATGAAACATTGAATATTTCGTGGTTTCTAGTGAGTGAGGTGCGAGCTGTGTGCGGCTGTTAAAGATTAACACTTCTCTTTATTTCGCCCTTGCTGAATCTTATTATTGACATTATGATCACCCTTGTCCTCTCTGTGGACATGTAGAACCCAATAAAAACACTTCAATTGCTCTCCAAGACCTTATTTTTTTTACACAGAGCAATGCCATATTAGAGCCAAGATGGATAAGCTTAATAAAGATGTTATCGTTGGTGATTCATTTGTAGTAGATGCCAGGTTCTGTAAATCCAAATGAGAGAGCTTTTGGATCTACAGATGAAGTGCAGGGGTTTTCATGTACAGGGATAAATGAAGTTAGCAAGGTCCTTATTTGTACTTTGAAAAAAACAAAGTCTGAATGAGCTGGATTTGTGAGTTGAGGTCATTGTTTGGAAGGCAGGTTTGTGGTTTGGCCCGGGGATTCTGTGCCATTAAGAGCTGTGATGCAAATTACATAACATTGATAAGAGGGAAATAGCTTTAATGCAGTCATTTAAAGGACATGCTTAATTGCTCAGAGGATTATTAACAGGATACCAAGACTTTCAGTGCTAGATTACCAGTTCATATCTTGGTCAGCCTGGTAGCGACAGAAGATAAGAATCATCACCATCATGGCAAATCCCAGAAGAAGGTAGCCTCCTTGCAGATCGAGTGCCATCCAAATCACTCTCTTTTCCTTCTTAGTTACTTCCTTCAGGGTCTGTCTGGATACAGATGCACTTTTAATGTCTGAAAATCCCTGCACATGAGTGTGTAGACATGGGAACACGCACAGGCAAAGTAGCCGCGTATACATACATCTGGGTCTTTTGGGTCGCCTTTTGTGGATCCACCAGCTTTCTCCTCCTTGTCTGAGAATTCTAGTACTAATATTGCTGGTGGCCTAAGTGACCTGAGCAGGAGGTCTCAATTCAATTGCTAATGGATGGATATCTATGGTGGGACAAAATCAAGTTTCCCGATCGATCACATAGGTATTTTTTTACAGACTGGCTGCATCAGCAAAAAGAAAATCAAAATGGTACTAGATTTAGACATGAAATAACTGTGCACAAGTAGAGTACTCCCAAAATATCTGGCGTCCTAAGGGACACACTATATAGGTGAGGCCCTCCACAGTAATATGTTCTCTCTGCATGTTCTACCTCTTAAAGATAGGACAGTACCAAGGGAATCAGTGTCCTTGAATGGTTTGATCACCCACCCTACTGTTCCATGTTTATAACAACATTTTGTAGAAACTATTCAATTCCTGTCTAACTGGATGGCACAGAAAGTACCTGCATAAGCTAATATAACAGCTCCCAAATGAAAATGACTCTCTGGCCCGGTCTACACTTACCTTGGCGATTCAGTGGCAGTTGACAGGAGATACGCAAGTGACGTAAATCACTTGCGTATCTCCCGTCGACTTTGCAGCATCTCCTCTGTGCGGCGTCCATGCTACGCTGCATCGAAGGGAACAGCGCTCCCTGCGACGCAGCACTACTCCACTTACGGGGGTGGTTTTCCTGCGTCGCTTCCTGGATCAACTCAGCGCGTCTATACAGACCGCTCAGTTGATCCACAGCAATTGATGTGACGGCGGCGAATTTGCTGCCGTCAGTGTAGACCCAGCCTTACTTCCAATGATGGTCTAGAGCCAATAACATTTGATTTGGAATTCAAGCAGGCCAAATCATAGAGGCGTTTGCATCTGATATTTTGGTGCAGGCTATCACACAGATACAGACTAAATACAAAATTTGGATCTGAGTTTGGATTCTAAACCTCCCCTAAAGCATTGGATCCAGGAGATTGTTTCAAATTATCGCCATGACTTTCAGAAAAGAGGCTGGGGATGCAAAGGTTGTGGAGAAACAGCATTTCGTGACATGCCAGCTCATTGTATAGCATAATACAATAAGGTGATACTCTAAGAATATGGAACACCATCATAGACTTAAAAAATACGGTGCTATAGAGCTCTCTCGAGGTGGGGAAGGTCACTAAATTTCAAATGTGAGCTAGTGTAGGAAGAGCAACTGCAAGTGGCTGCAGTTTTACTGGTCAAGTGGAGAGGCCTTGCAATGTGTAAATTACTTCCCTTAATGCCTTGGGATGTACGGAGTAGTTTTGCAAAAGCAAACACTCCTTTGGCTATTGTATATAT
>ML675611.1:18421796-18440857 GCA_007922155.1 Mesoclemmys tuberculata | reverse complement strand
ATATGCATGCCACTTCATTGCCAGGTGCCATTAAAAATAATGGGACCATCCTTAAGAGCAATGGCCTAGGACATATTCGGGATTCTTGATGAACTATGTGGCATATCCAGATGCCCTAATAAATCCATCTCTGTCTAACCCTCACCAGTGTTGCTTGTTTTTCAATACCTTCTTAAGTAAAAAAAAGAGAGAGAAAGTAAGAGATAGCTGATTGTGTCTGGAGATTTATTGTTAGAAAAGTAATGCACTTTCCTGGAAGGTGAAGGAATATAAGCAGACTTTAAAGGATTTTCTTTGTCTTTTTTACTCTATATGGCATTATGACTTATCTGAGTCTAAGGACTTCTTTACAATAGTAATTTCCCGTATCTCTCTGTCTCTTCAGGGAAGAAATCCTGGCCCCTCAATTATCAATGACAAAACTTCCACTGTTTTCAAAGGAACCAGGATTTCACCCCAGATTTTAAAACAAGTCATCACTGTAGTATCTCAATTAATTTAAAGAGAAAGAATGATTTTGTGTTTAAGGCACTGGGCTGGGACTTGAGAGATCAGAGATCGGTTCTTAGTTCTGCCACAGATTTCCTGCAGCCTTGGGCAAGACACAATCTTTCTGACCCTCCGTTTCCTGTCTGTCAAATGGGATAATAGAGCTCTCTCCCTCCAACAGTTGCTAACTGCAGATGAGGGCTACATCAAATCATTGATGTGTGCAGTTATGATATAATATACGACATTCTGGGGGTTTCCAGCCATGCAAGAATACTTTCATCTTTGTCTTTTCATTTTCTTTCCTGGAGGGTGGAGGGAGGACTTTTGTGGTTCTTGTAAAATGGGCATGCCCTAATGGTTAATGTTAATTTTTTAATTGTAGATTAAAAATGCAAGCAAGCAGGGTCTATAGATGAATACAAACGACAGCAAGGCTCAAGAAAGGCAAGATAGAATATGTCCCATAATGGGCAGTCATGCTCAGATAGTACAAATAGGTATATTTACAAAGTCTGAAAAGCTAGACTATATATAAGTAGAGGAGTCAAGTCCACAAAACAATTAAGAAATCTAGCAAGGAGGACAAGTTAAAGGGAGACAGATCCTAAGTTTTCTGAGGAAAGTTTATAGGATGAAATCCTGGCTCAGCTGAAGTCAATGGCAAAACTCCCATTGTCCTTAGCAAAGCCAGGATTTCACCCACAACATTTAGGTATATGGTCCTCATCCATAGCTCGCTGAAGTCAATGGAAAGAATCCAGAGGGTCTGAACTGGTGATTGGCCATTCTGTGCTCAGACAGTTCATGGCAGCAGAGCAGCCCATAAACAATCAGGATGATGGGACTGCTCTAACTTACACTTGGGGCTACTGCTTTGGCCTATAGACACAAAGGTGACACAAAGCTGCCTTTGCGCCAGCTCCTCCTGGATTGCGTGTACTTTGATGCACTTCCTGAGAAGCTCAGCTGAGACTGGTCCCCAGTTTCTATTCCAATCACTGCCTAGATTCATTATGTGTCCTTGAGCAAGTCAGACTTCTCTGTGTGTAAAATTGGCTCAAGAAGCCCTTGTCTTTTTCAACATAGTTGTTATAGTGTCATAGAAATATAGGGCTGGAAGGAGCCTTGAGAGGTCAGCTAGTCCATCTCCCTGTTCTGAGGCATGACCAAGTAAATCTAGACCATCCCTGAGAGGGTTTGTCTGTCCTGTTCTTAAAATACCTCCAGTGATGGGGATTCCAACACCTCCCTTGGAAGCCTGTTCCAGAACTTAATTATCCATATATTTCCTAATATTTAACCTAAATGTTCCTCACTGTAGATTAAGCCTATTAGTTCACATCCTACCTCCAATTTTTTAAACAAGCAATTGTTCACAGTCCTCTTTATAACAGCTCTTAACATATTTGAAGACTTATCAGGTTTTCCCCTCAGTTTCTCTTCTCAAGACTAAACAGGTCCAGGTTTTTTAACTTTTTCGCATAGGTCGGGTTTTCTAAAGCTTTTATCATTTTTGTTGCTCCCCTCTGGACTCTCTCCAGTTTGTCCTCATCTCTCCTAAAGCGTGGTGCCCAAAACTGGACACGTTACTCCAGGTGAGGCTGTACCAATGCCGGGTTGAGCAGGACAATTACCTCACATGTCTGTTGTGAAGCTTAATGAAATTATTTTTTTGCGGAATGCTTTGACATCCTTGAATGGAAGTTGTTACTGGTATATGCAACTATAAAGTATTATTTGGCCTAACGGACAGAGCACTGGGCTAGGACCTGGGCTCTAGACCAGACTCTACCACTGTCTTGCTGGGCGTCTCTGAGCAAAACACTTCACCACTCAGTGCCTCGCTCACTGCGTAATGATACTCTCCCTTTTTTTTCCAAAGCACTTTGAAATCTACTGATGAAAAGAACAAGGTATTATTATTATTTCTGACACTGCACACAATAACCAACCACAGTGACTCCCACAATGATTTTGTATTAACTCATGCATTTAAAATTGCATTTAAAACTGTCTGCTGAATTTGCGGCCTGAAGTTACAGTAAAAATTTGCCCCATTAAAGCTTCTTCTCTTACATGGTTTTTTCCCCATTCCAGGGATCCTCTGTTGGGCAGGCAAGCAAAGATTTCCCCAGTGGATTTTTTTCAACATTAGTGGTATAATTGCCTACAATGCTATCTATACCAAAAGCAATATTGCAGAAGATAATTTATTAAATTTTTATGCATGTTAACTGTATAAATAATGATTTTTAAAATTGGGCAGAAGTTATATTAAATTGTGCAGTGGTTAAATCTGACACTGTTTATATTTCTTTTCTCAAATAATTAAACCTCCCTTTCATTTAGGAGATCATGTCCTGGCAGTTGTAATATGTTTAATATTTTTATTGCAAGTCATTTAACTTGGAATTTTACTAAATTAATTACAAAGCATAAACTTTATTTAAGATACTCCAACTGAACATAGAGTTATATGATAGTAAAGGATTAATGCTGTATCTCTGAAAGGGCATTACCTTGAAACTGTCAGCCTATTCCTCATAATATTCAGCACTGAATCATTATTTAAATGTTAGGTCATCCTCCAACACACTTGACCGCATGCCAGGAGTTGAAAGATTGTGAATCCTCTTTCTGTCAGCTGGCCTGTGATGGATTGCTATCTTTGGTGTTCATAGCCAGAAGTGTTCAGAGAAGGGAATGAAGAAGAAGAAAGAAGGAGAAAAAGGGAACGGAAAGGTAGACATGAACTTCAGGAAGGATGGTTATTAACAAGATAAAAATGGCTTTAAAATTCATCCTACATCGAGACATAAAGTAGCCTTATACAAAACCTTCAGAAGAGGTTTTCAAAAAGAGGCTGGTGGATAGCCATCTGTCTTGAATGGTTTAGACACAACAAATCCTCCATACTGGCAGAAGGTTAGACGAGCTGGCTCTTACAGTCCCTTCTAACCCTAGGGTTCTATGAACCATAAATACCTAAAGTATCCAATAGCCTGTAGATCCAGAGTTTTGCAGAGGCTAGGGCAGAGATTAGGACTCCAAATACCTGGGTTCTAGTTGTAGCTTTACCTCTGGCTCGCTGGGTAAGTCATGGTCACTCTCTATACCTCAGTTTCCCCATATGTAAAACTGGTTACTTGCCTTCCTTTGGAGAGCACTTTGGATGAAAAGCAACTCGTAAGTGGCAGGTGACCCCTATTATCCAGCACTTGCACTGGGTTCCCATTATCTCTCACAAGATAAGTAGGTCTGGGTTAGCCAGAGTTTGGAAGGCAGAACTCCTAGATGCTACAGGTAATGGTTTTGGTGGTACAATAGGTGGCACTCTCCCTCCTGCACGCAACACCTAACCATGATGCTATGGAATAGTCCACTCCTGTTTAAGATGAGCTATAAAATTCATGTACTGGACACATGATGAGAAAAGATCCTGTGTGACTATATGTAGAAATGTAAACACTGGTGTCAATTCCAATCTGGGTAAGATAATCTGCCCACCTAAAATCCCCCACCTTCTTAATATGCAGTCCTAAAGTGTTTTGTAGCCTTGCTTTATGTTGTTAAGCATAAGCTGCTGTGTTTCATCCCAGAGACAACCGCATTAGCTGGTGGGTGAAATGATTCCTGTATGAGAGTGCATTAGAATGAAAGGTGCTCTATAAATACATGGTATTATTCAATGGGAGTCCCTTTGAATATGACTTTGAAAATTTATCATTCCCCCACCCTTTTCTGAGTTCTGCTAATAAATGCTGTAGGCTTTGCAGCTTTATCATGGAAGTCAGGCCATGTAAAGTAACCAATACACAAACAAGGGAAGGCTTTTCTGCTGGTACTGCTTGAAAGGCAGAGAACAATTACAAATGTCAAGTCCTCAAAGAAAGCCACATCTGTTTATCACTGTGTTTCCTACAGTCAAGTGATAACGACTCTGAGTGACCCGAATCAGAGAAAGGAGACCTCCATGCACTGAGGTATACTTCTTGATTAAAAACCCATATGAAAATTTAATAAGGACACACCCAGACACTCTGAAAACCAGTAACATTTACAATCTGTTTTAAAATTCAAGCTGACTTTGAACATTTTTTAACTCATTAGGCATTTCATTTCAAATCAGATGGCATTTGAAAGGCAAATGACTATCTAGGATATTCTTTTCTTGTTTGAGGAAGCATAATTTAAGATTTTAAATAATTTGATCGTAACTTTTGGCATTTTTTATTCACCTTTAATTCTTCAGTCAAATACTCAGGGGCAGTGTCTATAGATCATTTAAATTAAAAAAAAAATCAATATATGAAATAGTTTCCTTTTCCCAGGGCTCAGTTATGGCAATAGGCTAGTGACAAATTGCAAATGTATAGCACACAACACACGCCCTCATCCATGAGCTAGAATTATACGCAGCAATGGGCACTCCTTGCTTTTCTTCCTCGGCACTGTGGTGTTTTAGGAACAGCACCATAACTCAAACAGGTGGAGGCAGCACATTTGCACATTCCTTTCACTTTCAGCTCTGAACAATTGGCTCATCTCAATGTGTGCTTGAACTCTCAAATTGTAGGCTTATCAGATACTAAAGTTGATTATATTTATGTACCTGAATACTCAAGAACATCTGCTAGATTGAGACTCATCATTCAAAAGACTTAATTAAAATTGTGCTGAGTTGGGGGCTCAGCATGCATTACCAAAGCGTATATTTGTTTTGCTACGATCAATTAACAATGTATTCATGAATAAAACTCCTGCAACAAAATCTGTAGTCTTAATCTTGTGTGCTAAACTCCGCAGAATCTGCTTTGCTGTTTCAGTGGTAGCCCACCGAAGACTTACTCTTCTTTTAAAAAAACCCAAATCGCATGTTTTCGTTAACTCAACAAGAGGCAAATCAAGAATGATGTCAGACTAAACACTGAGGGAAAAATCTAGTTTAAGGCATTTTATCATCAAATAGTAAACAATACTTAACCACTAAGATATTACTAAGCATTAAGCAATGTTAACAATCCTTCCCTCCCATACATATAATTTCCTTTACCAGGCTTTCATTCATTTAGCAGACTGAGAAATACAAATCAAATCAATAACTTACTCATACATAATCCGATTTGTCTCCATCACCGATGAGGTGTTATTTATAATGTTGTACACTGCCACAGTGGCTTGTATTACATGCTGCACTAGAATTAGAATTTCAGTTCCTCATACCATTTAGGAGGTGATGATAATGCTTTTATTTTTAAAAAGAGAATTATTACAACCCTAAAGTAAACAGGGACTGGGGGAAGCAGAGTTTGGATCCGCCATTTGGCAGAAGATAAATTTCTCACACATGAGAAAATTGTACAGCTGAAAAAGGCTAAACCCTCCCCCCCAAAAAAGAAAAGGATAATCTGCCACTCACAGGAAGAGCAATCCGTTGCTTGGATGACTGGTCCCCAGGGATCATAGTGATGGTTGCATGATAGATCGACAATGTGATAAAACAGAAGGTAAGGACAATTCTCTGGGTCAAATTCATTCCTGGTGTAACATCACAGATGTCCAGAGAGATACAACAAGGGTGAATCTGGCCACCTCTCCCTAAGACTAGCTGGTCACAGCTCTTACCGGTGTGTAAGACCCCATTACTCCTCTGCTTGGCCCTGCTCAGACTGTGACTGGACTACTTTAGGGAGGAAGGCTACTAGTTTGATGCCTCACCCTTGCAAACAAGTGGATGAGAAGAGAAAAGAAGCCTGGCTGCACGTCCCTTACTTGATGGTTTGGGCAGTGAACTGCTCCATGAAAGGGGGTGAAATAAGTTCCTCCCTTCCCTTCCCAGAGCAGGGGTGGGGGACAGCAGGAGAGGGACTGTGACTTTCTGTGTCAGTTTGTTCTCTAGCCTGGCTTTGGCGGGCGGTGCAGATTGCAAAGCCCACACTCTAACTCTACTGATGCTACAGATAGTTCACTTGTGTCTGTGAGATATCTCGGAACGCGATTGCATACGTGACCCTGGAGAACTGAGTACACAGAAAGAAAACAATTTTGTTTGTTTCTTTTTCTATTATTCTTGTGAGCTGAGGCTGCTCAGGGACTCTTTCTGCAAAGATCAGCCAGCAGCATTCTCAGGAGTACTGTCAGTAAATCCCATTTGTAAGTAAGGTCATATCTGAGGTTTTGCATGAATTGGGGATGCAGATCCTGCCATACAGAGTGAGTGATCTGTGCAATAGACTGGAGGAAGGGGGAGAGAGAAAACAATAACTAAGTTAAAATCACTAATATCTTGGGGTGAGAGAACGGACAACAATTTCCACGCAGTGTAGCAGAATTCAGCAATCAACCTTTATAAATATGAACTTCCCGGCTGTTTGGAAACAACATAGGGTGTCATACATATGGCCTTCAAAGAACATAGGGGATCTTTTACATGGAGGACTAAGAAGAGGGGTTATCAACATCACAACATTTCAGTTTAATCCTTTTTCTGGCCTAGGTCTGTGGGATTCTAAGCACCAGACGTGTTTGTTTCTATTTTTAGTTAGGGCTAGCCCTTCACAGCTTATCCATTTGGCCAAGGACTTGCAGACAAAATTTTGCCCTTGGCCAAATAGAATTTCATTCATATTCATTTGTTTCCAGATTTTGGACCCAAACCTCTCAGCTTAGCCTCCCGCCTGCTGTGACTGTTACAAGGACAAAATACTTTGCAGCCCAAAATGAGAGGATTTACAACACGCAGAAGACTAAGCATTAGTGTCCCTGTGTATGTAGCATGTCAGTCAAACAGTCTCCCACTAAATAAAGGAGAAAAGAGTCTGAGGTGAGCTAGACCAAGGAAAATGAGATCATAGAATTAAAATGTGTCTGGGATGAGTTTTTGGCTATCCCTCATGTTTTAGAAAGTGAGGCTCACGGGGCCTAATAGAAAGACAATCAGTGCCTGCTTGTTTGGTTTTATTCAAGTTTTAAATTAATGTAAATTCTTTCAGTTCTGTGGCTCCTGAGACAATCCAAGGGCCTGCTTTCCTAAGGAGGAGGTTCGTGGCACTCTGAATTGGAACATCTAGCAATGACCCAGATTCTGCTCTCATTCATAGTGTATGCAGTGGCCAGGCCCACCGATAGCAATTCTGGGCCAGAGGGCAGAACAGTCAATGGCCCCCCTAGAAAGGGATGTCTGAGGTCCAAGTGGGCTTCCACCAGATGTTTTTACTTATTTATTATGTGCCATGCAGGTTCCCGAATGGCTGAGGATCTGGTATCTGCTCCTCAGCTTCCTGGGTCCCCAGGGAGATTACTGATGAACCCGGGAAACTGAGTAGCAGATACCATCTCCTCAGCCACCTGGGAACCTGCACGGTGCCAATCAGCTCAGCTCAGGGGAGGGACAGAGAGCATGTGGGTGGGGTCCTTGGAGAAAAAAGTGTGTGTGGAGGAGAGGGGGATACACATCTATCCTCCCGTTCACCCAGACCCTGGCAATTGCTCCCCTTTGCCACACCCGGTCAGCAGGCCTGGCGCTGGCCATACCTCCTCTAGCCTCTGCATGAACTCCATGCACCCGGGGGGGGGCAGTGATTCATACACAAGGGACATAGAGCCTGCTCGGTGCCTGTCAGAGAGGCTTCCTGCACCAGGGGTATCCCCTGGACACTGGTATAGCTGCAAGACACTGACAAATTAGGCCTATTAATGTCAGTGGGAGTAATTTGGGAACAAGGCTTTCGGATGACTTGAATAAGTGGGATGAATTTGGCCCTTTGTCATCAGGAGGGGGATGGAATCAGCACTAGTAGTATATAGGGCATTGTTGGCTGTCTAGCTACATAGGCTGTTGGTGCTCTTAAAAAGGAACCAGTGTCATGGGGCTCAACCTACGAATATCCCAATATGGGCCAGTGTCTATTGGGCTCAATCTCTCCCTTTATAATCTGTTGAGTAGCATGTGATGTCGTGCATCTGGCAACACTTCGTGTATATGCCACGAAGGAATAGAATTAGTGTTAAAAGCTGAATGAGCTGGTGTGTGGCCCAGAAAAGATCACACGTGGGTAGCACAGAGTAATATTTTAGAAATCTGTGAGCACTAGAAAATAAAATGTATTTAGAGCTTTGCTCCATTGATGACAGTAATACAGAAATGGCCGTATTAAATTCCAGCAATAGTTCATCAGAGATTCAGCCTCTATTTTAGCCATGGCCAGATTGTGATAAGTTGGTTTGTTTTCTATAATCTCCATGATTTATTGCAGTTTTAATTGTTCATTTAAAATATCTTCATTGTATTTTTCTAGACAACTGTAGTGGGATAAATTTGATTCATGCTTCTGGTCTATTAGGAAATGTATCCTTGAAACTGTAAACTCACAATTGTAGGAGCAGGGGATTTCCTAGACTAGTTAGATCAGGGATCTACCAGATAGTTAGTATCCTGTCTCTAGCAGTGACCAATACCTGAAAGGAGAGTAAAACCAAAAGTGCATTTAGCTAAATACTATACACAGGGGAGTGGAGGGAGAATTATTTCTTGCCCTGCAGGTATCAGATTCCACTCTGAAATGAAATTTGTTTGCTGTGATCTAATCATTTATAACTATAAATGTTAAGGGTTATAAAGTTAGCCTTTTAAAAACCCAGTTAAACAGTGTTTGACTCTTTGAGCTCCCACAGGAGTGAATTTCATAGGCTGTCTACAGGCTGCATAAAAGGGAGTATTTCTTTCTATTTGCTTTTGATTTACCTGCCATTAATTTCTTTGCTCGCTTATTACAGAATGGTATAGAGGTGTCAAAAGAAAAGAAACGATGTTCAGAACAAGATCAAATGGAAGCAAAACACATTTCAAAGTGTCCATTTTATTATAGTCTCTGAAAGAAAATGTCTGGATGAATGAGAATATGTTCCAGGCCACTAACATGATAAAACATGTTGTTCTAAGAGACAAGTTTTTACTCTAGCGGATCAGTCACTTTCAATTCCAGTACCAGATCAGAGTCCCTGATATCTCATGATCTGTGGAAGTAAGTACCCTGAAGTTAATCATTTTTCTTTCTGCTAATCTTTCTATTTAAAAGACCACCAGACACTTGGCATTTTCCATCACAATTTGCAATATCAGATCAGAAGGGGATTAAGTCTGTGGAGTGATACTATGAAAACACAGTAAAGACAACCTTGAACTTAATTAAAGAAAGACATCCTGGGATATATAAAAATAGATTGCAACAAGATAAACAATAATAGTATTTTGGAGGATGAGTAGTTTCCTGAGTAAAGCATTAACCTTTCACCTCCAGGAAATCAGTATATAGTGGGATGCTCTGACAAGGATTGATTTGAGCAACTTTGCCCCTCCACTTGCAGCCTGAATGGTTGCTAGATGCAGATCCATGAAACAAAGGAGCATCCCAAATCAGATGGCACTTCTAAGCAATGATTCCATCTTGCGAAGTTCTGTCAGGCATTTTAGTGCTAGCTTTCAGGTCAGCCAAGGTATTACTGGATCTAATTAGCACTCCTATAGGCTGCAATGTTCTTTACCTGCAGCTGAGTGACACCTGGAAAGGTGTGAAGTTCCCCATTGCCTTTGCAAATATCAAAGAGGCTCATTTCCAATCTGATCTTTATAACCAAAAGCCCTCACTGTTTAGTATAAAGTGAGGGCAACATACATCAGCAGAAAGAAGTGGTTTTTGGAGTAGGAGATTTATTATTTATTATTTTAGATTGATATGTATTTATTATTTAGTTTGTTAGTTCTCCAAGACATGGGCATATCTTCTTGAACCTATCACAATTGGTGCAATATAAATAAATAATTGTTATTAATATTTAATATAGATAGCTGAAAATTTGCCAAAAGCAACGATCAGTGAGACTTGATGCCTAATTTTGCTCTGTCCTACACCAGAGAATTCCATCTCTTTCATTGGATTTACTCTAGATTTACACTGGTGGAAGTGAGAGGAGAATTAAGTCCTATAAATCCCAATGATCTGACAAGTGATAATAAATGAATTTCTAAACAATAGTGCCCTTCTGTATGCACATCAGATTTAAAAAAAAAATGGACAGAGGGCCAGATCAATAGCTGTATGTATTCCTTTGATTCAGAGTGATGCTGATTTACATTAGCTGCAGATCTGGTTAAAAGTAACTGAATTGACTCACCCTTCTCTCATCCACTATTTTTAAACCACTTTGAGTTTTCTGTTGGAGACTTCATAGAGCTAGAATAGAACAGAGCTGGGTTTTATGTAATGCATGGCTTACTCAAGGCATACCGAAGGCCTTATCATTCAAGCGCTGCACCAGGTCTTGTAGGCTGAACAATTTCAGGACCAAATCCACCTTAAAATATCCTTCATGGTTGCAGGGTCTCAGAACACAAGAAGGCAGAGAATGTCCACTTATCGGAGGACTTGGTCTGGCAATTGGAGCCAAGGAAACGCTGTCAGGGATGAATTATTGCTGTGACTGACACGCCTCCTAATTCAGGCAGCCAGAGGAGAATTTTAAAGGGGATTTACAACTCAAACCTGCCTCTGGCTGACAGCTCCATTCCCAAGCCAGTGGCAGACTAAGGCTAGCCAGATACACCAACAATTTGCCAGCCCCTTCTTTCTACATTCTCCCACCCATCTGTCACACTCCTTTGGGATACCCAGGGTAGTGAAGCACCTCACCATCACTTGCCCTTAGTGTAAGGAGGTCTAGGTCATGCCTTTTGAGGATCAACTCCCTGAAACCACCAGCCTGCAGCAACACAAGCGCTTCTTCCAGGCCTCATGCCGGCTTGTAAGATTCAGCTCCGGACCAGCCCCTTTGCTTAACACATAGCACTTAGATGTCTTTATAGAGAAAGCAAGAATAAATTGATCATCAAAGGAGAGAGTCAAGTGATAGAGAGTAAGAATCTTGGAAACAAAAGGTGACATATGAAACAAACTCATCACATGCTTTCTAGAGATTGAATTTAACTAACAAGTTACCCTCCAGTCCAAAGAAGCTTATCTCACTCAAAATTCTCTCCAGCATTTTCAGCCAAGCCTGGTTGAGATCTCTCCTTCATGAAACAGATTGTCCATTTTCCTGGGTGAAGGATGATAGGTTGTCTTCTTGGTCCCCCAAATCTAATGGAGTAAACTTTTGATGTGCACCTCAAGATAGGGTCTTCCTCCCTGCCAACATCTGCTTCTTCCTATTACTTTTCTCTCTTTGAAGCTTTTACAAACTTGCATTAGCATTTGGTTCCGACTGGTGAGAGAAGACCCTTCATGAACCAGACGATACTTAATGTACATGTAAACAGCCCGATAGATAAGCATTTCTTGTCTGGCAGAAAAGCTGTTTTTCACCTTTGCAGTCCCTAGATTCTGACCTTAAAAACACCATTTTCAGTATGTATAAGTAACTCCTAACACAAGATCCGTATATGCATTTTGTGATGACATTGATGACCAGCGTGACACCGGCTTTTATTTGAAACCTTGCATGACACTTGTTGGTGAACTAGAATGTACATCCAGACCCAGGAGATCCCTGCAACCCCTCTGCACCCCCTTGACAGTTGGCATTAAAAGCATCTTGAGATACACCATCCCTGAGCCCCCTCTTTAGCTCTTTAATCCTTCCCTGAGATGAAGAATAAGAACTATATTTTAAACTTAATTCTGCCTCAGCCTCCATGCTTCTGACTCAGTCACTCATTCGCTCTCCTCTGTCCCGCCGTCATTCATGCCTCTTATTTGGCCATCACACGAAGCAGGCAGAAATACACATCTCCTGCATATGAGATGTGACCCCTTGCGGAATCAGTCACGTGCCTTTCATACCTTCAAGTCAACTTGGCCACCTGCGAGTGACATGACTTGAGGGAGGGGACTCCTTTTCTGGACATTCGTTCATTCTCCATCCTAGCCTCTCCCGCCCTGCCCCCCACTCCCGCTCACTTTCAGCAGCCGTATTTCTTTCTGAGTGGATCAAATAGAGCACATTTTCTCCTGGGTGGGAACCCCCTCCAGCCTACTTTGCTGAGGAAGAGAAGGCACAGTGGCCAAACTGTCCCCTCCCTTATCAGAGTAGGAAGGAGAAGCAGCCGCAACAGGAGGTCCGTGTTGTGGCACAGAAAGCCCCACGCCTCCCATCCTCTTTCCCTGTGAAAACAGGATGGGAGGTCAGATAGAAAGGCTACGCATGGCTCAGTCCCCTTTTAGAAGGGGGTGTGGGAGGATCAAAGGGGACACACAAATCCTAGCAGAGGAAGCCAGGCCAGGATATCAACCGTGTGGTGCCCTGCACCCCTTGTACCTTAGCTCTTACAGACTATCCTGCCTCTTCCCTATTCCAAGCAAGCTCTAAATTTCTCAGGCAGTTTGCTCTATTTCCATAGTTCCTCTCAGCCCCCCCTTCCCCATCTCGGGGCTTGTATCCAATTCTTTTGGCATCCCAGCCAGAGAGAATGGAGGGTTTCCCTGGACAGAAGATTCTTACCCTCTCCCCTTTGTTGGCCTCTGTATAAACTGGGGTGGTGAAGTGGTAAGGGAGCCTGTCTGCCCACAGACACTGACGGGGGTGGAACCCCAGAACTACAATAGCAATTAGGGGCAGGGGCTTCACCAATCCCTTCCTCTCAGCATAGATTTTGAAACTGAGTATGCCTGGCTCTTAAGGCCTGGTAAGCCTCTCTTTGCGAGGGAGATTACTTTATCTCAGCCCTGAAAAGGCTGCCCAGTCCCTCCAACAGCTGAGCGTAAGGGTGAGGAGCACAAAAGGAGGAAGGCAGAAAGCAGATTGTCATGATTCATGGGCGGTTTCCACCCTCAAGCTGCTCTGGACCTCACTCAAAAGGCTGTAAATATTTGTCCTCTGATCAGCTGGCCTCTTCTTTTTGACTAATATTAACCTTGTCACCAAATAGGGATGAGAAACTTGGAAATGCAGAGATTGCCCTATCAAGTCCAGCAAGCGGAAGCTTTTATTTAGTCCTCTAAAATGCAAAAGCATCCTGATGAAAAGCCATTCCTCGCTTTCTCTTTCTTCTTATTTGGACTCCTTTCATGCAAACTCCACACTGTCGTTCATTCTCACCTCTTTCCTAGGAAACTATCGATATAAGGACAATCAATGTTACGTAAAGCAGCTGCTCAGAGCCAATGTGACCCCATGCTGGCAGCTCCCTCACGTGGCACTGCCTGTGTTCTAAGTTTGCACTCATGGAGTTCTTTTGCATTTTGTCTTTCGGGGATGGGATTTGTGGGTAGGAGGGATAGTTTGCCCCAAGCTGTGGAGCTAGCGAGTGCTTCAGCCCCTCAATATTAGCAGATCCTGGAGAATCTCTGGAAGACCTTAGACTTCACGCTGGTTCCCATTCCCATTTAGCCCTCTCCTATTCCTCTGCTGCACAACTGCTGGTCCCACTCTTCTGGGTCACAGTGTTAGGTGGGCCAGTGGGTAAGTTCTCTCTTTATCAATAAGTTACAACTTATTCAATAAAGGACTTGATGGAGGGTGGGGAACTATACCTCAGAGATCAGCATTCCCTGACCCGCACACCTGATTCCCAGTAAATTCTTCCTAAGGGTCAGAGAAAGGAAGAGCAATGTTGAGGAGGAAATTATTCCCCCACCCTTCTGGATTCTGAGAGTGGGGATTTGCTGGAGCTTTGTCCTTTCTCTCCCAGATGCAAATGGGACAACATAGTACAACAATGTCCAGGCCCACTCTCTGCCATAATCAGGGTGTATCACGGAAAAGGTGTGTGTTTTGCATTTACAGAAACTGACCCATACTTTCATTTTTCAGGTTCTAAATGATTAAGCTCATAGGGCCAAAGCCTGGCCCCCATGAAGTCAATGTCAAAATGCTCATTGTTTTCAGTGGGGCCAAGATTTAACCCCTAGTATTAGCTATTCCTCTGAAGAATACAGTGCATATATGACTAGCATTTTGGACAAGCATGGGATATATCATCATTCCTCATATAGAATTCTACTGAAGTCAGTGAGTGTTTTGCACAAAAATTAGCACTAGCATTTAATGGAAGAATACAGCTGCTTTCTTCCTTTGCTGTTGCATGGGATAGGGGAACATCTCATTCTAGGGGAAAACAAGGATGTTACATATCCTGGTTTTTCATAACAGGGCATCGTGTGTGCTTTGCTCGATTAGCAGAGACCCTCTCCACTCTAAGGATAAGGAAGGATGCTTTCTGTTTCTTTTCGACATAATAACAGCACTTAATGTCAGAGATCAGTGGTGGGTGTTTCAGCATTGAAACTCACTTTCTGAGAGAAAGCCATTATGCCACATGAATTGCATTACATTAAACAACACACCAAGGCATTAAACAGGTGTTAGCAGAATGCCTCAACAAGTAATGTGCACTGCGTGCCTTCATTTTAGTCGTAGAAGCTGACAGCTATAGCTAAAGGAATACTGTGCACCTATGTTCTCTGTAGCTGTTACGTTTGGCGTTATAGAATCAGACAGCATTAGAATGTGACCCAGCGCTGCAGAAGCAATAGGACAGAATGACTGAAAACCCAAAGAGGGTCCATATGGCTGTACTTATAAATATTTCAAATGTCAATTCACAAGGCTGCAATCATACCAAGCTGTTTGCTTTATTCTGAATAATTGCTAGCAAACTAGAACAAAATATTTGTCAGACTAGAATAACACACATAAATTTAACTGTTATACCCCAAGCTTTTCTCCAGATAATATATTTTATTAGGTTATTAAAAACAACAGAGGCAACTAGGTTGCAGGGAATTTGTAAATAATTACCTGTGAAAAATCCTCTGTGCGTACTTTTTGCCACTAAAGAGGCTACAGAACAGTGTCTTTTCACCAGTGAGGACTGACTAGTCTGATAGCAAGCCAAGATCAAGGTAATCACAGATTGCCAAGGAGTTCTTTGATTTTTATTTTCTTTCTTTAACATTTACACATGCTTATTTGATTTTACTGACTGTCGCGAGCAACTAGTGATGCACAATCCTGCAGATGTGATGCTTTCCACATTCACATCCATAAAGTGTTTAGGATGTTCTATGGTTCTAAATCCTCAGCTGAGAAGTGGAACAGTTAATAAACGATTTCCACAACATCATTGGAAGGGGTAAACAGGATCATCTGTAGCTCCCCGAAAGGGTTTGTTGCTCTGTTGCTCATAATGGGCTTATTTCATCCTCCCCAGTGACAGTGCTCATATGGAAAGGTTAAGCAACTCAAGACTGATTTACATAATTTAATCCTTTTTTTTTTCCAGTTTGGAAATGAAAATGGAAGCGGTTTATTGGAGATGGACTAGATCCATGGCATTTTGAAACAGACATTAATGTATGCTTACCTCTCCATCACTTGTGACTACTTCTAAACTACGTACATCTTTATAACAATTTCAGTAATGTCCCAGGAACAGCAGTGCTGATTTGCCAGCTCAGTAGGCAGTCACTCCATTCCAAAACCCATTCATGTGATAATCTTTCTCGCCCAATCCTATATATGGGTGATGTGTAATACCAATAATATTGGGAAAAGAGGAGGGTATTGCTATCTTGTCAGGCTTCCAGGTTACTTTCTTCTCTCAGGACTGGTGAAGGGCCATATCCTCGTGAGCTTGCATTTGTGGGTCAATATTTTACTGACAGGAGAAAGACTGATGGTTCTTCCAGTGCTGAGAAAATAAATACTCACTGAGGGCTGGATTCTGCCTTTAGGCACAGCTCTAAGCAAAGGGTGATGTGTATGCAGCACCACCCCACGGGTAGCCCCTGGAAACACTGTGGCACAGTGACACTTTTCTGAGGCAATATGCCCTTTCTTGCTTCCCCCTTGCCTTGGGGACTGTAAATAGTTGCTGTTAATGCCAACAGCAAATCAGACATCCTGCACCAGCTCACCTGTGCTGACAAGTGCATTGTGGGAGATGGAGAAGTCAATGAGAGTATTCCTGGTAGTAAAGTTAAGCACATGCAGAAGTGTTGGCAAGATGGGGGCCCTAGCACAGAATGACTACACACACTAGCCTGCCCTAGAGTCACCCGGTGCAGCAGAATGATTGTGCACACCGAGCTCATCTAGAGTCACCCGGCAGAGAATGATTACATACACCAGGGTTACCTAGAGACCCAGAGAGTGGAATGATTGCACACACCAGCATTGCCTACAGTCACTGAGTCCAGAATGACTGCACGCACCAATGTCGTTTAGAGCACCAAGCACCGAATGATTGCACTCACCAACATAGTATGATTGCACAAGTCAATAAGAATAAAATCATCACACTCCTCTCTCCAGTGACTCTACCTCATGCTCCTCTGCTGGGATAAAGTTTTTGCATTTCTTGGTTGGTCAAAACCTCTGTCTACCTACTTGTGATGAAAATTGCCTTTCATCTTAATATAAAAACTACCTCTTCTATTTTCACCAGTGCTAACCAGCTCTTCCTGGTTAAAATAGCTCCAGGAAGAATAGACTAATACATCTCTGACATTTTGTAAAATTCAATAGCCGTGGACACAAATTTGATGGGAATAATGAATTTTAAAGTATAGTTCAACATCCCAGATCTGCCAATCTCTTTCAAATGTGCATGAAAATGTTTGTTTATTTAAGGTTAGATTCTTCCTAGCCCTTTTGTATGCATAGTGTAGGAGTGCAAAATCATGCCAGGGCCAGGTGGAATCGTAGGCTCTACGTACAGGAGAAATGCAGCTCCTCTCCTGGGGACTCACTCTAAGTGGAGCAAGGAGGAGCAGAAATTAGCCATGGCTCTGTGGGTGAGACATTGAATTGTGCAAGTTGTCTCTGGAAAACGTCTTATATGCACCCCTCAGGGATATTAGAATGTCTCAGATGTATAGTGTCAGGCTTGTTTTATGCTCTGTAGGTCTGGATCATCTGCCATATAAGATCTCACTCTGACACAGGGATAATTAAAATCCAGCTTTATTGAGGCTGCCTACAACATGGTTTCCTCTGACAGTTCTTCTAGAGGTGTTCCTTCCAAACCGTTCCTCCTAGGAAACGGTATGCTATCTGAAAGTCTCTGATAGCTCTTTCAAATTACTACATTCCTCTTTTTTAAGGAAAACTGTCTAAAAGTCCAATAATAACTGGTGACATATTCTAACTTATTCCTTTCAGATGGTGACTTTTCTTGTAGTTTCACCACCTTATCAGTTTGTCTGGCTATCCACCTGTACAACTTGGGAATCCATCATACTAAACTCTTCAAATGAGCAAGTCTTTTAACAATCCACCTTCCTTTAGTATGATTAAGTTCACTGGTGCCTTACTGTTGTCATCTTCCTCCTGTCTGGTCAACCACAGTCTCTAGGCTTGGGGTTGCTAGATTCTCCATTGAAATACCCTCTTCCTTCTTTCTTTTCTTTGGTATGCCCCTCGCATTGTCCATTTCTAATGACTCTGGCATGGGATTCTCCTGTTGTAAAGCCCTAAGACATGTGTTGTCCAAACTGTCAGAGGTTTCTTTTGGTTTTCTGAAGTGCCTTCAGTTTCCCTCACTATCTACCCATTGTCCATTTGAACTTACAACCAGGAAACCAAAGACCATATCACCACTGTATGTTTGTGACAGAATGTATCCTGTTTTGTCAATGACCATATACACACTCTGCCACCTGGCTCCAGTTCTGCTGTGTCTCTTGTGAATCTGTTATAGTAAAAGGCTTATCTTTTTTTGTTGGTTTCTCTGTAGTTTAACAAGGGACGCTGCCGAATATCCAGGCTTTAACAACCATGCACTTGTTGGCAAGAGTGTCTTCTTCCTCCGGCTCATCAATCTTTGTACAGAACTAGAATTTAGGTCTTGTGAGAGTATTCCTGTGATCCAGTAGTGCTGAGTATGGGTTGGCATCCACAGTTTTCACTTTTTCAACAGTTTCAGCTGCTGATTCCACATTGCTGTTGCATTGAGGATAGTCTGGTGAAGATGTTATGTGAGGAAAATCCCAGTACTTATGAACTTCTGGAACCCTCCTGAGACTAACTATGGTCTGTTATCGAAACACACAATATCCAGCATTCTGTACCGTGTAAAGTGTGACTTTATCGTTTATATGACTATTCTGGATCCTATAACTGGTAAATTGTCTATCTCCTAGAAATTGGAAAAATTGATTACAACGTGTTGGACGGCGGTTGTGCCGCCCGGTTGCGGCGGCCCATCCAGTGGGCCCAACCGCTGGGGAAGGTCCTGGACTCTTCCTCAATATAAGGGGAATTAGTGACTGGTCCGTCCCTAGACCCGGCCCTCTGGCAGGGCGGGCGAGCAAAGCAGTCCTTTGCCCCGGCCCTCTGGCAGGGCGGGCGAGCAAACAGTTCAAGAAGCCTGCTCCCTGAGCAGCAGGGCAGGCGAGCAAATAGTTCAAGCGCCCTGGTCCCTTGGGCAAGGGCAGGCAGGCAGCAAAGCAGTTCAAGCGCCCCGGTCCCTTGGGCAACGGGGCAGGCAGGCTAACAAGCAGTCTATGTGGCCTGCTCCCTGGGCAACGGGGCAGGCAACCAAGCAGTCTATGTGGCCTGCTCCCTGGGCAGCG
>ML675611.1:18315770-18421786 GCA_007922155.1 Mesoclemmys tuberculata | reverse complement strand
GGGCAGGCTGCGACGGGTGTCTCCCAGCCGTCTGGCCGGCGGTTTAGGACTCTCCCTCTCTCTCACTCGCTGGGGCAAGTGCGGGTATACGAGGGGGGAGGGGGACGCAGGCCCACCCGTCTCCACTGCGTCCCAGCCCAGGGCCCTACCAGTGGCACCGTCAGTACCACTGGTGCGGCAGGGATCCGGCCGCAACACGCCGCGGGGCCTGTGCCCCTTCTCTGGCCAGTAGGCCTGGCTGCCCCTGGGCCACTTCCTCCCCGTCCTCCCAGGAGCTGATCCCGAGCAACCCGGGGGCAGGGTGCACGGCCCACGGTTGGCGGCAGCAGGGGTAAGTCCTCAGCGTCCGGCAGCTCCTCTAGGTCCACATGTTCGCTGGGGAACCTGGCCTCTGGCAACTCCTCGAGGTCCGGTCCAGCTTCTGGTGGAGCAGCCGCCGGCAACTCCTCGGGCAGCTCCTCAAGGTCTGGCCCGGCCTCGGGCGGTTTGACCCACCAGGACGGGTCTGGTTCCTCGGGCCCGGCTGGGGTTGCAGGGAGGGGCGGCCACCCTTTAGGGCCCGTCGGCCAGTCCCAGTCTCCAGCGGCCGGAGGGCCTATCCACTTCCGGTATGTGTCCCGGGACCGGCGGGGCTTCGGCCCGGGGCGGGCGGCCAACCTTCTCTTCCCCGGCCGGAGCCCAGGGCAGCAGGTCTGCTTCCCACTGCTGCCTCCCTCTTACTGAGCTCTGGGGCTGAGCTTTTATCCTTCCCCTTCCTGGGGAAGTCCCGCCTCCCGGGGCCGGATTGGCCGTCGCCGGCGGGCCTATCCGGCCTGGCCTGCGGGGTTGACAGGCGGCCCGGCGTGCTGGCCCAATCCCGGCTTGTTGCCGGGCAGATTTACTGGGGGCCGACCGAGGTGCCCTTCTACACAATGATCATGTATCCCTTGTCTCCAAAGATAAACAAATCCACACCCACCTTTGCCCAGGTATTTCTGGAACATTGTGTTGCCAAAGGATCTCTTTAGGTTGACGGTCTTCACAGGATCTGCAAATGTCACAATTTTCCATGGATATCAGTAATTGATTCCTGGCCAGTATATAGTCTTTCTGGCTCACCTTAAGCAACCTTAAATTCCAAGATGTGACAAATGAACTTTGTGCATAATCTCATTCCTAAAAGTTTCTGGAATAACTGCTCTTTCTTTTAGGCGTATAATGCCATTCTGTAAAATAATGATGTTATCTCTTTAGGTACTTCATCTTTTGTCGCTGGCTATTCCTGTAGGATTATGAGTTTCAGTCTCTGCCACTTTCAGTCTTACTCTGTTTCTCTTTCAGCCTTTCTTCCAAAATAGGTAAGTACTGTACCATATTTATTGTCTCAGCCTCAGCCTCTGTGTATCCCTCTTTGCTGGGTTCTGGCAGGTATGCTTGGTTCAAAGTGTCTGCCAACACCAAGTATCTGCGTGGGCAATACTTGATCTGTACGTCGTACCTCTGCAATTGCATCCTCCTCCTCTGTAAGTGCTTTGGTATCTTGTGGAACGGCTTTCTCCACATGCTTTTGAAAGGTTTATGGTCAGATTGTATGTCCACAGCCCAACCATAAGTGTATTGGTGAAATTTTTCCAATCCAAAGACTGTGGCTAACCACTCTTTCAATAAGAGCATATCCTTTTTCAATCATGGACAATGTTCTGTTTGTGAATGCAACAGGCTGTCCCGCTTGCAGCATGGCAGCCTCAACACTCTTCTCAGATGCATCACATTGCAGCATCAGGGGTTCCTCTGGATTGTCATATTTCAGAATGGGAGCTTTCCCAATCATCAATCTGACTTCCTGAAATGCTTGGTCGTGTTGGTCCATTCATTCCCCCAAAATGTCTCTGTGTGTTAGCCGTCTCAGAATCTCACAGCTCTCAGAGAGACAGTTGCAAAACTTTGCTAAATAATTAATCATTCCCAGGATTCTTTGGAATCATTTAACATTGGCATTTTTCTAATCTCCCTCATTTTCTCTGGGTCTCCTTTCAGCCCCTTGGAGGTCAACAAATGTCAAATATATGGCACCTCAGTTACTCTCAACTTGAACTAGCCTAAGTTCAATTTAATATACTTTTCTCCACATCTCTTTAAAAATGTTGTATTTTTATAATGATTGTAATGATCTTGCTGTGCTTGTTTTGGATTGTCATTCTCTCTCACTATCAGTACATCATCTGGCATTGTCTGGATTCCTCTCAGGCCCTTCAATGCTTGAGTCAATCTGCTCTGGAATACCTCTGGTGTCAGAGTGATTTCCTCTGGCATCCTTAACCCTCAATATCTACCAAATGGAGTTGCAAAGATTGTCAAGTAATTGGAGTTTTCATCCAGTTCGATATGCCATAATCCATTTTTTATATCACATACTGTAAAAAGTCTCACTTTAGACAGATCTGGTAATATGTCCTCAACTGGAGGTAGAGGGAAATGGGTCCGTTTCAAAGCTTTGTTCAAAGTCTTTGGGTCTGCGCCTATTCTGTTTTCTGAATGGCTCTCTTACCACCACAAGACTGCTTAACCAGTGTGTGCTCTTCAATAATTCCACTATTCTGTAGGCGCCGCAGTTCATCTTTCAGCAGCTATAGGTATGCAATGGTACTTTTCTTTTTGACAATTTAACTGGCTTCACACTGGTGTCAATCTCTATTTTATAAATGCCATCTAGCCATCTATCTTCCTGAAACACATCTCCATACTCCTTCTGTATCACCTTTCAGTCCCAGGTAATATCATCCAAAGCATCCACCCACTATCCACTAGCATCACCCCACTATCCACTTTAATTGTGTTCTAGAACTAAACTTTTACCAGGGTCATGGCTTGGGTGGCCTTGCTGCCCAGAAGTGGTACAGCTGTCTCATCATCACAAAGTCCAGTCTGTATTTCTTTTTGTTCCTTGGATTTCTTATTTTAATTTTACATTTCACCCACAGGCTTTAACATGGTATGATTGTACAATGTTAACAGCTGCTTAGTCTCTTCCAACCATATGTCTGGGTTCAGCATCCTGATGGGGATAATGTTACAACTTGCCCTACAATCTAATTGAAATTGTATCACTTTCTTCCCATGTAACATGTCTGCATGTTTCTGTTGCTTACTAGGGTCTTCTTGCACTGCTTTTACAGTTTATTAGCTCATATTCCTCATATGTGCCCTCATATACACTGTTGCTCTCTTTAGTTACTGCGTGTACCTTGGGTTTGTTTTTCTTCTCTCTGGACAAAGAGTATTTTGGCTGCAAAATAATTAAATTTGTCACAGTTATGGCATTTTTTCCATAAGCTGGACACTTTTCCTTCTGTCTTACATGTTTTCCTCCACAGTATTTGCATGTCTCTGTACCACTGTTGACGTACTATCTACAGATTATGTATCTGGTTTTATTTTCTCATTTTTACTCATTGCATGGACAGTTTCTGCTGCATGACCTACCAGAGTTCCAATCCCTTCTTTGGTTAGCTTTGCAGCCATGCAGGTCTCCAAGCTTTTTCCCAAAGTTAAGTCAGCTTCTCTCAGCAACTGCTCTCGTTCTTGTGAGTCTCATGGTTCCACACATTATCCGGTCTCTTATGAATGCATCTTTAATACTTTCAAAATTGAAACTGGCTGCTAGCACTTTTAAATCGGCACTGTACTTGTCAATATCCTCCCTAGCTATTTGATCCTGCATAAAGAAATTATATCCTTCCCTCATTTCATTCTTCCTGGGGTTACAGTGAGTATTAAAACAGCTCATTATTGCTTCTAACGTGCATTGAGCTTGGAGAATTTCCGCATACAGAGTCTCACTTATCTCTCTCCCTTTTCTCAATCATGCAACAAAACAGTTATTTTCCAGCATCCTCTTTATCTGCCACAGCAATATCTACATAGAGGTTAAATTCCTCTTTCCTACTCTTTCATGCCTGAATGAAATTTTTGGCTTGCAGGTTTAATGTCCCTCCATTTTCTGTTATCAGCCTTGTCTTGTAAAGCACAGTGTACTCACAGAAGTATTCTGCTCTCTGCAGAGCAGCTGCGAATGGTCTCTTCTGCTATCTAGGATCTGATTGCCACTGCCACCATGTTTTATGCTCCATTGTGTTCAGATCTGCCATATAAGGTCTCACTGTGACACAAGGGTAATTAATGAGCTCCCGCTTTATTGTGACTGTCTAAAATGTGGCTTCTTCAGCCTCACGGTTTCTCATTGTTTGCACGAATTTAAGCTTGAATGTTTTGGGAGGGACACGTTAAAGATGCATGAAAGAAAGGTGTGCGTGATCCCCTCCCCACCCCCAGATGTCTCAGGGTGCCTCTGGCGGGGATGCCCAGCAGCGAGGAGGCAGCAGCTCCCTTTGGCAGTGGCAGTCTCCATGTCCCTGCAGCCCAGGAAGGGAGGAAGCAGCAGGGCGGCTGGCTGCTGGCTGAGCTCCTCCTCCACCCACCCCTGCAGCTGCTGCTGCTTCTACTCGCCTCCTGCTGGAGATCCAGCCCTGCTGCCTGCTTTGCAGACCAACCCGCTGAGGTGAATCAGGGGGTGGAGGCAGAGGCAAGGTGTGGAACTCCAGCCGCAGGTTACAGCTGTAGGGGCGGGGGATGGAAGGAACTCAGCCAGCAGCCAATTGCCCTGTTGCTTCCTCCCTCGCTGGGTTGTGGAGAGCCACAGAGATTTCGGGGATGAGGAGGCCTGCCCCTGCTTGCTCCCCCTCTGCCTCTGAAGACAGCTCACGAGGAGATGTTCCTTCCAAATACCTCCCCTTAGGAAACTCTATGTTGCCTGAAAGCGTCTGCTAACATTTTCATAGTGGACCAGGGTTCTTCCTCTGGGGCATTGTGGCTCTGCACCATTTCAAAAGCAGGGCTGTGTTTACTTGACACAGTCAAGCTTACAGGAGTCTTTCACTGACTTCACTGGGCTTTGGACCAGGCCCATAGTGAACAATTTTGTTGGACTTTGTTACCCCAGTAAGGGAAAAATTCAACTGGTGGCCTGGTTGGAGAACCAAGTTTGTATCTACTGGAAGAGGGACTTCCACAGCATCGGCATGATTTCTGCAAGGGACTCCAGAGACAAGAACCAATTGACCTAACCACTAGGCAACACCACTGGTACGCCCAGGCCTGCCACAATCACTTACCCAAAGGAAGGAAAATACCAGCATTACAAGATTACAACATGACCAGGACAAGATACATTGATTATTATTATAGTCCTGTACAACAGGCAGTTCTTATTAGTAGTGGATTCAGACTCTACAGTGTAAAAATGTTAATGAAACCAATTCGTCCAGTAAAATGTATGAAAGACAACTCACATCTAAGGACACGTCAAGGATTTATTCTGACAGGATTCCACCTGTAACTTCAGTGCAAATACTGTCTAATGCAAGGTGGGTGGCCCATAAAGCTGTAACCAATCTATAATCTGGGTATACAGGAGTAAAACCCACCCAAAACCTAGATGATTTCAATGCTCATGACAATGGTGCTTCTGTGTTGGCTCATTCTCCTGTCAAGGCACATGGCATGGGTAGCTTTTCTGGATTGTCACATGCGCTTGGACTATGGCTCAACTGGAAACAAAAAAAAAAAAAAAAAAAAGAGGTGCTTCTCCTTCATTGCAATGTCTATGCCTGGCACCTTTGGAATTACAGCTGCTTCCTTCTGGAAGGCCAGCATGTGGAAACTGCAGCATTGCCATGAATCTGGCCTTCAGATAGGGAAGGGAGAGAGTTGTTTGCACTTACAGCACAGGAACGAGGGGAAGACAAATTCTGATATGAGTGACATTGGTGCAAGTCCAAGTAACTTCAAGTCAGTGGAATTACTTCACATTTTCTTTGGTGAAACTGAAATTAAAAGAATTGGCCCTGTGTGTGTGTTCACATTATAAAAGAAAACTGCTTCTCTTGCTTGCATGGTGTAAATCCTCTGAATTACTCCATTATAAATCTGATGTGAGAGGAGAGTCAAGGCCTAAGTTTTCAATTGTAAAAAAAAACTGGTTCCCTCTCAGAAGCAAATCTACAAAGACAGCAGCAATGTTGTGTGGCAGATTTCATGGGCACCACATGATAGCATCTTGGAAAATCTGCACGTTTATGATAGTTCTAACTTGATGGAGTTGTCCTGCAGAGGTGGGCAAATGATTCAGAAGAACACAAATACTCTAAATCCATCTGTATCTGACCTGTTTGAGTCTATAGAATCAATCTAAAAACATGTGGGTTCCCCATTGTCAGACTAAGCAGCATGATTCTGTCATGCAATATAACCAGGTGTGTTTGCACCGATGAATCATCTCATCACATCAACAATCCAGCAGAGCACTGTGCTCCGGGAGCGTATCCAAGAGAACCCTGCTTCGTGGGATATCTGCAGGCTTTCCTCTTCTCCTGTTTCTCATAAGAGAGGCTTCCAGAGTATGTGGCATCTGCGTGAGGATCCCTATGTCATCACATCAGCAGGAATTTGAACCTGAACTTATTTGAGTTCTCCTGGCACCTTTGCTCCAATCAGTGTATGAATATCCATCTTCACATAAAGAACCTAAGTTTGTTTAATATATTGTCTAGTGTTCAGTTCAGCTCTTATGGTAAAACCTGCCCTGTATCCTATTGCAAAAAGTACTTTTATGCATGCATGGGCAACATAGCATTTAATTCTGCATATCAATGCAGTTTGTAGGCTAAAATAGAACCTTCACATGAACACGGTTCTTTCCTGCCTGGAATATACAGAAAGGCCATTCTCAAATTTCAAGGGATGATCAAAAATGTTCCCAGTCTTTTGCAGAAACTGTAAAGCAGGCTCTGAATGTGTAACCCGTGGGATTTTGCTGATGGATTGTGTAATGCAATATTTTTGCATTCCTAGGTATGACTCACCATCACCGCAGCATTAATGGGTCACATCTGTGAAAGGCAAAAAGTTGTGGTTGAAATAAAAGTGCTTTTTAAAGAAAGTTGTAGTGGCAATCCCCCTCAGGTTAGTCAAATTCAAACTGAAATCAGTGCTTTCAGACTGATGTTTGCCTGCTTTACAAAACCACAACAGTTTGGCACCATTTCATGGATTCTGTTCAGGAAAGCTTAGAGTCTGAAATTCAGTCAGCACTGAAGTGCTTTGGCAGAGCTGATCCAGCAGATTATATTCGTAGACATTTTAGGCACAAGCCCCTGAAGGGCACAGATGCTGGTCCACAACAGGCGAGCCTATTCAGAAGAAAGGTCAATCTGCTAATGGAAGCCCCATAACAAAAAAAAAAAAAAAGCTTCCTGGTGGCATGATGCAACGCTGCACAGAGGAGGGAAAAACTTGCTCATGCAAATAAGCTCCCCACTTCCTGCCCACCACAGGTTCTGGTTCTCCTTAGGAATCAGTGTCTCCACTCACAGACACAAAGCCCATGGAGTAATTGTCAAATTAGAGCTGAATTAGCCAGCCCTGGACTGTGCTTGGTGCTGGATGGAACCGAGGCAGCCTTGGGGCTCACTTTTAAAATAAATAACACCTGAGAAAACAGAGCTGCTTGTCAGTGACTTCACTAGGTCCATCTCCCCTCCTTGTATTTGCATCACTAGATGACTCTCCAGGTCTGATAGCTCTCCACCCTGTTGTTGGGAGCGTCCCTCCTTCCTAATCACCTTCCTTTAAAGAAAGTGGAGGGGGGTAGTTTTAAGGCCGAGTGGCCTTCTGAACAGAATGAAACAGTTGGCTCCTTCAGTATTCTTACCTGATGTTTAGTCAACTGGAGAAAGACCCATCCTTCAGTTTCACCAACTTCAACCCCAAGAGTCTGGGTAGAATCACAAACTTCGAGCAGTAGAAGGATGATTACATACTATTTCCCACTCTCAGTTATTATCTGCTTTGCATTTACCCCCAGGAGCCCCAAACAAGATCATGACCCCATTGTGCCAGGCACTGTACAGACACTTGGTAAGAGACAGCTGCTGCTCTGAAAAGCCTGCAATCTAAACAGACACGGTGGGGGAGATGGAGAGGCACAGACACTGGTCCAAGATGAGAGGCAGAGCTGGGAATGGAACCCAGGCTGCTTCTAAAATTTAGACGCAGGCTCTGTGACTGCAAATTTTCCATGAGCTCCCAGTTATGGAGACTAATTTTGGCTCCATCTGCCTTGTGTGAAGACCCACAGAACTCACTAAATGGTGGTTAGCCCTGTGCACTCAGATGAGGTCACACCATCTTTACCCCCAGCACTTAACATACACAGGGCAGCTTTCTTTTCGCATGTAAAGGATAAAATAAAGATGCAGCCATTGTCTTTTGCACAGGAAAGAAAAGGTGGCCACAGCCATATTACTGGGGATTCAATCAACAAGTGATTTCTAATCACCTAGCAAGGAAGCTAAAACAAATACAAGCAAATGGGAACACATCCTATCTCCGCACACAGCCTGAGTGTCAGTGGCTGGTCTGTGCACTGAGCAGTGGTTCAGGAACTGGAGATGTATTGTCTCTCTCTCTCCAGGCTACAGAATGGCAACAGTACTATTAAGTCATCGTGATTACACCAATCTCAAATTGTTCTTGAGGTGCAGCTGCAGTAATCTCTAATGTGGCTGCACCCTCTCCAGATGGATTGGCCGATCCAGCTGGGGTCCATCCCACCCCCAAATCATTATTGTGTGTTGGAATGCAGGGATTCCCCTCTGGTATCAGGCTCTATTGTATTCAGGGCTGCTGCCTCCAGATCCTGCATTCAGGGGCTGTTCATTTTCTTTCCAGATCTTGGTCCGCACAGAGTGGAACACGGTAGGCGGAGGAGTTGAACCATGGTGTTCAGCGGCTTTCTTTCATCAGGAAAGGACATATGTGGTAAGATAAGCACCTCCCTGTGCATGAGATGTACCCATGTAGTGCAACCCGTCCGGCCAGCCAAACACAGATGCATGCATGTGTGTTAGCTGTGCTCACTATTTTAAAAATGCTGCTATTTCAACACACATTTAATTTTTTTAAAAAGCCGAGTGCGAGCAGATATTCTGCTTGTGTGCATTTATTTTGGAGCATAAAAACATTTATGCAAATATGCATGCAAATTAGCAGCGGCCCCTAGGCTCTTGGCAAGTTGCCAGTGCAGCCTTCAGCACAGGGAAGTTTGGGTCCCCCCTGCTCAAAAGCAGTACAAAGCACTTGCTTCTCCCCCCTCAGGCAGTGCTGCCAGCAAGTGCAGGGAGCAACGGCTTGATCCCCAGCCCGAACTCTGGGCTCAGCGTGGCAGCTCATCTCATTGTCTCTCTCACCTCTGGGCCAGCCCCAGATGGATGTTTAATCCTTTCCCAAATTTCAAAATCCATGGAATTTTACAGGCTTTTAAATTCTGGATTTTCTTTATTTCCCAACTTAATTCCTTCAAACGGCAGCTCAGCCTTGAACAAACAAGAGGCTGATCATTAAGATGGATTTGAATCATGAACGGAAGGACTGTCTTGTGGTTAAGGCACTGGACAGGGATCAACTCTATTATTTTCTATTATTTGTATTATCGTAGCACCAGTCCTGGGCCAGGACCCCATTGCGCTAGGTGCTGTACAAACACAGAACAAAAAGACAGTACTGCCCTGAAGAGCTTTAGGTTCAGTTTCCAAGTCCACCACAGACGACTTGAGTCCCCGTGAGCAAGTTAAAACCTCTCCGTCACTCAATTCCCCGCTCCCCCTGTAAACTGGAGATAATACCCTGTCCTACGTTTGGGTCCCAATTCAGCAAAGCACTTAAACTCATGCTTAGTTCGTACTGTAGTCAATGGGATTACTCACATGCTTAAAATTAAGCACATGCTTAAATTACCTTGCTGATCTGAACCTTAGTCTGTCTCGCATGTTTAAACAGTCCCTACTGCAAAGACCTTTGTGTGTGTGATGTGTTTGTACAGTGCCTAGCATCTAGTAGCTAACAAAAGGCAAATCTTTAATAATAACTAAACTATGGGATCTGACCTCTACTGCTTGGACCAATAAAGAGAAAACAGAAAGAAACCACAAAACTAATAAAGCACGCCCTTTGATGGTACCTGTAATATTGACACAAAAAAGACCTTATAATTAAAACATGATCATATATTGTTTAGCAGCTTCATGTCAAACCAGTCATTGTTCCAGTCATGTTTTTAGCAGCCTGCATTCGTCAAATAATAAAGAGAGGAGTTTTTCTATTTCCCCCTTTCATATTCGTCACTCTCCAATAAATAGTATTGTAAACAATTAATATCCCCATTAGCCTGAGTTTTGAGTCACTCCAGCAGCTGCCTCTTCACAGGTTTCCCAAGCCTGCTGCAGGGGCCAATCAGATCATATAAATGTGCATACTAACAAAGATTCATTAAGTGACTCTCTTTGCAAGCCTTTGGGAAAGAAGCAAAGCCGAGTTGCCACTTAGAAGTAAACATACTGTGCTCTTTTGCTAAATATGACATAATATGGAAATCAACGGCCTTTTAATAATCGACATTTAAGATGCAAATGTATCTATTTTATCAGAAAGTCTAATGTATGACTAAAGATTACAAATTGTTTTATTACTTCTTGATTGCTGTTGGCAGGGGGAAAATTACCATGCTAACGGCCTTGTTGAGGGAAAACAATATAACTGAATACTGACATGATGAAGTTACGAAGTTTAGCAAGATTAAGTTGCATAGAGAAAGGTTCAGTTAAAGTATAGATTCATTAATGACCCGAAAGGTAACTGAGCAGCCACCATATTGTTTAAAGAGAATAGAATCCCACTAGCACCCTTCTAAATGCAGTCTCCAATTTCCAGGCTTTGCAACTGTTTTGTGCTTTGAAGGGAAATGACTCCAGGCCTCTGCTCGAATCACAGGATCAGCTTATTTGACTTTCAGCCCGTTATATAAAATGATAGTCCTAGAGGGGCAACCTCTGACAGCAAGGAAGCCGGTTTAAAGCTGCCAGAGCCCACCGGAGACATTTACATTTGAAATGCAAGAAATTTAGACTGACAGTTTAGCTCTCCCGTCCCCTCCTCCACCCCACCCAATCATACTGGTTGCTAAAATGGCAGGATAATTACCCTTTCAGCATGGATTATTTGGACAGTAAGTGGCCCCAAACTGTCTTGACTCTGATATTACAGAGAGAGGATGCAAATGTTTATCTAAGGGGATAGATAATAAATAAATAAATAGACAGGAGTGAGGCTATGACTGTATGGCTTTTTGGTTGCTTGGTAATAAGTGACTGTGTCTTGTCTCGCTAATTAGTGTCTAATAGCCGCATACACTGGGATGTAGTATCAAAAGGGGAGGAAGGACTGGGTTTAATTTAGCTATGAGGGACTGCATCTGTTTTCACAGCCATGGCAGGATTATAATTGTTTCTAGACAACAGGAGGTCACATGAGTATAGGCTTTTTAATTATGACTGAAATTTCTTTGCAACCTTGGGAAATAATGTAATTTCAATTTTTTTTTTTTTTGGCTAGACTTTAACCTCCATCCATCCCAGTCTCTTCCAGCATTTTTATTTGCAACAAAACCCCTTCTACTTTCTAAATAAAAGGCAGATTTTCCTTGTTTCAGAGCAGTTGCCTTTCGCCCTTCTTTTTAGTACAATAATTGCACAGTTCCATTTTGAAAGTTAAAGCAGGTTTCAGTATTAAAGCAAACATCTCTGGAGACATTATCCCTGATGTTGTTCAAATACTCCTCTTTAACATTCTTGTTCATTGAATAAATCCACACAAATTGCCCTGTGTTTCCATATGGGTTCCTTCATCATCTGTGCTCATGTACTGTATTGCCAACCTCAGACATTCAAAAATTATGAGTCAGGCCCTAAATAGAGGAGGAAGGATGGTCCAGTGATTACAGCGCTAGCCTGGGGCCTGAGAGACCTGGTTTCAATTAGGGCTCTGAGAGACATAGCTTAGGACAGGAAGGGATGTCCTGTGTCATTGAGTGCAGTCCCCCACTACCGTAGGCAGCCCTGTCATTTAATCTTGTTTATAAATTTATCAAGCTCCATCTTCAATCCAGTTCAGTTTCTTGACCCATTACTCCCATTGGGACGCTGTTCCTGAGCCTCACTTTCCTGGTGAGAAATCTTCTTCTAATTTCCAGCTTAAATTTACTCATGGTCAGTTTATACCCATTTGCGACAACATTGTCCCTTAGCTGCAATAGTTCTTCCCCCACCTTGGTTTTTACCTTCCTGATATACTTATAGGGAGCAATCATTTCCTCTCTCAGCCTTCATTCTTCTAAGGTGAACAAGCCAACCTCTTTTAGTCTCCTTTCATAAATTAGGCCCCCATTCCTCTGAGCATCCTAGTAGCCCAGCTCTGCATCTATTCCAGTTTGAAGCCACAGAGACTTCCTATGTGACCCTAGGCAAGTCACTTAGGCCCAGATTCTCAAAGGTACATAGGTGTCTGAACACTTTTAAGGATCTGGACCTTAGTGCCTCTATGCCTCAGCTCCCATTTGTAACAATTATCCCCATTTACTTCTTTAGGTCATGAGGGGTGCTCTGAAAATAAATACATTAAAATTGTGAGGTGGGAGCCACAAACGTACATAAGATCGATTAAAAAAAGAAATCATGATTGGCTTAAAAAGATCAACTTTAAAACAAATAATAATGTATTTTGGTTTCTTTTTCTCTGTTTCAGTTTTTTTAATCTTTAGGGTTCACAGGGGTCATTTTTGCAATCTTTTCTCCACAACCATGAGGGCTAGAAACTTACTTAAAAAAATGGGAAGCTGAGATTGTGACCGCTTGTCTCCAGCAGTTGGGGAATTTAAGTAAAACTTCCAATATCACGAGATTTGCAAGAGCTGAAAACCTTGTATGTATATCCTGGGCCTGATTTCATCACTGGATTATTCTAGTTTTATGACAGTGTAGCTCCTCCGAAACATATAACACTGGAGTAATGCAGTATAAAGCAGGCCCTATTCATTTTATAGGTTGTACTGTTTACTGCTTGTCACACTCCAATTATACTGTGTATGTGTGCGTGTGTATACACACACACACACACACACACAAAAGGCACCCCCTTAAATGATAAGCAGCTGATAATTGGTTCAAAAAAATGAGTCTTCAGTCCTCTAAAAATATTCACAGTGTTATCACGAGGGAGAAAGTAAATGAGGAATTCTAGCCAGGTAACTCAGATCAAGTTGTGTAAATGCGATATGTGTGAGTGCACCTCTAACAGGCGGACATATTCATGTCACGTGGAAGCTCACGTGCCCAAAATAACAAAACTCTGCCAACTTTTTAATCATAGCAACTTTAAGTGGGAGGGTCCTGCTCATCAAACTGTAGCGTGCATTGGCTCAAATACTGTATTTGTATGAAAACAACATCACTTGCACTTTTCCATCACCTCAGCCTGCTCTATCCTATAACACAAATGACTTGGCTCTGATTATGCAAAGTTGGGTTTTAAAGTATGTACCATGCTGGTTGACTAATGAAAAGATTTATTTGTGAATAATTACATCTATGGAGAAATGCCAACACTGGCAACGAATTTTATTTGTCCATCTGCAGAGCTGGTCAAATAATGAAAAAAATTAACACATAAATAAATAATTATTCCGTGAGAGAAAGGTGAACATTTGCAATGAGTGTTATTTTCAACAAATTAGTCAGTGTTGGTTTGGAGAAGGCCAAGGTGAAGTAGTTTGCTATTCCTGTAAGAGTCAGGCAGGATGGGACTCTTCTCCAGGATATAAAATGAGGGTGAGAAGGAAAGAAAATGTGAGGCAAGTTCCTGTGATGGAAAGATCTGCAGACACCAATAAGTTTCTAGGGACCTAGTACAAGAACCCAGCTTGGGATGTATAAGCTGTGCCTGATTTTCTTCTGCTGTTTCTAATAAACTGGGATTTGCCTTTCTATCTCTTGAGGCCGTGCTGTCTTAGGCTGTGAGCTCTGTGATCCAGATGATCCTGCATCACGGAGCATACAAAAATCTTACAAATGACTTTGATTCAGAAATCTGTTTTATTTAAATCAGCCAATGCACTGTGCCTAACTGATGAAACACAAAGCCTAGTAAAAACAAAAATCCTCATAATCGCAGAGTGGCCATCAATTCCATTTGTCCAATGGGATACAAATAACATTTTCAGGGATGGAAAGGTACCATTAGATGGTCCGGTCATTGGCATTTGAAGTGATACACCAGATGGTTTCGGTGAATCATTCCAGGTCTACATCTTGTTCTTCTGGAGCTCTTTGTGAGTATTCAGTATTAAAAATTAAATCAGTTTTGACTGCATGTGTAGGATACGCTACAATACTGTTTCTGTCTCAAAGGAATGTAAATCTGACACTCGGGTTTACGTGCGCGCACACACACACGCACACACACAATTTAAAAGAACATTGAGGTTGCAAAATCAAAAGCCCGAAGGCACCTATGCAATCTTCATTCAACCTGTGTGTAATGTACCTTTTGATTACATCATCATATACCATTTTTGTCCAGGATACCTTCCTCCCACTTTCTGACTCCTGTGATACTATCTCTCCTCTTGCCCCTGGCTCCTGCTTCTTTTCCCTGCCCTGCCTCATATCTTTGGCTCCCAACTTTTCCCCCTTGCTCTGCATCTATTTTTCCTTCCCTTCTTTGAGCATATGGGCATTGGAAGACTGAGGGACAGTTTAAGGCCCAGATGCTCAAAGGTATTCAGGCACCTAATTCTCATAGGTGGTCCCCTAAATACTTTTGACTCTCAAGGCCTTAAACTATCCCTCAATCTTCCATCTGTGAAAGAAGGATAATCTGAGTTCCTCTCTCTCTCTTTGCCTTGACTGCTTAAATCGTAAAGTCTTTGGAGGGCAAGTCTCTGCCTTGTGCATGTACAATGCGCAGAAAAATGGGGCTCCACGTTTGAATGTGTGTTACGGTAACACACAAACGATGGAGTGAATTTCATTACAAAGGTGCAGGAGTATTCGAAATATCTTCTGCAATATTTGCCCAGCCCTCATCTTCCCCTTCTATTGTAAGTTGGTTCTAAGTTGCATCTTTATGCATCAATTTTGCCTTCCCATTTACAGCTGTCACCAGTCGACAACTGTCGGGGTGGGCTGGGGGCAGCCTGTGTGCACGGGCCAGCTACTAAATTGCAGTCAGGAGATGAGTAGCAGGGTCAGGATGGAGCTGAGCCAGAATGCCAATAAGTCAGGGTCAGGCACAAATTGCAAGCTGCAGAACTGGGGTCAAGCCAAGTCCGGATATCAGGAAGTCTGGCACCAGGTGATAGAAAGCATGCAAATAAAGTCAGGGACAAACCAGGGTCAGAAGCCAGCATCTATCAACATCTGTAGCAGAAGCAAACAGAGATCCTGCACTGTTGCTCTCATAGCTCCGCAGGATGGCTTCCTGATGTAAGCAGGGTCTGCATGAGATCTCCCCTGACATTTAGTGATGAGCTGGGTAAGAGAACGTCAGGATACGACCTTGTTTGCCTGGGCACACCCACTCTGCGAGCAGCATGATGGATCTGCTTCACCCAAATGATCACGTTCGGCAGATGTTGGATCGCAAGTCACTTTGTTATTGGGTGCAGGGGTAATAAAGTGTTGTTACCCTTTGTGTGAATCAAGGGCGGCAGAACTTGATGGCATACCATGATGCGGGGTCCGCCTCAACTGAAATGTGCTTGTGAATCAGGGAGTAGAGATCTTCCTAAGGGCTCTAGACACCATTTGACACCCCCCCACCTCTGGCCACTGTGTACTGACAGAACTGATTACGTCTCATTGAGAGTGTTTTGTTGCGGATCACTAGAGCCAAAATCACTGAAACCCAGGTCTAACCATTAGACCTGCTGTGAGACAGCCTTTGATGAGACAGACTGCCTCGCCTCCACTATCAGTGAAGCTCCTCCACGAACAGCTGAAATCCATGCGAGCCAAAGTCATTAAAAGCTGTATTAAACAGTGGGACTTCAAGACATCCCGAATGGAGCAGCTGACAGAACGCGGTGAGTGGACCATGACAGCGGAGCAGCTAAAGGAGGTGCTTTCTCCTCCCGCACCATACGATAGGACCTCTGAACTCTGGATCTCCACTGATCAAGGACAACCACTGTGAGTGGGGTGCAGAGAACGGAGAGGCACATTAAAATAACTTTTGGTTGTTGGACTTTCTCACTGCAAGATGAGAACCTGAGGCAAAGGACACTGCCCAACATACTCTGGGGTGGGTGTTTTCCTCATGGGTTTATGCTTATGACTCCTGCTTGGGGGATTTTCCCAAGCCAGTGCTGGGTTACTTTCCCTTTTCTATGAAAAGTGTTTTTCTACACACAGACTGAGCGTTTGCTTGAGGGGAAGTACTCTCTTTTAGAAGTGCCAAGGGGGTGCTTTGTAATTTTTCCAGGTCACTAGGTGGGTCTCAAGCCTGTTTTATGTTGTATTTTTAAATAGGAACCCCCAGTCATCGAACCCAGCCTTGTTACTGCAGATTCCACCTGAGGGAAGGATTACGCTGGTTTAAATGCTAGCATCGACCAATCAGTGGAGTGCAAGGGGCTGACACTCATGTCCTGTTGCGTGGGACATCCTGCAAAGTCCTCCAGAAAATCCATCCAACCTAATCTTCCTGTGGTGATGTGGCTGCTTCAGTAGCTCTGAATTCTCTAGCGTCTAAGGTTCTAGGCTCCCAGGTTCTTACTTCCAGTAAAATTAAACAATAAGGACTCTTGCATCACCCATTTTGCAGCAATGTGAAAACAATCATACACTGGATGAGTAGTGACAGTGTGTTATCAACATAAACAAAGGAATTGTATTCAGCAGTGGTAGCATGTACACATTGGAACTGGAAGGTCCCTGGGTGGCTCTACTGTATATGCAGCTATGTAAGGCTATAAGAAGTCTCCATTAACTAAAACTCTGCTCTTTGTTATCCAAATAAGCAGTGAACCAATTGAAAGCAATGCCAGGGTCTCCAACATAACTCTCAAGACATTCCAATGAGACTGCATGGTCATCAGAAACTCGCTCACTTATTTTATCTGTCCTAGGTTTTTCTAAGATACCTCTCACATTGGTATAAAAATGCTGAGAATACATAGTAAAAAGATACTCATCTAGATATTGCTGCTCAAAAGAGAATCTGGGGGAACTACTGTCATCCTATGAAATGCACAAAAATAATTAAAAAGCTATTATAAATAGGAAGGAAATTCAGGTGGCTTGAAACTATTCAGTCCAGAATCTATGGGAAAGGGGCAGACTTGAAACTGCCCTATAATTATAATTTCAATTATAATGTATTTGATGTATCTAAAAGCTTCCAGATGCAGGTTCTTTTAAGCGTAGCTTTAAAAAGGCAAAGACAAGTTTAAAAGATATGAGAATCATGCCAGAGGAGAGACATTTACTTGTTATTAGAGCTGGTTGAAACTCAGAATTTTGGTTCTTCGGGAAATTCTGACATTTCAAAACTTGTTTACATTCCAAATCAGAACAGATCCAAAGAAAATTCAGAATTTCCCATGAAAGTAAATGTATTTTAAAATCTTCATTTTGATTGAATTAAAATGTTCTGTTTTCATTAAATCGAAATGTCATGTTCTGATTTTGACTTTTTAAAATATACATACATTAAAAATACATCAAAATACAATTTTGAAATGAAAGGCCATTGAGAAATAAATATTAAAACATTCTTTTCAGATAAGCTAGAACTGGAATGTTTTGAGATTACTGAAGGTGTAAACCTGCCCTTAGAAAGTTTTTATTTCAATTACATGCCATTTCCCAATGGAAAAAAATGTTTCATCACAAAATTTTCAATTAGCTCTATTTGTAATCTAGTATATAATGGGACCAGTGAATCTTTAGCAAAATTTTCAAATTTGTGTGCCTAAAATTAGACATCTATATTACCTAAAAGAGTGGCCTGTTTTATGGGGAGCTAAGGACTGACTTTCTTGAGCAGATTAAAATATTAGCCACCCATATTTTTCTTTGGGATGTTCTTTCTTGCTCATGACTTGATGTCACACATGTTTATTTTACTTATTAGCAAATGCTAACTAGAAGAACCCGAGTTTGCTAAAAGTTTCTGATTTATTTAGAAGGATGATGGGCATCTAATGGGCCACACATAGGAAAAACAGCTTTATAAATTACAAGTCTCTTGTGGATGACTTCTGGAAAAATGGGTTGGGAAAACACTGATATTGGTGCCTTTGGGGGATGAAGTTCACCCTGGTATAAAGGTTGAGCACAGTGGTGCCCTCAGTGTGGGCAGGATGGCTTGATGGTTAATATGGCAATTTAGGAGACTGTTTTTCAAGTCCCTGTTCTTCCACAGACTTTGTGTATGACTTGGGCAAATCACTTAGTCTCCCTCTATGCTTCCATTCTCCACCTATAAAATAGGGATAATTGTACTTCCCTTCCTGCTAGTGCTGTTTTGAGGGTAAATATATCAAATATTGCAAAGTATTATAGTAATGGATAGAAGGACGAAAATTATCCCTGGGGATTAAAAACATCCCCAGTTCCTGTGACAGCTGTGGAAACTATACAGTACACTTAGATTTTTCTATTATGCAAACTACTATTAGGGTAGAAGAAGCTGTACAGTGGATAGACACAGATAGTCTCTGTTCCCATGCAAGTTTTTTATTTTGACCCATTCTAGTTTTATACGTACTGATCGCTTTGGAGTAAGGAAGTAAAATAATTTATTTTGTTGCTAACATACTACGATACCCCAACTCTGCCGAGTTTTTAGAATTTACTGCCAGGAAACTTCACAGAAACAGTGAATTGTGAGCACATGTTGCAGATTATTAATAGAACACACATTTGAAATCATTGTTGTATTTATAAATGGTCCTCACTGTGAACATTCCCAGGGATTGAACCCAGGACCTCAAGAGGCAACCCATGAGTTCCTCCATAGCCTGAATTAAAATATTAAGCCCCGTATCTAGGAGCTATAACAGATTCAATATCCTCTATGGATCAGGACCAACAGGGAGATACAGAATATAGACTTATCAATGACTTACATTTGCACTTGAAAATCTGATTCAGGAACAGAAATTTATCAGCTGAGACATGTGCCAACCAAAAGAGCTTGAATATTAAATACAATGAACTACTCGTGAACAAACAAAAATTATTCACAGGTAGTATTTTGTGTGTATTCAAATGAGAAATACAAGAAAATCACAAATAAATTCCTGGAGAATTTATTCACCCAGCTCAAGATGAGAAATTAGAGCATTATTTTTCTTGTGGTTCCCTAATAAATGCAGTTTCCTGACATCTGTCCTGAATTTTTCCCCATGAAGAACAGAGCTAATTCCTGAGTTATTTACAAGTATACGTGGAAATATTTTTTGCACAACTCCAAGATGCATACTGTGGACAGTAAGCCAAACTACAGGGTCCAGTAATTCACAGATCCTGTCCTGAGAATCTGTCACAGCTATTCTGAACAGATGTTCTATATAACACAGTATCTGGTCATAAAATGTGTATTCTTTAAATCACAGCCCTTTATCTTTTATAACACTGTTTCATGCAGTGTAGACTAGAGCAATGCACAGTAAATTCAGACAGCAAGAACATGATAGACGTTTCAGGTCATAGTTAGAGTTTATAGTTTTAATGAAAGAAGGTAATTCAAATCACTCACATTTTAAATTTGCAAACACCGCATTCTCAGTAGTGTACATATTTATTTAATTTGTACTATCCCATGTCCACCATGACAATAGCCGGACCCTTTCAGAAACTTGAAAAACCAACTACAAAACAAAGCATTCTCAGTTATTACCATCTCTCATCCACTGACAGTGAGTAAGTACCCAGCTATTGACCCAAATTAGCGAATAATACAGATTAGATATATTTTGCATTGGATCCAAAAGGCCAGAAGCCTTGTATTGTTTGCATAAACACCAGGGCTCTTTCTATAGAAGAATGATTACATGAGGAGACTAAACATAGACAAACTAGATCAAATGGATTAAAGAGTACAGCCTTCTCCTGCGTGATCTATTGGTCTCAGCCTGATTCAATTCAATCTTGACAACTAGCTTCAGGAGATCTATTTGCCACATCCACTCCTAGCTGTTTGATTTGGGTTTCACTTGGTAGACTCATTGGTCCTGCATTGTCCATCCTCTTGAATGGCCTCCTTCTACATTAATATCTTTTTTAGCGCACTCAAGTTCCAAACCTATGGGTGAGCTACAGGCATATCTGGAAGATACACTTTCCAGAGAAAAATGAGGAAAAAAATATAACAGTGTCCACCAATGAGTGAGGAAATCCAGAGATGAGCACCCTATCAGAACCTAGATTGGAAAACTGATTTATAAAAGTAAAGGCTGGTATCTAAATTTTTAACCTGCCCTTTATCTAAAGGCCCACTGAGTTTTCTGGGCCAGGTCTTCTAGCATCTATGTATAAATAGGTCTTTCCAACTGTCAGGGACCAATGAGGACCGTCACTTAAATTTAACAAACTGGTCATGACTTTACTATACCTTAACAAAAACATAATAAAAGCAATCTATCCGGACAGCAGTGGAAGGGGGAAAGCAGTCCTTTGAGCTCTCACTGGCTTCCCCTTCCCCTTCAATGCTGAAATCCAGAGCAGCTTGACTGTCTAAGGCCCAAACCTCCCACTTCAACTCAATGCGCTTAGAAGCCCCACTCAATTCCACAGTCTATGGCCACATGAAGGCAAAAGGAAACTCTGAAGTTTATCATGACAGCTCAAGCATCCTTGCATGTCTAAGGCACTTCAGCATAGGTGGAGTTGATAGCTAATTCTCAGGAAAAGACATAGCTCCATCTTGCAATCTCTATGGAGTTGGGAGACCCAGGCTGTCATCCTCCAACAATTCTCACCTCAACCCAATGCCCACTGCCTGGATAAAGTACCCAAAGATATGATGCTGTGAAAGAAGCAAACTGTAAATGATAATTAACGGTGGCATCTTCACACGTATACTGAGTCATATGTACTGTTCTGTCACTTCAAAGTCTACAGGCTACCAGTGCAGGCAACGAATCGCAAAACCCCATGATTATCTGACACACAACATGTGGCTGGGATAGACCACACTGCGAATGACAAACTCAGGGCAGACTGCATGAAATAGGGCAAATAATCCCCCAAACTAGTGGTTATTTCTATAATTAGATGCACCAAGCCAGTAACAAATGAGCATCTTTAATATTACATTGGTTAGCAGAAGCCAAACACTGTCCCCATTAGGCAGTCAAGCTCTTGGCTCCCATCCAGACAACCAAGTCTAGTATAGTGAGAAGTTATTGAAAACCTAATTCATCATATGTGAGGTTCTTATTAATCCCAAAGGACCAGACTCATAGACTCATAGACTCATAGGTCAGAAGGGACCAATATGATCATCTAGTCTGACCTCCCGCACAAGGCAGGCCACAAAACCCTACCCATACACATTTATAACAACCCCGAACCCATGACTGAGTTATTGAAATCCTCAAAAATGAGATTTGAAGACCTCAAGCTGCAGGGAATCCACCAGCAAGCGACCCATGCCCCATGCTGCAGAGGAAGGCGAAAAACCTCCGTGGCCCCTGCCAATCCGCCCCGGAGGAAAATTCCTTCCCGACCCCAAATATGGCGATCAGCTAAACCCTGAGCATGTGGGCAAGACTCACCAGCCAGCACCCAAAAAAGATTTCTCTGCAGTAACTCAGTTCCCATCCCATCCAGCATTCCCACAGACCATTGAGCAGACTTATCTGCCGATAATCCAAAATCAATTGCTCATATTAAACTATCCCATCATAACATCCCCTCCATATACTTATCAAGCTTAGTCTTAAAGCCAGATAAGTCATTTGCCCCCACTACTTCCCTCGGAAGGCTATTCCAGAACTTCACTCCCCTAATGGTTAGAAACCTTCGTCTAATTTCTAGTCTAAATTTCCTACTATCCAATTTGTACCCATTCGTCCTCGTGCCTATATTAGTACTAAACTTAAACAATTCCTCTCCCTCCCTAACGTTAATCCCCCTGATATATTTATATAGAGCAAGCATATCCCCCCGGAGCCTTCTTTTGGCCAGGCTAAACAAGCCAAGCTCTTTGAGTCTCCTTTCATAAGGCAGATTTTCCATTCCTCGGATCATCCTAGTAGCCCGTCTCTGAACCTGTTCCAGTTTGAATTCATCCTTCTTAAACATGGGACACCAGAACTGCACACAATATTCCAGGTGGGGTCTCACCAGCGCCGTATATAACGGCACTAACACCTCCTTCTCCTTGCTGGAAATACCTCGCCTGATGCATCCTAAAACCACATTTGCTTTTTTAACAGCCATATCACATTGGCGGCTCATAGTCATCCTGTTATCAACCAATACTGCAAGGTCCTTCTCCTCCTCCGTCGTTTCCAACTGATGCATCCCCAACGTATATGTAAAATTCTTATTATTAATCCCTAAGTGCATGACCTTGCACTTTTCACTATTATATTTCATCCGATTACTATTACTCCAGTGTACAAGGTGGTCCAGATCTTCCTGAATAGCATCCCGGTCCTTCTCCGTGTTAGCAATACCCCCCAGCTTCGTGTCATCCGCAAATTTTATTAACACATTCTCGCTCTTTGTGCCAAGATCAGTTATAAAAAGGTTAAATAAGGTCGGTCCAAGAACCGATCCTTGAGGGACTCCGCTAGTAACCTCCTTCCAGCCTGACAGTTCACCCTTCAGCACGACCCGCTGTAGTCTCCCCTTTAACCAGTTCCTTATCCACCTTACAACTTTCACATTCATCCCCATCTTTTCCAATTTAACTAACAGTTCCCCATGCGGAACCGTGTCAAACACCTTACTGAAGTCGAGGTAAATTAGATCTACTGCATTGCTCTTGTCTAAGTAATCCGTCACCTTCTCAAAGAAGGAGATCAGGTTGGTTTGGCACGATCTACCTTTAGTAAATCCATGTTGCAATTTGTCCCAATTACCATTGACCTCCATGTCCTTAACTACTTTCTCCCTTAAAATTTTTTCCAAGACCTTACACACGACAGACGTCAAGCTAACAGGCCTATAATTACCCGGATCACTTTTATTCCCTTTCTTAAAAATAGGAACTATGTTAGCAATTCTCCAGTCGTACAGCACAACCCCCGAGTTTACCGATTGCTTAAAAATTCTTGCTAACGGGCTCGCAATTTCACGCGCCAGCTCCTTTAATATCCTTGGGTGGAGATTGCCCACTTATCCTCAGGTCAATGTGTATCTCAAATCTTACTCAAATATCACGCTGTCAGTCAATCCTTAGTAAACTAACTAAAGATTTATTAATAAAAGGAAAGAAAAGAGTTACAAATGGCTAATAGATCATAGACATAGAAACACATGACTTCAAATAATGGCAAATTTATATCTGGTTTGAAGCAATGATGGAATATACTGCTGGCTTGGAAAAGCCTCTCTGGTAACTTCCAAAAAATTAGATGGTCCTCAGTCCATATTTCAAGATGCTCCTTTTCGTTGTAAATCTACAATCAAGAGAATTAAAGCAGGAAAGAGGCAAAACAGAGATGTTCCAACTGCAATCATATCCTCTCCCATGTGCATGGAAATTTACTGTCCCAAAGAAAGCCTGCAGCTCGGGTGCCTGGGCCGTTACTGGCCCAAAATGGAGTCCAGTGTCACGTCTGTGCATGGTTTGCTGATTTACAGGGGGTGGCCATTGGCATCCTCAGGAAGAGCTATCTGGATGGAATGACTTTCTTCAATGGCCTACTGTGAGAGTGGAGTGTCCCTGATGGGCCTTCAACACATAGCTGTCTAGTTCTAATGTAAATTCTACCTCGGGGGTGTCACCCAGGAACAAACATGTTTAGGAGTCAGGAACTTAGCCAATATTCATAACTTCAGATACAAAGATGATACTCAGATTTAATCAGGATAATCATACTTAGCAAATCATAACTTTTCCATGGATACCTTACATGGCATACTTTGTACAAGATTTATGGAAACTGTGTAACAGTGGTAACAACAGTGATATATTTGGTCATTTCTAATCATACAGCATCACACAACACAACTCATACACACAAAATCAACTGAACTTGACATTAACTTATAAGAGAGAAAGGATGGGTAATTTCTATTCATCTATTTACTTAGATATACAGTTTCTATTTCTGCGGTATCTGAGTGCTGCCTAACTACTTACATATAGTATGATGGCCATTGGAGATTGACATTTTGATGGACAGCTGAAACTATTCCCCTCAGCCAATCAGATCACTTTGGGCATGGTGCTAGTGATGGAAGCCATCTTGGGAAGCAGGTGATCCTCTCCTCCTGTGGGGTACAGGGAAGCTACCTGAATGTGCCCCAGCCAAGGAGCAGCCTGAGTTCTTATTCTTACCAACAGTTTGTAAACATTAGGAAATGTTCCAGGGAAAGCAAAACATTCATAGTTCAATAATAGTCCTTTGCAGGTATTCTAAATTAACAAGTAATAGCTCTGCTTGATAGGATAGCTGATCTGTAACAAGATATAGTGGGGGGAAAGGACTTCAGTTGTTCTTTCCTTTCATTTTGACTTCAAGCTATGATTTCAGGGGTCTTTAGAAGCTTGCTTAATTTATCTTTGCACAAGCTGATTAGATATCCCTGATAACAGCTTAGTTAGGGAGTTGCTCTCTTTTTCCCATTTGTTTAGTGCTGATTTGTAAGGCTTGTAGGGATAAGTTCACAACTCTACGATATTTTTACAATAGAAAAATGCTGATTTCAGATACAGGTGCATATCATGGGAGTGTTGAAAAGGTGCATTTCATCATCTTGTGGAAACTCAAGGTACAAAAAGAATGTAAGAACCTCCCAATAAATGGCATGTTGCCTTAAACGTTTCACAGTACAAGATCTACAGTGGTATGATAATGGAGATACATTATATGTAATTTCCTTTTGTAATTCTAATACCACTGAGCATTTTACCTGTCAATTAGCTGGCAATTTGAGTATTTTTAATAGTCACACTAGCAGCAAATTCGCTGCTGTCAGATAGATTTATTCAGATCGATTGAGCAGAAGTGAAGACCTGCTCAATCGATCCAGAAGTCGATTCAATAAATCATCTCCCCAAAATGCGTCGATGGGTACGCATCTCCTTTTGGTGTAGCTCAGTGGAGACAGCATTGTAAGGGAAGTTACGAAGTCAATAGGAGTTATGCAAGCTATGCAGAGGAGATTGTGTAATTCCCAACGACTGTGGCCAAATTTCGCCAGCAGTGTAGACCAGGTCTAAGTTTCAGTTATAGTCCATCCAGGCATAAGAATGGCATCCAGCTGAGACAGATTTTTTGCATTCTGCTGGCTCAGACATGGGGAGATATCCTTATTTGGCTAACCTGACAATGCTACTGCCCCTAAACCATGATGCTCAGGTTCAAATCTCAGCTCACATATGTACACAACAAATTCAACCCTAGGAGAAGGAACTACAGGTAGCTGATTACACTTGTCTGTTACATGGGAATTGCCTGATGGACAAAATGCCAACCGCATCTAACCTCAATTTCATTCAGAATTGCAATTTTTTTTATTAACACCAGTGTAAAGATGCATCCAAGACATAAAACTCATATGCAGATCTGGATTTCTATTCATTTATCTATGTATTTATATATGGTGTCATCATAGTATCTGAGTACTTCACAGTCATCAATACATTTATTTTCACACCATCCCCGTGAGGTAGTGTTATCTATATTTTGGAGAAAAGGTGGCATACAGGACTCTCCCAAGGGCATACAGGAAGGCTGTGGCAGAGCCAGGAACCTAATCCAGATTCTCTGACTCCCAGACCAATGCTTTAAGTACCATTTTTACTTAAGTTTTCTTCTGCCAAATTTTGGGGGTGGGTGGAGTTTGGGTTCTAGTTTAGTGTATATATAAATAAGCCTTAATCTGAAATTCAGACCTGAGTATGGGACTCTGTTTTAAAACTTCTACCGCACGTTTGGGCTTATCTCTAGTATATTATATATTTGAGAAGCTGGCTTCTGTGCAATAATTATTTATCTTTTTAATGACTGATTGCAAAAGATTACAACATATCCAGTGTTGTCGGTCATGAGTCACACGGAAAGGCCTCATGCTGAGATCTCAGGTCTCTAAGGCTGCCTTGAACTCATTTGATGTGACATCCAGTACCTGAATGAGGCAATTTGATGTAACACATCACCACTTACTGACACACCACCAGGGAGGCAAGCGCATAGGGGAAAATGTGGTTACCCTCATATCCATTCTTTGAAGACGATACTTGAATATTCATTTTCTTTTTCAGCTGAATTCTGAAGACAGCTGCAGAGGTCTGACTCACTCTGTTTCTGTAGGTCTGCCGCATTTCCTGTAAGATGTGTAATTGAAGTTAAGTGCTGTTGAGCTGAACTTTTGACTCTGCTTGTTATTGTGTGCTAATGTTTACAGGACAAGTTTTAGGAACTGGTCTCTCTAACCACATGTAGAACTGTGCTCTCCAGTTAGCAAGCTACCCAAGTGAAATGGCTTGAAAATTCTGGAGATTCTTTCTATTGACTTCAGTTGGCTTTGGATCAGTCCCTGATAGCTTAAGAGGAGCTTGCGTGCACATGGCATCACTTTTCTGGCTCTCCCAGCCAACGTAGGGAAATACATTAAAAGGTGTCAGGAACTTTTGGGATTTTTTTGGCTTTTGTTTCCTCCTGAATATTTTCACAAATGATTGAACCAAGTTGATTCTCACTGGTGGTTCTGGAATTGTAATTTTACACTTGCTACAAGCAAACGTGCAAAGCCGGTGGACTTCCAAGTTCCAAAATTAGCTTCTTAGGAAACACCTCTGTGAGTGGTAGTAAATCATCCTTGTGAGGAATGCTGGAAAAATAGTGGCATTTAACGTGTTGTCATCCAACTTGTTCAGCCCATTAAGCCGTTCAATTTTGCATATAATCTCAAGTACATTTAACAGAGGAGGGAAGCACCTGGGCAAAGGACTGTAAATATAAATCAATATATGCTATTCCTTCAGACACACTTATTACCAAAGGCATCAGGTTCTTTTTGCTTAAGCACTGACAACATCATTAACCTGAACAGATACAGTTGCATGTAGTTACTATATATAAACTGACTGGTTTTGGGGGGGGCCCAATAATTATCCATATTTTAAGAATGCCAACTGTATAGAGCTGTAGGGATGTGTTTCTCCTTATTAGTTTCTAAATCATTTTTGTTTACTTGTTTAAATGATGCCGCTTGCCTGAATCCCTCACACCCCCCAAATTTTCTCATTTAACACACAAGCATCTTTTTTTGATGAGACAACTGTCCCGCATTTCCCCTGCCATCTGGCCTAATAATGCTATTGGCAGGATGTGGGAGGTTTCACAGTTCCATTTTTTTGTCCGCTGAACGCTTATCAAAGTTACGGTAATGGAATCAGAAATGATATTCCTATTTACTGATAGTCTCCAAATCCGCACTTCTGTTTTTAGGTGACGTGCTTGTCTGTGGAAGGCAAACCTTTAAAGGATGATGAATGTTACTAATAGAGTTTTCCTCATTATAAACACTGTAGGCTGTTTCTTTCTATAAATGCTCCAGTCATTGCTTGCTTTTCATATCAAATGCTTCCCACTTCAGCTACAGAATAAGATATGAACTAATGATGCCTTTCAAAAGAAGTTTAAACCACTGAGTTGGGAGTGTGCCTGACTTATTTTTTACTGACACGGTAAACTTTTTACTGACATCACTAAAAGTACCATAAACAATACAATAATGTCACAAAAGTGTGTACTCAGTCGTGATGTTCTGTACACAGGAATTCAGAATTACACAATTGTTTTAGCTGAAATTAATTGATCAATTGGGTTCTTTGGGCATATGCAATAATAGAAAACAGGAAATTGATAAAGTCATGAGCAGTGTAGTTTTATGATACAAGAAGTGATTCTGAATGATGACAGTCAATGTCAAAATACAATATTTTATTTCTATGCAATTTTATATTTTCATTTATTTACGGATTTACTGACTGTTAAAATTGTACATTTTTCTTACTAACTGTTGGTAAAGTTACAGACAGTTGGCAACCCTGATTGACATTCTCCATAGTTGCTGTTAGCAGTATATTTTAATTGTGGTTTAATCTACAGTTCTTCATTTACCTAAAATATTGTTTAAAATCAAGATATTGGGTCAATGGGATAGCACAGAGCATAGAACATTTCCATTTTCATTGCATCCAAATAACTCTAATTCTTTTATCCTAACATTTAGAGTTCAGGAGCTACTGGCTTCAATGGAGTTGCTATGGGATCTGAATTGGGCCCCCGATATTTTTAACAATTATGGACCAGTTTAAACCTGCTCTTGTATTATTTGTGGATCCAAAAAGCCTAACTGTGTGGATGTTTATGTATTTAAGCATGGTAATAGCAGCACTGAGTAGAGCCAACTTCTCAAATCTTGTAGCGACGGGTGGCAGTATGAAACCCGCCAGTAGAATTAGGATTGAACAGACACTACACACTCTTCCCCGCACAGTTTCTACAATGCACCTACATTCTTGGCTTCTCTTGTGTGGAGAAATAACCATGGGGGCTGGATTGAGGCCAAATTTATTTTCATTTGTGACTTAAATTTGATTTGAATTTAAATCTCTTGAGGTTAAAGATATTAACCACAGCGCCATCCAGCCCAACTGAATTAAGTTTCAATGATTACTTCAGGTTCGTTTATGTTTATTGAGAACTAGACTATGCAGCATGTGGGACAAGAGCCCATAGCAGATACATCATGCAGCAGGTGTCCATCCATACTGGTAACTGGAGTTTAGAGACGGTACTGTCGTCTTCATTAAAATTCAGAGTGAGGTAAACGAATAGCATTGCATTTGCCTGGAAACTAACAGGGACTTAGGGACTCATCTGAAGTCACCCCAGTTGTGCACTCCTGTAAATCTACTGCCTTTCGTGAAGTTATGCTGAATTTACCCTCATGTGAGATCAGAAACAGTCCTTTAATGTTAATTAAATTGTGTGAGAATGTAAAACTGCAGGATTATGGCTGTTAAGACAAAGCTGATTTTAGGGTGGGAGGTGAGCATATGAGAGGTCATGCAGAAATAGATTTCTCCCAAGGAATTCTAGCAGTTTCTGTCACAGTACCCCTGAGCATTAGGGCTGTCTCTGATGGTGTGTAACACAGTATAGTATGTACTCCCTCCATAGTGGCTCAGCATTTCTGGCATATATGAAAAGAAGAATGGAGTCACAGCTCCCTTGTTTGGGTAGTCGGGTGCAACCACAGTTTAAGGCCTGGAATTGTGACTGACTCCTACACAGGCCCTCAAAGGGAGAAAGCTCTTTGTGCCTCTGCCTTTGTCTAGGGACTTAGGGGTATGATTCTTACCTAAGGTGCAAGAGGTCCCTTGTTCAAAAGCCACTTACGTTACATAGGATAAAAAATTGTCAGAGATATGGGCTGCTCCTCCAGGGCACGAGCAGATGACTAATTGACAGGGTGAGGAAGAAGCTTCCTTTAAAGGCTGAAAATGGATGCTACAAAACTGGCCATGATGGGGATTCTTGCACCTTCCCTGAGAGCAGTACAGCTCGGTCATTGAGTCATGATCCAAACGTATCTCGTGCTGGCCACTGTTGGCAGGATACTGGACTAGCTGGACCAGTGGTCTAATTCAGTTTGGCAATTCCCATATTTACACATAGGACCAGCCACGAGCTAATACCCTGTAAGAACTAGAGTAAATATGTTGTGTGCAGCTCTACCTACAGTGGCAATTATATAATTATGCATGATCCTGGTCTGGTTGTGCATCTTTGCTGTTCTAATCTATGCCAGATCCCAAAGAGGCTGATACAGCAACCAGGGATCAGTGTGGCTACTGAGATGCCTGGACACACCGATTTTCTTTGAACATGTCCCTGATGCACGCCACAGAAAGGACCACACAGGAGCCACTGTCTCAAATCTATGCCATAGGTTTATCATCTTCTACAGTGGGTTGATTCTCCTACGGATATGTCTATTCGGCACACTCCTTACAGGTGAATGTGTAGACAGTGCACACCCCCAGCACAGGTAAGAATAGCCGTGTAGATGGCGAGACACTGCTTAGGTGAACAGACGTGCTTAAATCCTGTTGGTATGTGCCCTACATGGCTCTCTACATGCCCAAGCAGTGCCTGTTCTGTCTACACTGCTGTGTTCAGCAGGGTAGCATCCCACTATGGCAGGGAATAGTGGTTGCAGTGGAAAAAGCCCGGGCAGTTACCTGTGGCTGGCACCTTTCCCTACCGCACTGAAAGATTCCTGCAACAGGAAAAAGCTCTGGCAGTGGGAAAAGACTCCAGCCTTTCCCTGCTGCTTCCCCACTGCCAGAGCCTTTCACTGACATGTGAAGCTATACACTGCAGGGTGGACGCTTACCTTCCAGATTCGGCGGCAGTCAATGGGACATAAGCAAGTGACATAAAAAACTTGCGTATCTCCTGTCGACTTTGCTGCATCTGTTCCATGCGCCATCCACACTGCGCTGCACCACTTATGGAGGTGGTTTTCCTACGTCGATTTCTATATCGACTGAGCGGGTCTACACACACCACTCAGTCGATCCAGAGACATCGATCTGACAGCGGTGAATTTGCCGCCATCAGTAGAGACATAGCCTAACACAGCTACCCCTCTGGAACTTGCAACCATTCAGTTTCACCCGGCATTTGGTTAAAACTATGCAAAATGAGGTGTATCCCTATCTGAGTGCATTTGGAGCCTGATCCTGCCTCCACTGAAGTCAATAGCAAAATGCCCATCAGTCTCAATGGTTCAGGACCAAGTCCTCCAAATGGGATGCTGGTTTACTCACATGATTCAGGAATGTATGGGAACCTATTGACAAACTTTGCCTTGCTCACAGCTTTAGGTTTGCAATGAAACTCCAAGCTGAGTGAGTTTCAAGTGGTTTCAGGATTTCATTGTGAACGTATTATATGTTAGATACGTAATAGTTATGGATGCCCTGATGATAACTCATATATGTGTTCTTAAAGCTTTTCTTAGTATTTTTTATTGAACCATGCAAGTTTCACCCATTTAAGTGAGACTATAATCACTGATGGATGTTGCAACCTTATTTCAATAGAATTCCTTTAGTTGGTACCTTTAGATTGGAATTGATGTAGGGATTGTGTCATCCTATGGGTCTCTACAGCTCATAGCATAATGTGGTCTTGATCCTGCTTGGGGCTGTTGGATGCTGCTGCACTTCAAATATTAAATAAGGCTGATTTCTTACATTGCGTTCACCTGCACATCAATCTTTTATACTTAACTGGACAGCACGCTGAAATTCAGTGAAATTACCGTCAGTTTCTTACTACTAGAACATAATATTACAAGTGTGATTGGAAGCCCACAAGAGTCAATAAAGTCTGTCCACTGGCTCCAGTGGACTATGGATCAGGCTCTAAAGGGGGACTGCTGGGGCAACGTGTTTACTAAATAAAACATCCACGTACTGATGTGAAGAAACCATCTAAGATTGTCCTATGATATGGGGTGCTACCATTGCTTTTCTAGTTTATAATGTGAACAAACACCCTCAACTGAATTACAAGATGGTACTCAGTTCAGTATTTCTGTGATCCTATATTTAAGACATTGTACCATTTATTTACATCACTGGAGTGTAAATTTCATGAATAAATTCTATTATCTAACTTTGAAACGTCGGGTATTAAAAAAAGAGAGACGACGTGTGCAAGTTTCAAAATAGTTATATCCATTCCCCTCACACTTTACCAGAGCAGTTGTGTAGACAATCCATATTCAATAATTTGTGCAACAAATTTAGTTCCTTTTCCTGCACACAAACAGCGATTTTCATTAATTTGTTCACTATTCAGAATTGCTAGATGAGTGTTTTGTATAGACAGATTTGCACCTTTGGAATGCCTGTCAGCTGTTTTCTGTGAGTGTTCATGCAACCATTTGATATTTCCACTGTGTAACTGGTCCCCTAAATTACATGATGTTGTTGCTTTTCCCTCATTGAATTCCATTCCAATACACAAAGAAATTTCAAGATAGACATGTGAGCACTTTTTAGATGGCAAACTCTTGCAAACATGAGTATTCCTGACACTTTCACTTTCTATTGACATTCTCGTGAACAAAAAATTACTAGGGCAAGTATTCCTAGTGATAGTTTAAAAGGAATTACAAACCCTAGTGAAGCTAATTTAACAGGAGCAGTATTGGGCCTATTGTTAGCCAGGATTCCCAAACAGTGATGCATGTACCTCTGGTGACACGGGAGCTTCATGTTCCTCCATTCACTTCACAACAATTGGTTAAGGAGGTAGCATATGAACCAGTAAAGTATGTGAGCTGCTTGCTGGAGGCTTGGTTGAGCACCTGAAAGCTTGGATATTTATCCAAGATATAGCCTAAGCTTGTAATGTTTTTTGTTCAGCAGGACTGGATTGCAAAGAGTACTCTTTGCTCTCTTCTGTTTTCCAGGGTCACTTTATATATTTAAGCTATGATGTAACCCTGTGGTTAGATCAGATCCTCCTCAGACTCTTCCCAGCTGATGTCCTTCTAAGATTATAAAGTTATTTTATGAGCTGAGTACCAAGTACATTGAAAATGAGCAGCTTGCACTACCAGCAAAGTGCTAAATTATACACATTACATTTGGGAAAGATGAAAACCTTCCTGGTATTGTTTTAAGTGAAAGCAGCAGTGACCTTTTCCCCAGGGATATGAACCCACTCCTAAGCTTGCTTGGACTTGCCTTCGTTTTCCTTTAGGCATATACTTAACTGTGAGTTCTGAGGGTTACCTAACATGCACTTGAATTTACTGTAAGAGGTTCACAACTATTCATTAACCTATGGTTTAAACCTTCCATCCTTAATATATTTTGCAGATGATACAATAATGCATCTGTACTGCAGTGCATTTCACTTAATAAACATGCCTGGAGACAGACTGAGCATAAAGATATTCAGACAATGATTGCGATATGGACAAGTGGATAAACATTTGACTGCATGACTGTCAGAGCTCATTGGGTGTCATGCCTAAAAGGCATCTGTCTCAACAACTGACAGTGACATTCAAAGACAAACTATATTTTGCATATTGGAGTTTAATAGTGATCACACAACAGCCAGCATATTATCAAAGCTCAGGACAAATAAGCGCGCAGCTTCTGATGGAGACAATGCAATAAAGCTAACACACACAAGACTGCAAGTTAACACATTTGCCATGTTTTTGAATAAGACTGTTCAATGTGATTTTATGCAAATGCGTAGAGTCAGAACACCCTCCCCCATTTCCACTACTTAGCGAAGGCCTATAACATTTCAAGAGAAGTGTGAGAAGAAAAAAAAAATCTTTCCAAGCACTAATTAGCAGTAGGGGATGTAAGCTTATTGGAACTCTATGGGCTAACTCCTCAGCCGATGTACATCAGCATTGCTCTATGGACTTCAGTTGGGTTACGAGAATTTACCTCCATTGAATATCTGGCCCTGTCCTGGGTTTCTTGACTCCCTGCTGGGATGCCTCCTTGTGGCTGCGTCTAGGGAATAGCTCCGTCCGGTCTAATGCCCTCTACAGTCCGTCACTCATGACACAGCCCCTTGCACTGTCTAGGAATTGTGTGCTTCCTCTTTGTGAATCAAGATGCTCCCTCTTCGTGACTTGGCCAGGTCTCTTTAGTTTTCCCCTTTCAAAGTCTCACTGGACTGGGTGACTGGCAGTCCTGGCATTCCTCCCACTCAAGTTTATGCCACTACCCCAGTGGCGGATTAGGGGAATCCAGGCCTGCCCACTGTTCTGCCCCAGGACCCTCAAATCAGCTGCCAAGTTTTGCACCATCCCATAACTTTCTGGTGTTTCCCTGGGCTTTTCCTTCTTACACCTCTTTCAAGCTTCTGCCCCCTCACCCGGGGTAAATCCTTCCTTCGGGGCCAGGATGCCTGGGTTTCTACCTTTCGCTCTCTAGACCCAAAGAGTGACCGCAGGCTTCCACACCGCAGCCTTCTTTCTTTCTTTTTATGGCGCAGAAGCCTCACCACATGAAGATATGATCACCTCAGTTTTCACATAAGCAAAAGTCTATATCCCCCCATACAGTCCTGTATTCTAAAAAACTGAAGTAATGCTTTTTTAATACTACCCCACTTTCCCAGAACTCTCCCAGTCCTGTCATACTATATTCTTTCACTTTGAGGCATACCAGTTCTTCAGAAAGCATCTTTCTTTCTGTGTATAAAGGAATACATCATCAACACTATAAATGAGAGAGGGGTGGCTGATTATTGCCTCAGTAGCATCAGGTGGAAATAAATTCACTTTGGATCAGATTTTGATGTGCTACTTGCGTTAGCTGAAAGTAGCTCCATAGATTGGGGAATGCCAAACCCAAATGCAACACGACTATGTTTATGTCATGATCTGAAGGTGTTTGTATTGAGAAAAAACCAGTGTTCCTGACAAAGCAATCTGTTGCCATGAACGTATGATGTCACCAATTGAACATTGCGATGACTAATATACAATTAAGGGGGAAGAAAAGAAGATAGCATGAGGTCACTCTGGTGCCTACCAGACTGGTTTAAAGTAGAATCGGTTCAAAGAGGAGATTATTAACTCACATGCGGCAACTGTATCAAGGTATTCTTCAACTATTCATAGCAGATCCTAACCAGCTGAGGCTAGCTTTAGGCCATCTACTCAGACTGGCCCTGTTTCTGGACTAAGGCCGAGCATGTCGCACGGCAGGAAGACTGGAGCTAAAGCTGGCTCTTCAGCTCTTGGGTTGTGGCAATATACACTAGACAGAGGCTGTTCAATGCAGACTGCTGCCTTAGACAACACTTCAGTGCGCCATCCGCTACCCCACTGTAATTTGGCCTAGCCACCCTACAACCTGATGGAGAGATGCCCAGGCCAAATCTGCTGTTGTAGGCATCTGTCTTGCTTGCCTATTGCTAGAGTGATCTTTGAAGCTGAAACAAATCCAGTACACGTTCTGACTTACACCGTATTGCTATGGCTTACATCTGCCCTGGGCCACACATCTGCATGTCCCTATGTGGGTCGCAACTGGGACTGTGGCATAGGTAGGTGGGGAATCCCCGTGGCCGTATGACACCACAGAATTTCTCCTAGCAGTATTCTTTAGGAGCTGATTAAGCTGGTTTTGTGGCCCTGTACACTCTCAGAGCGGGGCTAGTTAGGTTGCAGCAGAAGCCAGAAATGTTCTTATCTAGTGCTGTCCAACACTCTGAAGTAATTTCCCAGAATAGAGAGTGCTGATATAACACCACTAAGGTTTGTGAAACTCACCATTTTCAAGGTAAAATCAGGAGGACAATATTGAATATTCCAATGTGGTGCTGAACACACACGTGTTTGAAAGTACACTGCCCACTTCAGGTTTTCCTCTCATCTCAAACTCCAGATTTATATAAATTCTTTGCTGACCTCTTTTAAATTTCCCTTTTACTCTGATTCATTTCTCTTGAGGCCTGAGAATTTTAAAATAAACATACGGAGCTTGCTTGCAAAACGGCCCTTCTAAGCGTTCACCCCTCTGTTTTCAATCTGCTCTATGTCACAAGCTGAACAACAAGAAGAACCACAGTAGTCTGCTTTCCCAGTAATTAGTCTGGGGTGGTTGTTTTTTATTTTAAAAGGGAACTGTTTTGTGTAGTTATTTCATTTGGATATTACTCCTGTGCAGGAATGTGTCAGAGATCAATACCACAGTTTGACTGATTGACTATTGACTGATTTGTAGCCCCACTCAGCTGAATTACATTGAGAGACGCATGAAGCCTTTTGCAGTGGTGGTTGGTTTTATCTTCAGTAACCTTCTCGCTACACAGCTTCTCAAATCAAAATAAATGATGAGCTAGCCTCAAGTGCTTAACCACATCTTTTTTTTCAAAAAGGCACAAGTACAAAGTACACTTAATCATGCCTAACAGACAAAAAGTTGTTTATTTTCCTGACTGATTTGTGGACTTGGTTTTTCTTTTACTGTTGCAGAAGTGGGGGAGAAATTAAACAGGAGGTTCATTACTCAGAATGGCAACTGGCCCATTAGGGAGGGATACAGGAAAGAAAAAAACACCCAGACTTTGCTTATTTTAGGAGAGCTGAGTTTTTCACTAATTTGGTGGGCAGATGACTGAAAAAGTTCACTATAAAGGAATACGTTATCAATACCATAAAAGAGAGGGGTGGCTGATTATTGCCTCAGTAGCATCAGGTGGAAATAAATTCACTTTGGATTAGACTTTGATGTGCTACTCGCGTTAGCGGAGAGTAGCTCATCTGGGCCAGCGTTAGAATGAAGATGTAAAAGACCCTGGAGAGGTGAAGGATTAGAATGCTAGTGTGGGACTTGTGTTATTCTGGTTCCCTGATCTGTGACACACTTCCTGTGTAACCTAAATCTCTCTAGGCCTCAGGTCCTCATCTGTAAAATGGGGATAATAGCACTGGCCTACTTCCCAGGAGTGTTGAATATGTTGAAGTTTAGAGGACAATACTGTGATGGGGCCAATATAAGTGCCATGGTTAAACAGACCCTCAACATGTGTCAGAGTCTTATGCCATGAGTAGACTCGGTGAAATCAGAGAGCTCCCTTGTGGAATACTTGCTACTCTGTGTAAATAAGAGTCTCAGAATTTGGTCTTCTGAGGTGAAATCCTGACCCCCATTTGTCAAGGCAAAATTCAGATTGATGCCTCTGATCTTTGCTATTCAATCCTATTGTCTTCTTGAACTTCATCTCTTGTTATAGTTCAAATAAATGGAGTCCACTGAAAGTTATACTAAAATTAATATACACACAAAGAAAAATCCTAGACAACAAGGCCTGGCTTTTCAAAGAGCTCTGCTCTCATTTGAGGCACCCAAACAAGTAGGTAAATTTTAAGAAGATCCCAGCACATTGGATGTCAAACTCTTTTGGAAATCTAACTAGAAAGGTCACAGTTGCAGCTGCAGGGTGTAGAGCATTTTTGAAAATCTGACCCTGAGCTCCTTTTGAAAATTGGGCCCTGTGCAGAGATGGCTAATTCAGAACCAAAGCCCTACACTGACTTTCTTTGTTTGTGGCTACTCACCATTTGCAACACAAGGTGCAGTGGCCAGATACTGCAAGCTCTTCGATAAATTTCCATAATTTCATTAAATGTAATGATAATTATGTGAAGCACTAAAAGTGCTTTGTCTGGTTTGTCTGAAGGATGTTGTAATGGAGGAAAGAAAGACATAAATAAGATGCTTTGTTTCCATTTTCGGTCTGTTTGCTAATTGTGAAGAAGCAAAAGGTTCTAAGCGTTCCCTGATTTGATCCTATTATTGCCTAACAGCACAGGGAATGTCCTTGAAATGAACAAATATGCAATCTGTGAATAAAGACAAAGCAGAGAAAATTGCAACCCTGATAAATTACTAAAAATAATTATGACAATTGAAGAATGAGCAGAAATGTTATTATGCTCCAACAAGAAAACAGCAGTGTTTGCAGGCCTTATCAGCAGCGGAGGGAGAGAATAACAGTATACAGTAAGCTCTGAAATTGGCAACGCTGCATGGTTCCTTGATGTAATTCAGGAAGAAACTGGATAACCTGTGATTTACTGGACTCTCTCAGGTTAGCAGCTCTATTCAGGGCTTCACAAAACACTATGTAAGTGCATTTGTATGCTGACTGAAGGTTATTTTCCAACAGTCTTTCCGTGCTGGGTGAGTGTGTGAGCATGCGCACATGTATTTGTCTTTGGCCTTTCAAGAAAGATACATGGGACTGGCTCAAAGTTGCACTGACCTGAGAGTGCTTGACCAATAGAAATGGTGACAAAGCAACTGTTTCTTGATATTCCTGTTTGATGGGGATAAGAAATATTATCTACTCGACAGTGAGCTCCAGCGTGTAAGGGCTGGAATCTGCGACCCTTATGACCATTGGGCAGGACCTTACTTTGCAAGCAGGGCCTCCACATGGAGATGAAAAAGGGCACACTTTACTGGGTCCCAGAGACCCTGGGGGGCCAAGCCCAGGCTGAAACTCCCATTACCATAAGGAAAAAATTGAGGCTAAATTGCAGATCATGCCTGAGGATATTTACAGAAACAAAAATAGCAAAGGGGGGCATTTTTCAGAAATGTAGACTATGTAACAGTGATTTCAGAATTCAAACCTTTTTCATGGTTTATGAGATTGTTTGTATGGGATGAGGGATTGTGGTATGTATGTGGGAGAGGGCCCATGTTACAAGTTCGTACTGGGCCCGAAAAAGTTATGCTTGGCCCTGTTTGCAAGTAATCTCATCCATTTCAACCTGTTTAGGTGGTAGATTAGAGAGGAAGGATAGTACTAGGGTTAAGGCACTGGACTGGAATTCAGGGAAGCTGGATTCAATGGGTCACACGAAGTCAGGGGCAGAGCCAGGAACTGAACCCAGCTCTCTTGAGACTTAATTGCAAGATGCATCGAAAAATTCTAGAATGTGAAATTGCAATACCTGTTTGTTACATTTGTGTATGTTTTTAATTGTTGTTCTTGACACATGTGGGAAAGTGGTGGTTGAAAAAAGATTCCACCTATTATTCACCCTGCAATGAAGATGCAATACTGAATTTGTGATGCCATAGTCATTTCCATGGGAACAAAGTGTGAAGTCACACCTCCCTTCTGGAGTATGATTTTGCTGCATGAGCAAACAGATCAAACTGGACCTGTGAGGGAGAACATATTTGTGTAAGCAGAAACACCTCTGAATAACAGGAATTCAGGAAACATCTAGTGCTATACACATTGCTTTGCATATATAAATGGCCCTTATCTCACAACATTTGCTTCAGTAGCAAGATTTCCCTGTAAACTAGCAACAGTCCAGCCATTTCTGGGTGACTTATGTTGCCCTAGTCCCTGTGAAATTGGTAACTGATATCTGGTAAGGATCTATGCATGAATCACTTCACTAAATAAATTCATTACAAATCCATCATGTTAATTGAAGTGGTTTTAATGATTTGGTGATGTGTTATAAGCAATTGTAAATACTGAAGCCCTGCTTAGAACACTGTAATAGGATGCCAGGGAAGTAATGAAATGTTCCCTTTAGTTTGTTCTTAAAAGATAAACTATCATGTTTGGTCCAAAGAGTAAGGAAATCTATTTACTCTTCAGATATCTTTTCCCGGTGTCTGTCCCCAAATTGATTGCTATCGGATATTCATGTGAAAAGAGAGGCTGTGTCTCTCCTCTCCCATTGCTTCCTCTTGTTTACTTAAATTAAAAGGTCCTAATTCTTTGTTTGTAGCTTTTTAAACATTCCGTCAGCAACAGGTTAGGATTTTACAACAGAGATAAAGACCTCTTGGTTTGAGAAAACAGAAGGGATATGACATAGAAAGCCCGAGAGCCTTGCCTTTGCACTTGGGCCCTGTATTATTCTCTCCATGAAATCAATGTAATTTTGCCACTGACTTCTCTAAGAACAGCCACAGGCCCTTGAGGACTAGCTATCTGGGATCTGTATCCCTCTTGTGACACACTGGGTGTGAATTCCTGCAGGATAAATACAGTTTCATTGGTTCATTTTCATTATGGTTTATTTTCAAATATTATTTCACATGGTTTATTTTCATTATGCTTTCAAACATAATATGCAAGTTTTATCTTTAAAAGCAAAATCAGTTTCACATTTCATTGATTTCCCAGTGTCTCACCATTTCCAGGGCCTCAAGGGTCATCTTCAGTATTTATCGGAGTTTAGAGCACATTCTCTAGAAACGAGTTGACATGGTGAATTTGGGTTGGTTTAGTTACTATGATACTGGTATGTGATTCGCTCAGATGGTTGCCAAATAGCATCCAAAAAACACATAGGGCCCAGAAAGTGCCACCCTCACCCCTCCATTTGAGTACCTTATTTCATGAGTAGTCGGGCTGATTTCAATGGGATGGCTCCTTATGTAAGATGCCGTTACACAGCATGAGCAAGGGTATCAGCATCTGGCACACAGTTATTACAGTAAGATCCTACAATTGGATCTATATTGAGGACCCTTATCCATGTTGGGCCATTTTGAACTGGTACATATTGCAAGAGTGGAGTCGTACGTGATAAAAGATAAGGCCAAAAACATGAGAAGTTCAAATAATGGGTCTGACCTCGAAGCCCAAGCACCTTTTAACATTAGTGGGGAAGACAGAATATGTGAAGAATATAAGATTGGGCCCAAAATGAGTTAACACTTAAGGCTGAGAAGTAAAGTTAATTTTGAACACCAATCCAGCAACATTAATATTTTGATGAATCTACCTTGCTAAATTATATAGTGAATATTAGAGCTGGTCAAAGTTTTCCAAAGAAACAGTTTTCCATCAGAAAAGGCTGATTCACAGGACAGTTTTGATTCAGTTGATATATCCATGGGAAATCATCAAAATGTTTTGTTTTGACTTCTGTGTTATATTGCATATAATATAGAAACGTCAAAATGAAATGTTTCAACCTTATCAAAAATCAATTTTTTTTTTGAAATTTCACTTTAATAAAAAGCTCGTGAGATTTCCAAATTTTGTCCTCATTTGGGACAAAAGTAAATTTCACAATCTCAGAATATCCTACAGGATGGAAATTCTGTTGTCTGACCAACTCTACTAAACAGAACCATATTTGTGCTATAAATGGCCCAGATCCTGAATTCTTTTTTAATTCTTAATTAGGCATTAATGGGAGTTTTTCCTGAGTAAGGATCCAGATTTGGCCCACTGCGTTCAGATCATGCATGAACACATCTTAAAGCACACATATGGGCAGAAACCAGCAGTGTCTTGCAAATATAAATGGCGACCTACTATCACTAACCAAAATGTCCGGTCTCCTCAGAAATGTAAACTGTGACTTTCAGTGCAGGGCCCCACAAAATCCCAAATGTTCCTGACTAATGGTAGTTTATGATACCAGTTATGGAACAATTACCGCCATTCATTTTATACTGAGAAGATTATCAGCTTTGGATTTAGAATAACAAAACCTAATTTCATGGAAACTGGGGAGGTGTAGAAATGTTATCTCCTAGTCTGTGTTTATTCAGCGATAGCATTGTTAAAGCTATCCTCTCTGCATCTGCTACTGCAGCTGGCCTATCCAGCTCACCAGTCTTTATTTAGCTGGATATTACAGCAGTAACATTTCATTATAGTTGTGCTTGGAAGAAGTCATAGTCCATTGGTTTTATTGAAGCTTACTTCTAGTTTACTTCAATTTCAGGGAAAAGGACAGCTGTTTTAATATGTACTTGGAGGAACACCTAAAGGGTTTTAGTGTTAATTAAGTTGGGAGGAACTGTTTTTAACAAGCACCTATTTGTAAATGTCAAGCTGTTCAATCAAGTTTTCATTGTTGTTATTAAAGTCTGAAAAGAAGCGGACAAGGCATCAGTGGGGTTTGACACTCATAGTGTTGTAATAAGTACTTTGTTGTGTTACTTCTTTGGACAGCAAACTGAAGATATGGTTAAAACTGCTCGGTACAAGAAGGGAATAGGCTACATGTTCTATACTGTGCTCTCCCTTCCCTGCAGCTTCTGTGCTCTAAGGACAGTGATCTTTACCAGATAGATCCAAGGAGAAATTTGGAGGGCACGAGAGAAGAATATGATTTTGAAAAATTATGGTCTAGCTAAACAAACCATATTAAAAATGAAAGTTAACACGGAAATATAGATCAGCATAAAGGAAACTCAGTGAGTTATCTCCTGCACACCATTATTCACACGCTGTCCCCAATGGATTCAATGGAAATTGGGCACGTTGAACGAATGGCACAATTGGCACAGGTGTGTAAGTGCAAAGCGTGCACTAACAAGTGTTCAGTAGCTAAAGGCCCATTTACTGTGAATGGTACTCTGTCTTCACAAGGCCCACATACTCTATTGTCACAGGGAGAGACAAGGGCCCAAATCCCCATCAGATCCTTCAGTGGAGATAGTCTGGTTTATGCTAGCTGAGGATCTGGCGCTGAGACACCAATTCAGATGAAGTAAATAATAAGGGTTTCATGTCCTCCAGCTGAATCTGCACGAGGGAGGTGGAGTGGGCGATGTCTTACCACCTGTACTGTTAAAAGTATAATATTTTTTCATTTATCTGGCTTCAAGAGATGATGGTGATATTCATAGACAGGCAGGCACAATAGATAGCTGGAAGGCTTGCTATCACTCAAACATCGCTGTCATTATTCCGTCACAACTTAATTGAAATCCATGGGAGTTTTGCCTTTGTTGCAACTACATGTTTGTCCCTAAGACCTTGGTTCTCAAACTGGGGGTTGTGACCCCTCGGGCAGCTATGACATGGCTACGTGGGGGTCACGAGCTGTGAGCAGTCCTGACTTCCGTTGGGCATGGGGCTGTGAGCTCAGAACACTGCCACCCGTGAAGCTGTGAGCCCTGAGCCCGGCCAGAAGTGGGGCTGTGAACTGCCCTGCTTCTTCCCGGCAAAGGAACATTGGGTGGGGGGAAGCGGTGACGCAAAGTTACTGCTCACTCCCCCCCCCGACATTCCTCCGCACCCCTTCCCCCAGGGGGTTGTGAGGTGGGGGAGCACGAGTCGCAACGCCAGGGTTCCCTGCATCCAGGTCACTTTCCCCCTGATGTTGTTCATTGTTCTTCCCGCCCCCACTCCACAGTCCCATATGGGTGCGTGGAGGAGCAGCATTTGACGGGGGCTCTGCTCTGTGCATAAAGGTCAATTTCTCCACGTGGGCGCAGGAGGGGGGATCTGGGTTAGAGGTGAAGGGGGGGTGCCCACAGGGGCCAGGGTTGAAGAGGGTGGGGGCACCCATGGGAGTCAGAGGGTCGCACTCAGAGGCTTGCTGTGTTTAAGGGGTCACCAATACAAAGAGCTTGAGAACCACTGCCCTAAGACTTTCTGTGCTGCCATGCATTTTTATTACTTCTGCCTAAATGCAGAAAAATGGTAGCAACCTCAAAATTATCACACCAGAAGCTTAAACAGATGATCTCTTGGGTGCTAGACTTGATGACTCTTTTGGTCCTGTCTAACCCCATGGGTCTATGGTTCTGCGATTCTTCTCTGATGTGAAGAAAGTGTATATTCACCAGTGCCAATATCAGATTTCTCTGCTATACTGCTGCATATGTTTGATTTAAAGCTACTCACATTGGTTTATAACCAGCCCTACTTTGGGGATTGAAACTCTTAAATCAGTTGAATTTCTGTTTTGCTCTTATTGAAAAGAAGTGAAATACAATACATTTGCCTCACAGGAGTAACTGAACATAGTCGTCTTCCTTTTTAACTGCAGAGTACTGCCATGCTATCTTCAGCTGGTATGAACAGGCACAGTTCAGGGAACTTTGCCCTTTTACATTTGCTGAGATGTGGCCCTAATAATAAGGATCAGCTTTGTAATATATGAAAGGAAAGAGACTCCTACTGAATGCTCTTAATATTGCATCTCCTTGGACTATTACTTGGGGCTGGAGGGGAGCCTTTAGTTTGGTTAGTGAAGTAATTGCAGCATTAATATATTCCTGATTTAACGACCCCAGAATGCTAAACCCTTTTAGAGTTGCAAAGGACACACTGCCCATTTGAGAGGTGGAGGTAATTAAGTTTCTATGGTAGTTTCATCATCTTATCCCCCACATTTTTATAGGCTACCTTTTGAAACACCTCTATCTTCTGTGAGCAAAGCATACACATGTACAACACATCTGTTTATGTTTATGGTTCAATGGCTTATACTTATTGGGCCCAGAAACTCAGGTTCGGGTCTCAGCTGTAGAATATTCTTTTGCCAGAACTGCAGAATGGAATTAACTAGATGGGCAAGGCTTCTGGAGGGGCAAGTGCCATTTTTTTGCTTGAGTGATTCATGAGCTTACAGGAGTGACGGCACTGCTTCGCAATTCCATTTTGCCCAGAGAGATCCACACGAGGGCAGAATCTGTCTTTGATAAATTTAGGGGAACCCTATGTTATTACCTTTCATGTGCCTATCGATACTCACAGGAAATGTTTTATTAAACACATTTTCTCCTGCTCTGTACAAAAAGACAAGTGATATATTCATTGCCAGTACCAGAGAACAAGCTTTTCAAGGCATTTATACTTTCCCACAGGCAGAGGAGTTAGGAACATAAACCGTGCTGTTCTCCTCTCCCTGCAGAACCTGTTTTATTTCTAGGGTCTCTGAGGAATTTCAAAGGACTGAGCGGGTAGGACAGATAAATAAGAATATAATTGATGATATGTACAGTAGCCACATAGTCACATTAGCTGAAAACCCAGCCAACAGAGGCTGTGTGCTTTTGAAATCCCTAAATTCACGCAGGCTTTGACGAGAGCTTTTACCCTAGTTAACAGGAAGTTGCCGTACTGTAATTTAACCATCTACCCACAGCATATTGTCAATTGTTCAGAGATGTAAACTGAGTCTCCAATATTTTAGGAGTGCATACGCAGTGGTAAAATGGGGAAAATGGCTACAATAATGAGTAATAAAGCTGAGGTAGGCATCCTAGGGGGATGTATTGCCAGAAAACCTTTCTGTGGCTTACATGGTATGATATGACCTTGGTCTTATGCTGTAATTTTTTATTATCATATAAACTAGAGTGATATAAAGCTTGCCCAGCCTTTTGAGCACAGTCTATCAAACAGCCGCCTCTGTCTTCTCTTTGCATTAAAACCTACAATGATTAATTTCATTTGTAATGAAGTTTTATAAGAAACTTACAAGCAGAGCTGGTTTATCACCTGAGCTATCAAATCTCTGTTAGTGTCAGTGAAGGAGTTTCAGAGTATAAATCTTTGAGAAAGAGATAAAACAAACAAATCATAATAACCCTGGATTAGGCAGGGATCTGAGCTCTAGGGCAAATAAAGTCATCTTGCAGATAAACACATGAGGACCAACATAAATATCACACAATTTGAGATGTTAATAGCAAGGATGGGCAAAGTAGCTGAGCTTTGAAATTAGAAGAGATCCAAAAACTTGCAGCAAAGCAAACCCAAACATTTCAGAGGGTCAAAAAGTTTGCAGGCCTCTTCATTGCCTGGGTTTGGTTGAGGCCAGAAACCGAAGTAATAGACCACCACAGGAAAAGACTGTTTCGGCGACAGCTAAGACCCAGCCAAAGTCAGGCTCTGGCTGCATCACAAAAGCCTTTATTAACAGACTCAGCTGTTGTAAATCAGAGACGCTCAATTGACTTCAATAGAGCACCACCACTTTACATCCACAGTGGACCTGGTCTGCCAAACAAGACCCAATTTCTAGGCTCAATAGGAGCTTAATCCTAGAAGATGGTGAAAATCTCCAGTAAGGTCACCAGGAGCTGAGTGCATTCAACGCTTCTCTGGACATTCTCAACAACTTGCCAGATCAGTCTGCCTAGAAACCTAGGGCCTCAGATGAAAATTGGAACATCCCCATTAATTAGTTGCTGAGGTGGCAGCCTTTCAGACAGAGGAATCACAGACTTTTTAAGGTTTTACAGATAGTGGTCTGAACCTTGAATTAGCAAAAATGGTTGGCTGGACAATGGAGATTGAGCAGCCCTGGAGAGATGTGCTTGTCTACTGCCATGTTTCACACTATCTGCCGCTTCTGGATGGCCTTCAAAACTAGGCCCAAGTACAGTCAGCAAAAGGTGACAAAAGACACGACTGACTGCGGTCAGGATGGATCTGAAAGGAAACGACGTAATTTCCTGGTCCGATTAAAATCAAAACAGGCATTTTGAGATGAAAACAAGCCACTGATGTGGGATCAGTCCAATCAGACCCCAAAATTGTACAATATCTTGACAGACAAAAGGCAGGTGTCCTTAAATGAGAGTCAGGTGACAGCATCGGTCAGTTGCTCAGAATTCTTCCCCCTGCCATTGCGCATCACTTCACTCTGGCCTTGCTTGATCCTATGCCAGACCTTCAGCCAACCCCACGTCTTCACCCAACACCTGGAAAGCAGGAAGACTGCTTTGTCTAGGATGGATGATGAGAGGAGGCCTACAGCTAGGCGTCATTAGCACAACACATGACATTTAGCACCTAATTGGGGCCTTCCTATAAGACCCTCCACTACCTCTAATGCAGCTATGTTAGCTGGTGCACTGGGAAGGCGATCCCCCCACCCTCATTCACTCCAGTCCTGCAGGGTGGGGGCATAGCAGGTCTGTGGTGATTGTTCTCCTCCCTGTGCTGTTACCAACAAACCAGGTAGCTTTACACCTCCTTCCTCTCTCACATGGCCGATCAAGCTGAATTCCAAGCTGGCCCTTGCAGAGCAGCTTTCATCCAAAGATTCCACTGAACTTCACATCCTGATAAACCATGTGACAGAGTATAAGGATTACTCCAGCCTTTACTGTAGTGCAGTCATCATCAGCACATAAAGTGCCCCCACCCTCACCTCTGCCCCATTACAAGTGCACAGCAGCACTATATACAGGAGAGCAAAGAGAGAGCAAAATACCATAGCCACCTACAGCTGCAGGGGAATTGTAGGTAAGTAGAGTGTAATCATGCACATTAGAATTTGGCCAGGATACTGCGGCTAATATCCCCACGGTTGCCAAAAGGGGTTCTAGGAGTTTTAATTAACTCAAGTTGCTAAATCCATTTAGAAGGAAGGCCACTAAGCTGCAGAGGCCTGGACTGTCTAATGAAAACAGGGTGGCTGAGTCAGAACTCAGTTAACTGTGGTAGTGGTGTTCTTCTCAGAGGCATATGGCATGTTGCGCAGAGGAGGCAGGCAGACAGAAATTACTCAGCATCCCTAGTCCTTCATTTTATAGCAGATTAACTAGATGACTTATCTGAGAGTTGGGCAATAAGTGTCCTGACCGTAAGCAATTTAGACAAATATCTCACGTAGCAGCATAAACCATCCATTAAAAATGCGGTAACTGTAAACTGTGGTGTACGTAGCTAGGAGACTGTTCATGAGGAAAGTGCTTAGAAGCTGAAAGGCACACAGAAAGCAAAGGCATAACAGAGTTCAGCAGCCATTTTATTCCCAGGGTGGTGTCTAGCCTTTTAAAGAAGAATACACCCAACAAGCTCTCTGCCAGAGATTGTATTGTTGTTCTTTATCATTTTCCTTAATATAAAATAAATTTTAGACTGAAAATACATGCTCTTCTCTTTGCATATAGTTAACCTGACACAACCCAGTGCACAGAGATTGATTGCGGATCTGTAGAGAACTCAAAGAAATGGAAAAATTCACATGGGCTAAACAATAACGGTACGGATGAAATACACAGTTTGCCAGTGTGGTGCACATGGTTACTTTGCTTATAGTATTGCCTTTTCTGAAGTTCCATGTAGTATATTATATCTTTTAGAGTACCCGAGGCAGATAACCAAAGGTGTTCAGGTGCTTAAAAATGCAGATAGATACTTAGTGCAATTTACAAGAGCACTTAAGGAGGTTAAGCACCTAACTCCTATTGAAAATCAGTGGGATTTATTTGCCTAATTCATGGCATCTGTAAGTCTGTCATTTCCTAACCTCTGAATGCTTGATTCTGCAACCTAACCAATGTTCTTTTATTGGGATTTTTGTGTATGTAACTTCCTAGTTTAAAAAAAAACAAAAAAACAAAAATGATAAAAACAAATTGAATTATTTGCTACTGGGCCTTGAGACGGTGACCTGTCTTGTCTGTCTGTAACGTGCCATGCGAACCTGTAGTATAACTAATATACAGTAATAAAATAAATAACAACAACAATAAATAATTACACTGAAATTTAGAAACACCCACACTAGGGAGAAGCTTCCTATTAGATCTTACAGAATTCAGAATCCCTTGAACAATGGAACCTGCTGTATGGAGAAATTGGCTATTGTGAAACTCTGTGTGTAAGGAAGTCAAATGAAAATCCTGGATTGTTTCAAGGAACTAGAGCCTGCAAACAGGTTTTTGTTGTAGGAAACTCCTTGTACTACTGCATCATAAAAATGGTCTGTGAAAAAAGATGACAAAGCAGCATCTAAGGTTAGACATATGAATTGGAAACCACAAAGCAAAGATTTATTCAGGGGGCATACAGTCAGATTGACCTTAATTCAGCAACACACATGAGGATATTCTTGACTTTAAGCGTGTGCTTAAGTACTTTGTTCAACCACGCTGAATTTAAGCATGTGGTCTATGATTTGGCTGAATTGGGGCCACAACCAAGGAAAATGGCATGATGCTAAGAAAGGAAACACTGAGAGTGTGTTTATTAGAAAGACCTTCCTGCTGCTCGGATGCAGAAGGCTGGGGAACAGTCTCCTAGAGGAAATGAGGAACACACTAACACTTTGGGACTTTTCAGACTAGACCGGACAACACACTAACACATGTACTGTGGAGGGAACAAGCCTGCAGTGGCAGGCAGATGAACTGCTTAACTTTCTATCTCCCAAAACAAGCAGATCCCACTGCATTTTTACCTAAGGCAGTTTTAGGTTTTAAACGTTAATTTAAATATAAAATACAAATATCCTGGCAGGGCTGTGCTCTCTCCATCATATGAGAAGAAATGCTCCACACCTCTCTTATTTACGTCCCTTACTGGCAAACTACCTAATGCCTTGAGTCCAATCCAAAAAACCACGTCCAACAGAAAGCATACAGCAATGGGGGAATAGATATAGATATTAACCAAACATTCATACAATACAATTAAATAAATATTTTATGGTTTGCTGTTACATTTTATTAGCATCCAACAGCGTAACACAGCCAGTTGGACTGCTCCGAGTGGCAAAAAAACCAAACACACAGTATATTGAAACAAACAAAAAAAACCCAACAGGCCGCACTCCAGGAAAGATTGTTCTGAATAAAACAGGTTCCAGTTAAGCATCGTTCTTGACACTGCAGTACTTACAGCTACAGAGCCCTACCAAGAACTCTAACAGTCTGATGTCTTTCTTGATTTCTTTTTAAAATTATTGTTGTTCCCTGCATTTGTAATTAATGAACCTCGTAGTTTCTGGATGTTCATTTTTGTGGTTCCTTTTTATATTGTATTGAGTAGCTTGTCTACTGAATGACAAATACTTTTTTATTCCATTGTCTCAACGGAATGAAAAGCAGCAAAGCTTTGGTGGTGGTGATTTTTTTTTTTTTTTGATAATGAATGTTTGCAACAGAATCCAGAAACGCAGGCCCAAATGACTTAACTCTGGTGGAAACTGTTTCCTGTTGTTATTTCCCGTCAAATGCCTGGAAGGATTCAAAGGTCACTTGTTTTGTGTTATGTTTCTAATACAACTCTCCCCGCCTATATGAAGGATGGAATTTTAGCCAATTTGAATGGGTGTGCCTGCACTGCGATAAAAAACCCGTGGCACTGGACCAGGGTCAGCTGATTTGGGCTCGCAGGTCTCAGGTTGTGGGGCGAAAAGTAGCAGTGTAGACATTTCAGCTCTGCCGGAGCCCAGGCTCTGACATCCCCCCACCATGAAAGCCTGGGCTCTAGCCTGCGTCCGAACATCTGCATTGCAATTTTAGAGCCCTGCGGCCTGAGCCTGTCAGCTGACCTGGGCCAGTCACAGCCATGCTGCAGGTCTGTTTTGCAGGGTTGATGTACCCTTAGGGGGGGAAGAAGGAGTGTGAGTGTTGTACAGAGTTAATTAATGATCTCATCAGTTCGTCATGGCTTGAAGTCACTGGTCGACCAGTGATCAGCTCCGGGACCCCTACACACACACACATTGCTGTCAGCACGCAGCAAAGAACACATGCTGCTTCTTTGCAGAGCAAATTAAGACCTAGGCCCTGCAGTGTAACTTGCACAAAAGACCTCTCGAACCATTACGGAGACCCCGTGAGTGCAGCAAGAGAAGGGGTGTGTCCATGCAGATCTTGGTGCAGAATCAGGGCTTTAAGTAGCTTCTGGAGCAGCTTTTAGGCTCTAGAAAGAATACTGAACCCTCCCCCCACCCCCACCGCCACCCACCTGCCCTCCCCAATTATCCTGTCCCATATAGACAATGCTTCATAGCTTCAAGACTCACTAGTCAGATGGCTTGGGGTTGTGGAATAGTCCTTGCCTCCTACACACAATATAAGCAGGCAAGATGGCTCAGGGCCATCTTTGCTCTGCTCTCCAATTCTGCTGCCCTTTCCCAGCGTGCCCTCACTTTAGAAAGGCCAGAATTTTGCCCATATCGTGTTTTTGTTTTTGTTTTTCTGGTTAGCTCAGATTGACATCTGCCATGGGGGAAAAAAAAGACAATTAGAGAAAACAAACCAGACGTGTTGTTTATAAAAGCACTGTAATTACTTCACTAAGAATATTGTCTTACAAGTGTTTGGAAAAAACCCCGAGATCTTAATGAAATCCTTATTTTGTTTAGAGGAAGAAGTTTCCATTTTTTTCTATCAGAAGGGCTGCCAGACAGCTGCCAGCGATCGAGCTACAGTAAGACAAGCCAAATGCTTTTCAGATCTTTGGAAATGAATGTTGGAGGTACTTTGTTATGCTTAGCTGATTTATCTGGGTACAAAAGGCGCGCAGACACTCTGATGTAGATTAAACAGACATTTCGGTGGTTGAGATAATTTCAATAGTGCAGTCATGGGATTCAGTATTTAGAATTAGCTATCAATTTGACCAACCCAGGATCTGTGAAAAACAAACAACCAAGAGTCTGAATGAATTTCTTAAAAATAAAGCAAAAACAAACAATAAAGAAAAGGAGAGACTGATATATGTGCCTTCTTCACATGCAGCTCAAAATTCTCTCCAAAGATACTACTTAAGGTTCTGTAGCTCAGCATTTCAGAAAGTAATTCTCTCATGCACTGTGCCAGCTGACTAGTTCATGGTAGAACAATCTTGTTGGAATAGGAGAACAGTGGAAATATTCAGTGGCATGACTTTCTTGAATTACAATTAGGTGTAAAGTGGAAGCACGGCTGGAAATCATTCTGCCATTCCAGAGAACAGAGTAGGTTATTATCTAGACCAGAAGAAGATTGCAGTGTTCCAAGCAGAATAAAGCATTTGTACCTGTAACAGTTATCTGCTTGCAGTAGGCCACCTAATTGCAGTTGCTTTAAATCCCCCCGTCAGATGTCATTTAAATCAGTCTCCTAAAGGTTTTCCTACATGGGCATTCCTTCTGGTGCTACTTTCTCACTGCAAACTGAGCATAGGGTTATCATTGTACAAGACTCCTAAGCAACAGTTCCAGGACAAGTGATGCAGCAGAAATCTCTTTGATTATAGATGGCCTGTTGTATGTTAGATTAGGTATCTGCTCCGCTGTGAAGTTAAATGATACAATGTAGGGGTTGAATAACTCTTTTCAGTCATGGTCTGGGGTTGCTGTAATCCTTTTTATTTTTCTAAAACCGTGACCAGCCATGTGTTTTCTCTTACAAGTAAATGCAAATCAATCTGTGTGATGTGCATACAAGGGAATCACGTGATTTTCTTTTTTAAATTCATATGATATTAACTTTCACGCAAAGGACAAAATGCGCACAAGAAACTTAAAGGGGAGAGGGGGAGGAAACCACTTCTCCACAGCATTATGATGTGATTGATTTGATATGGCTGGAACCCTGAAGTAGCAAGACTTTTCAAACATTGCCAGTGTGTGCTTTTGAGCAAAGTGACCCCCTGTGCTGCGGATCTCTAAACAAAGTGCATCTACATTACAGATGGTATCGATTACTAAATGTTGGAACAACTACATAATGAAAACACAGTTCTGCGCGTGGGGTCACAGGCGCTCCGTCTAAACTTCAGTCGACAGCTCCAGGTGAGTAACAATTAGCTACCAAATCCAGTGCCCAGTAATTGCCCGATTTTGCTGTTCCTATCTTCAGCAAAGCTTACAATAAGGTCACTGGGAGTCTTGAGGGAGTAAGAATGATGGGATCCGGTCCTAATCAGAATTAAGTATTTGAAGCAATCCCTCTCCTTAGTATCTTGATCAATTTTATAGACGTATTCTTGATTACATAAATCATTCTGACCTTTTATTTTAAAAAAATATGGACCAGATCTTCAGCAGGGGAAAAAATCAATCAGTTGTAGTGCCCTGAATTCAATGGAACCATGCTGATTTACTCCAGCCGAGAATCTGCCCTATGAATCCTAAGCTTCGTACTGTTGTTTATGAAGTCTGGCACTAATGAATGTAATGTTCTAAGTTGTGTATTGTACTTTGACAGTTTGTTTTGGTAGAAATGTGCTATTTATCTTGCAGCCACGTTTAGAAACTAAATCAAATGCTAAAAGGAAAAAAATGTATGTATCATATATTAACAAGTTATTACCCACAACACAGACTAATCAAAAGAACTGGGTGGAAAGAAAATCACATTAATCCAGATTTAAAGTGGTTTTATAAACCAAGAGCTTGATCCTGCCAACCTTACACATGTAAAAGTTGACTCATGTTAGTAGTCTTAGTGAAGTGAATGGTAAAGTTATATGTTTAAGTAGTTGTAGGATTAAGCCCTGAATTGGAACATCCTCTGCCTTTTCTGCTTCCTTCTATGGAAACTGAGAATCCTCGTAATAACTGTTGGTTCACTGAATGACCAAATCAAAAAGAAAAAAGAAGAGAAAAGAAAAGAGACGGTTATCCACAGATGTGAATAGTGTGAACAGTTGATATCATTTCTGCTCAATATGGACCAAACTGCAGGCTTTTACTCACACTGGTGAGCACTAATGTAAGTGAGTAAATCTCACTGACTTCAGGTAACTAACTACCTGTGTAAGTGACTGCTCAGCCATGTGAGTTAGGATGGGACAGGCTGGGTTATGGCTTAAACCTGTATTGGTTTTAGTACTGAAAATTAAAGTTCCCTATGCACAGAGCAGATATTGCACACACAACAGCTGTGCCAACTTCCTTCACATGGCTCCATCCATGCACTTGATTTGCAGGGGACACCTGGAAGGACAACAAGATTGGTGGTATAAAGTGCACTTTCTATTCCTTGGTCTCTCTGCGAGCCACTGACCAAAAAATCTGCCAGTAACAATGTAGGAACACAAGTGAACCAAGGAAACCAGCTCATTTCATACAGCTCATCAAACTATTGTGAAATAGCAAGTTTGGCAATTTAAAACCCGCCAAACAAATACATCTTGATTTGTCATCTTCCCACTCTTTTATCACTTGCTTTTCACAGTCACACCCCTGGTGATTTTCTTTGTAGAATGTTCATGGAGAATTAATTTTATGCCGGCAGATGACATTTGTTACCCGCCTAGCACCCCAAAAAGGGGGGCAGAAATAGTAGAATCATTGCATTTTCCAATCAGTTTGTCCAAAAACCCACTGTTTTATTGCAAGAGATTGCCTCATGGTATTGGCTATTGATAAAAATGCCACTTCGTACCAACAAAGCTAAGACAGTGATACCCAGCTTAGGACTCTCCCCTAGCATCTACACGGGGCCTAACTGTGCCTTTTAGCTGAACCGTTTCTCTCTCCACTGCTACCTCCTATGGATATGACCCATTAAGTTCTCTTCCCTTTCTCAACCACCCAACTAGTCTTGTCTCACAGCAATTCCCATTTAACCTCTTCCTTCTGCATTAATGAGCAATTCTACCTATCCTCTTGGAAAATCCTCCCCGCACCTCCAACACATTTTAAATGTGTTGTAAACAGTCAAATAACATTGTTATTTAGGATTATGCCATATACTCCATGTACCGTGCCTGCATTTACACCCTGATCTGTGCTATCCAATTCATACTGGCAGATATCTGGAATAACTCAATTGAGGTCAATGGTGTCATTTTGGATTACCACTGGTGTAAAAGATCAGAATCTATCCCATTCCGTGTGGATTTTTTTCTTAAGGATTTTTAGGATTTTTTCCATGCAACTAAGAAAGGAGAAGATTCAGAGTGACTAATCTAGAGCCTGATTAAAACCCACTGAAATCATTAGGAATCTTTCCATTGGCTTCAGGCCCATAATTTTTAGACAGAGGAGCAATCTCTAAAAGCTACTGAGCCAAAATTAGATTTAGTATAATTGGGAGCAATTCTGCTGTACCTCTATGGAGTTTCACCAAGGCTGACTCTGATCTTGAACATTGCAAACCACGATGGCCATTCCAGACCTGCTATGTTCAAGGAAATCCCAAATTTAACCCCAGTCCTGAAGGTTATATAGGATAATACACAGTTCTTGGATAAGAGAGTCTCTTCTCATAGACACTATTTCCATTATTTGTTGATATTTTTATAGTTTCTAAATAAAGATGTCTCATATACCAAGTGAAGGTTTATTTCCTCCCTCTTTTTCATTTAACAGCTAATTCATATGCAAGCTAATTTGTTCTGGCTATTATCACAATTTATTTCAGTTGCTACAGGGCAGCCAATAACTTTAATAAAAGAGATTCCAGCTACCCAATCTTCCCAGTTAATAAACTGCATTGAAATACCCAGAATATATGTGTAGCATGTGGGAGCCAAGTCAGACAATTACCATTCCATCATGTTATCACTACAATCCAGGTACAATTAAATGTGTGTTATGCATTGAGCTGCATAGAACACTAACAGGGATGCTAAATGCAATTAAAAAAGAACTATTGTGCTGCTCCATCTGAAAAATCATCCTGTTTGTATGTACTTTACACTGGATTACTCACTGGGTAGCACAATATTGAACCATTTGGTGATTAGCAACCACAGGAGAGCTAAGTAAACAAAGGACCGTAGCCTGTCAGAAGCTATGCTGAAAGTGGGGCGATGGGGAGTAAGAAGATGGAAATACTTACCACTTGGGTAAGTGGGAAATACTTCCTCTTAAAGGGAATGCTGTTTGTTCATTAATATTGACACTATTAGGTACCTAAACTGTTCAGTGAGCTGCACGTTTCATTCAACAGCTCTAGGCTTCTCTCTTAAATAAGTGATAGCTTTACCCAAGTTTACTGTTCTGTTTAATAGATCATCTTTCCATTACATTGTGCTTTAGCTCTCCTCCCCTTTTATACTTAAACTTCTGAGTCTCACCCTTTCTTTATACCAGCTATCATCCCAACGACACTCACTATTCATGTGGATGGGTGCTCGCAGTAAGATTTATAGCTTGCCTCTAGGGGAAAAAAGAACATATGTTTATGTTATGAGCTCAACACCTTGGTAATTCTTATTCAAGGCTTTCTTTGGCTGATGATGCAAAGCTCCAAAGTCCAACCTCTCTGGGACAAATTCCGAGCTGAATAAGAGTTTAGTTTGTGTAAGGAAGTGGCAGACCTCTAACATCACTAGCTACATCTCTTCCTGTGTTATTTGTCGCTGGAAATTTGAAATATATGCCACTTTGCTACTCTGCATTAAGGTGGTGTGCATTGTGAGTACCTTTCTTTAAATTATTCTGTATTGCAAATAGAAATAAAAAGGCACTTAAACACTCGGTGCTATTGCTGTCTGAAATCCAAGCACTCCAAAAGGGGCTTCTCTTTGTTAATAAAATTTGGTCTTGTAATGTACTGAACTGGGACTATGAATAGTGAGGTGAGTTCTTACAGTGTCTCAGTGTAATCTGCTCATTTCATTCTATTATTACTGCACTGGTAAAAGAAGAACTAAGCAACCAAACAGATCTCTTCCATCCACAGACCATGATTTTATAGGAGAGGCAGAGTTAGCCAGTGAATAGGGTACAGAAGTGGGATTCAGAAGACTTCTGTTCTTGTCCTGTTTCTGCCACTGATGTCTTGGATGAGCTTGGACAAGTCCAGTGCTTAATTTGTGCCAGGACCTGCCAGGGATGAGCCCTGGAACCTCTAGGTTTGGCAGTTCATAGCCCTGGCACCCCTATGCTTGCCACATCAGTTATGCAAGTAACAAAAAAAAATGGCTTGAGCCCTGGCAACTCTTTCATTACAAATTAAGCATGGACAAGTCATTTCACTTCCACATACCTCTGTTTTCTTTCCCATCTTTATCTGTCTTGCTTATTTAAACTAAGTTCTTCAGGGTAGGGCCTGTCTCTTAGCATGTGTCTTAGAGCAACAGGGCTCCTATCTCAGTTGAAGCATTAAGTATTATACTAAAGTCAAATAAATAATAAATTACAAGCAGGACTGATTGAAAATTTTCAAATTAAAATTTTTTTATAAAAAAATCTGTAGAAATTTTAAATGTAGATAAAAGAGAAACAGCAAAGTTATCTTTTTTGCCTCATTGTGAGGATCTCTCTTATAACACTGATAGATTCAAGCATAATTGGCTCAAAAGTTGCTTTTCTGAAATGTTTGTACTGTAGATACTTTCATTGTACTCCACATATACTTATTACCACAGCAAACAAGGCATTGTGGAGCATCACAATTTGGTTAGTCTTTTTTTCCCACACTGCACACTTTGAGAACTTGGGAGGCATCTAACATTGTGCATTTCTGCACCAAGGTGACTACAACCAGTTCCAGGTTGGAGATTCTGACCAATAAAAGGTTTAATATGCAACAAAAAATGAGCCAGTCCTTAGATCTAGCCATGACTAATAATTGCTGCTGTTGATTCAAAGTGTGGCAAAAGAACATAGTGTCTTAAATCAGCATGTGGCTCTTATGGAAGTTCAATGACACATGTTCTTTCATTTGAAAGTTATAAACTGAGTGACCGAAGCTAATTAACACAAATCAAGTGATAAAATTCACCAAGAAAGCAGGTAGGCCAAATAACCAGGAACCAGCCTTTTTTTTTTTTTTTTTGGAATAAAGAGCTTTTCCATCAATTTCCCATGAACATTATGGCATTTTTTTACTGATTTGTAATGCTCAGTTATTCTTCCACCCATCCAAATCTGTGTCTTCCCCAAATGAGCCATCATTGATTTAATCCATCATTTAAAAAAGCAAGAAAAATCCCAGTGTTATCACTGGTGTGAACTTAGATGTCTGTTTTGTCTCAGTTTTGCATAGGAATCTGAATATGCCAAACTAGGCTACCATGAATGATCTTCTTGGGAAAGGCAGAACCCTGGAGAGGGAGTCTGGCATGGAATACAAAGTTAATATACCCCCCCAAAATTAATTACATACAAACATCAACTACAGGCTGGCATTTTATCTCCATATAAATCCACCTGTGCTGAAGAACCATAGTGGCGCACATGCTTGGGATCTAACTGATTGCCATATGTGGGGTTAGAAAGGAATTTTCCCCCAGCTCAGATGGGCAGCGACCTTGGGGAGGTTTTGCCTTCCTCTGCAGCATGGGGTGTGGGTCACTTGCCAGGATTAAATGAGTATATTTCACTTAGCTGTTTTCCTGCCATTGCAGTGGCTTCTGGCATTGTGCTCCTCAGTCCCTTCTATTCTCCACCTGTGACACGTAATGGTCTCGTCTCCTGTGGGCTGTAATACTTCAGTCTAATTTTGGTTGTTGGGTTTAGTGTGTGGGTGCTGGGTGTCACTGATGGTCTGGCTAACTGATCTGGTGGTCTTTTCTGACCTTAAACTCTGTGGATCTATGAAAGCAGGACATAGTGTCACATACTGCATATGCTGTCAAACTTAAATATGACAGTGATTTCTAAACTAAGATTCACAAGAGGGATTTTTTTTAGCAGAGGTGGAGGGAGGAGGGGGGGGATTGACTTCCCCTTTTTTCATTAAAATTTAATGGTTTGACAAAAAAATTTCATCAAAATTCAGCAAATGTTACCAGCACTAATTTTGAGCTTGAAAGGAACCATATTCCAAGGTGAAAGACCTAAATAAACCTAGTAACTTAGTTTGATTTTGTGGGTGAACTCCTGTATATTGTGTGGTCAGTTCCTTCTTCCTGAGCTTCTGAAAACAACCTCCATGAAAACCGAAAGCAGAGATTTTGCCTATTCCCCTCTCCTTACAGCTTCTGAGAATTGAGCAGACAGGGCCAGTGGTATGATATCAATGACCAGGGTGACCCTTGCTTTCATTTAAGACCTCATATGAATTTTTTGATGTCCCAGAACGTACATACCACAACTAGGACATTTCTGTAACCACCTGGCCAGTTGGACTTAAGGGGTCTTGGGTCTTGGGTCACAGGCCCCAAAACATGTTAATCACTGGACAACAAATTTTTTCGAAAGTGTTGCTTCCTCAGAAATTTTATTTTGATTATGATAGACCGCTTGAAGCTGAACACAAATATAATTTTAGACTACTTGTGTCACATAGGAATTTGGAAAAAAAGAAGTAATTGACTTTTATTGATGCGTTTAATCACATAACGGTGCTGATGCTTTGCAATAGTTCAACTGAGCTAAAAATGTTTTGTTGATGATTTTCATTTGTACTCAGTGTCTGAGGATTCTCGTTTAAGTGTCCAACAATAATCGGCCAGCATTGATTGATTCCAGTTGCCCTGATACCGTTTTTCCATGATCACAATGTCCTGGTGAAACCTTTCACCATGCTCGTCACTGACTGCACCAAGATTTGTAGGGAAGAAGTCTAAATGCGAATGCAGAAAATGAATCTTTAGTGACATATTGCACTTCATGGTTTTGTATGCTTGAAGCATGTTGTCAACCAGCTGCACGTAGTTTGGTGCTCTGTAGTTGCCAAGAAAATTTTCCACAACATCCTTGAATGCCCTCCATGTGATTTTCTCCAGCCCTACTAGAAGTTCTTCCAACTGTCTGTCATTGATGACCTGTTTGATTTGTGGACCAACAAAAATGCCTTTGTTAATCCTGGCATCAGTTATTCTGGGAAACATCTCTCTCAAATATCGAAATCCTTCACCTTCCTTGTTCATCGCTTTCACAAAAGTTTTCATCAGTCTGAGTTTTATGTGAAGAGGAGGTAAAAATATCTTTGTTGGGTCTACAAGTGGTTTATGAGCCACACTTTTCTGCCCTGGAACCAACTGCTTATGGAGTGGCCAGTCCTTTTTAATGTAATGAGACTCTTTAGCACGGCTGTCTCATTGGCAAATGAAATAACAGTACTTGGTGTGTCCGAGCTGCATTCCTAGTAGCAACGTGACTGCTTTCAGATCATGACAGATGTTCAAGTTGTAGTTGCTGTACTGTATGTGTTTCAACAAAACTTCCATATTTCCGTAGGTTTCTTTCATGTGTACTGCATAGCCGATTGGTATTGAAGGGTGGACATTGCTGTTGTGTAACAGCACAGCTTTCAGGCTTAACACTGACGAATCAATAAAAAGATGCCATTGTTGTGAATCTTGCTGGTAACCCAAAACAGTGAACAGTGAAAGACAGAAATTTTCGTGCCTGGTGACAGTAGACCCCATCCTTGCAGTCTTGAACCCAGTAATTCTGCTTTTGCCTTTGACAAGTCCCTGACAGGTCATTTACCTCAGATTTAGTTATCAGATGAGGCTCACTTAATGTAAATGGTTCAAAAGCTGGATCAGTGTTGTTTTCCATTCCTGGCTCATGCATCACGGCATCTTTGTCTGCCTCCTCTAGGCTCCATGTCTCTGGTGGCTTTGGTACTGGAAGACTGTCATCATGTGGCACAGGGCTCATGGCTGAAGGGAGATTGGGGGTATTCAATGAATTTCTTGTTTTTAGCAGAGAACCCAGACACATTGGTCAGAGAGAAGTAACAGTCTGTCACATGATCCTTCTGCTCTCGCCATATCATTGGGACAGCGAATGGCATTGGCTTCCGAATACCTTTGAGCCAAGCTCTAAGATCGATAGCACATGTTGCGCAACAAATGTGAGGAGCCCAGGCTTTTTCCTGATCACCAATTTTACAGCCAAAGTATAGCTCATACGCTTTCTTAATATGTGCAATCATACTCCGTCTTTGAGGTTTAAGCCTATATTCGCCACAAATGTAACAGAACATATCGTGGCTGTTGTGACATTGGTGAGACATTTTGCTATCACGAATCCTCTTGAAAATACAATTGCTTTATTATTGTGAGTACACACAATATGCTATGCGCATAGAGCATGTGCATCAACATGAATGCAAACTGATATAAATGCAATGCATAGAACGATATGTGTGAAATGCTTTTATAGCCTTTCTAAAACCTGTCCTGCCAGCATCCGCCCTGCCTAAGCCTTAGCATTCCCACTGCATGTGTGTGGCCTGAACTAGGTGCAGTGTCACTGCATGCCCAGGCATGCTTGGACACAAGATAGAAAATTTTTCAGCTTACATTGTGGGCAAATTATGAATTGAAATAACAAATATAGGCGATTTCAAAAAAATTTCATGGTGATTTTTGTAATCAGCAGCCTAAAATCCATAAGATACACCCAAAAGTATTCAGGAAGCAAAATCTTTGTTGTCCAGTGTATTTGATGGCTGCATGAAAGCTTATGTGAAATTATTATTAGTGTTGATAGCACGGTAAATATCTAGAGGCCCAAGTGAAATCAGAATCCCGTTGTGCTAAGCATGGTATAAATATACAGTATACGACAACCATTAGACTAAAGAGCTTTCCTTCTCAATGGACCGTACAGATAAACAGGTATGAAAGGAAGCAGATAGAATTCCTGAAGTGACTTTAGCAAGTCATTAGCAGACCCAGGAATAGAACCCAGTTGTACAGGCATCTAGTCTAAAGCCTTGTCAATTAGACAATGCTGCTTCTCAGTGAGATGAGTGGTTTCAGTCCAGCAAACGTCCTAAAAAAAACCCACTATGCTGAGTGGGCAGTCTCAGCAGGGAGGCAAAAGGCCAAAAGATCATGTAGTGTGATCTGCTTTCAACTCCCACTGAAGACAAGAGTGCTTCATCTTTACTCATCAATTCATCAAACAAACTAGGTTCAGTTGCAAGTATTGCCCTTTTTTCTTAAAGCAAAGATGGTTTGTTTTTTCAATAAGGGTTGGGAGGAGTGATTACCTGGAGCTTCTTTCATTTCAGAAATTGGTTATTCAAACTGAACTTTGGATTGCTCAATCTAGGGTAAATCCCATAAGGTGGGGAAATTGGTTCCCTGAATGGCAAAAACAAATGAACTCTTCTGTGAAGTAATGTAAATGCTCTGGGTTGATTTAATCATAGGAACAAAATAGAGGAACAAAGTCATAGGAACAAAAACATACTACACAGTCTTTGTACCACTTTAGTGAAACATAGGGACCTTGAAACTGCCCCAAATAGGTAGCATGGGTGAATTCTCAGCCTGTTTAACTATGCTACCCTCTGATGGTGTCTATGAGTGCTTCTCTCCCCCTTGCTGGAGGCATCAGTGCCCTGATGTCTCCCTGCTTCAGGAAAACCCAATCAGGCCAAGCCACCAATATGTTGCTCTCCAGGAGACGACACTGACCAATAGGGAGCCAACAGGATAGTTAAGGTGGATTCCTCTGAATGAGGCTGGGACAGGATAGGAGCTCCTCAGTATTAGCATAGAACTCCAGGGCTAGGCCCTGGTGCTTGAGAAAATCACCAGCCACTCTTCCTTGGAGGCAATTGGGGCCAGGAAAATTGGAACCTGCTGGTGATCCTGAGGTATTCCTCATTACATTGAAGCACTTAGGCACTTAATGGGAAAAGACTACCTAAGCCATGTGACTGCCTCCCATTCTGCTCGGGGAAGCTCATGAGGCTTCTTGAGCCTTAGAAGAGACCACAGAGGCCTATTACTCCCTGAAATCTGCCATCCTCGACCAATTGGGGATATCACCCGAGGAATACTGCCACCAGCTCCAGACAGGAAACTTTCCACTTGGATCATAATCCTAAGTCATAGCCCGGTGCATAAATGACCGGGCCACCTGGTGGCTTCATCCAGTGTCCCACTCTTCAACTGAGATTGCAGAATCTGTGGCTCTTGAACAGAATCTAGAATTTTTCTTGGCAACCATTCAGATTTGGGTACACCAACACAACCTCAGCACACTGACATCTGCCATCTAACTGACCAAGGACCTTTGCTGGCAGGTTGACCTAGCCAGGATAATTGAGCTGGTTCTAGTGGAGCCCAGGCTCAACCTTCTGTGGAATCAAGCCTGGTTAGCAGGAACGGCCCGAGGGCTCCTGGAGAATTCCCTGAATGAGGGATACCCTCCCACTGGGACACACTTGCAAGAGCCGTCAGAGGGGGAGCACACAGAGTTGTGCCCAAGAGCAGGCCATGAAATGTCCCCTACTCAAGTTCATCTGTTTCCACAGTGGAAACCTAGGCATGTCAGCCATTCATGCCCCATCATGGAGTGCAATTTCATGGGGTGTGGCTTCGTAGAGCATTGGGGCCTCTTGGGTAGAAGAGATGAAAACTGCTGCTGGGCACTTGTAGCTGTGGTAGGTCTAAGAGGCTGAACAATGTTGGAGCTAATAACCTATGGGAGGATGATGTGGTGCACATGACCTGTATGCACAGGATTACTTATTCCTACACTACAGCCTGTTTTGGCTCAGGAATAATGGGGTGATGATACACATAGAGGTGTACCCCCAGGTAGCAGTGCTTAATGGAACCATCACTCAGGTGTCTCAGGCCTCCTGATTTCCCCACTTAGAGTTCCAAGATGAATTATTTTATTGAGTGGAGGACACCCAGCTGTGAATGGTGCCCTAAAACATTTGGAAAGAAATGTCTATGGCTGATAGTCAATTTCCTTCCACAGTCATTTGGACAGAGACAAAACCCTAGAGAGCGCTGGTGAGATCTTATTTGTCAGAGATGTACAACGAAGGGGTCAACTTTTGTGCATCCTGCCCTGAGTGCCAAAAGTAGCACCTAAAAAATACCTCTGGGTTCCTTTGTATCTCATAGGCACACCTTTCAAGCAGGAAAGGATAGATGTAGTAGGGCCTATGGGAAAAAGTGCAAGTGGGAACCAAAATACCCTGGTCTACACTGCCTGCTGTCCAGAAACAGTTCTCCTCAGCTCAATAACTGCCCATGCCATAGCCAAGGAGCTAGTCCTGCTTTTTGCTCACGTAGGTTTACCTACTGAAGTCCTCATCAATCAGGGGACTAACTTCACATCCCACCAATTCTAAGATCTGTGATGGCACTTTAAAGTTAGATCACACCAAACTTCAGTTTATTATCCCCAGATAGAAGATCTAGTAGAAAGATTTAAGCAAACTCTTAAATAGATGCTCATGGAAGTGTGTGAAGATGGAACAAGGGTTCAGATCACCTACTTTCCTATCTCCTTTCCATGGTACAGGAGGTGCCCCAGACCTCACTAGGCTTCTCACCATTTGAACTTTGGGCAGCAGCCCTAGGGAATCTTGGACCACCTTAAAGAGGCCCATGAATTGCAAGTGTCATGCTCTCAAAATGTGTTTCAGCATGTCCTACAGGTAAGCAAGTGTCTTGAATGGGTGGTTAGAAGAAATCCAGGCTCAACACTATACATAAAAAGCACCCGAAAGGGTGTTTTTCATTTTGGGGGGGGGGCATGTGCTACTGCTCCTTGCCAACATGGAGCGCAAGCTCCTGGACAAATGACAGAATCCATATTCACAAATTCACTGCCCAAACAAAAAGAAACATGTTAATGTCCTGATAGTCTCAGGAAAATGTATTCATAAATTCTAGGAGCCTTAACTTCAGAAATCACTGGGCCTGAGGACATGCTGATGGCTCATGGTACACCTAATCCAGACCAATCTAGAGGTAAATCTGGAATATGTTATGTATCAAATTCCTGAGTGACTCCTCAGAACCATAGAGTGGAAGGTTCGGGACATGCTAGACCTTGGTGTTACTGAGGTGTCCAAAATCCCTAGTGTATTCCATAGGTACTAGTGCTAGTCTTGTTGTGACAACTGGGCCTACAAAATCTACCTCTATTGTAAACACAAATGTAAAATTATGTGAAAGTTCATAAAATGTTATAATAATTTCCAAGTAGGCAAAAATTGTAGGCTAACTATGAATTGTAGGTCATTATTTCTAATAAACAATGTTATAAACAGGTGAAAGAAAACCAGACAGAAAAACTGAATTTGTCTGAACAAAAAGGTCTACTAATATAATTCAAGGGCTATGTTGAAATCATGCTTGGTAAAAACACAAAAGTGTGGAACCAGTGGTTAATGGACCAAAATGGGTGTGACAGATATTAGGTGGACAAAATAATGAGGAGAATGAACTATGCCCTCCTCCCTTTTTTTCGGGTTTCTTAAACAAAGACTTTGAAAAAAACATTTTCATCTCTCTCATCTCTCATCCGACTTTGCATCTCAGCTCATCTCATTTCATCTTATCTTCATTGATCGATCCCAAGATTGAAGAAGCAGACTGAACTAAAAGACTATCTTACAGGATGAAGGCTGGCTAGCCTTGATCTTGTTTAAGGAACTTTATTTTCATCTCTCACTGCTGAAAATTATCATATCATTATGACATCCATTCCTCAACACATTAGTGGGGTTACCTAATTGCCAACAACACAGAGACATATAAGATCCTGTTTTGCCTCCTTTACCTGTTGTGGTATTTTCTGCCCCACTATTTCTTTCCTTCTATCCTCCCTCTCACACAGCTTCTCATTTAATCCTGAAATCAACTAAACTGCATCCACCCAAGTTAACCTTGTCAAAGGAGAAAGAACCCAACCAGTTGACATTCCTAACTGGAATGTGAATCAGCATCCAACCAACAGGTGTCATGGTCACCCAGCCAAACCATCCATTTGTTTTTGACCAGCCATCCAGTATTCCAAAGACATCAACAAAAGCCGTATTTCCCCTGAGAGAGCTTTTCTATCGTCTCTCTGCTTCACCTCGTGTCTGTCTGTCTGTTGAAAGCAGGAGACGTTAATACCCTTTACACATCAGGGCTGAAAGTAAAGTTAACCCCTTCCTTTTCATCAAAGAAAGGTTGTTTAGAAAATAAGAGAATCTGATAATTTGCCTCCAAAAAGAGACACACTTTTGATCGTTTGTTTTGTATAATCACTTTCTTTCAACTTCAGTATAAATGCTTTTTTTAATTGCTTGTACTTTCTTGTGTTTGATCAATAAACTTTCAAATTTAGAATGAATGCTTTTGGGTGTTTGACAAGAAATTGTGAATACCAAAATTTTTGTATGCTCCCCCCCCAAAAAAACCTCTTCGTAGCACTGTTTTTATGTTGCACAGAGAAAGAGCTTACAACTCCTTGAACTCTTTTGACCTTTCAGATCAATAAACAGTCCCCAAGCCAGATGGTACCAACTGATTTTGCATGGACTTTTAGAAGCTTAACACCATGTCACACTTTGATGCCTATCTGATGCCATACATTGAATTCCTTGACCACCTTGAGAAGGCTAAATATGAAACAACCCTTGATTTAACAAAAAGGAATGGAAAATACCACCTTGCTCCAGACTTAGAATAAAAGATGACATTTGCCACTCCCTCAAGGCTTTTTCAATTTACAACTCTGCCCTTTGAGTTGTATGGAGCACCAGCCACTTTCCCACAGCTCATGAATCAAGTCCTCTGTCACTACAACAGTTTGTGGTGGCCTGTCTGGACAATGTGATTATTTTTAACACAGATTTGCAGTCACATCTGGTTCATATGGCCTCAGAGCTGTAATCATTATGAGGTTGTCCTCAGTACAAATCCTAAAAAAGTGTAAATTTGGGATGCAGAAAATATGATTCATGAGGTATCTCATAGAAAATGGCTAGATTCTGTTCCTGAAAAACAAAACAGAGGTCCTGATAACCCTGATTATTATGACCAAAAAACAGTGTGGGCTCGCCTGAGACAGGTTTGTGTTTGTGACAAAGCCTTCTGGCTCCTGCCTCTGCTCTGGTCCACATACTGCTCAGAGACCCCTGGGCTGGTCAAACACCTTGTGAAGTTTATTTACAATGTGGGCTCCCTTCATACTTCCACCTTCATACTACATACAACTCTGCTCCAACAGTCCTAGGGAGCCCTCAGCTCCTGTAACAAGCAGGAAGGAGCAATCTCTCTCCTTCCCTGGTTACCTGTTGCCCCCCCCACACACATATTTTACTTCCTTCCTGTGCCTATTTGTAGCCTCTGCCTAATGACTTAATTACCTTTCCAGTTCTGCTCCATCCACAAATTGGCCACAGCTCCGTTTAACCAGCTTAATTCTGCATTGTTTGATTGGAGCTGCCATGACCAGAATGCTGGCTCAGCCATTCTTGCCTAGCACTCTGTCATGGTATCCCACTTTGTGGCCCTTACACCATTTACTGACTTCACAAAGGCCACTGCACCCAGAACAGTCCATTGACCAAGTGAACATAATGAAGTCTCTAGGGAGACAAAAGCTACCCTATGTCAGCAGCTTTTACTTCTCACTCCCATTTTTACTACAAACTTCCTCAGTCAGTTTGGGAACAAGCTTGGCAGAAAATATTCAGGGTGTAGAACATCCTAGATGGTATCTTTTTCAAAAGTTTCAGTTGCGAGAGGCTAAATACCCACTATCTAAAAGGAAGTCCTGACCATCAAATGGGATGTAGGAGCATTATATTGCTATCTTTCAGGGGTTCCCTTTGACCTAATAATGGATTGCGCACCTCTTATATACTTGCAGGCAGTGAAGGACACTAATTCTTGCATCACTTTGCGATATCAGGTGCTGCAACCATATGCCTTTCATGTGCAAACCTGGCCAGGTTCACAGAATCATGGGATCATGGGTTATTCCAGAGGGGGAAGATCAGGTCCCTGGGCCTACTCTGCAGGGGGAGAAGAATGACAAGGTCTATCAGGACTTCTCTACCTTGACAGCCCCTAGCTTAAGGAAAGCTCATTCAGGCCAGGCCACCAACAAGACTTACTCCTCCAGAGACCTAGAAGGCCCAGGAGGAGACACTGACCAATACCAAGTTAGCAGGCCAGTTAAGAAGGCTTGACTGCTTCTTCTATAAGGCAGTGCAGAGCTATCCCAAAACATAATGGCCTGGTCAGGTCCTTTGCCTTTATTAGTTTAAAGGGATAGACAGCCAAATCTTGAGTTTGTTTACTGTTTAACATTTAAGACAGACACTGAATTCATAGCACGGTCCATTCTGCTCCAACCAGTCTACAATTTCTCCCTCCCCAGTGAGAGGGATATCAGAGGCATTTTAGGGTGGAGGATCTTGTCCGGAATGCACTGTCCTCCATCAATCCATGGTGGCATAACATCTCAGGGGGGCATTATAAACTGGTGTAGTTTAGACAGCCCTGAAGATCAGGGCTTAAAGCTACTTTTGCCTCTTATTTCTCTTAATGCTGCTGAGGTACTGGGCCAGAGGTTCTCCATAGAAATCTTTAACATTCGATTTCAGTTCAGAAACTTGGGTGACACCAACGTGTAAAAGAAGTATTCACTATGCAAAAGAAGAGAAACAGTGGAGTACCTTTGGTGTTAAATTTGGAGAAAAAAAGTGAGAAATCACAGGGATTCTAAGGCCTCAAGTATTTTTGTTCAGTGGAAATTATTCAGTGACTTTTGAGATTAACTGTAAAAATAAATGTGTTCAGTACTGAGCCAGGGCAGGTAAAACAAGTCATCCAAAAATAAGAACCAAAGTGAAGGGAGGCAAACAATAATGTTAACATAAGAATATGTAAAGTGTGATGGCTTAGAGCTAAAATAGGCAGTTAAACATAACAATGTCACAATTGTATGCATTTTGGCAATAAATCACTTCAACATTAATAAGTGAGAATGAAGTTGACAAAGGAAATACTTTTTAAACAGAAGGTTGCTGCCTAGAAATGTATGCTTGAAAGTATTAGAGCAGGAAGCTACTTTTCCATTGATATACTCTAAACACTTATTTGTGTTTTCTTTGCAATAATAATAAGAAGGTTTTGGTTACAATAAAAAAATGGAATACTGAAATAGTGTATAATGTGATGGAGACAGCAATATATCTTGGTAATAGAATAAAATACATACATCTTAAGTATTACAAATATGAAAGGGAAGAAAGCAAAGAAAATTCACATGGAAGGAATATAAGTGCAGAGAAGAATGAATAAACCTCCCAAACCTTCTGTTAGAAGCAGGAATATCCTCCATTAGGGATTTTTCTTCTCCAGTGTCCTCTTCGTTCTCACCTTTTATATTCTACCAGCTGCCACCACCTTCCTGTGGCTGTGGCAGCTGCACAGTGGCCTTCAAGATACAATCTGGTAAACTTCACTTTGCAACTATGTCAGACGAGGACACAACCCAAGGGAATGGATTGGAAACCATCGGCTCTCCTTCTTGGTGCTGTGCACTAGGCTTCCCTCATCCGCTTCAACACTCGTCAAACTTCTCCACACCTTGGGCCCAAACTTATTCCCATTAACATCAATGGTAAAACTATTATTAAAATCAAGGCAAGCAGTTTTGGGACCCTTTCAAAAGCAACTCTACAAGTCCTTGCCTTAGTTAATCCTTTACCTCCTTCCTTATTGGTTGCTTCCTCCATCTCTTTCATTCACTCCTAATTTTTTTTAATGCCAAACTTTACTCTTGGAAAAACCTCCTAATTAACATGCAACAACTCACTCTCTCCTCCTCCTTTAATAGCTTCCTGAAAATCTAACCCATCTAAGACGGATTCCAGTAGGAACAGTGATTCCCTTGGTGAAACATAAAAAAAGTCAGAAAATGGCCATGATCTGGTAAGTACCATCTGTAAGGAGGATGGCTGGATCCTCACCAGAACTCCATGTAATTAATTAATTTCTAGTAGCTAATCATAATGACAAATACTTTACTATTGCTGCAGGGATATTGATATGAAAGTGATTATTACCAAGTGTTAGAAATCAAGAGGAAAAAATAAAGATGAGTTGAAATAATGTAGCATTATTTGTCAGGAGATACTGACTTGCTATATATCATCAGGATTTGCCTCACTATATAAAATTTAATCAATCAGAGGGTTGTTAGCAAAAAGAAAGATTCCTTTTGCAGGATCAGGAGGAAGGAATATTTTTCTGTTTATTGCTCTCGTCTCCAAACTGGATTTACAATACTGGAGTGAAATCTAGCCCCATTGACTTCACTGAGGCCTGGATTTCACAAGTGTAATTCTATCTGTCTTAGATGTGATACCCTGGTTTGCAGGGGGATGAAGATTACCTCCCACTGATTAAAAAGATTTTCCCTTCCTGTAGAATATGTGGGATTTACAAGCTTCAGAACTGCCTTTTTAATTACTATTGCTTTTTAAGTGCAGTGCAAAGCAAATATTCACATCAAACCAAGACACATTTTTTATTATGATTGTTTATTTATACATACTATGGTCGCATCTAGAGACTTGACCCATGATCAAAACCTGATTGTGCTAGGTACTGTACATACACTGAGCAGCATTAGAGCCTCTGCCACCAAGGTTTTACAATCCCCACAGATGCTGAAATTGGCTCCATGTCCAAATACCCATAACCCCTCATGTAACCCCACTGACTTTTTGTTTCTGTACAGAATTTAGTGCACTAGGGCACCGATACTTGATTGAGGTTCTTAAGAGCTAATGTAATACAAATAAAAGTAATTAGGGTCATCTCTCCAATATTAAGAGCTGTGACACTGTTGGAGGCACTGTCCTTCCCATAAGATATTAAACTGATGTGCCATTCTGCCCATTTCCCATAACTATGCAGGTGAAAGATAAGGAACCCATGGCATATTTGTGAAAAAGAACAGAGAAAGGTCTCAGTATGGTGGGTGACATTTATTCTTTCATAAAACATACTGGACTGCATGTCTCAGGGGAGTGGTAATGAAAGAATGTCTCAAGGTCACTGGTTTGGGTGCAGCTTCAGCAGTAGTTACTGAAAATCATAACTATCTGATGGCTATTTGGTATCCTGTGTGAAATGAGTTTGTTCCCTTCTAGCTCCCAGCGGACAAATATCCACCTCAGAGAGCCACTGTCTCAGATGGCATTAATTGTCCGTGTCAGTGGAGGCCAAGAGGTGCTCCCCATGTGTCAGGGTTGCGGCACTTCGGCAGAGAAGAGTAGCAAACATTGTGCTGCTGGTACAGTTGCCAAGCTGGAGAAATATCAGCTGTCAGTCTGCAGGGCTGTCAATCTCATAATAAATGTGTAAACAAAAGAAAGGAACAAGTCCTTATATTCCAGACTAGGTGAGCCCGTAATGGCTGCCGTATTTCACCACTTGGTAAAGTGCTCTTGAGATATTTGGTGTGTGAAAAGTGCCAAGGCAAATCAAATTCTGGAAATTGTACCAGTGCCTTGAAAAAGAACCTAGGATGCTCTCCTGTACCACAGAAATATTTTTACCCATTACTTTCTGCCCTCATCGAATCATAGAATATTAGAGTTGGAAGGGATCTCGGGTGATCATCTAGTTCAACTCCCTACTAAAAGCAGGACCAACCCCAACTAAATCATCCCAGCCAGGGCTTTGTCAAGCCAGGCCTTAAAAACAGAGTATAAGGATGGAAATTTCACCACCTCCCCAGGTAACCCATTGCAGTGCTTCACAACCCTCTTAGTGAAAAAGCTTTTCTAGACTTCCCCCACTGCAACTTGAAACCAGTGCTCCTTGTTCTGTCATCTGCCACCATGAAAAGAAACTTAGCTCCAACCTATTTGGAACTCCCCTTCAGGTAGTTGAAGGCTGCTATCAAATCTCCCCTCACTCTTCTGTTCTGCAGACTAAACAAGCCTAGTTCCCTCAGGTTCTCCTCGTAAGTCATGTGCCCCAGCCCCCTAATCATTTTCATTGCCCTCCAAGCTCTCCAATTTGTCCATATCGTTTCTGTAATGGGGGCCCAAAATTGAACACTGTACTCCAAATGGGGCCTCACCAATGCTGAATAAAAGATGATAATCACTTCCCTCTATCTGCTGGCAATGCTCCCACTAATGCAGCCGAACATGCCATTAGCCTTCTTGGCAATAAGGGCACACTGTTGACTCATATCCAGCTTCATTGTAACCCTCTGGTCCTTTTCTGCAGAACTGCTGCTTAGCCGGTTGGTCCCCAGTCTGTAGCAGTGCATAGGATTCTTCCGTCGTAAGTGCAGGACTCTGCACTTGTTCTTGTTGAACCTCGTCAAATGTCTTTTGGCCCAATCATCCAATTTGTCTTGGTCACTATCCTATCTCTACCTTCCAGGGTATTTACCACTCACTGCATCTTAGTGTTATCTGCAAACAGGCTGAGGGTGCAATCCACCCCTCCTTCTTCCCTTTTTTAAAGTTGGGCACTATATTTGCCTTTTTTCAATCACCTGTAACATCCTCCAATTGCCACGAGCTTTCAAAGATAATAGCCAATGGCTCTGCAATCACCTCAGCCAACAACCTCAGCATCCTTGGATCCATTGCATCTGGCCCCATGGACTTGTGCATGTCCAGCTTTTCTCATAGTCCTGAACATGTTCCTTTACCACTGAGGGCCGCTCACCTTCTTCCTATTCTGTGCTGCCCAATTCAGTAGCCTGGGTGCTGATCTTGTCTGTGAGGACAAAGGCAAAAAAAGCACTGAATACGCCATCTTTTCCCCCATCATCTGTCACTAGGTTGCCTCCCCTATTCAGTAAGGGGTCCACACTTTCCCTGACCTTCTTCTTGTTGCTAACATACATACAGGAATCTTTCTTGTTACCCTTCATATCCCTTGCTAGGTGCAGCCTTGTGCTTTGGCCTTCCTGATTTCACCCCTGCACATGCTCAAGCAATATTTTTATACTCCTCTCTAGTCTTCAATTTTGAAACATGGGAAAATATTATAAGAAGGTCTGACCTCCTAGGGCTAGAATGCTGTTTCTCATGAGACACAAGAACTAAGTGGAAGATGAATAGCAAAATCATTTGGGACATAATATTTACCAAGGGGCAGTGTTTGGGGTGCATTGTTCCAGAATTAGCCCTCAAACGCCCCATGACTCAAAAGGCACAATTCCTTCCTTATTTCTCCTTTGTTTCAGAAAGTAGGCTGTAGTAGTGTGCTGCTGTCACATTTCTATGACAGTTAGGTGCCTAGCTCCTTTTGCTCCTTAGCAAATATCAACCTCAGTCACAACTGAGTGTGCTCAGTGCTGAACAATTCCCAGAAGCCAACACAAAAAGTCAACCCTAAAGATCCGTGATTATTTCTGTGGTTTGATTCAAGTTTACCGCTATGGAAAAAATGGATGGTGTTTCAGTTTCCCTTGCCATTGTCCCATTCAACCCTCCTCGGAATTCTGGCAGGGATGTCAGTATGTCAGAAAGGGAGAATAGGCTCTCTCTTAAGAAGGTCCATAAATGTATCCAATTATCATCATTTTAGAATGATATTAACGTCATTATCAGATTGCAAAGGGCTATTAGCAGTACACAATAGAAGAGGAATATAATGAGATCCCAGGGCAAGATATAAGTGGGCTTTCTCCAATAAATGATACCATTTAATTTTATAGGTTTTTTTTCTCTGATCATGTGTCATGCTGTCATGGGCATTTTGGAGATGGCTTATACAACTGTGTGGAAAATGGCTTTAAATTGGTAATGTCAGTATGCCATTTGCACAACAGGCACTGGTAATATATCTGAGGTACACCACTGGGCTATGACAAAAATATTGCTGTTTTGCTTGTGGTCTAGTTTGCCACTTGCTATGATAGTTCAACATATGAGTTGTAGGCATGTTGGTCATAAAAGGTTATTGGATGCCAACTGGAGTCCAAAAACTGCTTCTCACAGCCCGACAGCTAAATGATTGGACTTTTATTCATACTTATGGGGACTCTCTTTGCTAACACAAACAGTACTTTGTATCCAATGCAATTCTAACCATGTGCAGATTCACTCCTTTTCCGTTTCTAAACTTTTTCCCCCTTAAATACTTTGGGTTCATGCCTAGAGGCATGGCAAGTACAGCCTCAGGCTTATTCCTCCCCCCTGCTCTGAACTCCTTGCCTTTTGCATACTGTAGTTGTCTTTGTAGACAAAACCCTAAGAAGCTGAAGTGATAAAACATTCAGGAGGATTTTCAGTGACCTCCACTATAAGACTCTTTCCTCTGTCAAAGTGCAACAGGCATGGGACCAAGAACTAGAAAAACCACTATTAATAGAAGTCTCTTGGATTGGTTAAAAAACATGATATCAACACCCCAAAAACCCAACCCACTTAGTCCTGAAAAAGTCCCCGCTGCGCAGACACAGCAGTTAGAAGTCATGTCTTCTTCAGAGATGCTTACAGACTGGGGGTGGGAGGAGGGGAAGCAGCTAGAGATTCTACCACCACTCGGTCATTGCAACTGCTGAGGAATAATTCGAAGCAAGGTTCAGGACTCAACAGAATATGCTGCTCAGTTTCTAAGGCTAATAGCTGTCGGAAAATAAGCAAAGCCTCAGTGGACGTTATCTTGCTGCACAAAACAGTTTCCAGCCTGTTGAAATAAACAGTTCTGAAAATGGAAATGAGGCAGGCTTTACTTTTTTGGAGACAGGACAATTTAATGTTTTTTTCCTTGCCCTGAATAGTAATTGGGTTCGCATAGTAGTGTGTGGCTGGAGAACAACCAAAGCTTCAGTCTGAAATGGATGAAACCTCATTTAATTTGCTGTGTGTTTTTTACCTTTCCTGACAGTGGCTCTTTCAAACACACACGTGAGCTTGTAACTGTCAGCAAAACCAGTTCTCTCTCTTAACTGGCCTGACACTTAACACACTTATTTCACAGTGTCAGGTACTGTGAGCACTTTAATCTGTTAAAAGGGCTCTTTTTCCCCACTCTTTAACATTGAACCTATGTTTTATGTATGAGTCTTTGATTTAGAAATGCTTAGAAAGCATAACACGTTTTATAAGATGGATGACTTCTGCTGGACCTTTTTTTTTAAAAAATCTTAATTTGTTGTTACCTGAAATCCAGAGGACAGTGTCTTTGTAAAGAAACACAGTCTATGGCATGTACTCTAGAAGGACTGCTATTGTGAAATGAAAGCACTCAGCCCAGAGGCAGATAAAGCTTCTTCCTCAATGGGCACTGAATCAGACCCTTTAAGTCAATGTTTTCATTTTTTCCAACCCAGCTGAATGTAGAAGCATCAGTGAGGAACACTAAGTAAAGGGAAAGCATAAAAAGTTTATTCTGCTTCCTCTCATGAGATGCTTTAAAGTCATTGTAAAAGAGCTAGATTTACCACCTCCAGCTGCTCAGATAGGTGGGGAAGGTAGGGAAATAAAGGTCCCAGGTAGGGAAATAAAGTTTGCCCACTCACAATCTGCTCAGGGTCTGTTTAGAGAAACCACATTTCACTTTTCCAGAGGATGGCCTTAGCCTCAGGAAATAGTCTATTAATCTAGGGCTTGGATTATTTGTGCTTCCCATTATGCCTACTGGGAAAAGTGGCTGCACACACATAAATGGCATTTCTACATATGTGAACCAACAGCCAGTGAGTGCATACTGCAGTGAAAAACTTGGCAGGCTACAAAAATTGCTCAGCATGTGTTCCAATACCTATACAGCATAAATTTTACATGTAGAAAGATTTGGTATGTAATTTCCTACTCACTCACAGACTGGCGTAATTGCATTGACTTCAGCAAAGTTACTCCTGACTTCACCAGTGTAAAGAGAGATGAGTAAAGCACTACAAATTTCTATCTATTCTTCATTGTATGTCTATGAAACACATAAAACAGCATTACAGATCTGTATCTAGCTATATTATATATGTTATACAAATGACACGCATGCATGAATGCAGAATTGTAGCCGTGTCAGTCAGGATAGTAGAGAGACAAGGTGGGTGAGGTAATATCTTTTATTGGACCAATTTCTGTTGAGGAGACAAGCTCTCAAGTTAACAAAGAGCTCTTCTTCAGGTCACGTGAATGCATATATGTAATATATAGTGCATATATGTAATTTAAGTTTATATAATGTAAAAAATATAACCTACATATAATATACTGTACATTTAGAACTGGAAATGGAAGTGGAAAAACTTGATACACAAAGAGAAGAACACTCTGGGAAGTATCGGTCCTTACTTTGTGCCATGTGAAGTTACAATCCATACTCCTCTTCATACCTCATTGCTCATCAGGGTCTAATGTGACTCTTTATTTTGACAGATATTAATAGGGCTGTCTTGATGGGCACATGATTCCCACTTTTAAACTCTAGTTCAGGTAAATCTAATAATACATTCTAGAGGCCAGTTTTACACAGACCTACTTACTTTTACATCATGCTGAGCTTAATAGGATGCTACAGAGTGAAAGTCAATTCAGAATTTGACTCCAGAAGTGTGAGAGCCATGCAGAAGTTCAGAGATCAGCTGTGTGAAGAATAATATCCAGTTACATTTCTGGTATCATGGCAGTCTCGTTCTTTAGGGTAAGGACTCCACCCCTCAGGTGCTGATCGCTCTGGCTCTGATCCAACTTTCAGCATGTAAATAGTCCCAGTTGTTAACCAACCTAGGACAACAGGGCCTCTGTATTTAAAATTAAAGCATATGCTTAAGTATTTGTCAGATTGGGACCAGAATCTTGCAGGACTGAGTTCTTTGTTATCAGTGACGTAAGTGCCATCCAAAGTAATCAGCACATGTCACATTTCTTTCAAAAGCAAACAAAGGTTGCTGCAAGTTCCTAATTGTATACTAGTAACCCCACACTGCCATACATGCAATCATGTTTTATCAAAACAGATGTGCCATGTTTCTGCCTAAAGATTTCAAGAGCTAATAAAAGTACAAGGTATTTCTAGCAAATAGGATGAAAACAGTGAAAATACGAACTTGGTCCTTGTTTGGGAGAGAAGGGTGTAAAAATGTGTTTTCAACAATAACATTTTTATCCCTATTTCTTCAAACAAGAACACAAACTATCCAGCATTCGGATATTGTGTGTTTGGGTGCCATCTAGCTAGTTCAGTAGGCACTTTGTTTTGCCAGCATTAGAGTTGCCTCAGGGTCTGTCAGATGGTCAGGAGGCTGATGGGGTGTCTAGACAGCCTAGCAGTCCTGATGGCTATTTGTCTTTCACTTACATGTTATTGGAAAGGAGCTGTTAATGTTTGCTCATTTAAGTATAAGATTCTATGCAGAGCCCTCCATAGCTCTGTACATACCATGTGTTAGTCCCATCTCCAGTAACAATGTGATGTTTTCCCTGTGGAAATATGGCTCTTGTACAACACAGACTGCTTCATTACGTAATCCAGCCAATCATCACGCTAAACACAACATTAAGATAAACATAAAAATCTTTCAGGATAGACTCTCTGCTCTCACCTTCATCTGGCTGCATCAGACAGGATCTTTCCTTTCCTTTCCCTCATCTTTGCTTTTTTTCTTTCCTTTCCCTCTCTTCCCTTCATCTTCATTCTTAATTTTCTGTTACTGTGTGTAGACTTCAGTTTTGCATAATGGTCTCTGAAAATGGTCCATTTGTTCCAAACTCCATTTGGAATCCCATAGATCTGAGGGCATCATGAAGGATAGAGACATTCATGCTATTCCTGGGGCATGGTAGGGGAATGTGTCACAATGCCCATGCTGCTGCATTTGAGTCTATTCTTTCACCAACCACTTGGTTCAGTTGTCTCCTCTAATATAAACACATAACAGGTTATTTTATATATATATATATAAAATCCACACCCTTCCAAAACAAGACAGACCACTACACACACATTTTCTTCTGGGAAAAGATGAGAGAACAAACAATATGTAAAAAATGTTAGTCATGTCACTTTATGAACTACTGGAAGATGCCAGGATGCTACAGTAATGAGTGCGGTATAAAAACGTGCATAGAATAGAATAAATCAACATTAATTCAATGTGATAATGCCCTTAAGAATAGCTCGTCCCTTTCCAAATCCTTCCACGTTCTCCCTGAACCAATGGTATTGGCCTCAAGGAGCTCTCACAGAGTTTTTGGGTGGGATAACGAATTCTCAGCCTCTTAATTTGGAGTCAGTTTAGGTGGCACATTACTTTCATCTCCCCACAGGTGGCATGGCCTTTTGTTTTACATAGCAAGCACCCTTTCTGGGAAGACAGTGGCTGTCCAGTAAAGATTCGGTTTTGAACCATTTAAAGGCATACAATAGCTCTCAAGGTATTTTTATTTCTACTGAGGTTTCATTCCAGTCAGCGTCCCCATCTCCAAATGTAAAATCTTTCAAGCTGTAATAATCAGCTACACTGCCTCACTGGATGATGTGCAGGTGAAAGGTGCTTGAAAACAGCTCATGTGATGGCATAATGTATGCCAAGATTCATTTCAATGGGTTTCCCCGCCTATACACATACCATGCTGGGAGAAAGGTAGTTTTATGACTCTCTGAATTGTGATGGCTGCTACTGGCTGAGAAAGGACACTTCTGTGTTCTCTCCATGGGTTAATTTTGGGCAATAGAAAGGTGATCAGGTTCTTTTCTTTGACTCTATCAAATCAGCAGGTTCTACAGGCAAGCCACCTACGCAGTGCAAAAGATCTGGATCGGGCTGCAGCTGGCTGGCTGAGAATTCCTCTGCCTAGGGAAGATCTCCCAGCTGGCACAAAGTTGGCAGAACTGTGTCCTATACCAACCGTTCTCTCCATCCCAGTCAAGTGTGCATGCCAGGAGGAGGAAAGGATATATCAGGGGCTGGAAGGGACACAGCTATGTAATTGCCAACTTGTATTTGTTGTATAGTCCCTTAAGATGTTATAACCAGCTGGCTGGACTAGGGTAGTTTGAGAATCAGGTTGCTGGTAGCTTCCCCAAAGCTCCTGCCATGCAAAGTTTGTGAACCGGAAGGTCTATGATGATTGTGACCTCCTCTTGTCTACCCTGCAGATATTCTCCGACATGCAGAAACGATCAGGCATACATAAGCATGTAACCCTAAGCAGACCACTGCTGGGGGAGGAGGGAGATGGCACTTGGGGGTGTGTATAGGCTTTATGCCCATTGCTGATTTCTTCTGTGCCGTAGTTAGACCAAATTCATGAGCAGGCACATTGCCATCCTGACAGGTGGACTTAAGTGTGGATAGCCAAAAGATCACATATGTGCATAAAAGACATTTTTTGAAAGCAGATGCTCTCAACCAGGTATACAAAAATAGGCCTGAGCTCCCACACATCATTAAGACAACATCACCTGTACCACAGGGCCAAGGTGACCTAACGATAAAAATTCATAGCTTCTGTGGCCACATTAGGTGACACAGCAGCTTTCTTGATTCAGGACCTCTGATTGTTCAGCTTCTTTTCATCTTTCCTCCATGGAATGGGCAACACAAATCTTCCAGAGTTCTGTCACATTTTGAGAGAGTCTTGGATGTCATGAGGGTGGGGGGCGGGGAGTCTGCTTCACAGCCTTCTGTGTGGCTATAAATACAGATTAATATGATATTAATGTAATGCAATTAAGAAAAAGCTGATGTTATTGTTTGAGACAGACATTATTTCCCCACAGAAGAGTAAATCAATTGCAATTATTGCACTTTCAGTAAGAATTTGCACATTTCACTCAGGGTCAAGTCTATTAACTAAATGAGGGACTACTATATTTTACTTAGATTGAACAAAGGGCAAGGCCAATGACAGGTAAAACATGTAACTAATCACACTCCGTGCTTAACGCTTCAAGAGTTAATGAGGGACAGACTAAACCTAAATGATCTCTCGAGTCTTTAAACAAAACAACCTTTGCCTGCGTTTCCACTAGAGCAATAGGAACCCAAATACCCTTTCTGGAGCTATTTATTTCTTCCAGTGAAAAGTGTTTGACACGCTCAAACAATGACCCTAGCACCTGTAATTTTATACACAAGAAAAACAAAGGCATAAAGGGAAAGGGCTCAGCTTCCTTTCCGTAATTACTTCATGCAAAACAAAAACCATACACTGGATTGTTTGGAAGGAAAAATAATACTGAATACTGTTGACTTTGCTTTGGGGCTGTGTAGTAAAATTCCACCCCTACCTCCTCAATGTAAGTTACATTCTATTACGTTTGGACACTTAGGGTGCGGCTGTCCTGCAATAAAAGACTGGCCACAGCTAGCCGAGGTCAGCTGACTCGGGTTCGCCAGACTTGGGCTGCAAGGCCTAAAATTGCACTGTAGACATTGCAGCTCAGACTGGAGATCAGGATCTGAGCCTGGCGTTTTAGAACCTGGATTGCAGCCCAAACCACAACGTCTGCCCTGCCATTTTTAAACTCTGTCACACGAGCTCCGAGAGCCCCAGCCTGTAAACCCAGGCTCGGATTCACTGCCACAGGTTTTAAAATGCGGTGTAGACTTACCTCAAGGGTCGTGATCCAATGCCTACTGAAGTTAATAGAAGGCTGCCCACTGTCTGATTTCAATGCCTTTGGAGCTGAACTACCTACAGCAAAAGGGCCAGATCTGTGTCCGCTGTTGATAGCATAGACCACAATAGAAACCCCTGAAAGAGGGGAAGTTGCATTAATACAAAGAGGCTCCAACCTCTAGGTGTCTGGCAGACAGAGGGGACTGCAGAAATGGTGCTATTTGAAGCGTGTGTGAAGCTGGCTGGGTCTGAAGGGTGGCTAGAAAGTCTGATTCTTTGCACTTTCTCAGCAGCAGTTTCTATGGTGCCCTGAAAAATTGTGCTCCCCTAACCCAAATATTTCCTGTTTCTGCCAGTTTTTGACAGAAGACAGGTCTTGAACTTCACAAATCATTGTATGTCATTATGAATATAAATAAAGATATTGGTATATCAGACATCTTTGAAATAGCTGGACCCTTGAAAGGTGTGTGTGTAAGTCAATACAAACACACAGAGAACACAAGGATGAACTCTTCTAAAGAGCTATGAAAGCAATTATGTCATTGCTGTCACGTTTAGAGCTGAAAAAATACCTCCTTCATGCATCAATTAGACTGTGCAATAATTGACTTCTCTTTTACAAGGAGATAGTGCATCAGGCATTTCACAGATCAGGTTTTCAAGGGGGATGCTTGGTTGACGTCTAAATCATCCCATTGTGTTTCTTCACGTGAAAGGCAATAACTAAGAATAACAGAAGCTAGTCAATTCAGTATTTTATGTCATCCTAGTTTCAATTTCAAATTAATGGTTTTGATAGGTGCTTTGTGGCCAGGAAGGGGAGCTTTCAGTGGGAGTTAGCTACCCAAGTGCTATTTGTGCATTTGAAAATCTATTTTGAGACTCTCCTGCTCGGGAATTTCTACAGATGACCATGAAGATATTAGCAAACAAAAATTTCATTTGGCTGGACATTTAAAATTGCATTTGGACACAGTTCATCTGTGCAAATCCTTGAAAGCGTGAAAATAAGTAGTTAAGAGAAATGTTTCCATCATTCCTTGCCAACTTCACATTGCTCGCCCGGCTGGTGATAAGAGGCATTCTTTCCCATCTCCCACTGTTACAGAAAAGCAATATTATTGTGTCTTCTGCTCTTTACACAACAAGCATAAGAACCACATGAGGTCCAATTAACAGTGCTTATTAACTATGCCAACCTGCAAGGCTTAGCTGCCTATTCACACTGCTGCTCTGGCTGATTTCTAAACACAGAGCACAGAAAGCGCTGCTAGAGGGCTCACAAGCTATTTAAAGGGATGCTACCCAATTCCTGCACATTACAAACATGCACCCTATCTTCATGGAACTGACAGTTTAGTGCAAAACCCTAAGAGCTACCTCATACTCTTAAGCCAAAAGATTGGCATGTGTGATCCCGTCATGCACTCTATTCATTTGGTTAGTTATTCTGCTTTAACATTGCCAAAGTCACTGTTAAGGTTTTCAATTAGAGGACCAGCCCAGAATGCGGGGAGCCAAAATCAGCTTTGCACACTTAGAATTCTGAGCTCCAAGTATTACCAGCCCTCCCTGGGCTGACTGTGGGCAGCCCCACAACTCATTGTTGCCCATAATCCCCTAGAAAATACAATGAGTATTTTCCTCCCACTCCAGTGCTGCCCTAGCACATTTCTTTTGAAGGGGTGGTCTGTGTAGGCAAACTTACCAAAGCCCAACAGAGTGTCTGCTGTGGGGAATTCCTTCACAACAGCAGCAGGGCTTTTTTGGCCCTTGCATTGCAACCACAGATAAAGCCCTTAGAAGAGGAAAATCACTCACACAGTTACTTCTTTCTCTTCCAACATTTAGCAGACAAAAGGATCATATAACCCAGGTTATCCGTTAAACATATTAAAACAGAATAACTATGCTTCAGATACATTTTCCAAGATTTGCAGCATGGTACATCCAAAACAATCTTTCAAAGATTTAACAGAATCAAACACTATAGATCAAAGTGGGGAAAGAGACAATTATCTATGTTAAATAGTAACAGGACAATCATTAAGGCTTTCAAGTTATCCTGATGGGTGAAAGCTTTTAATCAGAACTAGACAAAACACATTCATAAGTTAGACATATTTTAGCAACTATCCCTCATGGGATTTTTTCCCCCTCTTTTCAGTTTCAGCCTTCTTTGCATTGCCGTGGTGTAGGGCCCAGTGTCTTTGTTAGGCATGATAGCAGAAAAAGGTTCTTCATAAAAAATCCTGAACCGGCGCATGGATTCAACAGTGCATGAATGGTAAGTACAGGATGGGCAGAATTCACTATGCTCAACTTTTCGACTCACTGGAGCAAGACAAACTAAATTTTACCCTGCAGGCCTGTTTAAAAAACATTTTGACGCAGCATTCCCTCTTTGAAGGCCCTTCGTGTTCTTCTACTCCTTTCCTGACATCTGGCAGTGATGGAACCTCCTGCTGATGCAGAGGCCAGTCTTGGTCCTCATTGCACACTAGACACCCAGTTGTCCTCTCACTTACACTACTTTTACATGGTGTAACTCCATTGACTTCAGTGGAGTTTCACCATTCACATATACTATCAATCAGGGGTACCAGCCCCCATTTATCTTATGGTCATTGCAAAGATGATGGAACTACCCTCTGCTAATCTAAGTTCTTCCTACAGAAGATGCTAGGATAATAGATTGGACAGGGTGCAAAACCTTGTTCCATTATGAGCTGATTTTGAGAGGAGCATCTCAACCAGTGCAGTCAATTCTCCCATCCGGGTGTAAACCAGAGTTTCTCCATTCTTATCAGTGGAGATACACTGGTGTAACAATGATGGTACAGACTAGACAATTGGGCTCTTTATGTTTAAAGGGATTTCAGAAGAGCATTGTTGCCAGTCCTCAGTGTATATTCACAGTCTTTACTCAACACTAAAACTATTAGTTTCCTTCTCTAGTCAAAAAATGTGATATCCTTTATATTTAATGGATTTGTGTTCAGTCACACTCATGCCTAAAAACCGTCATATATAGTGGGGATGCAAACTAATTATTATCCAGTCATAAAGTAATTTGGCAGCCATGCGGCTTGCTGCCACATCTTCCAAACAGTCATGGTTTACACTTCCAGGTGCCATAATTTATGGGATCGAGCTTGTAGCATCACTTCGTTTTCTTCCCTCTCTAATGCAAAATGCTCTAGGAATGGGGGAAAATGTGGAGGAGCATATGCACAAGACGTTTAAATGGAGCTTTTAAAGATTAAAAACGTTCCTTTGCCTTCCCAATCTGAGTCATATGCTGCATACCGACCTTTGAGTAAGCAATTAAAAAGTGTTAATGAAATCAGGAACAAATACCTTTAACATCTAAACTGTGAGCATAATTCCCACTCCCCACTTCCAGCTGGTTTCTTGTCATACTACCTGCATGTCAATCAAAGATTTAAGTCAGAAATATAAGAAATTCTGGCATCAATATTCAATGCCTCCTGCCCTTCCGTTACAGGTTATACCGTTACCCCAGCGTGCTCCACTGTGATTGCTTTTAGTGCAGCAGGATGTTAAAAGCTTATCAGCCTGACAATAAATTTATTGGAAAATTGACCAAGTTGAAGAAAAAAATTAAACAGCATCAGACTCTATCATTCCCTGCCTATTGTCAAATGCCCTGCAGTTTGGACTTGATTTGCATGATTTACTCTGCATATGTTTTCTCCCGTTTCCAGGCCCAAGATTTATCTTCTGTTGAAGCTGTATCAACTGCTGGTGCTTGCAGATTGTCTTTGTCCTTTCCAACCTGCATAATATCATTTGTAGAATCCAAATCACAGGCTGCCTATTCTCTTATCTTCTACTTATTTTAGCCATCAATAGCCAAGCTGTGCTGTTTGGTAACAAGGACATATTGTAGGAATGAATTGATAAGTACATCAAATGGCACACACAGACTACAGACAAAACACACGCTACTGACATTTTTTATTGCCTCCTACAAGCCATCCGCACTCATTCTGTCTATACAGAGGCAGAATGCAGATTTCAAGTCTGTGTCCTCGTATGTGCTTCTTGCTATGACTCTTTTACCCAATATAAAATCAGGGTTAGACTGTGGAAACTGTGGACCTTCTCTCTCCCTTTCCCTCCTGCCAGTTTTTCAGGACCCTTGAAATGTGAAGACTACTCCTAGCCTTTATTTTAAAAAATATAAAAAAGTTTAAAACTTGGAGGTCTAAGATTAGGGCACCTAACTTAGTGAACTGATTAGCCGGATGCCTGTAGGTTCCACTGGCTTTTGTCCATTAATATTTGCAAGCCATTTTCCATCCTTGGATGAAAGATGCTACAAGAGTCAGCGAAATTACATCTGCTTACAATAGGGCTGTGTTTGCACCAAAAAGCTATGTGCTACTCAGGGTGAGTGAGAAGAACTGGGTTCAACTGCTAACTCGGCAACACAATGCCTGTGTGATTTCAACAAGTCACTTCATCTCTCTTTGCCTTGGGTTCCCGATCTGTTAAATGGTATTAAGTGCATCCCACACACTTTTATCTTCTCACAAGTGCGCCCCTTGATTTCAGAGGAAGTACTTATTTGAGTAATGATTACAGAATCAGACCCTAGACTAGAAATAATGGTGACCCAACTAATCAGGCATATACTATCTATAATAAAATACCTAAACCTGCTCTAATCACATTTGAGCTGTACTGAGGTATATCATCCAGATTATGAATTATATTACTATATACATTACGTGCATGTTTACACTATTCCCATTGTGGAAAGATTACAAATATAAGATTCAGGTTTATACATTAAATCAACATTGTCCCGTTTTAGATTTTCAGGTTTGTTTTGACTCCAGTTGTATTTTTCTATACTGTTTTAGATTGGGAAATTCTATTTTAAAATGTTGAACTCTAGAAAATACTAAATTAAATATTTTCGTACTACTTAAGAAATTCACTTGCTCTAAAAAATACGGATTTAATTATAAAAGGAAGGCATAGGTGGTTTTCTGGGGTTTGATGTGTGATTGACAATTGAATTGGCTGTTTATAAAGGAAGAAACTTTTGGAAAGATGTAAACCATCAAGAATGATAACCATCGAACTTTCGCCTAATGCAGTGCTCAAATAAATGAGTGCCCTTATCTCTCCTTCTACAGGTGCAATATGATACAGATGTGAAGTTTGCCTCATGGGCTATTGTTTGTCTGGCTTTGCTTCTTTTTTGTTAAATTGGGGATAGATTCTTGAAACAGCAAATATGAGATCAAAATGATTAAAATTAATAGATTGCAAGGGGTACCTATGTATTTTACGTCAGGTTTAAAAGATTAGAGATTTCCAAATAGTGATACCATATACAAATCAAATTTTACTGATGCCTCTAGGAAAGATTCCAAGTGAACCTTGCACTGCAATTTAAAGACACCATGCTCTACTTAAAGAAATGTAGACAAAAGAAGCAGAAACTAGCCCTATTTGGATTGGTAGATAATAACTGCTGTAGCAGTACCATGGGGGAAGGGCAATTTTTAAATAGAGGTATTACTGTGGTATGTTATTACAGATCCATGGAGATCACCACTAAAGTCAATGGGACTTCATGTATGCCCAGCTGTTCAATTCCATGCTATCAATTGCAGGCCCAGGGATAAATTGTCCTCGGATATCCAGGTACAGAAATCTACAGCCAAGCAGATCTCTGTTCATTCTTTAAAATGATGGCCTTTGGAAAGGAAACAATTGTAAGAATCCCAATTTTTTTTAAAAAATGGCACTTTTTATTTTTAAAAATAAAATCATGATTTTAACCTGTCACCTACCAGTGTTTTTCCTCCCCAGGGAATGAGAAAAATGAATACGATCAAAGGATTGAATCTCTTATGTTTCTCTAGCACCTTTTCTCCAAGGATCTCAGAGTACTTTACAAACTTTCATTAGTCCCAATGACATCTCTAAGAGGTAGATATTAATATACACATTTTACAGGTGGGTAAATTGAGATGAACTGTGAGGTCAAGGGACTTCATAAGTCAATTCAGCTTCTGACTTACTATGTAAATCAGTAGCTGAACAGGGAGCAGAATCCAGGAGTCCCCTACTCTTACCTCTAGGTAACACTTCCCCTGCCTGTGTTTGCAGAGGGAGCCATGTAAAGTTTTGCATTTATCATCTATCCCCAAGTGTAGCTATCCAAACCAGTGTACCCAATGGCCAAGTTCTAGCCTCACTCTAGATTTATATATGTAACCACACAGAAGTCGATGGAGTTTTTCCATGATTGTGACTAAAATCAGATTTATCCTGCATTTTATTTGTGCACTCAGCAAGTTCCTGAGAATGGGAGACTCTACTCCCTTACTCTGGCATTCTACTGAAATCAACAGAGCTAGATGACTATAAAAGCAGCATAACAGAGTTAAGAATTAGGCCCTGAACGTTTAAAGTCTGTGGACCAATAGCTCATTTAAGGTAACTGAATTACATTATTTCCTTGGATGTCTAAAATCATACCAGAATCAAAGTGATTTCTCTATACCTGCAACGAAACAGGTTTGGGGTATTTTCTTCTATACAAAAAATGTGTCAAAGACATAATTTATTACAAGGAAACCGTGAACATACAAAAAAACCCTGACATCTTCTTACTTCAAATGCCTTTGCTCTGAGAAGACAGAAGATTAAAAAAAACAGTTGATATGGGCAAACAAACCCATATTTTACCTTTTCTCCTGTCTTAGATGCTGTGATGCGCCATGGACTGATGCTCAGAAGACTCCCACTTGATTTATTTTTATTTTTTAAGCAAGTCTTGCTGTTTTAAATTTGTTGCAGGACTGCTGGCATAAGATGTATGTTCAGGAAGTCAGGTCATTAAAATGTACAACGGAGTGCCTGGTAGTGCATCAAAATCATCCGTAATGGCGATGGCAGCTTTGGAGCATCTGAGTGGCACTGCTGCTTGAGAATATTTTATGGCTCATTGACAAGCTAGTCACGATGGAAAATAACGCCTCTGACAATGTATTTCACTGGTTTGATCCTGTCTTTGCTATTATTAGCCTTCCTTCCTAGTTGTCGGAGTTTTGTTGTTTTGGTTTTTTTTATTTGGTTTGGGTTTTTTTAGTAGTCAGATCCACATCTCTTCCATGCACAACAGAGTCAGCAACGGCTTTCCTTACAATAGTTGCATGCAAATAGGCCTGTGGCTCCAGTTCTGATAGCAGATATGCATCACATCCCATTGCATGCTATGGCTAAACAGACACGGTGTGTGAAAATTCAGGTATAACCGCTGATTTACCAGTGTAATTAACCCATTCTCTGCACCAACTGCTGTGCACTTAGAGGCCACGTGGTCCCATTATGGTGGAAGAGGTAACCATATAACCATAGAGCTATACACAATACCAATTTGCCAGTTGTACACATGACAGTGAAAGGGTAAAAGCTGCTACAGATTCTAAGGATGAAGTATGATTTGGGTAAAAGGGTGACTGCACTTTAAAATGTTCGAAAGGTTTGCTCAAGGAGCAGAGACTCCTGCTTTTAGATCTGCAAGTCCAGAGTTTAATTCCCCAGAGACGATCTAGCCATAGGTGTCATTACTCAAATGTATAGTGGGCTGAACTGTCCCAATAGTCTGGAGGAAGGGATGCTATAGAGGCTTACTGGGCCAGTGGGAACTGCAGGTACACTGCTGTACCATCCTGGCTAGAGCAAAAGACTCAATGAGTAGTGATCAATGGCTCCAGGGATCAGTCCTGGGGCTGGTTTTGTTCAACATCTTCATTAGTGATCTGGAGGATGGGGTTGATTGCACCCTCAGCAAGTTTGCAGATGACACTAAGCTAGGGGGAGTGGTAGATACCTGGAAGGGAGGGATAGGATACAGAAGGACCTAAACAAATTGAAGGATTGGGCCAAAAGAAATCTGATGAGGTTCAACAAGGACAAGTGCAGAGTCCTGCACTTAGGACGGAAGAATCCCATGCACAGCTGAAGACTGGGGACTGATGAGCTAGGCAGCAGTTCTGCAGAAAAGGATCTAGGGGTTACAGTGGATAAGAAGCTGGATATGAGTCAGCAGTGTGCCCTGGTTGCCAAGAAGACTAATGGCATATTGGGCTGCATTAGTAAGAGCATTGCCAGCAGATCACGGGAAGTGATTATTCCCCTCTATTTGGCATTGGTGAGGCCATATTTGGAGTATTGTGTCCAGTTTTGGGCCCCCCACTACAGAAAGGATGTGGACAAGTTGTAGAGAGTCCAGCGGAGGGCAACAAAAATGATTAGGGGGCTGGAGCACAAGACTTATGAGGAGAGGCTGAAAGAACTAGGCCTGTTTAGTCTGCAGAAGAGAAGAATGAGGGGGGATTTGCTAGCAGCCTTTAACTACCTGAAAGGGGGTTCAGGGAGGATGGAGCTAGGCTGTTTTCAGTGGTGGCAGATGACAGAACAAGGAACAACGGTCTCAAGTTGCAGTGGGGGAGGTCTAGGTTGGACATTAGGAAAAAGTTTTTCACTAGGAGGGTGGTGAAGCACTGGAATGGGTTACCTAGGGAGGTGGTGGCATCTCCATCTTTAGAGGTTTTTAAACTGCGGCTTGACAAAACCCTCACCGGGATGATTTAGCTGAGGAGAGTCCTGCTTTGAGCAGGGGGTTGGCCTAGATGACCTCCTGAGGTCCCTTCCAACTCTAATATTCTGTGATTCTATCCTGGGACAAGACTTGGGCAGGGCCATGTCCTAAGCCCTTCGATAAGCCTTGTACAGTCAGTGGCTCTTAGCTCAAGCAGTCCATACACTGAGAGAAGTATTAAGGGCTGCCACTGTACACTAGTGCAATATGGACCTTGCTTGTGTGCACCCTGCATCTCTTAAACAAAATTTGCATGCACATTTGCACTTCTCCAAAATTCATGGGTCTTTGAATCTAGATACGATCTTGCCTGAAGTTTTCAGGTGTCTGGATCCAGAGTTCTGGTTTGGGCCCATCTCACGATGGCCATGTTAATCTGCTAATGTCTAAATAACTTCATCTTTCTGATGCCAACAACAGCCTTGTATTACTGAGTAAACAAAGAGGGAGGAAATATCAACTATTTCTTTGCAGACAAACACAAAAAAATTTGGCCTCTTTCTTTCTCTGCTGTGAAAGAAATGAGAGAGTCCTTGTTGACACGGTAACCAACATATTTCTGCCTGTGTGATTCTTGGCAAACCTGGCAGGAAGTGGAAAGGGTTGAGCCAGAATCCACATGTAACACAGTTCTACATCTTCTCGAGTTCAGCTGGCAAGATGCCTATTCAGGAAATAAAAGAAATTGTCTAGGAAGTGGCAGCACGCACGTTAACAGTCATGTCATGCATGCAAAGTAAGTGAGATGTGCAAAGCAGGATAGTTTTTTTTAGGGATTTCATGCCATTATTCAATGTTTTGTCTGTGTGTATAGCAATAGCTTTAATAGCAGACTTATGCGAAATGCACACAATGAAAGCAAATCTACACAGAACTGTTTTGAATTCTGTTATAATCTCAAAGGTCAGACCAAATACATCAAAACCTTCATTAAGGTTCTCAAACTTTGTAATGAATCTGGGATGGTTGATGATTTTGAATTCAACCCATATGGATCCATAGATTTGCAAGGCTTCAGTGTGAAACCAGTTGAAACCTGATGGCTGCAGTCGGAGTTACACATTGAATTTTTCAGTCCATTCACATCTGGAAGTCAAAACAAAATTGGGTCAAGCAAAACCACATTGGTGAGAGCCCAGAAGAAAGTTAATTAACCAGCTTTTCCAGTGAGGTCAAGCCTCTTTGAGCTACTGCAGCACTGTAAAGGGGCTGTAAACTTGACATATCTGGGCAGCTGAGGATCCGCTGCACAGGAGAATCCACAGAAGGCACCGTGCAACTACAATAGATCCTATGCCACGCCACGGCTTGACTGTAACATCTCATCCTCTAGCTCTTCTTGGTTTCCAGAACACCCTCTTAGGGCCATGGGCCACTGCATTTAAGAAAGAAAGCCCCCAGTTGACTTCAAAATTATGGAGCAAAGGATGAGATATTGAACTGCCTCTCTCCGCTCCATCTGTATCTTGCACCAAATACAGTTCATCTGGACTTGAGAACAATAATATCACTTCCATTTGGACAGTGCCATACATTCATTCATTCATTCATTCATTCATTCATTCATTCAAAGTGCTTTGTACATATTAATAAACTGAAACAATGGGAACTGCTGCTTTTATTTAGCACATGTGAAAATCAGACTACACATTTAGAGGCTTAAATCATAGAATCACAGAAACGTAGGGCTGAAAGGGACCTTAAGAGATCATCTAGTCTATTATTCTGCATTGAGGTAGAATTAAATATAGCTAGACCATCTGTGGGAAGTGTTTGCCTAACACGTTCTTAAAAACCTCCAGTGATGAGGATTCCACATTCTCTGTAGGAGGTTCCATTGCTAAAGAGTACTTATTAGAAAGTTTTTCTTGATATCCAACCTCAGTCTCCCTTGCTGCAACTTAAACTGATTACTTCTCATCTTTCCCTTGGTGGACATGTAGAATAATTTATCACCCTCCTATTTATAACACCCTTTTATATATTTGAAGACTCATCGTCTCCCCCTCTCAACCGTCTCTTCCCTAGACTAAATGTGCCCAATTTGTCAACCTAGCCACAGGGGTCATGTTTTCTAAACTTCTTATTTTATTTGCTGTCTTCTGGACTCCCTAAGTTTGTTCAGATCTTTCTTCAAGACCTGAATACGGTTTTAGGATCAAATTAAATAGGGCTTAAGGTGGCTAACTGGAGGTGGCCAGATTTTAAATTTTGGCCAAAGTCTGCAGCAGGCATATGAACAGAAGTAGGTTTCTAGTATGACAGTGATGTGCCTCAATGACAAGGTTTCCTTCCTCTTCAACAACCTGCTACACACTAAAACCGATGAATTTCTCAAAGTTCAGTTTTCATTTTTTTTTGTATTCTGATGAGAGATGGTCCAAGAAAGCAGTGTCTCTGGACACAGATTAGGTTAGATTAAGGTTCATTGCTTGGCTTCAAGACCAGACTAGAATAAGGGTTTTCTGGTGATGATGTTTAACTATTCTCATCAGTTATTGTCCTCAAATGGTAGAAATCTTACCAGATCAGCTGCTGTTAAGGAGGTTGTTACTAATATACCTGCATCTGACCTGGAATCAATAAATAAGTCCTTTTTGGTTTAGAATTAAACCTGTAACCAAAACAACAAGGACAGATAAAGAAGTGGAAATTTGAACTGCTATTCTGGTTCAACCAATGTCCATTTCCAAGTACAGGGGGAAGGATGAGGAGGGGGGTCTTATGTTTTAGGTACTAGACTATAAGTCAGGAGATCTGGGTTCAGTAGCTGGCTCTGCTTCAGACTTCCTGTTTCACCTTGTACAAGCCACTTAGAATCTCTCTCTGCTTGTTCACCATCTGTAAAATGGGGGCTAACAAGACTTTCCTGTCTCCAGGTGCATTGTGTAGACAAATGAATCAATGTTTGAGAGGTGTGCACAGACACTATGGTAATAGGGGTCATGTAAGTGATTAAAGAGCTCATTTACTGCTCTGAAAAATTGGATTCAGTCAAAATTCCCCCAAAATCAAATTCTGGTGAAACAAATGGTAACCTGATGACATGTTTATGTGTTTTTTTCCCAGATTTTCAATTAATTCTAGTAAAATGATTTGACAAGGTTAGATCTTGTTCTGAATTAAGACTATCACTCTTTCCAACTTGTCTACAAAATATGTTAAAGTGGTTTTACATAGCTTTATCTAGTCTCTCTACATAATGAATTTAGTGAGGTATTGAAGCAGGAACAATAAGATACAGTGCTTCCTGGATCCTTTTAGAGTGAAAACATGGAGAGGAAATAAGTGAAGACTTACCCATAATGGAAAGATATGTATTGACTTGAGCAACTGGACAAAGGTTGCATGTTTTGTTTTAATATTTATTTTGCAGTAGTACCTGGAAGCCCCAGTCAAAAACAGAGCCCCATTGTTCTAGAGACTGCACAAAATCATAGGAAGACTTTAAGCTTTCTCTGAAGAGCTTAAAATAGAAATATACAAGCCAGACAAAGGATTAAAAGGACCAGAGACAGAAAGAGGTGCAGCATCATGCTCAAGGTAACAGCTGGTCAGTGATAAAACCAGAGAAAAAACCCAGGTTTCCTGCCTCCCAGTTCACTGCTGGAGATACTAGACCACATGGACTCATTCACTATATAGAGATTTCCAATACAATTCTGCCCTCTCTTACACCAGTGTAAAATTGGAGTGAGACCACTGAAGATACTCTGGATTTATGCAGTTGTAACTGGTGGAACAGTGGTCCCTCCTACTCTTTCCCTGTGGCATACTGTTTAGTCTCCTGAGGACTGAAATGCTTTAGTTTAACTAAAATCTTTGGCCTTAGTATCAGGGTATCTGGGTGAAAATTAATGGCCTGTGATATACAGGTGGTCCCCTCTGGCCTTAAACTCTATGAAATAAAAAGAATTGTGCCCATTGTTTAAATCCATAAAATTCAGTGTTGCTTTCTTGCTAGATAGAAATTGGTTTTGTTATTTGGTTTTGGATCATTGTCAAAATGTATTATAGAGTCAGACATTTCCCTTAGCCCATCATATTTACATAATATTTTCCAGTACTAAAACAATAGTCATCTTTCTTATTTTTGTAATTTACTTGTCTGGGGAAGACAGATCAGCTGCAGCATCTGGATTTTAGTGAGCTCCTGTTTTTTATACATTTTTTCATCAAGGTTAATTGAGACACAAGGAGGTCAAATGATTTATCTAAGGTTACACTGTAAGTAAGTGGCTCAGATAGAATAAGAACTAAGGAATGTCTAGGTTCATAGGCTGTTGGTTTTATCCATGTAATGTCTATTAATGACTTTCCCCCTATATTCCACTAAAAAACAAAAACAAAAAAAAGTATTTTTTGAAAAGCAAAAAAGCCGTACAACTGGGAAGAAATCTCTATAAAAAACTGTATAGCTTTTGTCATTACGTACTATTGGTACTATTGTCATGCTTAGAGGTCCCAATTGAGACTGGAGCCCCCTTTGGAAGGATGGTCTTGTGTTTAAGACATTGGAGTGAAACTCAGGAAATAGGGGTTCAAACTGCAGCTCTACTACAAATATCTGGGTGTGCCAGTTTCCCATCTGTAAATCGGGATACTCCCTTTTCAGCTATGCTTGTCTTGTCTATTTAGCTTGCAAATTCCTCAGGTCAGGGGTTCTGACTGCGTATTTGTATAACAATTAACTGAACAGGACTCCTGTCTTGGTAGGGGTGACTACATTCTACTGCAATCTAGTTAAATAGTAATAATGATGGAGGAATACTGTTGAAATCAATGGTATTGCAGACTGTAAATTGAAGCAGATTACCCCCACCCCCACCACCCTCAAGAACTAACCATCTAGCCATCAACCTCCTGGTTATTTGCTGGGAAAGAAGGGACTATTGCATAGAATATGTGCAATAACATGTTTACTTGCATCAACTCAACATTTTACTGCCATGTAGTTTTTTTTCTTCCAAATAATCCTTATGCAGTTAGCATAGAATCAGAGACTATCATAAACCCCACAGAGGAACAAAATATTTATTTATTTTCTTTTCCCTCACTTTTTAGAATGGCATCCTATGTTACAGAGCAATTTGGCCACTTCAACTGATCCATAAAAGTATGCATTTAGCAAACTCCAAGGACTGGGATGAGAAATGTATAAAGCATGATTCACTGTCTTTTAAAGACACCCACTGAGGCGGAGAGCATCTAGCAGAGTGGGGCCCTGATCTCAGTGCTGCGATACAGATATTAAATGGTAATAATAATGCCTTTAATTCTGCATTTTTTAAAAATAATTTAGCCATCCTTATTCTACTGTCTCCAAATACCTAGTACTTGGCCTCACCTTTTAACAATACTTTGTAATTTTTAAAAAATTATTTCTGAGGTATTTTAGACATGGTCATGCAGTCAGACAAAAATAACCCATTTTGCAGGTGTATAACAGGTAACTGGAATGAATGAAATCAGCATAGTTTTATAAATTTAGTAACTGTCAAATATGAGACCAATTCTGATGTCAGAGCGAATGTCTACTTTTACACTATGGTTTCTTTAACGTGCTCAGATACTATTGTGATGAATGCAGTATAAGATTCGATAGGGAATAGAATGGAAAGAATACAATCATTTTTTATCCTTAGCTTTGTTACTTTACTAGGGATCAAAGTAAGGAGTTGCACCCTATGGATGCAATCTCATTATCATAATGTCACTTATGGGACAGGGTGATCCAGGATTAATCCTACCGTATAGGGTAGTAGAGTAGAAGAGTCGCAAAAACTAAGTCATTACCTCTTCCTGAATCTATTCCTCTCCCATCACAGGCTGCCCTCTTGGATCCTCAGCCACCATGAGGTGCTGCTCTTCCCTCCACCATCCATTTCTCCCACTCCCAGATCTCCTCTCCATTGACCCAAGACCAACAAGACTTCTTCCCACCTCCCATCTCCAGGCAATGGCGCAGATCTTCCTAGAACCATTCTGGAATGATCATGACTAAGAACAAAACTCCCATATCTCAGCCCCTGCCAAGAAAAAACCCTACCAACTCCAAATTTTGATGACCTGAGCTTGCAATCAGGAATCCATGGATTGTTTTACATCTGTATGGAAGGGAAACATTTCTAAAGAGCTTCATTATCTCTGAGAGATATTTGCCATACTTCCTACTACAGCAAAATTCAGGTTTACATGGTCTGCTTCTCTTTCTCACTCTCTCTTTCACTTGCTCTTTCCTGCATTCCAATTACGTTAGCCAACCTTCAGCCCTTTGGTGCTCATTTTCACTTCTGCTCTTGTCCTTAGTGACCTATCAAAAATCCCCAGCCAAGGCTGTCTTTATTATTTCCTTTAGAATTGTAGGATATATAAATCATCAGGACCTGGTGCCTGTCAACTTTTAATACTTCTAATTGCCTATCTAATCTGGTATAATCATAAAGTGTTTTAACATATCACTTTTCCCCCAGGAAAATGTATCCTAGTCTCAGGGATGTGACCTTCATCTCCCTTTGTGAATGCTGAGGAAAAGAAATCATTCAAATTGTCAGTAATACTATCAACTGGACTGTCACTAACTTCCCATTCATGCTCCTTAATGACTTTGATGGTCTTATTACCTCACTGTTTATTTCAGCATTCTTAGGGGGTCTTTATGTCTTTATGTACTTTGCAATGTTGTTGTAGCCATGTTATTAGAGAGACAAGGTGGGTGAGGTCATATCTTTTATTCAACCAACCTCTATTAGTGCAAGAGACACGCTTTTGAGCTTTCACAGAGATCTTTTTCTGTGTAAGCTCAAAAACGTCTTTCTCACCAGCAGAAGTTGGTCCAATGAAAGATATTATCTCATCCACCTTGTCTCTCTTTATATCCTTTGGCATTTTTGTTTCATCTGCTCCTGTAACCCCTTCCCAGTAAACCCTGTAGAAGTCTTAAACTTTTGTTTGGTTTCTAGATCTTAGGAGTGAAGCAACTATTTGATAGAAAATGGAAACCTATGGGAACACAATATGGAAGTCTGCCTTGAATTAGAGAGGGGTGAAGAACAGAACCCCAGATCAGGACATTTCTGAACTTTGGGAAAGGTTTGATTCAGATCCATGACTCATAAGCAGTCTTTATCGTTGTAATGTTCTCAATAAAATCTCCAGATGTACATAGCCCCACATATTGGAATAGTCCAGGTTCATCTCTGCCTTTAAGTAAACCCAGATCTATATTCTAAATTGCACCATACATTCCTCTGCAAAGAGTTTCATCAACCAAGCATGGCATTAAAATTGAATGACCAAAGGAATTCCCATGGACAAGCCAATGAAGTGGCAGGATGATTAGCAGGCTCAGGCCAGCCTTGTTTCACAGGAAGTTAGAGGAATGTGACTGGCTTTGTGGCATTACATTGCACCATGCTGAATACTTTGAAGCAATATGAAAGTGGCAAGAAGAAAGACAAGCATAATTAGGGTTGTTGGCGTTAGAATAAAAGTGATAAAGTGACAATCCAAAGTGACATCCAAGGAAATGTATAAGAAGAATATAAAATATATATTGAAAATACCTAAAATGTTAAAAATTGTCTCCAGCTGGCAGTGGTGATGTCTAGAGCTCTGGTATCAGGAGCAAGGAACTTCATATGAAGCCCAATATTTTGGTAATGGGCCGTAAATGGTTCATAGGCCTTGTGATGCCCATCTCCACAGGAGTGAAATTCACTCATAGCATCCACAGCACCAGAATCTGTGAAGAGCAGGTAGATATATGGGCAGGGAGATAGAGACAGACAGGAACACCTGTCAAAAAAATACAAAGAACAATTCAAATCATTTAAAAATGTATACACATGCACAATTCAATGTGAAATGAAAAGATATCAGTGTTCTAACGAGCTGCCTGAATTCCCCAAAATGCTCTTCAAATGGGAGAAAGAAACAGAGAAAAGAGGAAGGTGTTTTTGAGACACGTCATTCACTATGGGCCTAATCCAGAGAACAATGAGGTAAGTGGTAGTCTTTCTATTAGCTTTGGATCAGGCCCTTTGACTATCTTTGTCAAAGCCAAAGTGTCTTTAGACTATGTCAGACGTTCCATTCACTCTTTAAATTTGGACAGCTGTGCATTTACCTATCTTTCACAATTATCTTTCAATTAAGTATTGTAGTAGAAAGTGAGAGCCTGGGACATGAGGTTTAGTATAATAGGCCAAGCATGAGCCCTGAACAAACGTAATGGCCAAGCCCTGCAGTTATAAAGCAAAGTCAGCAGAAGTCAGGCTGTTAATGCTGGCAGGCTCACGGTAAGGAGTAAGAACAGAGCTGGTGTTGCGAAAAACGTACGTTCCTAAAGAAGTGCTCAGCACAGAAAAGTCAGCAAGCACATTCCAAAAAGCTGGTACCGGCGCAGTCCAATACCAGGAATGGCACACTTATCAAAGATAACGAGGACACGTTGATCCCTCTCTAAAGCCAGGATTATACTATGATGGATAGAGATATCTTGATACTATGACGGATAGAGATGTTTTGATCGAACAATCAGGTACAAGGTAAAAGGTGGTATCTTGCCACTTCAGCGGTTGGCAACTACACACGAGAGGGGCAATATGCAACTTGTTTGTATCAGTGTAAAAAAAGAGAATGCCAGAGAAAGTAGTCCAGCCAAGGGAAAATGGAAAGTCCCGCCATTTATTAAGCTGGTCCATTGTAACAAGCGTACATGTGTAATTGGTCCTGTAGAGTCTGCTGGATACTAGGACCATGCTTTGTCTACAATGAATCTGGCCTGGCACCTTCATGACTGAAACGGATCTCTGGTCTTATTGGTAATCCAGTTGTGATTCGATGTCTCGGCAACGCTGGCATAGCATACGCACTGGGAGAATCCACACACAGCCAACAACTGACAAGAAGTCTGATCACGTTTGTGTATACATAAAGTATATTTATCACTGTACAATAATGCTCACTTTAACGCCATCAGTTTACCATCGTCTCTCTCTACTCCTTGATTCTAATTGACGAGTTCCATATTCTATCAGCGTTTACCATGTTGAACTTGATTGTTTGGTTTCTGCCCTTCTACTTCTCACTTTAACTTTGATTTTCATTTTAATTCTCAATCTAATACATTTGTGACCCAAGACAATATCCTAGAGTCCAGATTGTCCTCTAACATTATTTCTTCAACCTTATTCTCCAAGTTACTTTAGAATCTAGTCTTGTTCCTTTCCCTGTCAATTGATACACAGATTGAATTAAAAAGCACTCTCTTACCAGATCTAAAATATATTTCCAGCTTTATTTCCTCTACTTAATGCAATCTAGTCTGTGTCTGGGTAATTAAACATGTCCATTACCACCACTCCAGTTCATTTACATGTTTTATCTTTTTAAATGTATGCAATAATTATATAATACATTTTGTTCCCGCTGGCCAGATGCATTAAAATTTATGCAGGTCAGCAGGGCTTGTTATTGGAACTTATCTCTAGCCATGAATAATGATCACACTCTACCATTTCCAGGTTTTTCCAGACTCTGGATTTAGTGACTACTGTACCCTATTTTAATTCACAAATGAGACACTATATGTTAGTTTGTATACCAGCTTCCCTCCTGTAGCACTAATTAAAAATCTTCCCATATGTACCGCCGACACCCCTGCATGGGGCACCAGCAGAGGGGATTAAATCTGGATCCTCTGGTTCTGAATGCATGAGTCTCTACTGCCTGAGCTAAAACACCCAGCTCTCTTAGTCAAAGCTGTGGTGGAAATGGCTCACATATGGACGGTGTTAAAGATCAACAGCTGAGAGACAGAGTATGTCTACACACTGTGATTAAAAGCCCGTGGCTGGCCCATGGGGCTTGGGCTAAGGGGCTCTTTAATTGTGTTGTAGACTTTCAGGCATGGGCTGGCACCTGGGCTCTGGGACCCTTGCAGGGACCCAGAGCTCAGAGCCCTGCAAGGGTCCCAGGGCCCAGGCTCCAGCTCAATCCTGAAAGTCTACAGTGCAATTAAACAGCCCCCTAGCCTGAGCCCCGCAAATCCAAGTCAGCTAGCACAGGCCAGCCCAGGGTGTCTAATGGTAAGGTAGATATACCCAGACAGTCTGGGTGTGTTTTATCTAATGCTAAATCAACAGAGCAATTCAGTAAGACAATATTTCTATTGTCCTCAGAACAGTAGAAGGAGCTCTAGAAAGCACAGAGACAAGATAGCTACTGCTGTAACCATTTTAAAAATCTTTTCCTGAAAAAGTCTCTCATTCCTTATTACTGGCTTTCTGCCATCTATAAACAGCAGAGGAGCTATGGTATCTGTGTTTCACTTCCCTCTGCTAAATTTCTTCTCGTCTGTCCCTTTTCTTCCCATTTCTCACTACTCTCCCCTCTGGTAAAATGGCCTCCCTTCTCTCCTCCACATATTGCATATAGTTCTCTCCACTTATTTTCCCACACATCCAGTTCAGAAAGATCTTAGCTAGTGAAGTAAAAAGACCTATGCCAGTTTACACCACCTGAGGATCTGGTTATCTGAGTGAGTTACTATAACCACCCCACTCCAACCTAATTGATGAGCTGAAAACAGAAGGAATGGTAAGATTTAAAAAAAAATCCATAAAATAAATCTACACAACATAGTACATAAAAGCTGTCCCAAAGGAGGAGAAGGCAGCTGATTAAGGAGGGCACTTAAGGAAGGCAGATTTCTGTGCACCTGTTTATATCAGGACTGCATTTGGCCCAGTCTGTCACACAAAATAGTATCTTTATTAAAAAGGATCTTGCAGTTGCTGCTCTTAAGACCTGCTATTAAAGTTATATTGGACCAAATACTTGAAACAAAACAAAAAAGAGGCCAGTAGTGTATAGTTCGGTGAGATTTCTGTGGAAGTGGATTATTTATACTAATTTTGAGCCAATAATAAAAATGCAATACATTGTATTTTCTGTTCATTTACAGTAGTTAATTTTGTTGGCCATTTTAGTTTCATTGTAAAAAAAAAATAAATAAACTCCTCCCTTTTACAATAAGATCTACTTTTCTTCCAACTTTTTAGCTATACCTCTTGGTGATAAAATGATTACGTTATAAGTTTTTTAAAAGCATTAGAGAACAGAATTGCCAATACAGTTTAAACTATGGAACCATTTACAAAGCGCTGTACTGGCTTCAGTTCAGGAATTGTCTTACATTTTCAGGAGTTTTCGAGAAGAATCTGTTTGAGGACTCAGTCGTCTTAAGTTGTCTGACAGGCACATTTAGTTACATCTCATAGTCCAACCAATTGCATTTAGCCAACTTTTAACATTATTGATAGAACATTAGAAAATTGTTGCATAAAACCACATAGTTTCTGATTTTACATCATTTAGACAAAGTATTAAAATAACATACATAACATTCCAAAACCCAGAGAAACACATTGTACATCTGGTTAATTGATCCCTTAGTCCATGCTGCATATAGTCCACACATCCCTCTATTGTAATTAAACAAAATCCTGAATAGAAGAGGGATTATAAATATATAAGAGCAGGTTCATGCATTTGATGGTTTGCTTAAACAGGAATTTAGGTGGGCTTTAAATTGAAATTGAATTTAAAACATACTACTATTTTAGTATAATTGTATCTTCTCTTCCAACCAATTTGTGTTCGTATATTACCAAAGGGTGATTCAATATGTGCAACAATCTTTTTGGTTTGTTTGTTTGCTTTACTCCTTCAAAGGTCTAGCTAGTTGTCTACATTCTTTTGACAAACATGTTATGAATTCAGATCCAACTCCAGCTGCACTTCTTGGGATTTGATGTCAGGAGTATCAGATCTCAAGGATCAAAAGAACATATTCATTAATCCTGTCCAGCATCCCCATAATGACCTCCTTAAATGGAGTATGATAATTCAAAACCACCTTTCTCATAAAGTGATGAGATCCTCATTTCACCCCCTTACACTGTTGCTTGCAGTGTGTCAGAGCTTTTACTATACTAGGGGAAAATGCAACACTATCTAGATATCTTAAAATATGAAAGAGAAACATGCTTATTAAGTAGACTGCCTTTTATTTCTTTACCAAAAGACCTCATCATGTTTTGGGTCCTTAGGGAGACATCTTCAAGAACTATAAAAAATGCAATTCCCAGAACTAAGGATTTTAATCTTTCTTCTCTCCAGCATTCAAGAAAACAACCTGTAGGAGCAATGTAGCCAGGGTGTTAAGCAGCAATTAACACTTGAATACAACTGACATTTTTTTTTATTATTATTATTTTGATTAAACCTATTCAAGCCAATAAATATATTCCTGTGTATGACAAAAGTGTATCTGAGGTAAAGCCCAGGAATCTAAAATTAATTTTCAAATATATAAGTTATTTCATGGGAGTGGTAATTTTTTCTCATGGAAGAAATGAGAGATGTGGGGGGGGGAATTTGAGTATAGTTTCTTTTCCTTATTTCTATGAACAGAAAGATATTGCATACTGTAGATACTATGTATGCAGATAGTGACTAGGTATAAATATTTGCAATGACATTTCAGGGAGGGGGTGGGTCATCTTAAGTAATACATCTGCGCTGATATTGAATGCATTTTGGTTCAAGGTACGTTGTGTTAATTATATCATCAATGTTACAGCAGGGAAGGGAGGGTCACAATAACCATTTCCATTAAGAAACCCTCTTTTCTGAGGTTTAATAGCTGTCAAAAATAATTAAAATCATGCTCTAAAAACTTTTCAGCTTACAGAAGACATTTTCCCTCAAAGAACTGATGAACAAAATAACGTGGCTATTTTGCTAGATCGGAAGATATGTAATGAGGGAAAACATTTTAATAATATCATATGTTTGTTTTTCATTAGCAAAAGACAAGAGCTGACTTTTGAAAACAAATGCTTAGGATTATTAACAGTGCATTTTTGTAGTGTTCATGTGAAGGAGATTCTTTATTAGCAAGAATTTCACATTTATGGCCTAATCCAGCAGTCCTAGCTATCATGGTTACTTTTATAGGAGCAACTCAAGGCCCTAGTTTGGATTGAGGCCCAGTTGTACTAGATGCTGTAGAAACACAGAACAAGAGACAATCCCTGACCCAAGGAGCTCACAACTTAAATAGACAAGATAGACAAATGGTTGAAGAAATTGTTATTCCCATTTTATTAATGGTAACTTTATGCACAGAGAGATCAAGTAACTTGCCCAAAGTCACACAGGAAGTCTGTGGCAGAGTTAGGAACTTAACACAGATCTAAATCCCAGTACAGTATATTAATCACAAGATCTTCCTTCCTTCTTAGACAGAGTGCAATTTTGGCAGTGGGAATTATGACCAAATTCTGCTGTATATCCCAATCAATTAAGAAGCCATTTAGCTGTGGCTGAACCAAGATGTACCAAAACTCCTTAATTTATTCCCAGAAGTTTTTTAAGGTTCATATGCCTTTAACAAAGAAACACTTACTTGTTACTTGAAGAGAGAAAGAATTACTTCAGTTCACTGAAATCATTTAGCAGTCAAGTTTTATTCAGACTTGCACTGCATTTATCAAGCAAAGGATTTTAGTATCCCTGGTTGATAGGTGAATCTTAAAAGATTTTGATTTGGTTAGGGAAAAAAACAACTAAAAATTCGAATGGTGATTCTTATGCAAACCTCTCAAGCCAGCATGACAGGGTTGTAAATCTGACAAGAACAGCTTCTCAAATGAAATATCTGGCACGTCACATTGTACTCCTAACCAGCATTTAGAACAGCTTATCATTGTATTTCAACATGTCTGGTTCTACTCCTGCCAAAACCTGGAAATGCAAAGGGTAACAAATACAACAAGAAAGTTGCTCAGACTTTTTAACACCATCAAACAATGCTTGGTTGGAGTTGGCTTCTAAAACCAGGCAGAGGTTCCAGCGCATCTTATTCCATCTGAACTGGCTTGCTCTTTTTTCCTAGATCAAAGACTCAGATATTGTTCTCAACATACTGATGTGATTAAAATTCCAAGGAGATTTAAATACGCTATAGCAGAGTGCAGAGATAAGCAAGCTATTTAGCCAGATGATGAAACTCTGTAGAAAGTTGTGAAATCATTTTTTTTTAATATTATCCTTTACAAAATGAAGGCCTATTGCTATAAGGGGATAACAATTGGAGTTGAAGGTGCTGCTCATCTCAAAGATGAGTAGTCCTTGCAAGAGAAAAGCAAGTCAGAAATATATGTAGCTGTCTTTCATAATATAAAAGTGGGCCTGGAAGAATGCAATTTATTGGCTTTCAAAATAAGGCAAGAAGTCAGACAGATCACAAGTTTTTGCTGAATGACTCAAACAACTAAAAGATCAGCTGAGATATTGCCGCATTTTGAAAGACTTTTGCTGATATTGTCTTCCAAATCTTGGCCAAATAAATTTTACAAAATCGTCATTTCCTTGGCAATTGTTCTGTCTCAAGAGTAGTCAGGGAAAGAAGCAGGAAAACTGCAGAAAGACCTTGCATTTTTGAGATGCCACTAAATTGTTGAGCTGCCTCACCCAAGTTTCCTTAGATTTTGTAAAGTGCATGAAAGTTCAATTGACAGGCCTTGTATTTTCCTTGAAGCATTTGTTCATTATTTAAACACTGTTTCTCTAGCTTAACCCTCAGGAAAAAGCTGTTTGACAGAGAAATATGGTCTACCACTCCCTATAATAATATTCTTTTAATGCCTGAATTTTAAAAAGGGAGTATGACTAGGAAATGTAATCATCTGAAACCAAGCAAACATACCATTAGGTGGGGAAAATAAATAATTTGTTTTAAATTGGAGAAAAATTAGTGTGACCATAATTATAAACACTCCCTTTGCACTACATATGTGCTACATGGCTGAAGTTGATAGGTATATGTGCAACCAACTTGTAACAATTGCTGCATACTCCAACAACATCAAGGGAAATTGGGCATCCTTTTGAGAGTCTGTGTCTCAGCTGCATCCAATAACTTTAGTTCCATCACACATAAACATCAAGATTGGTTTGAAGAAAACTATACTGATATAGGGAGACTTCTGAATGAGAAACATTGGCTCCATGAGGCCATTTTAGGAGACAGGACTTCAACATCCAAGAAGGCAGCCTTACACAACATCAAGAGGACTGTCCAACACAAACTCAGAGAGAAGTCAAACTCATGGCTGAGCAACAAGGCAAGTGAGATTCACCCCTATGCAGACAGGAATGGTATGAAGAACTTCTCTGATGCTCTAAGGACAATCTATGGGCCACGGTCATCAGGAACATCTCCAGTCCTGATTGCCAATGGCACCACACTGCTCACAGATAAAGAAAAGACACTACAAATGTGGGCAGAACACTTTAACAACATCGTCAATCAACAATCATCTATTAGCGAGGAGACAATTGATCATCTGCCCCAGACTGACATTAACATATATCTTGCCGATCCCCCAACGCTGACTGCAGCTGCAAAAGTGATTGGCCTGCTGTCAAGTGGTAAAGCCCCTGGAGCAGATGCTATATCAGAAGACGTCTATACGGCTGGAGGCTTGCACATGGCTTTGAAAGTGGTTGATTTTTTCCAGTTAATGTGGACTCAAGGAACTATATCCAGGAGTCAAAAGATGCATCCATCCTTCACTTGTACAAGCAGAAAGGCAACAGATAATCTTGCAACAACTGTCAGGGCATCTCCTGATTGTCAACAGCTGGCAAAATTCTCACCAGAATTCTGCTTGTGTAACATGCTGGAAAAGGGCTCCTGCCTGAGCATCAGTGTGGCTTCAGGAAAGGTCACAGGATCATAGATATGGTATTTGCAGCTCGTGAGCTTCCGGAGAAATGCCTGAAAGAGAACTCCAACCTGTATGTGACTTTCACTGACCTGACAAAAGCATATGATATAGTCAGTTGGGAGGGCCCTTGGAAGATCATGGCAAAATTCAGTAGCCTGGAAAAATTCCCTGCAATGGTTTGGCAATTCCATGATAGTATGCTCGCTTGCATTATGGATGACAGTGAATCTTTGAACCATTCCCAGTCACCAATGGAGTCAAATAGGGCTGTGTGTTGGCCCCAACCGTCTTCAGAATGATGTTTTCTGCCATGCTTACCAATGCCTTTCATGATTATGACACCAGGTTTGGCATCTGATACTGGACTAATGGCAAGCTTTTCAATCTGAAGGGACTATAGGCAAAGACAAAGGTACAAGAAGTGACAATTTGCGACCTTCTGTTTGCTGATGACTATTCCTTGAATGCCAAATCTGAGTCTGATATGCAGCAAAGAATGGACTATTTCTCTTCAGCTTGTGAACATTTGGTCTCACACCAAGAACACAGAATTGATGTATGAGCCTGTACCAGGAAAGCCTTACGTACAGCCTACAACCACAGTGAGTGGCCAGACCGTCAGGACAGTGGACAAGGTCACCTACTTCAGCAGTACACTCTCACATTCAGTTCACATCAATGATTAAACTAATTCAGTTTAATTGCCAAAGCGAGTGTGGCCTTTGGCAGACTACATGCAAATATGTGGGAGTGCAGAGGCATTAGCCAGCAAACAAAACTGATGGTCTACAAAGCCATCATGTTGCCACGTTTGATGTATGCATGCAAAACCTGGACAGTGTACAGATGCCATGTTATGAAATTGAATCACTTTTATAGGGGCTGTCTGAGGAAACTGATGAGGATAAGATGGCAAGAGAAGGCCACAATCTTCAAGCAGGGGAGAACTACTGAGGCAGAGCTGAAGCACCAGCAGCGTAAATCTTATAACAGCAGTGTGTCCACTGTTAATCAAGTAACCCACAGCAGCTTCTTTTTCAGTGTGCCAAAGGCAGTTCAAAGCTCACATTGGTCTGATCAACCACTCACGTGTTCAAAGAAAACAAACCAATCAGTGATGTCATGGTCATCTTCGAACTCAAAGGACGAACAACAACAACAAAGATACACGAAGGTTTGCTTGACTGATGATGGCTCCTTGTGTTCTGAGTGGGGACAGGAATTCCTATCAGAGGAAAAACCTTCAGATATTAATTACATTTTCAGCTGAAAGCTAAAGGATGGGCTCTCACAGCTGGTGTAACGCCATTGAATTACACCAGCTGAGGAGCTAACTCTAAATCTGTTTTCCTTTCATTAAGCATCACTCTGCTTCTCTGTCTTCACAATTATAGCAATTATTTATTTTGTAAAATCTATTTTAATTTATCCCTGGAACGCGGGTCTCTCAATTTCTGTTACCATTTTAGCATCACATTAGCACAGTTTTTAAAATGTAAATTGATCTGTTTTGATTGATTTTGTCTGACCTTTTCAAAATGAATAAAAATATTTAAATAGTGTAATAAACCACTTTATGTAACTCTAAACACTTTGAAGTATAACAAATGTGTGCGGATTATCTTATTAATGGAGCAGAGAGCTTAGAGAATGGTGTAGCAAGCAAGCCTTCTGTGCAGGGAAACAAAAGCTTTCCAAGCTCTGGAGCTTTAGGAAAGAGGCATTAATGTCAATGGAGAAAATGAAACACGGGGAACAGGAAAGATAGCAAGATAAAATAATATTGATACTAGTACATTGCACTTCTAGGGGCTAATGCAAAGCCTGCTGAAATTAATTGACGTCTTCCCATTAGGCACTGGATCAGACCCTCAGAGAGAAATCTTGGCTCCATAGAGCTTTTACCATAGATTTCAGTGGAGCCAGGGTTTCACCATTGTTCCATTTATACAGCAGTGGATGACCACATTTGCCATGTCACACTCCCAGTCTGAGGAGCAATGGATGAGTTTATGGCTCAGTCTCCTGTCATCAGTAGGGCAGAATACTGTACTGCTGCCATATCAGCAGGTTGGCTTTATACCGGATGAGCAAAATTACATTGCTTTACAACTGAAATCATGTGCATGTAAGCTGTGGCTGGAAAAGTGTCTCATATGGCCACTGCATGCACACATAGAAACATAGAAACATAGGTCAGAAGGGACCAATATGATCAT
>ML675611.1:18213287-18315370 GCA_007922155.1 Mesoclemmys tuberculata | reverse complement strand
ACAACTCCCGAGTTTACCGATTGCTTAAAAATTCTCGTTAACGGGCTTGCAATTTCACACGCCAGTTCCTTTAATATCCTCGGGTGGAGATTGTCCGGTCCCTCCGATTTTGTCCCATTAAGCTTTGGTAGGAAAAAGTGTCATTTACCTGCACACAGGCGTGCACAAATTTTCAGACACAGGTTGGGTACCACATGTGAAAATCTGGCCCATGTGGTAGAACCCTTGTTGCTCTTTGTCTCCTCGATCATGTTTTTATTCCTCCTCTTATCTGGTTTTGGAAGAAGCCAAAAAAAAAAAAATTGAAATGAACTGTTGGGCCTCACATTTAGTGCAGTCCCTTGCACTCAAGGCAGAGCTACATAACATTCCTGACAGGTGTCTGTCTAACCTGCTATTAAAAACTTCCAATGACGGAGATTTTACAGCCTCCCTAGGCAATTTATTCCAGTGCTTAACTACCCTGACAGTCAAAGTTTTTTCTAACGTTCAGCCTAAATCTCCCTTGCTGCAATTTAAGTCCATTGCTTCTTTTCTTATCCTCAGAGTTTAAGGAGAACAATTTTTCACCTTTCTCCTTGTGACAACCTTTTATGTACTTGAAGACTGGTATGTCTCTCCTTCTCCAAACTAAACGAGCCCTACATTGTCAATCATTTTTGTTGCTCTCTTCTGGACTTTCTCCAATTTCTCTACATCTTTCCTGAAATGTGGCACTTGGAACTGGACACTTTAATCCAGCTGAGCCCTTTATCAGCACGGAGTAGAGTAGAAGAATTACTTCTCATGGTTTGCCTACAGCACTCTGCTTATATATCCCACAATGATGTCCACTTTTTTTTTCCCCAACAGTGTCACGTTATTGACTTCTGTTTAGCTTGTGCACTATAATCTTCAGACCACTTTCCGCAGTACTCCTTTCTAGGCAGTCATTTTCCATTTAGTATGTGTACAATTGATTGTTTCTTCCTCAGTGGAATACTTTGCATTTGTCCTTACTGAATTTCATCCTATTTACTTCAGGTCATTTCTCCAGTTTGTCCAGATCATTTTAAATTTTAATCCTATCCTCCAAAGCACTTGCAACCCCTCCCACTTGGTATCATCTGCAAATTTTATGAGTGTACTCTCTATGCCATTATCTAAATCACTGGTGAAGATATTGAATTGAACTGGACCCAGGATCTGCAACACCCCACTGAACATGCTCTTCCGTCTTCACTGTGAACCATTGATAACTACTCTCTGTGAATGGTTTTCCAGACAGTTATGCACCTACCTTTTAGTAATGCAATCTTGGCTATATTTCCTTAGTTTGTTTGTGAGAATTTCATGTGAGACAGTTTCAAAAGCCTTACTAAAGTCAAGATATACCACATATACTGCTCCTCCCCATCCACAAGGCTTGTTACTCTGTCAAAGAAAGCTATTAGGCTGTTTTGACATGATTTGTTCTTGACAAATCCACTTTGACTATTACTTTTCACTATCTTCTAGGTGTTTGCAAATTGATTGCTTTATTATTTGCTCCATTAACTTTCCAAGTGCTGAAGTTAAGATGTCTGGTCTGTAATTCCCTGGGTTGTCCTTATTCCTCTTTTTGTAGATTGACACTGTATTTGCCCTCTTCCAGTCCTCTGGAATCAATCCCATGAGTTTTCAAAGATAATTGCTAATGGCTCAGATATCTCCTCAGTCATCTCCCTGAGTATTCTAGGATGTATTTCATCAGGATCTGCCAACTTGAAGACACCTAACTTGTCTAAGGCTATGTCTACGCTGACGGCAGCAAAGTCGCTGACGGCAGATCGATTTATCTGGATCGACGGAGCGGTCAGTGAAGATCTGCTCAGTCGATCCAGAAGTCGACATACTAAAACCACCTCCTCAAGTGACGTAGCATTGCGTTAATGGGAACGCAGTTCCCATCGGCGCAGTGCAGTGAAGACAGCACGCAGAAAAGAAGCACAGCAGTCAACGGGAGTTACGCAAGTTCTTTGTGTACTTTGTGTAACTCCTTTCGACTGCCACTGAATAGCTGAGGTAAGTGTAGACCAAGACGAAGTAATTTTTAACTTGTTCTATCTTATTTTAGCCTCAGATCCTAACTCATTTTTCATTGGCATCCAGTACGTTAGACATCTGATTGCTACTTTTTGGTAAAAATGGAAACAGAAAGGTCATTTAGCACTTCTGCTATTTCCACATTTTCTGTTATGGTCTTTCCCTCCTCATTGAGATATGGACCTACCGTCTTTGGCTTTCCTCTTGCAATGATGATGATTCATAATAATAATAAACAATAACAATAAAGTTATTCATAAGTATTTGCCAATTATTTTGAATGAACAATTATCAGTTTGTGGGTAATTTACTAATTGTTAACCAACCACACACTAAAAATAATAAAGTGTATGGCTGGTTATCAGAAACACTTGGTGTTGTTTCCGCTCTCTAACTGGATAAACTTTTTAGATAGGAGAACAACAAATAATAATAAGTAATAAATGGCAAATGCTCTTCCTCACACAGGAATATTCTCGTCCATGTGCGAATACAAGTATTGTCATTGCACTAGGAATGGTTATTCCTCAGCACTAATGCCAACATAAGGCTGTTCACAGAGATGTTCAACAGTAATGAACAAAGGCGGATGTGAGCATGGTCAAACTGAACAGCATGAAGATAAACCATTTACAAAATAATTTAAAATCATGTAAAAACTCTGACCAAAACGTAGGTAAACCAGGAAACACAAAAGTCACAATCCTTAAGTCACAGCATGCTGAGCAACCTAATTACATTTGTGCTAAGCACGTTCCAGATGCTAACCTCTGTTTTCCAACTATGTGACTTCCCCCTCAAGTACTCCAATGCCCTGTTATATACTCATGGCCCACAAAGTTTCATTTTTAAAATGATGCTATTATAGCTCAAACAAACCATCTCAAGGCTCCTATATAAAACAGTATGCTGGGATTGAATTAGAGTATTAGTTTGTTTAGAAATAGAATGGGAGATTGGATTTATTAGTCCTGTCCTATCTCTATAACTGGCATCAGCCTTTTCCTAGATTCATAGAGTTGAAAGCCAGAAGGGACCATTACATCATCTATTCTAGTCTGACCTCCAGAATATCACCCTTAAAATTTCACCCAGTTACCTCTGTAGTGAGTCCAATAACTTGTGGCTGACTAAAGTATATCTTCCAAAAAGTGATCGAAAGATGGAGACTGTACCACTTCCCTTGGTGGTTTGTGTCAATGGTTAACCACCAACACTTTTAAAAATTCTTATTTATTTCCAATTTGAATTTGTCTGGGTTTAGTTTTCAGCAGTTGATTCTTGTTATGCCTTTCTCCACTAGATTAAAGACCCCTTTGTACTCAGTATTTTCTCCCTGTGAAGGTGCTTATATACCATAATTAAGTCATCATCCTCAATCTTCTTTTTGATAAACTACACAGACTGAGTTTTTTAAGTCTGTCACTGTAAGGCATTTTATCTAGCCCTTGCATCATTTTGTGGCTCTTTTCTGTACCCTCTCTAATTTTGCAACGTTCTGTTTAAAATGCAGACCTCAAAGTTGTACACAAAATTCCACTAACAGCCTCACCAATGCTGTTTACAGAGGTTTAAATCACCTCCCTACACCTACTTCTCTTTTAATACAGCGAATGACTGCATTAGCTCTTTTCGCAACAGCATCGCATGGTGAGCTTCCATGCTCACATAGAAAGATGTGCAAACAGGAAGATAATGAGAGATTATGATTTAATTCAAATCCCATGGGCTTTGCTGGATTGGACCCTAAATGCTTTCCAAAATTACAAAAGCATAATGAATACGGGGCTTATGGTGATGGACCCTCAAAGAATCTTATAGACTCCATTTGGCCCTAAAACTGTATCATAACAAGTCAATCCACTGGAGGTTGGAAGCAATATTTTTAGCTACGGTTTTTCAATTTGGGGAAGAAACTTTGTTTTAGAAGAGGACAAATGTTCGACGGCAGAACTTTGACATTCAAAAGCGGAACTTGCAAAGCCCGATTTTGACTTACACCTAAGTTAATTAGGAGAAGCTCCACTGAACTTAATGCTTTACTCTGGTGTAAGTGAAAATAGAATCGATTCTGGAGCCCTCTGGAGTTTTCCCTCTAGCAGTTTAAAAACCAGAAAATAAAAGGGCAGTGTCTCTGCAACACGGTAATCCTCTTGTAAGTAGTTATTGGATGAATGGATTTTTTGAGAAACTAGAAGGTGCTTGTTACAGGATGATAAGTAAAGGCTCCTTCAGCTGTAGCCAAAAGCAGTTTAATTTAAACTGCATTCATGTCGACAAAAGCAGTGTCTAAATTGCATGCACTAATAATATCCTTCCTATGTATTTTGCTTGTAGATTAATATCATAATGACTCCCTATGACAGACAGAGTGTAATGCATGCAACTATCATATTTAGTTTATCGGGGGGGATAGTCTCACTACAATTCAGTGTTGAATAACTAGGGTATTTTCAAGAACGGTACTGTGAACTCCACTGTATTTGAGAAGATATCAGAGAGATGCTGAAATAATTCTATTCTAGGTGCTTTCTGTATTTACATCTTCCTTGGACCATGTCTTGCATAGCTCAAATTTTCACACAAATGTAAATGACCATGTGGGATGGTGAACATGTCCTAAAGCTGGGCAGGGGATACAGAAAAAGGAAGAAGCACCAAACTAGCTCTAATGAGCAATTTTTCAAAATATTTTTTAAAATGTCAGAGCAGCTGGATGCATTTTTCAGGCACCTAACAAAACAATTACCAAGCAGTCCATAAAATGCATGTAGAGTGCAGTGAGCCCATTAAAACTCCTCTTCTGGAGGAAATGTAAAACCCAAGATCCTGACAACTTGTGGCCTTAAAAGCTCCTTTGGCACTTTTTATAATGAATAGTGAGGTTAATCCCCAGTGTCCTGTCCAGAGCTTAATCTTGTCAATTCTCTACCTTGCTGTTTTGCCATTTTAATTGGAGAAATTACCTTTCTCCTGCCGCAGAGCTGTTGCACATTCTTAAACAGTTGCTAAGTTTCCACGTTGGAGTGAGGGATCAGTTTGTATGTGACATGTGTTCAGCATGTGAAATGAAATGAAAAGTTTTTAAATGAAAGTTATTTTGGTGTATACCTGTAAAATCGTTATATCTAATGATTTCCCTCTTTTCTTCATGTAGCCTGTTTAGTGTATGCTGCCTTCTGGATCTTGTGAAAAGCATGTAATAATTTCCTGGGTGAATCATCTCCAGAGACAGCACTAAGGAGTTCTAGATCTAAAATAGTGAACCTCTGCTACCTAAGTGAAAAGGCCCAGGTCCATTAGCTCAGAAGTTGAAAAAGATTCAGACATCTTTTTGTGGCCTAGAGAGCAAATATCCTCACTGATATCAATGTGGGTAATGTGTAATGTAAATCTTGTTTTACTCTTTGAGTTATGTACTTAGAGGTCAGTCTTCTCTGTTTGCAGTGCTAAAAAGAGAAGTGTGTAAACTAACCTGAACTAAATTCCATATTCCCTGAATGAGATGTGGGTAAAATCAGTTTACTTTTGACTACACCACCATCTGTCTAATATTTTGTCTTGTTAATATTTAATGGCATAATGCTTATACATAAAGTTAACTACTAGAATTTAAGTATTAAACATTGTACAGTAGACTGTAAGGGAATTAGAAGTGATGCAATGAATAAGAGTCAGTCTGGGCAAAAATCACATTGGGGAAAAAAAGCTACTAGAGCTTCCCCTGGGATAGTGCTTGGGGTGTGCTAAAGACCACCAGATTCCAATTTGGATATGGATAGAGACCTCCTTAATGTTTTTCATGAAGTAAGTACTACTAGGAACTGTGAGGTTATGGGAGATTTTAATTTCCCAGATATAGACTGGAAGACTAGTGATAGTAATAATAATAGGGCTCAGATTTTCCTGGTTGTGACAGCTAACAGATTCCTTCATCAAATAATTACTGAATCAACAAGAGGGGATGCCATTTTAGATTTGGTGCTGGTAAGCAGTGAGGACCTTGTAGAAGAGGTTGTAGGGGACAACCTTGGTTCGAGTGACCATGAGCTAATTCAATAAATGGAAGGATAAACAAAAATAGGTCTGACTATGGTCTTTGATTTCAAAAGAGCTAACTTTAAAAAAATTAAGAGAATTAGATAGGGAAGTGAACTGGACTGAAGAACTCATGGATCTAAAGGCAGAGTAGGTCTGGAATTACTTCAAGTCAAAGTTGCAGGAACTATCTGAAGCCTGCATCCCAAGGAAAGGGAAAAAATTCATAGGCAAGAGTGGTAGACCAAGATGGATGAGCGAGCATTTCAGACAGGTGATTAAGAGAAAACCTGCAATGAGTGGAAGATGGGAGGGATCAAGAAGGAAAGCTCTCTCTTGGAGATCAGAACATGTAGAGACAAAGTGAGAAATGCCAAAAGCCAAAAGTAGAGTTGGACTTTGCAAAGGGAATTAAAGACAAAAGTAAAAGCTTCTAAAGCCATATAAACAAGAAGAAAAGGAAAGAAGTAGTGGGACCACTAAGCACTGAGGATGGGGTGGAGGTTAAGGATAATCTAGGCAAGGCCCAATATTTAAACAAATACTTTAACTCAGTTTTTAATGAGGCTAATGAAGAGTTTAGGGATAGTGGCAGGGGGGCTAATGGGATTGAAAATATGGAGGTAGAAATTACCACATCTGAGGTAGAAGCCAAACTCGAATTGCTTAATGGGACTAAATTGAGAGGGGAGGTGGAAGGGGGGGGGGGGAGGAAGGAGCATATGATCTCCATCCAAGGATATTAAAGGAACTGGCACATGAAATTGCAAGATCATTAGCAAGGACTTTAATGAATCTGTAAACTCAGGGGTTGTGTCATAGGACTGGAGAATTGCTAACATAGTTCTTCTTTTTAAGAAAGGGGGAAAAAAGGTGATTCAGGTAACTAAAGGCCTGTTGGTTTGATCTCAGTAGTATGCAGGGTCTTGGAAAACATGGTGAAAGAAAAAGTAGTTAAGGACATCAAGGTTAATGGTAATTGGGAAAAAATAAAAAATGGTTTTACAAAAGGTAGATCATGCCAGACCAAGTTGATCTCCTTTTTTGAGAAGTTAACAGATTTGTTAGACAAAGGGAATGCAGTGGATCTAATTTACATAGATTTCAGTAAGGCATTTGATGCAGTTCCACATGGGGAATTCTTAGTTTAAATTGGAAAAGGTGGGGATTAATATGAAAATTGGAAGGTTGGTAAAGAACTGGTTAAAGGGAAGACTACAATGTGTCATACTGAAAGATGAACTGTAAGGCTGGAGGGAAGTCACTAGTGGAGTTCCTCAGGGATTGGTCTTGGGACCAATCTTATTTAACCTTTTTATTACTGACCTTGACACAAAAAGTGGGAGTGTGCTAATAAAGTTTGCGGGTGACACAAAGTTATGAGGTATTGTTAATCCAGAGAAAGATTGGAATATCGTACAAGATCTGGATGACCTTGTAAACTGGAGTAATAGAAATAGGCTGAAATTTAATAGTGGAAAGTGCAAAGTCATGCACTTAGGGACTAATACAAACTTTTGCTTTAAACTGGGGATGTATCAGTTGGAAGTGACAGAGTAAGAGAAGAACTTGGGCATATTGGTTGATCAATGAGCCACCAATGTGATGTGGCCATGAAAAAAGCTAATGCGGTCCTAGGATGCATCACAAGGAGTTATTTCCAGATAAGGAGGTGTTAGTACCATTATACAAGGCATTGGTCAGACTTCATCTGGAATAGTGTGTTCAGTTCTGGTCTTCCATGTTTAAGAAAGATGAATTCAAACTAGAACAGGTGCAGAGAAGGGCTGCTAGGATGATCCTAGGAATAGAAAACCTGCCTTATGAGAAGAGACTCAAAGAACTTGGCTTGTTTAGCCTAACCGAAAATAGACTGAGGGAAGATATGATTGCTCTCTATAAACACATCAGAGGGATAAATACCAGGGAGGGCGAGGAGTTATTAAAATTCAGCACCAATGTGGACACAAGAACAAATGGATATAAAATGGCCACCAAGAAGTTCACGCTTGAAATTAGATGAAGGTTTCTAACCATCAGGGGAGTGAAGTCCTGGAATAGCCTTCCAAGGGGAGCCATGGGGGAAAGAAACCTAGCTGGCTTCAAGACTGAGCTTGAAAAATTTATGGAGGGGATGGAATGATGGGACAACCTAATTTGGCAGTTGACTATTCTTTGATTACTAGCAGTAAATATGCCCAATGGCCTATGATGGGATATTAGATGGAGTTACTACAGTAAATTCTTTCTGAGTGTCTGGCTGGTGAGTCTTGCCCACGTGCTCAGGGTTTAACTGATCGCCGTATTTGGGGTCGGGAGGGAATATTCTCCCAGATCAGATTGGCAAAGGCTGTTGGGGGGGTTCACCTTTCTCTGTAGCATGGGGGACAGCTCACTTGCTGGTGGAGTCTCTGTACCTTAAAGTCTTTAATAAATGATTTGAGGACGTCAATAAATCAGTCTTAGGTTAGGGGTCTATTACAGCAGTGGGTGGGTGAAGTTCTATGGCCTGCATTGTGCAGGAGGTCTGACTAGATGATCACAATGGCCCCTTCTGACCTTATAATTTATGAGTTATTGAGTATTTATGGTTACACAGCAGCACACTCTATTTAGCTCTGTCTTATCTTACTAACAAAACATACAATTTAACCCCTCCCAAGAAAATCCATCAAAATGGCTTCTGCTAGTGTTCCTGACATTGGGGCAGGTTCAGCCAGTCAGAGAACCAGAACCAATAATACATCATTTTTGTGATCAAATATAACTAACCACTGCAAAAAAATGGCACAAAGGGAAAGGAAGAAAGAAAGAAAATTAAAATAGACCTTCACATAAAATTTCATTTACCTTCTCCCTTACCCCCCAAAACTTGGTCCATATTCCTAAATTCAAAACCAGGCAAAATTTCAATGGGAAAAATTGAGAAATTTCCCACCTCTTTCCACCCCAGGATAGTTTGATGATTAGACATATGCAATATGTGCTAGTGAAATAAATGTGACTAAGGTAGATTATATTGCATGTATGTGTGGTTTATCTCACTGAAATATGAAAGTCTAGCCAATTTCTCTGTCCTCCACATCTAGTGATGCGTCAGTTCTACTTAATCTCCTTATCATCTGACATCTAGGATGTCCTTTATATTGTGACACATTATTGAAAAGATGGACAATCTTGAGCAAATGTCATTGCCTATCTTATTGGCCATTATGTCCTCATCTGAAGCAGTAGGCATGCTTCTCTTCTATTCACAGATGTTATTGCCCCTTTATTTAACAGCAATTCTTGTGGCCTTAAAAAGTAATTCACATGAAGGATGATAAGGAATCTTGAGTCTCATAACGTGATGCTGTTCACTCTCTGAACACACAATATAATCAGTTAGCCTGGCTGGAATTTAAAGAGACACACAGTCAACCTTTTAAGGTGCTAACATGCCTCGGTGATGAGTGTGGTTTAAAAGCCTAGATTAGATATCAACTGTAGCATCCATAAAGGAAGTTCAATTCCATGCACTGTTCCTGGAGCCAATGCATTTCATTTATTTAGGCTTGCCAGAATCTGATTTTTAAAAAAAAATATAATTTCAACAGATGCTTGTTTTTTAGCATTTTTAAATTATCAGTTTAAATGTTCACAGTTGCACAAAGTTCTGAGGTTTAAGCCATTTTATTTTTATCTATTTAAATGTACAATTGGAATGTACAAATGTAAATGGAAAATTGGGGATGGTCAGACAATTATTTAATGACAGATGTTGAGATTCAAAAAGTTAAATCCTTAGAACTTTTAAAACACAATTTATCAACATCATATGGCAAAATATACATAGTAATAGCCTTAAATCAAACTCTGATAAGTTCTCAAGCAGCATTTTTCTTACTTTGATGATCAAAATTTACAGATAGGCAATGAAAATATTTGTTGTTGGTTTGTATGTGTACAGTGAAATAGATATGTTTAGACATCTGATAGAAATCTAATCCTTCCAAGCCTACATTTATTTATAAAATGGTTCTTGTTTTTGTATCTATTTACCTGTTTGTTTGCATTTCAGTTCAAAAGAAAAGTAAAACAAGTAATATATTTTTAAATGAATATGGACAGTGTAGAGGTCTTGGTGGTTAAGGGACTGGATAATGGTCAGAGCTGGTCAAATAGCAAAATACTGATCTGCAAATATTTTCACTGAGTTAGGTTTGCTTTTGTTCACTGTGCAATGGTCACAAAATTCATTATTCATGAATATCGAGACAACCTCTTGGTATCATGAATTATTATTTACTTGAACATTCATACTGGAAATTCTTTATTCATTATTTATCATGTCCAGCCAGGGAGTAAAAAAGTGATATCATGTTACACAGGAAACCACATACATGCCAGAAGTAATAGTTAAAGTCAATGGCTCACAGGGTCTGAAAATTATTCATTCTAACCATTTGGCAAACACTTATGCAAAAGGAAGATGGCATTTCAAGAAGATCTGTATTATTTTGTTTGAATGATTCACTAATCAGAAAGAAAAGGTCTAAATAACACAATGGGGCGTGGTCAACAACTGCTGCTCCTATTGGCAATAATACAAATAAATTTTTTAAAAAGGAAGATTATTTGTAAACAATAGTTCAATTAGCTCTAACAATGGGATTCAGCGAATTCCACCTCTAGATTTTAATCCAGATTCAGTTGTGTCATAAGAACGGCCATACTGGCTCAGACCAGTGGTCCATCTACCTTAGTATCCTGTCTTTTGACAGTGGCCAATGCCAGGTGCTTCAGAGGGAATGAAAAGAACAGGTGTTCAAGTGATCCATCCCATATCCCATTCCAAGCTTCTGGCACAAAGAGACTAGCAACACTTCAGAGCATGGATTTGCATATCCTTGCCCATCTAAGCTAAGATGGATCTATCTTCCGTGAACTTATCTAGTTCTTTTTTTAACCCTGTTACAGTCTTGGCCTTCACAACATCCTCTGGCAAGGAGTTCCACAGGTTGACAGTGCGATGTGTGAAACAATACTTCCTTTTGTTCATTTTAACCTGCTGCCTAGTAATTTCATTCGGTGACCCCCTAATTCTTGTGTTAGGAGGAGGAGTAAATAACACTTTCTTATTTCCTTTCTCCACACTTGTCGTGATTTTATAGACCTCACTCATATCCCCCTTAGTCATCTCTTTTCCTAGTTGAGAAGTCCTATTCTTATTAATTTCTCCCCTCACATGCAAGCTGTTACAGACCCCTAATCATTTTGTTGCCCTTTGCAATACCTTTTCCAATTCCACTATATCTTTTTTTGAGATGGGGTGACTAGATCTGCATGCAGTATTCAAGATCTGGACATATGTATTTATAAAGAGGCAATACAACATTTTCTGTCTTTCCTAATGAATCCCAATGTTCTGTTAGCTTTGTTGACTGCTGCAGGCCATTTAATGGATATTTTCAAAGAATTATTCACAATGACTCCAAGATCTCTTTTTTCAGTGACAACAGCTAATTTAGATCCCATCATTTTATATATATAGTTGGGATTATGTTTTCCAATATGCATTACTTTACATTTATCAACATTGAATTTCATCTGCCATTTTGTTGCCCAGTCACCCAGTTTTGTGAGATCCCTTTGTAACTGTTCGCAGTCTGCTTTGGACTTAGTTATCTTAAATAGTTTTGTATCATCTGCTAATTTTGCCACCTTACTCTTTACCCCTTTTCCAAGATCATTTATGAATATGTTGAACAGTCCCAGTCCCAGTACAGAACCCAGTACAGAACCAGAACAGAATCTCCATTCTGATTACTGCCCATTTATTCCTACCCTTTCTTTCCTATGTTTTAACCAGTTACTGAACCAGGAGAGGACCTTCCCTTTTATCCCATGATAACTTGGTGGCCACTAAGAAATGAAATGGTCAGTTCATTCAATTTTTTACTAGACAATTGTCCTCCATTTGACAAAAAAAATACTGGACAAGATCCTCCACTGTTGCAAACCAAGTTAGCTCTATTAATGTTAACACAGTTTTGCAGATTTTCTCCAGCCTAGATTATGACTACTAGAGATGGGTATGACCCTTCAGAATTTAAACCTAGATTAAGATTTCAAATGCCCCAAAGACTGGAGTATTTAGCTCCAGGGTTTTGCCTTAAGCCCTCCTCTTATTCCTGTGATGACATTCTCATTGGTAGGCTAAATAACAGAGATGCTAAAGAATAAATTGCAATGGCAATTGAACTACCCACTCATGCCTAGATGTGGTCACTGCAGGGCAATGTGCAGAAACTGGCACTGCTCCTGTCCACATTGAATCTGTTATAGAGAAGCAGAGGTCTCTTTCAGCTACAGTAATCTCAGGCATTGCTCGCAACAGCAGGAGAACAATTTTCAGACTGATTTTTAAGTTGATGGTGCCCTTCGAGCTCCCTGTAGGACAGTCTTGGAATGAAAGACCTCATATAACCTCTCTTCTTGGGGTGGTAAAAATCTATTCACATGCAGAAAACCAGAGCAAATACCTATACATTTGTAAGAGCGGATGGAATATTCTATCCTGTCATGATTGTCAGCTCAAAATCATTCTCTGTGCTTTTTTTCCTTTGATAATCATTCAGAAAACCTGTGTAGAGCTCAAGTGTGAGTGCCAGTGGGAAGTAACTATGCCAGTCCAAATCCTTAGGTGATATAAATCAGCATTGTGCCACTGATGTCAATAGAGCTCTGCCAGTTAACACCAGCGATGGATCTGGCCCAATATTTTCTTTAATTCTTTAGCAACTTTACAACACAAATAGAAGCATTAAATGAATTTGTATTGAGGGAAAAATGACTCACTTTAGCAGTAACCAACAGCCCTTTCATTTTCCGATCTGCTAAGTAAGGCCCGGTCTACACTTACCTTCGGAATTCGGCGGCAATTGATGGGAGATACGCAAGTGATGTAAATCACTTGCGTATCTCCCGTCGACTTCGCTGCGTCTTCTCCGCGTGCCGTCCACACTGCGCTGCGTCGAAGGGAACAACATTCCCTTCAACGCAGCGCTACGCCACTTATCAGGGTGGTTTTCCTGTGGCGATTGCTGGATCAACTGAGCAGGTGTACACAGACCTGTTCTTGAATCGAGGCCCACTAGGCCCATACCAACTCATTCAATTATTAGGGAATTCACAAATGTGGGTGGGTCAGCTTCCAGGGTTTTGTGACCTACTTCCTGATGGGCCACATGATCTTGATCCTGATTTGTTGATGACCACATATAAGCTTCCTGCTCCTTTTTGGCCTTGTCTGAGCAAACTGTAATGCCCAGCATCAGGCAGGTCAAAGGTAGTCCATATCAGTGGTCAGAATTCATGAAGAGGTCCAATAGACAGGAGATCCAATCTAAGGGAAATGTACAATGAGGTAGCTGGCTGGGTCAGGCAAGGTAGCAAGGTTGGGTCAAGCCATTGCCCACTAGTTGCTACTTGGACCCTGCTTTACCCTATCTTGCTGCCATCACCAACTACCTGGCTGTACATTTCCCTTGGATTGGATCTCCTGACAATTGGACCTCTTGTGTGAACTGAGACCACTGATCTGGACTGTCCTTTGACTTGCCTGGTCCCTGGGCATTACATAGGGGCTGTCTTTCTCTATGTGTATGTAGAGGGATTAACACAATGAGTTCCTGATTTTGACTGGAACTTCGATACTTGTGTACTGCAAATAACTAATTATTGACCAGCTAGCACATAAACTATATACCAAAGACTCTCTATAGATATGCATTATATGGATTGTTCCGCTGAGTATAAAAAGGTCTGATGGTCCTTTGGGGTTTGATTAGGATTTACTCCCCTACAGGAAGCTCCATCGGCTTCTTGTGTGAAGAAGAGTTTGTAAGTTTGGGCCTTTAATGCGTAAGAAATAAATTCATTAAAATGGAGAATATGGGCCACGAAAGTTCAAGAGTTGATGACAGATGGGACTGACTTCCTTAAGGGGCTAAGTGATTTCTTCAGCCCTTCAAGTGGAAGGTACTTTAATATCTGCATTTTCCTGGAGGGGAAGAGAAATGCTAAAAAAGATTTTCCACTGCACCAGAGCAGATAATAAGGCAATTAAAGCTTTTAGCACTATTAAAAGTTGACAAAGCACCAGGCTTAGATGAAATACATCACAGAATTTTGAATGGAAATAGCGAATGAAACAGAAAAGCCCTTGGTGAAGATTTTTGATAGCTCACTAATGACGGTGTTAACACCAGAAGTAATGTAATTTCAATATTTAAGAAAGGAGCAGGGTTAAAGAATGGGCACATTTCACCTGGATTTCAGGAAATTATTTGATAATGTAGCTCAAGATGGATTGGTTTGAAAAGGTCAGGCAGGATGGTGTCGGCAGTGCAGGTGGGGAAAATATTGAAACTGGTAAGAAATTGTCCTGGGGTAAGCAGCCAAAGGAGCCAGCGAAAGCAGTTCAAGGTGTTAATGTGAGTATCTTTTTCAAAATCAGTAATGGAACCCCTTCCATGGCAACATTTTTTAGGGTTGCAAAATGCAGAAGATGAAGGTACATCGACATTAGCCAGTATTCTCTGGTGCTCTGCATTCTGGCTGCTTCATTTGATCTGCTCCACCAAGGTCAGAGATAGTCCATATGGGACGTAGCTTAAAGAAAGAGAGAAATTCTGACTCTTCTCCCTGTGCCCATCTGTCTCTTGCTTCCTCTCTGTGGTTTACTGTTATGTCTTGATCAACCATTTTAGTTATTAAAAACATCTGCATTTGATTAATTGAAAAAACAAAACATTTCAGGCACTATGAAAGGAATTCTTGGAACAGCATATGAAAAACAGGGACTGTCCCAGTAAAACCAAAATGTTTGGTCTCTGTGGTTAAGGGCCATCACCCTCACTACTACAGATGGAAGCAGAGCCAGTACAGGAAGGACCACTTTGTGCAAAGACAAAGTTTTTAAAATGGGTAAATTTGCTAATTGCAAAATTTTGGAAAGAGTTAACAAACATGGAGAGACAGAACACACAAATTCAAGATGATTTGAATAAGGATAGGCTTAAGAGATCAAATATGGCTTATGCAGGCCATTGAAAGAAGTGTATGGGAAATATACAGAGGATTAAATGGCAAAAGACATTTGGGAAAACAATTCAGAATTATATGCCAGAAAGATTATAGGTCGCAATCATGGGGTGATTGTGAACAGTATACTTAAGCCATACTTGCAGTCAAAAGGCACTGGAGAATCTATATACCTACATACACGGATCATAGAGCAAGTCTGGGTGCATAAAACTATGTGACTGATGGTTAGGGGATGTTATCAGGAGTTCAGTACGTTATCCATAGACATTAATGAAAGTTGTGTGCATGCATAAAAAGAGAATAGAGCGCCATAAAACATGAGGTGCAATGTTATTTTATCATATAGCAATTACCTTGTCAGCAATTGAAGAGCTGCGGCAAAAATGAAAGAGACTGAAGTAATAGAAAATAATTCGGCAAAAAGTAGGTTCCATAAAAAATACCAAAAGAAAAAAAAAAAGGAAAATGAGGGCTAAATGCACCTCCTTTCCTTTGCAGTACAAAAGGATCCAGTTTGGAGGGAACGGAGAACAGAGCAGATACCAGGACTTGGCTCCTCCGTCAACAATGCTGCAGACAATCAACAGATACCTAACTGCTAATCCATAATTGAGATGCCTGCATCAGCACGAAGCAACAAAAGTCCTTCTGTGTCATGTGAGTGTGTGTGTACACGCGTGTCTCTCTTCAAGTAGAAAACAGGATGCTTTGTCCCCTCCCAGGATTCAGTGCTGTTCCACTTGTGTGTAATAAAATACTCAGCATGCTATTTACAGCCTTCCTAGCAAAGGAGTACATTTTACCTGGGCTTCCACACACACTAGGAGGAGAGATGCCACTGGGGAATCCCAAAGCTGTGCTCCTGTCTCCTCTCCACTGATCAATGTTAACATTTAAACACGCAGCTGCTTCCTGCTATCCATTTTTCCACCTAACTGCAAGGCCTACACATCAGCAGTAGAATGGCCAACTGCCTTGCCTAAAAGGCAGTTGAAAGAAGGTCAAGGAATAGCTAAAGGAACCGGACATAACAGAGAATTCAAATTTGGATGAGTAGCCCAAGATTTGACAGCGACATGGGTGGCACTACCATATGGCCACGAATGAAAGTGTTAATTTCATTCTCCACATAGTGAAGCTTCTGGCATATATAGACACTCATCAGACACTCCTGAACCCTGAGGTAGTATCATTTTGAAGGTCTCCTTCTGTCAACAGTTTGCCTACACTGAAAGAGGATCATTTAGTTGTAAAGAGCAAAGGATGTAGGGGTGATGGTGGACAATAAATTAGATTTGTGTTTGCAACATGATAGGGCATAAAAGAACACCAGTGTGACTGAAGTGCATATGGAGACCAATCCAATAGTGAAGCTAAGAGGTCATAGTACCTCTGTAGGGGTCTACTGAAAGCTCACCGTGATACATCATTTCCAGAAAAATATTGATAGATTGGAGGATATTTACAGAAAAGCAAGAGAATTACAGCAGTTGAAGGGATTGATTTATAAGGAGAGTTAAACAGGTATAGTTGAGGTAAGCAAGAACTAAAATAAAATTGGTCAGAACTTCAGAACAAATAGTGTTTTCATCAAAAAAGAGCTTTGTTAAAAAAGAAATTTAAAAAATTAATCAATTTTGATTGCAATATTTATTCCAATTTTGAAAGTGGTTATTCAAATTTTTCATTTACTAAACTTTTCAGAAATGACAAATGTTGATAATTGACAATATCAATAACTCTTTAAAAATTTTACCTTTTTAAAATCCTGTGACATATGAAGAACTTTGAAATTTCAAAATATTTTGTGGCCTTTCCCCCCTATTTTGAACAGGTCGCCTAAGAAGGGATACATTCATTATGTACAAATACTTATATTTTAAGGGATACAAAAACCAGAAATGAAGAGTAATAACTGGGAAGGATAATTAAGAGCAACAAAATGAAGTTTAAAAGAAAAAAAATTTAGGCCATCAGGAAAAAAAACAGATAGTGAGATCTAATAGGTTTGTAATATTCTCCTAAAGGAAATGGAGCAGATGATTTATGATATTCCATCTAAATTCAACGATTCAATGTAATAAATATGACCTTATTTATATATATTTTAATTTGGATAGATGATGCAATGGTGGCATACAAGAGATCCTGAAAAAGCATCAACTGATTGGCAATAAGCTATTTAAGGGACAGTGAAACTAATTGAGGATTATAGGAGGTCAGGGAAGGAAACTTGACCTCCTCAGTTCTGACATGAATCCTTGCCACAGTATAGTGTATATAGTCTTTTTCCGGTCACCAGTGTTCCAGTCAGTGTGTGTGCTGGGCACACTAAGAAGCTGTTTAAAGTCTTCCTGTTCTCCAAGGAGTCGGTTAGATTGTCTGGACTGATTGTGTAGAGGTCCACATAGGCATATAAGGGGTAATTGGAGTGGGGAGCTGGCCAAACTATTCCACTGCAGAAGGGTCACCCACAATCTCAGTCTATCTGCTCAGAGAGCTCCAGGGCTATATACATCTCCCCAAAGGCAGCGAGAATGGATGAGGCCTCCACATACACCAACAGAGACTCTCGTGCTTCCAAAAAGATAAAGCGGCAGCCTCACTCCTCCTGCCTTCCAGAAGGCACAGCACCTCGTTCAGACAACACCTCTTTCGGGAGATCATGCACCTCACGGGTGCTCACCACAAACAGCGTCCAAACAGCTATAATCAAGCTCTTGGATTCTAGCATTTCAGAAGCACAGTTATGTTGCAATGGTCACAGATGGAAACAATGCCCAAAAGCACACCTTGGAGAACGGGAAGGAAAGGCACAGACAGAGAAGATGAAACAACTTGGCTCAAGAGTATCCGAAGTCCCTCCATTTTCTAAATTAAACCGATTTGAAATTTGTATCTTGAGCATTTAATGCACCCAAGGGAGCACATGATATTTAAGATTTGAGACAGTAATAAACTTTTCTTCCAAGCCCCATAAAGCGGCCTGTTGAAACACTAGCGGTATGCCGAGAAATGGAATTGAGGTGATGTTGTCCCATTGCTAAAGGCAACCTAGGGTAATTGCACTCTCGCTGTCTGGTTGATAAAGCTTGTTCAGGACGATGTGAGAACACTGAACTGGCCCTTTGCTCTAGGACACAATCAATACTAAATTAGCCTTTAATTACAAGTCTTTTAATTATTCAGTGTTGACTTATGGCATGGAAGCAGCAGCTGTAAATCTTTCCCAAGCCATAGCTTTGATTCCTGGTGTTCCTCCGCCACCTCCTTGTGCAGGGAAACATAAAACCTCTATTGACATCATTTCATAATCTTACAAGGCTAATCGGAGATAGATGCTGCTGCTCAGCAAGAGTAATAATAAATTTAAAAGCTTCTAGCTGTTCTAAGGTTGCATTACAAAGTAGAAAGTGATTTGTCTGAAGTGTGAAAGCAGATCCTAATCAATTTCCCTGTAGTTAGCAAATCATTCTTATGTCCAAATCATGGAGCCTCCTACCTGAATTTCAACAAATTGCTCTGAAATTGTTTGCGTGAACGATAGCCCTGATTTAGCCTCAAATCCAAACTGTCTGAAACTTAAAAGGGGATCTAAACATCTCTCTCTCCTCACTAATCTGTAATAAAATATTGTTCTATGGAACTCGTTAATAATATATCTGTGTATGAGGATGCTGTGTTGTCCTATGTTACTACATATGTTCATTGTATATATTCCTCTCTCTCTCATTTTTATAGGGTAACGCAAAAAAAAAACTATACAATTAAAAAAAACCTGAACTTTTACTATTTGTTTTATTGTAGCAATTATAAGGCCTAATCATGGCCCACGCCCCTATTACGCTAGGTGCTGTACAAACACAGAACAAAAAGATGGTGCCTGACAAAAAGACCTTTTATTCCAAATACAAGAAAAGAGACAACAGATGACGACAGACGGAGAGAGGGAGGAGTACAAGGAAACAATGACAATATTAGTCAGCATGATAGATGCTGGTATCTACACACCCGTGGCCTACTCATTGTCAAGTGGTTTGGTTTTTTTTGGCTTCATGGCAAAGGAGTTTTGAAGGGTGATGATTTGTGCGTCACCAACTCATTGCTGAACTTTCAAAATAGTTTGCCAGGTTTGAACCTTGTGATATGTAATAAGCTTGTGTCTTCCAGCTGATAAAAAACCCTCCTCGTATGGAGCAACTGTGGTATTAAAATAGCTTTACTACAGTTCATACTTCAGCTACGCTACTGAATTCCATGAAATTCTCCTTCTTTTCTCTTTCCTTTTGCACGTTCTCCCCCTGCTCTTGCAGGCTCTGGTGTCCGCAGCTTATTTAATGTAATGTGCGAGCCTCAAAAAAGATGTGGTATGTAACCTATCCTTTAGATATGCTTCTGTACCAGATGACTGCAGGACAGCTAATGTGAAGCCAATTTTTTAAAAAGGCTCCAGAGGCAATTCCAGCAGTTACAGGCTGGTAAGCCTAACTTCAGTACCAGGCAAATTGGCTGAAACTATAGTAAAGAACAGAATTATCAGCCACATAGATTAATACAATTTATGGGGAAGAATCAATATGGTTTGTGTAAAGGGAAATCATGCCTCACTAATCTACTAGAATTCTTTGAGCAGGTCAACAAGCATGTGGACAAGGGTGATCTAGTGGATCTAGTGTACTTAGATTTTCAGAAAGCCTTTGACAAGGTCCCTTAAGCAAAGTAAGCTGTCATGGGACAAGGGTGAAGCTCCTCTCCTGGATTAGTAAGTGGTTGAAAGATAGGAAACAAAGGGTAGGAATAAATGGGCAGTTTTCAGAATTGAGAGAGGCAAAGAGCTGTGTCGCTCAGGGTTCTATACTGGGACCAGTACTGTTCAACATATCATAAATGATCTGGGAAAAGCGGTAAAAAATGAGATGACAAAATTGGCAGATGATACAACACTACTCAAGATAGTTAAGTACAAAGTAGATTTACAATACTTGCCACATGAAGTTAATAGGGAGCAAGTTTAAAACGAACAAAACCAAGTTTAAAACGAACAAAAGAAAGTATTTCTTCACACAATGCGAGGTCAACCTGTGGAACTCCTTACCAAAAGATGTTGTGAAGACCAAGATTATAATGGGGTTCAAAAAAGAACTAGTAAGTTCATGAAGGATAGGTCCATCAATGGCTACTAGCCAGGATAGGCAGGGAATGCTGTTTGCCAGAGGCTGGGAATGGCCAGCTGGATGGATCACTTGTTGATTACCTGTTCTATTCATTCCTTCTGAAGAGCCTGACATTGGCCACTATCAGAGAACAGGTTATTGGGCTAGATGGACCATTGGTCTGATCCAGTATGGCCATTCTTATGTAGCTGAGATAAGAATGTTAAAGCCTAGGTACTTCATTGACTCTTATCCCAACTGTTCTATTTTGTAAATGGAGCAGTGCAATAAGAGCATGAACAGTGGAACCATCACCATGGTATCTCAGAACACTACCTGACCAGATTTGTAGACTTCAGAGGTTATATCAGGAGAACTATTTTTCTTCTGCAATGTTCAGTTTGCCCTTCTTCCCTTAGGGTCACGACTGTTGTCCGTTGTTGGCAGCGTGTGTTCTCTCAGTGTGTACGCTGTACCATCTCTGTGCTGATAACTGGGACATCAAACCATGACTGGATTAGCCAGTAAGATCACAGATACCTTTCAGCAATGAATGCACCAGGTCAGATTTATGGTCAGATGAGAACGGTAAAAAGCATCTTACATGCTACAAGTACACTTAATGCATATATGCCCTTGACAATGGTACTAGCTCAGTAAACGGCGGGAGTTTCCGTTCCTCACTTGGCCAGACAAAGACACTTCCTTTGAGACCCTCCTTTATACACTGATACAAACAAGTTGCATGTTGCTCCTTTGACAGGTGTGGTTTCCACCTCCTGATATGGTAAGATCAACTTTTACCTTGTACTGAATGTTTTAGCTAAAACATCTCTATCCATGTTACTGTCATTTTGAGGGGTCAGTAAGCCCTCATTATCTTTCGGGTATTGGAATGCTCTGGTACCTTTCTGGAATGTACTTGCGTGACTGCTCTCTACCTAGTGTATCAGCTCTGTTCTTGATAGTTACTGTGAGCCTGCCAGCATTTACAACATGACTTCTGCTAACTTTGCTTTATAACTGACTTGACCATTACTTTAGCTCAGGCCTCATACCTGGCCTGTTATACTGGGCTCATGTCTCAGGCTCTCACTTTCTATTACAATGACTATCACAAAACCAAACTTGCTTTATTTTGGCATTTCCACTTTCATGGAAAGCCAGGAAGTAGAGGTGTGCAAAAAATAAATGGTTTTTAAAAAGTAGCTACATTTTATGCATCAAATAGAAGGTGGTGGTGTTTGATTCTTATTATAACTAAACTGTTTCACACAGGTCTATAATCTTACTTGTGGGGATAAATCTTCAGTGGAATATGTTTCTAAATGCCATATAATGTGAAGAAATAGCTTTCCACTGAAAAAAGCTTAACACAGCTTCTACTGTCTTAGCCCAGAGATGGTTCCCTTTGGCTCACCTACTAGAACTGCTCTATACATTGTGCGAAGATCCATTTTGACTCTTAGCTACCACTGAGGGTACATAGCATACATGGGTAAATCCTGCCTCCTTTTTCACAGCCCAAGGGACCCTAATTGCTTCAGACCCTTCTGAAGATGTATGGAGTGGAGAGAGAAGATTTAGGGAACCCAGCGAGGTGGGGAGCTCAGAAGTGTTTGGAAGGGGAGAACTGCACCAGAGACTAATAGGGGTGCAGCTTCTGGATTGGCCTCTATGCATAACTTTCTGGGAAAGCAGGTGAATAGCTTCGGAGCTATTGCACCCCAAAGGATGCCATTACTACAAAGAAGTATGAGTGAGGGTAGCATTCAAATTTTCCCCACTTCATCCAGCCCCGTGAAGCATATCCGACTACTTGGGCTTGGTGGTAGAGAGAAGCTCTAACCCATCTAACCCAGTAGTAAGTCTGACTTGGAGAGGGAGGATTCTGCAAAGCAGTCAAAGACGATCTCTTGCAGAAGAATTTTGCAGCAGTATCGTTCAAACATGGCAGGTTTATCACTGGTGCACTGCTCTCTATCGGAATGGTTTCTCCTCTGTTTTCAGTACATCTCTGTGTTGCTTTCTCTATTGTATAATGTCATGATGACAACTTTTAAAAAAAATCAAATCAATCCCTCTGTTAGATTATAAATCATGTTACTGTGCATACTCCAGCAGCAGCATTTCAAGGATTAGTCTCTTGCCCTTCTTAATCACTTTCATTACCAAAAGGAGACAGACCATATTAACAAATAGCTTGTTAGAATTTCATCTTTTCCCCAAGTTAAAATAGTTTGGGAGGTGGCCACCAATTTACAGATACAGCCAAAGCCAAATGTTTGGCAGTTGGATCACTTTAAAAAAATAAATCTTAAATATTTGGTTATGAAAGATGCTCCTAAAAGGAAACTTTTTGACACCTTCTTTCAGTTCAAAGACACTTTTGTCCCCCCATGAGATTCATTCCCAGGAAGGCAGGGATTTACAAATCAAGAGATGATCCACTGGCATATTCCTTGCTATCTTTTTAGCAGTGAGAAGAAATAGTTATCCCATGTTTGCTGATTAATTGCTAAAATGTCTTCCCCTTTCTTATATCAGCAATAATTTACATTTAGTATCACACCCATTAACAAGATTCACAGTAGCGTGGTGTAGAATTCAGTCACAGACATGAGAGACAGTCTAAGTGTTGTGTATGGTCTTATTCACAGCTCCTTCCCTCAAGAAAGCAACCCAAATAGCTAGAGAAATTTACACTTTAACACCTAAACCTAATATAACTCCTAGCCCCCACTATGCACATGTGAGGGGCACAAGTACCTACTGCCAGCATAGCATTACCTTCCTTTGTGTCTCTTAGCCCAGCCCCATACTAGATGAGTGAACTAGCACTCTTTCCCCCTAAGAAAGAAAGGCACAAAAAGAGTCACTATATATAGGGTTCATGGCTCCACACTTCCCCCAGGTGTCTGAAGGAATAGAGGCGGAGTCTGCATTCAGCCCAACCCACCATTAACCTTAAGCAAAAGTTGGTCCTCCAGCAGCCTGAGTGATGGGGGAAGGGCTAATAGAAATTTACCACTTCCTTCTTCCTATCTCAAATCAATAAACTTGTTTGGGTTTCAGTTAAGCCAACCCTGTTACAAACAGAGCAGGATACCTGATCCTTCCCTACCTCACAGGGTGCTCTGAGGATAGCATTTAAAAGACTGGGAGATGATACAGTAATGGAGGGGCAGAGAAGTACATTAAATAGATTCCTTCATCACAGGACATTGAAAGGAATGGATTCCTTTCCTTGCCTCCAGCCCAGCAGGCCACATTGAAATTGCTAACAGTTTGCCCATGCTGACAGAGCACACCTGTTGGTCGTTAACTTAGGAATGTGCTTGCCATTGACCCAAGCTGCCAGGTTTCTGGGAGACCCATACTATTTCCTAAGACATCATATTAGGGCTTCTGGGATGTGAGGCTGTGACAAGAAATCTACCCCAATTGTGCACTGCAGGGTTGGTGAGCCAACCTTCTAATTCTTCTGTCAAGTCAACACAGAACCAACAATAAAGAGGCAAGAGAGAGGATTTAACCTTTCGCTATCTAGGGAAATCCTCCTGGGGAATGTATATGAATGGTACCATGTGGTGAGACTCCCAGGCTGCCGCACAAGAGGGGGAGAGAACAGCATTCACCCTTTTTGCTCACAGAACTTCTGCTTCCAAGCCCCAGACTATCAGAACACCAGAAGCCAGTCTTTTATTTTTGTGGGAGCCTTTCCTTTATCTCAACGCCACGGGTTAAGCCCTGCACACCACGGATGGTAAAAGGAATATATGGAGGTGTTTCGGAGCTACTTCCCAGGCATGAGGGAAAGGGAATAAATTCAAGGAGAGACAGTGCAGTGCTCAGGCACCCCAGCACACATATCAACAACTTAATCACCCGGGAAACTTTTCATTTCTTTCTGACCGTGATGCGTACCATAACCAAACCATTACACACATTAAATTTGTAACCCACTGGTCAGCGTGTGTTGTATGTCTTATGCTATGCCTGATTCACACAGGCCAAGGGTCTGTTACAGCCATCGGGCATAGAATCTGACTCTTTAGCTGAAGTGATTTGGTTCTGAGGATCCCCGGTTCAATCCCCAGTCTGTCAGCCTATGTGGTGGCCGTGAGAAATATACAGGACCTGATTCTCTGTTGTGATACAATCCACTTGCATTACTTTAGTAGCACAAGGGGGCTGTAACATTGGCATATCCGACCCCCTCAGAATTCCTTCAGTACAGCTCTATGCCGTCCTAGTGCAGGGGGCATGGCCAGGAGAAAGTGCACGAGGCTGCACTCCAGTTATTCTCAGCTATTGGAATGGCCTTTTGGGGCCACAGCCAGACAGGTGTACAGAAACACTGAAAAGGCTGCTACAATTTTTACCTGGGGCAGACCAAGCCTTGGCTAAGCCCAGAATACTCTTTGCCAAGACCCTGCTTTGTCCCTGAGGAGAGTTTAGCTTGAAGGGAAGATCAGAACAACAGTGGTCAGGGGCCCATGGATTAAATGAAGCAAAAATCACAGAGAAAACCAAACTCCAAATGCGCATGAATAGAGTCAGGTCCCATAACATATGCAAAAGAGAGTAAAAAATTAGAGCACACTACTCCACTGACCCATTGCGAGGATATGGTTTCCCCTCATTTTTGTTAGTCCTGTCAGTCTTTGTTAAATTACTGTGAAGATTTAATATTTTGAAGTTCAAGGATTTTAATAGGAAGTATGAAAAAAGAAAGGCAAATATTTGATTGCAACCTCTAGAGATTAAAAAAGTCAAAATTTTGGAATTATATAATTTTAGCTGAGTTTTTAACTGTGCTTTTGAGACATATAATTCAGTACTGTACTTCCAACCACGCATTATCATGAATGAAGCTGACTCAACTATTTGCAGTGTTCCCTGACAAATTTAGCTCCTTCCCCTCTCCCCATGAACAGATTTCGATTTTTACCAATTTATTCATTATGTGTAATTGTTTGTCAAACAGCTGATGTGAATGCATTTCAGCCTAAGGGTTTTTCCCAAACAATTCACTCTGCTTATTTGATATTTATTATTCATGGTGTGTGATTGGTCATGTAAGTTACATGTTATTGTTTCGAATCTCTTCTTGCAGGCCTGAATAAAACGAAGAATGAATTCTTGCAGATGCTTTCCTATTCATGTATGAATATGGCTAGTCATGCAATGGCAAGCCCATGCTTCAAACATATGTGCAAAACCAAACAAAAATGCCCCGCCCTCCTTGAATGAGTGCAGGTATGTGATCAAAAAAGGGAGTGAACATGAATTGAAACATTGTTCACAGTTCACAGAAATGAGTTTGAATGAATATTCCCAGCGTTTTGCCTTTTCTGTGTGTAGCTCAAAGTAAGGCCATGAAGATATGCCTGAAGGAGAACCGTGAAGTTTGCCGATGCATATCTGTGTTAAAACTGGTATCGTCCATCTAAAAGGGCTAGTAGTACAGACACATGGTTAAAGCACAGGAACTACAGTCAAGAGATCCATGTCCTTTTGCATGCTCTGCTGCACTCTCCTTCTATGCCTCAGCTTTTCCTTTACCTGTAAATGTGGATAATGATATTGTAACATATATGTGACCTACTTGGGCTTGGGAGTGGTCTCTGTGCTGCACACCATGGACATTTGAAACTTCACTGCAACAGATCCAGATCCTCCAAAAGCACACGTACATATCAGTGTACCAGTAAAGGAGAATCTCTCTTAGCTGTTAGGTGTGTAATGCTGCCCTCCCCAGGATCCAACCAATAGATTTGGGCAAGAATGCCATCTTCTGGGCAGCAGGCCTCAGGTTTCATTCAAAACCTTCTATTTTTTGACCAAACTCCAAAACGAAAAATTTTCATTTTTCAGGTTTCAGTTTTTCATTTTTCTCTTGCACTCCCTTTTCCCGCTTTCTTCGTCCTCCTCCACATGTTGAGAGGCCAAATGGAAAAGAAGGTGCAAGTGGGAAAGATACGGTGGGAAAAAACTGACCACTGAAAAACTGATTTTTTTCTTTAAAAGGTTCACGCAACATTTTGAATAAATAAAAAAATCATGCAATTTCTAAACCTGAAAAAGGAAAATGATTTCTAATTTCTTAATTTTTTTTTCTATGAAAAATTTGTTCTATTTCTTTCAACTGGCTCTAGTCCCATGTAACATTTAAACATTTCCTGGTATTTTCCAGGCAAAGCTCAGGCAGCTGGATTTTTCTGTGCATCCATAACCTCAATGTCCCTGTACATTAATGAAAGCTATAGTGGGTTTACGAGGGGGAATAAATAAATAAAATAATATAGAGTAGTTCATTCTGCAGCACAGGCTCCATGTATCAATTTGCACTGATAAGTTAATTTCCATAATTGTTATTCAGGAGTAACATGATTTGAGAGGAAAGAGGTCATCATGGTCAGGGTGCCCTGAGAGGATTCTGCTTTGCTGAAGTCAACACATTAAAAATCTCTAAAGGATTCTAGAGAATAATGCCCATAACCCAATCATTCGGTTAATGTTATTACTTATTTATTTGCTCTCAATTAGAGACATATGGTGGCCTGCAACGTAAGACTTTGCCTTTGATATGAAGCTACATGACAATCTTCTTCTCACAGCCTGATCTTACTTCTTTAGAAACCAATGGCAAAACTTCCAGTGAGTTCTATGGGCCTTCAGAAGCATTCCTTACAGAAGGTGACCAGGATGGCAGTAATAGTTGCCTATATAAGAAAAAGGCCTCAAAATTGAGACTGTCCCTATAAAATCAGGACATCTGGTCACCCGAGCCCTATTATGCTCCTGCTTCTGAACCATGTTACTGAGCTGACTGACAAGAACAGAGAGGAAGTGTGCTGTGAGAGGAATGGAACCGTTCAGCTCCTTTGTGTCCCTCTGAATGAGATTCTATCAGCTGAGTTAATGTTTGGTTACGTGAAAGGACTCTCAGAGCATGACTACGCAGCAACCCCGTTCCTCACTGCAGCAGTGATTCTCAGAACCAAGGTCAACTGACTGGGTCTCAGGGCTCAAGCGGTGGGCCAAGAATAGCAGTGTAGACGACCCTGCTGGGGCCAAAGCCTGAGCTCTGAGATCCACCAGCCTCACTTCAACCTGACCCTGATTGTCTACCGAGCTATTGCAGCCTAAGCCCAAGTCAGTTGACCCAGAGTCTGAGACTGATTGCTGCAGGGGGTGGTTTTTTGGATGGGTCGATGTACCTCAGGAGCAGCACTGCTAGGAATACAAGCCACATAGCCATTTTTACGAAAAAGATGTGTCTCATATGGGATCGCTAGTGAAACCTCTATACATCAGAGCAGTAAGTCACAGGCTACATTTTACTTTGTCACTTAAAATTAAATTCATTTTTAATATGTCCAGTAATAAAATCAATCCATTTTAGAATCATGCTCTATTACAAGGAGAAACGTGCAGCTTAGACTCAGAATGGTTTAATGCATTTGCAGTAAATGTTAATGACATTCTGTGTTGGTTTTATTTTCCCCCACCCTCCTGTGTTTTATATGAGACATTGACCTTTCTAAAGATGCTGCTCTGATAATCTGATCTTTAGCACAACAGTGAAATATAATTGTAATTATTTGTTTTTATACTATGATAGACACTGCTGAGGATGTCTTGACTAAAACTGGGCCAAGCAGATATAGCAGAGATTGGGTAACTCTGTTAAGCCCTGTACCAATATTTCTCAATCATTTCAGGTTGACAACATCTTATTAGAAGTCAAAACTTTCCTGATCCCCTTACATTTACTATAAGAGTAAAAAATGTATCAACGATAAGCCTCGATAATATATTTGTGTGTTTCACACAATATTTGACCTTGAGGAGTAAGGGTATGGGGGAGTGAGATTTTCTTTGCTTTAGTTTATAATGAAATTGTCAGTGCCTTGTGACCCCTAATTGCCTTTTGTGAATCCCCTGGGGCTCAGATAGATGCTGTTAACAATGAAATTTCACGAGAACACTATATTCCATGGTATATTGGTCAAACAAAAGAAGATGGCAGTGTAATATCTTGATTTCATCATGCACCAATGGGCCCAAAAGTTTGTCAAGTTCAGATCTGCCTCCAGATCAGGGTTTTTGCCCTGGAGCCATGTCTAGCCACAAATAAAGCATCACCCACACTAAGAAAAAAACTCATTACTAGAACTGGTTTTAATCATGATTAAAATTTTGGTTTAAACATAGTTTGTCTGGCCAGAGTGGATAGAGCATACTATTCTAAAAGCATGTTTAAAATACAGTGCATGTAGTGTGGCTGTAACCCACTATGGATGGGTCCTAAAGGATGTAAGGATCACGCAGTCTCTGAATACCCATGTCCTTTGCAAAAAAAAACCCCAAAAACCAGGGTGTTATAAAATGAAAGGCAATGGAAATGAAAAAATTTTCAGCAAACATGAGTGCACATAATCTTCTCATCCATTGGTATTAAAATGTCTTTCTTTCTCCCTTTCTATTTTATTTTGCATCATTTTCTGTTCTGTGACATTTCCATTGCTCCTGGGGGCAGATCCTCCACTGGTGTAAATTGTTATAGCTTCAGTGAAGCCATGGAAATCAAGGCAATGCAACTATGACAACATACAAGAGCAGAGGATCTGTCCCCAGATGTTTAGAAAGGGCGTTTTCACATCAGTCAAGGCTGATTTTTCAGGAGTCTCCATTTCCTATCCCAGCAAAGACATCTTGGTGTGCAGCAGAGATCGATGAGCCGGTTCAGAGAAGAACTCTGACGCTGAACTTCACAGTAAACCTGAATCAAACCCAAACCTTTACAGAGGTTCTTTAAAGAGATTAACTCCCCTTGCCCTCCACCCCCACATTCTCTGTCATACCCATGCAATCACATCTTTGCTTCAATGGGATTTCACCTCAATAACTCATGGCAGAATTTGGCCTTTTGCATGGAAATTAAATCAGTCCTTTAATTGTTTATGGCAGTAAAATATATTTCATATAAAATAAGAGAAAATAATATTGAGAGGCTGACAGTTAAAGGGGCCTTGACCAAGCCTCTCTACTTTTGGAGGTGCAATTTACAGCTTACTAAATGTGATTTAATTTATTAAAAGCACAGTGTAGCTCTGGCTCAAGGTCATTATCGTTGGTATTTCTTGCTTACTGCAAGTAGCTCACTTCGAACTGGATTTGGACAGGCAAACCGTATAAAAAAGGAGCAATGCTGAGGTTAAAAGCATCCAACTTGCTCTTCAGGGTCTTTTCTCTTGTTGTTACACATATATAATTCCCATTAGTAGTCACAGGACATGTACATGTGTGCATTGATGGTAGAATAACCTTTTTTTTTTAAAGTGAATATGAAATTCTTCCTGTTAAAAATCTCTTACCATTAAATATTTCTTTGTTTTCATCTACAACAAGCATAACAAGATAATTCTATTTACCATTCCTCACCAAGAAAAGTAATTAGAATGCAAGGTAATTTCCATAAAATGCATTATGACTTTAATATCAGTAAACTCCACTTAAATATTAAACACAGAGAAAAAATATTAGCTAAATTATCATAGAATAATATGATCAGGTTACTCTAGGAGAAAAAGTGATAAATGTGTTTTAATAAACTGTGCAAAATTATATGTATCATATTCTTGCTTCCTGTCAATTTTATTTAGAGTTAAATGCCATTGTGATAATTAGTTGGGTTTTTAAGTGTTCATTAAAAGCTTTTCTAATGATCACATAGACGAATAAGTAAAATTAATTTCTTTCTTTAAACTCAAAGAAATCCATCAAATGAATAAACAAAAAGCATACTCTGATGTGTGCACACACACACGTGCGCACGCACACACACACAAAATATTGTGCGATTTCCTCCCAGCAGATAAAAACTCAGCACAAGCACGATATTATTCCCATGCAAGTCAATTAATGGACATTTTGCCAATGTATTCAAAGAAGCAGGACTTGGCCTTTTGTTGGCACTCTTGGTTCGCTGATGGGGCCCTATTAATTAAAGAGATTCTGAGTCTAATCCTCCAGTTCTTAACAAGGCAGCTCCTTGAAGTCAATGGAGCTATGCCATTGTAAATGGGAAGCGAGGCCTTTGTAAGGGCTATGAGGCTACGACCATTGAAGCTTTGATTAGCCCTGCTGCTTGAAGTTAACCACTGGTTAATCACTCCCTGATGGGGAGGGGCAGAGCAGAGCTGTACTAAGCAAGGAGACCTATAAAAAGTCACTTGCTAGCCAAGGGTGAGAGCCACGAACAATGTGAGCTAACAGAAGGGTTTTTGGAGGGAGTTTAGCAAGGGAGTGTGGGAGTCTTTCCTTCCAGGTTCACCTCTACATGAGATTTCAAAATGGCCAGTGAAGGAATAATGGTCGTGATCTGCAACAGATGTGTCATGTTTTTTTTCCTGCATGAAGCAAGAAGGGACTTCCAGTGCATGAAGTGCGAGTTGATGGCTGTGTTGGAGGAAAAGATTGGAGAGGCAACTAGAGATTCTATTGAGAATTAAAGAAGCTGAAGAGTTCCTCAGTCAGATTCAGGAAATACAGATATCACAGGTTCAAGAAAGAAAAGAGCTGGCCACCAAGGAGTCAGAGAAAGACAGGATGTCAGCAAGGAGGCCTGGCAGTTCATATCCACCAGAGGCAAAGGATGACATTGGCATTTTTCATGGCTAGAGACAGATGACAAGAGGACATGGAGGGATTCCACATAGCTAGAAGTTTCCAGTCAATACTGTAGAAGATACCTCTCAAGATCCATCTGGTCCAAAGAAAGGGAAAGATGTATGGGACACACATTTGGATGGCATCTTGGCCCAATCTTTAAGAAAAGTTTGCTTTCCTGCAGAGTTCTCCAACTATTCAAAGAAGACAGACAACCCTTGTTGGGGATTCAATACTCAAAAAATCAAAAGAACATTCTGCAAGGGACAAACTGACAGCAAGACAGTGTGATGTCTTCCCACAGCTAAGACATGAATCGTCACCCTAAGACTGGAGAGGTTTTTGAAGTCGACAGGCATGGACCCATTGGTGATGGCTCTAATTGACACTAATGACACTGCATCATGGGATATCTTACACAAATAGATTATTTCAGGGAATTAGGAAGTCTGCAGAAGAAGTCCAAGTGATGAAGTGAAGGCAGCTATAAATATTTCACAAATGGACGAAAGGGGAAATTGACAGTGATAAATATAAATTGGAAACTAGGAATTGTAGAAAATTGATAAGGGAAGCAAAGGAACACAAGGCAAAATCTATGGCCAGCTGTGTAAAGGGCAATAAAAAGGAGTTTTTAAAGTACATTAAGAACAAAAAGAATCGTGCAATGATATTGGTCCATTACTAGATGGAAATAGTAGAAGTATCATTAATAATGCAGAAAAGGTAGAAGTGTTCAACAAATATTTCTGTTCTATATTTGGGGGAAACTGATTACGTAGTCTCATGCTGCTGCTGCTGCTATCTCTCTTTCCATTCAATAAATATCTCATGATCATATTAAACAGCAGCTACTAAAGTTAGATATTTTAAAGTCAGCAGGTCTGGATAATTTGTTTCCAAGAGTTTTAAAAGAGCTAGCTGAGGAATTCCCTGGATCCTTAATGTTGATTTTCAATAAGTCTTGGTACACTGGGAAATTTCCAGAAGACAAGAAGGAAGCTAATTTTGTGCTAATGTTTAAAAAGAGTAAATAGGATGACTCAGGTAACTATAGGCCTGTCAGTCTGACAATGATCCCAGGCAAGATAGTGGAGCAGCTGATACATGATTTGATTAAGAAATAATTAAAGAGGGTAATATAATTAATTCCATTCAACATGGGTTTGTGTAACATAGATCCTCTCAAACTAACTATGTCTTTTTTGATGAGATTACAATCTTGGTTGATAAAGGTAATAGTGTTAACGCAAAATGATTAGACTTTTGTAAGGCCTTTGACTTCCTACCACACAACATTTTGATGAAAAAACTAACAAGTTAGTTAATTCAATGCCACTCATTAAATGAATGAAAAGATGGTTAATTGGCAGGTCTCAAAATATAATTGTAAACAGGGAATCATCAGCAAATAGGAATGTTTCTAATGAGTTCTGCAGAGATCTGTTCTTGGCCCTATGATATTTAAGTGTTTCATCATTGACCTGGAAGAAAACATAAAATCATAACTGATAAAGTTTGCAGATGACACAAAAATTGGGAGAGTAGTAAATAATGATGAGGACAGGTCACTAATATAGAGCGATGTGGATCACTTGGTAATTGAGTGCAACCAAAAAATATGGGTTTTACATTTACATGTAGCTAAATATAAATGCATAGACCTAAGAACAAAGAATATAGGGCATGTTTACAGGATGAGGGACTACATCCTGAGAAGTTGTGACTTTGAAAAGATTTAGGGGTCATGATGGATAATCAGCTGAACATGGGCTACCAGTGCGATCGAGTGTGGCTAAAAAGGCTAACGCGATCCGTGGATGCACAAACCAGGGAATCTCAAGTTGCAATAAAGAGGTTATTTTTCCACTGTATGTGGCACTGGTGTGACCACTGCTGAAATACTGTGTCTAAGTGTGGTGTTCACAATTCAAGAAGGATGTTGAAAAATAGGAGAGAACAAGACCAATGAGAATGCTTAAAGAAATAGAAAACCTAGTGATAGACTCAATGAGCTCAACTACTTAGCTTAACAAAGAGAAGGTCAAGGGATGATCTGATTGCAGTCTGTAAGTATCAACATGGGGAACAAATATTTAACAATGGGCTCTTCAATCTAGCAGATAAAGGTATAACATCATCCAATGGCTAGATGCTGAAGCTAGACAAATTCAGACTGGAAATAAGGCATACATTTTTAACAGTAAGAGTAATTAACCATTGGAATAAGAGTTGTGGAGGATTCTCCATCAGTGACCATTTTTCAATCAAGATTGGATGGTCTTCTAAAAGATCTGCTCGAGGAAATATTTCAGGGAAGTTCTATGGCCTGTGTTATGCAGGAGGTACAACTAGATGATCATAGTGGGCTCTTCTGATTTTGGAATCTATGAATAAGAATTTGGCCTAATAGTTTTGCCACAATATTCATTTCCCTGTGTATATTACACAATCTTCCACAAATATTTAGGGCTAAATTTTCAGTTACACCCAGGCACCTTTATGTGATCCTAACACCGTAAGACCCCTTTACATGGTTCCTCAGTGTAAATGCCTTCGGCGTTAACAAATCCCAAGCGATCATCGTACCTTACTGCTGTTATAAAATATTTATAAATCCAAATATATTACTTTCTAGTTGTGATAAATTGTTATGAGACAAGCCCACAAAAGCAAAGCAATTCAAAACCAGAAGCATGAGGCTAAGATCCCACATAGTAGGGTCAGGCAATATAAGCAAAGTGCATTAGTTATCATGCATTCCCACACATTTCCTTACACACGCTGGGTGTTTTCCTGCAACCCCTCCATAATGCTAATAGTTATTTTGAAGTCCCGTAGTCCAATGGACTATTCACATGAGTGAGGCCACTAATTTAAGTGAGGGTTTGCAGAGGTGTGTCCACTGGGCCTGATCCAATGTCCATTGAAGCCAATGGTACTCTTCTCATTGTTTTCAGTGAGTGCTGAATATGTTAAACTTTGTTGGAAACAATGATAATGACACAATAATCAAAATCAGATCAATAGCAGTTTGACCTGAGTAATAACTGAATAAATGGGCCCTTAAACATTACTTCACTCAACTTTTTCCATTTAAAATATTGTCACAGTTCATGAAGAGTATTGCATATCTAATTTATGCTGTAATCATAACGTTGTTTATTCTTTGTTAGGAAGCTTTACCTTGTGTCTCATTGGAACCGCAGAGAACACTCAATTACAACATCCTTGGGACCCATTTCTCTTTAGTTGATATCAAAGTTGAGAAACAGGTAGAATCAGAAGTGAAACTAATAAAAATGAAGTTATTCTGTCACCACAAGTGAAATGCAGTAATAAAAAGTAATTGAGTTTAATACATAATTTAGATCATTACTTGTTAATGTATTCTGCTTAGGTGTTGAAAGAAAATTATTTATTTCACATGCAGTTAAGATTTCATTTGTTTTTATAATGGAATGCTTCCCAATTGACTTTAATAAGAACAGTTTGTTAAATCAGATTTTGAAGTGGTGCATAGATTTGAAGTTCATATGGTAATTTTTGACATGATATATGTAGCACTTACATCCTCCTCTTAAAGTGGTTGGATTTATTCTCTCATGAGATTTAATATTCATTGTTGTCTTATATTATAAAATTAAATTGGTTTTCTCTGATGTCTTGATGGGAGGCAATTTGGCTTATGATTATTTTATTTTATTTTGTAATGCAATTAATAGCTTCACTGGCTCTTTGAGGCACCATGTTCTCTTAGCTCCCTGCTATGGGCCTTGAGACAAAAATTCTCTGTGAAAAAAACTTTATATTAAAGCTTCTTTCAATGAAAGACACTCTTAATTATTTTTGGTTTATTTACATTTTCTCTTAATGATTATCCTGAAACAGTGCATTTCAGTAGCAACTGTAGTGACCTGAACAAAGGATTCTATTGTGCTATGCTGTATTGTCAACAGAACAATATGTTTAAATTCCTATTAGGGCTTCCATTAAAAATCCCTTTCTATCTCTCTATTTCTTTCTGGGGTTCAATTTTGAATGGCAGAACTAAGCCCAAAAGGGATTTTTGTTCTAAAATGAAAATAGTCAAACTGAGTATGTTAGTTATGGGAAGATATTTTATGTTGTTTAGGGATTACGCCCTCAATTCAAGAAAGCACTTCAGCACTTGCTTAACTTTAAGCATGTGGATAAGTCCCATTGCTTTAAACACATAATGTAAGCTAAGCACACGCTTAAGCAGCCTTCCTGAATAGGGATGGTTTACTGAATTGGCACCTAAAGCAAGAGATGAAAATCAGGACACTTGAGTTTTTTTACCAGTTCTGACACTGACTTCCAGCATGGTCTTGGTAAATTTCTTTTTATGCTTCAGTTTTCTCACCTGTAAAATGGGTATAATGATCACACAGGGGCATTATGAGGCTTATAGCCAATGTTTGAGAAGACGTTTGAGATTTTTGGCAGAAGGCTGATATATATATATATAGTTGATATAATCATTACTATGCTACTATACTATGCACATTGTTTTCCACTAAAATGCTTCAAAAGGGATGATCTTAAAAGGCTTTGGAATTATATAAAAGCAGTTGCATTCATTAGTTTATCCACAGGGGGCCTTTATATCCATTGCTTTTATTTATGATGACTTTCATCACTCCTTGCTAGTTTAAATCCACCAGAGGCTGAATAATCCTAGCGAGTAGGTGCTACCTTGTGAACTTCAGTGTTACGAGGTGGAGGGCTTCTCTAATTCCTACAAAGGCTTGGCCTGTGAAGGTGTGAACCATAAAATGTCAGCTGCAGTTTGTGACTTTCACTATGTAAAAATATAAATACTGGACTGACCCTTTTTCTTGCTGAAATCAATCACAGCTTTCCTATTGGCGCCAGTAGGACCAGGTTTCGGCCAATTAGAAATAAAAATCAGAGTGCTTTGTAAGACCTTTCCATTATTGTCAGTGGCACCAGAGACCACTACTGGACATTCATACTCGGTGATTGAATGCATTCCCAACAGAAATCTTGCGTGACTGCTCATGGATGTTTATTTTACATTATTCTTGTACGTTATTGTCCATGGGCACTAGTCTTCTGCTATCTTGATAATTCTACTAGCCTGTTTCACTTTCATTCCTGCCTCATTTTTTCAAGTTCCTCATTGTTGACTCCTTCCCCGTCTGCTAGAGCCATCGTTGATTTGGTTGATCTGTATTTTTGTCTCTTTCTCTTGGTATAACACATTCAGTGGTCTATCTTGTTTGGGATTTTTTTTTAAATTAATATTATGAAATCATAGAAATTAGAGCTGGAAAAAAGTTACTAGGTCAAGTAATGCAATCCTTACAAATGCAGTATTGTGCCCTAAAACGCATTGTCTAGTGGTGCGTCCAAAGTCGTTCTACATGATTCAAGTGATGGGGTTACTAGAATAATAAAATGGTCCAGAAAGATATTGGCCCATTAATCCAATATCTTGTTACAGAGCAACTGTGAGGTGCAGAATCGCTATTGCAGCCCATTGGCTGTGGTAGAAGCAGAACCACATGTGCACCCCTTCAAGGAGATTTAGGCCTATGGATTCATGTAGCCATACTATATACCACAATGATTAGCTGCTTATTAATCCATAGATTGACAGAGGTGCATCCAGAGGTTACTACCTGACTTCCCTTAGTCTGCCTTTCCACAATCCCCACTTCATCTCTGCATTGCCAAAGGGAAAGCCAACATAGAGCAAAGCACAGTGGTGTGCAGAGAATGTAGAGTCTCCCTCTGTGTCGTGTCCCTGCTGCTTGCATCCTCTGCATAGAAACCTTAATCATTCTGCTTTCTTTAGAGACGTCAGCATCTACTGAGATTGGGGTTGTGGCCAGTAGCATTTGTCCTTCGATAAGGAGTTCAGGGTTAGGCCTGTACTTATTTTTGTAGCTTTAGCCTCCTTAAATGTGCATGTAAAGGATTAAATATTGCTAACATCAGTGGATTTTAAATATTTATATCCTCACGCAAAAATCTCCTGAAATGTGGAGTTGGGAGTAATAATCAGACTGTGACTCTTTGCTATTGTAAAGATATTGTGAAGCCAATATAATACAAATAAAATAAAATAGAAATTGATCACATTTCCCTTTATTTCCATGTGCATTAATTTTAAATCTAAAGTCTTGCATCATAAAGTCTATAATATTCAGCTGGATTTCCAAAAAAGCGAATATGCTTAGAAGTAAGTCACTGATTAGCAGCTTATGGAGCACTCACCGGTTTTAAAAGAAAAAGGAAAAAAAGAAAAGTTATTTCAGTCTGAAAATAACTTACCTGCAGGTGTGAGGTGATGCTATGCTTTCAAGTTTCTTGCTGACACATTCTGCCACAGTGTGTCACATTGTGTTACCATGTCACATTCCTTGTGATGAAAAGTGACAGATGAGAAACTCAAGATGGATTGTCTCCAGATGCTACTGAGGGTGTGTATGTGTTTGCAAAAGAAAGGTTCAGAATGGGTGCTAGCTACCTTCTATGTAAGTAAGGAAAAGCCAGGCATTTTCTTTGTATGTGTGTGTTGAAGGAAGAAACTCATTAGAATATGACAAGTTTCTGGTTTGAGCGATACTGCCAATGTAATCTCATTATCTCTACTGGGGAATTGCAGGAGCATGTGTGTAAAACAAGATTTTTATGGATGTAGCTCAGCCAGTAAGTACTAATGGATTAATAATGGATTGGTTGTTTCACTGATTTGGGGTTGGAGCCTCCTCTAGTGTAAACCGGAACAGCTCCTGTGAAGCATGCGGAGTTACACCAGCTAAAGATCTGATCTGATCAGTATTTAAAAAAACTTCAGTTTTTCAATTTTGTCTTACCAAGTAACTTATTACTATGTTTTCTGAGAGTTTATACGTGCACATGCTAAGAATCCGGAATCTTTGTTTGTGTTTCTCAGAGAAATGGGTGGACTGATTCAAAAGATAAGAACGCAGCTCAGAGCCTTTACCCAGTTTCTGGAACAGAACCTCTTTTAAAGGTGTTTAGGTGCTCAGTTCCTCCTTTTCCCCCATTATCTATCATCCACATACATCTCACCTTCTGGATTCTGATCTGGATCAGAGATGCAAATACTCAAGTGCCACGAGAAAGGCCAACCATGTGGAATTTCCAGCCTGACTGAAAGTAGGAAATGCCAGATATTTTGCAAGAGGGCCTGTTCTCTTAAGATTTCTAGCCTAGTTTTATTGACAGAAGATTTCATCTTGCATTTCTTACACAGCCCCAGATTCCCACTGACTTCAAGTTGGAATTATGGGTGCATAAGAAATGCAGATCGGGGGTCTTAAATGGATCAGATGGTTCTAGTAAAATTCGTATGGGCATCCAAACTTCTGTGTGCTTATATGAAAATAAAATCTGAATCTTCTAAGACTCACCCACCACTAGATCTATCGTGCTAGCTAACGGGGCCTTCATTACCCTCAATGTTAACACTTAATGCCTGTCATTCTAAGAAACACTAATATGCATACTTCCCTGGAAGGTTCTGTGGTGCTTTGGGGACGATGAGGAGCTGCATCATCCCAGAGAGAGCTCTGGTGGGCACAGACCCTCCCCCATCTCCTTGGTGTACAGGGACACTCACCAAACCCAGTGCATTTAAGAGGTGCAGCATGTGCTCCCCTCCACTAACTAGCTTAGTGGGGAGTGGACTCTGGTCCTTCTTCTCACTGCCTTTAGGCCACACTAGCATTGCACCATCTGGGAATTCAGAGGGCCCAAGTTTTGCTCAGCCCTTGCATGGAGGTTGAAAAGCTGAGATTTCTCAAGTCAGATCAATGGAGGCATTGGTGCAGTTTCCAGCACGGGTGTAAGTGATGTGGGGAGGGTTGCGCCTCCCCAGTTCAGAGGCTACAGGGAGTTGATTCAGGCCTGGCACAGTCTGTCCATGCCTTGCATCCCTATTACAATCGTCCCTGTGGGCTATCAAAGTGCATGGAATAATCAAAACATAGGAACAGCCTGACTACATCTCAACACACCCTCTCCCCACACACACCACACCCACGTCTGCCCACAGCCTGCTGCAGATCACCTCCCCTCCACCCCACTGCAATGGAGGAATGGCTGCAAGAGTGGCATAGAGCTGTTGGAATCAACCGAGCAATCCTTGTACCAGGTGGGAACTCCCAAGCAGGGATCTTATACCTGCCCCATGGTTGCTTTGCACCCCCCTAGCTTGTATAAGGGGGACACCAGCCCAGGCCAGTGTTGAATCAGGCCCCTTCTCTACTCCCCTCCTTGCTGGCCTAGGTAGGGGCTCGGCACAATCAGACCCAGAGTGGATTTATCTGTTAAGATTTAGCAAACAATGATCTCGGCCCGGCTGACAGCATGTTACTCATAATTGCTTCGTCTGAGGGTGGATGGAGGGAAAGAGCTGACTCATCTGGAGAATGAGACACCTACCGATATGTCATGGTTTTTAGCAGAGAGACAGTCTACCAGAGAGTCACATCACAGGCCAAAAAACCATCAAGCTGCGGTATTGCTGCTGGTGGTGCTGTTGTTCCCTTTCTCTCCTTCCACTCACGTGCCCGTTCTATTGCTTTGTCACATTACCTGATACAACGCAATGCACTCACAGTTCTTACAAAAATCATCTTCCTTTGGATCAATAATGACAGCAGTAGCCACTTGATGTTCTTGGCAGCAGAGCAAATAAGCAAATGCCTGCAGTCAAAATGTGTCAAACGCTTCAGTAACAGTGCGCTTTCCGCTGGAGGCAGAAGGTCCTTAGCTAGCTACAAGAAGAGGGGAGAGCGCTAATTTTACAAACAGCTCCCTAAAGGATTCAAAGCAGACAAAGAAAGCCAGGGCTGTGCTTTGGGAACAACATTAGGATAGCGCTTCTGGCCCTTCACAGTGTTTGTGTGTCTGACATGGGGATTGACTCGCTGGCCCTGGTGCAGGGAGATGGAAATGACATAGCCCTTGTGCCAGTGAGCTTCTTCAATTCACCCTGAGGTGAGGGAACCTTTGTGCTAACACCTTCCATGAGCGTGTCTGCTATAGAGAGCTTTCATTTGCTGGAGGAGTTTCAGAGGAGTGGGGTTGCTCTGCTTCAACACAGCCCTCTGTAGCCATCTCCTCTTGAGGTTGCGTCGACCCCAACTTACTTGCAGTCTCATCAAAGAGGGAGCTGTGATCCCTGTCAGATACTTCTATCACATCCTTTGGTGGACTTTCAACCACTGGGGCCTTGCAGAGCGGGTTATGTGGACACAATCCTGGCTGGATCTTGCAATGAAGTTAGGCTGCTATTTTTTGTACTCTGAGGCCTCATTTCTTATCACTTCAAGTACTTTGTACTAAATAAAAGCAGATCATAGCAAGAGACTGCAAAAGGGAAGGGTGAGGTTATGTTTACAAGCATGTCAAAGCAAGTGAATGAATGGACTATATTAAAGATGGAGGAGTTCACAATCTGATTGTTTATATCAGTACATTTTCACATAACCTTTGGTATTGAAGCCGTTATCTTTTTTTTTTTTTTTGGTAATTCTTTACACACGAAGATCCCTCTTGGCTTGGTTGATTGCTGTGTTGCTGGAGGGAACATGGTAGCTGTTGTTGTTAACAAGCTCTACGGTATGAAACTGGATTTGTATCTGGTGATGTGTGTCAGTTGCATTGCATTATATGTATGACGTGGCCGGGGGGAGGGCACCCTGTTTGCAATAATCCTTGTTGATCTAATACACAGCTGGGAACGTTTCTGATCCAAAAGAAGCCAAATCTTAAATGTCTTGGAAGCAATTTTTAAAATCACCTTAGTGGAGAGGAAGACCTCGATAGAGAGGCAACCCGCTGTGCTGCTAAGCAGGGAAGATGAAGGCGTTCTAGAGCCATGTCAATCGGGTATCTTCTGCTCATCTGCATATGCCACATGACTACGGAACACCAGCCGAGATGATGATTCTGAGAGGATGAACATTGCATTCATGGGAAGGGTGATTATCTTAGAGGGGTGACAGGTTACATACTGAAAGACAAACAATTAGCACAGCAGTGAGGAAGCAGGTGAAAGACACCTGGAAATGGCAATGTTAGAGTCTTTTAAACCCACTGTGATGAGTCAGAGATTAAAAACCTTTATACAACAGGCCTGGAGAAGCTGACAAATATTTTCATGAATGATAGATATTGTTGATGATTATACAATTTGACATATAGTAGATTCAGACACTGGGTGACAGCATCTTGACTTGTGATTAAGCAAGTTCATAGTTTACCTGTTTTGATTATTCAAGTGCTGCTTTTCATGTTATCATAGCAAAGGGTGTTCTAGTAAGAACATAAATAGCATGATAAATGATGAGGGGGCTGGAGCACAAGACTTATGAGGAGAGGCTGAGGGAACTAGGCCTGTTTAGTCTGCAGAAGAGAAGAATGAGGGGGGATTTGATAGCAGCCTTCAACTACCTGAAAGGGGGTTCCAGGGAGATGGAGCTAGGCTGTTTTCAGTGGTGGCAGATGACAGAACAAGGAGCAACAGTCACAAGTTGCAGTGGGGGGGGTCTAGGTTGGACATTAGGAAAAAGTTTTTCACTAGGAGGGTGGTGAAGCAATGGAATGGGTTACCTAGGGAGGTGGTGGCATCTCCATCTTTAGAGGTTTTTAAGCTGCGGCTTGACAAAACCCTCGCCGGAATGATTTAGCTGAGGATAGTCCTGCTTTGAGCAGGGGTTGGACTAGATGACCTCCTGAGGTGCCTTCCAACTCTAATATTCTATGATTCTATAAATATAAAAATCCTGGGGTTAACACTTCAGCAATAAAAATTCACTGACTAAGCTGGGGTAGGATGCAGTTCAGAAACAGTTGCTCTGTAAATGCAATTTGACAATGTATTGTTTTTTACTTGAATATCAATATGAAGTTCTAAGAAAAAAATAATCAGCTAAAGCTGTATTTACACAACTCAAAAATGACCTACATTATAATATAATATAAATATTTCACACTGCTTAGGCTCCCTAACTTGACATGACTCCGTTTACCTATTACACACAAAAAATTACATCAAAAGAACATGATTAAGGTTGCAAATAAAGCACTCCAAAAGTTAGGAAATACCAGAATGAAGGTGACCTGTGCAACCTTAATTCAGCCATCTTGTGAATATGCATTATGATACAGTCTTTAGTTACATGACCACATACTATTTTCCCCAGGACCTCTGTTTCATTCAGAATGTAAGATGGATCATTCTTTGGGAATGGAAATGGGTTGTGTAGTAAAAGAGACTGTTGTGTGCAGGTTCCCAGACTCATTTTTTACAGAGGTTGAAAGGTGTTTAGTGAATAAGACAGGGAACTGCAAAGAGAAAGGATGGCTTCAGTTGAATGCTACTCTGGAGAATTGAATTCTTTCCCTGTCTTTGTCTTGGAGTTCCTATGTTATGCTAGTCAAGTCACTTAAACCACATTTTTCAGAAATGGTCACTAACCATGTGTTCCTTATTTTTCTGAATGCCCGACTTGAGACCACAGGGTCTGATTTACAGATGTGCTGTACAATCACAACTGCAACTAAAGTCAATGGGAGTTCTGATCCATGTAGATAAAGTGTTATATAGTGCTAAGGGCTCTGAAAAATGAGTCCCCAGGCATCTGAAATGAAATACCCGAAGTTTTGGAAACATTTCACCTTAATCTCTCTGTGCCTCAGTTTCCCATCTGTAAAATGAGGTTAAAACCACCCTTTCATTTTGCAGGGATGTTGTGAAAATAAGTTCATTGTTGTTTGTCAGTCAGCTACTGTAGAGATAAGCTGCATAGAAAAGGCCATAAGGAAATCAGTAATTCTGCCTTCAGATCAGGATTTGCATAATGCTAAAGCAAACAGGGCATGGGCCACATAATGAGGATAAAACAAAATATTGAACATCTGCATCATCCCTCCCATGCACTGAGTGAGGAAGGGCTTTGGTGGAGAAAATAGTGCATGATGGAATTAAAGACTGTCTCATAACGGATGCGTACAAGGGGCTGAATTAAGTTTGTACAGGTAACCTTAATTGTGGCATTTCCTAACGTTTGAGCACTTGACTTGGTAATGTTAATAATGTTCTTTTAACATAGGGGTTTGTGTGCACTATAATATATGGTTTAACTGGTATTCACTAACTAAGTTATCCTTAGGCTACAGATACACTCTGAGCTCTGGGTGTGATTCCCTGCTTGTGTACTCACACTTGCGCTAGCTCTTGTTGAGCCTGAAACCAGTGGGTATATACTCAGAATGGCTAATCCATGCCTCCGCTGCTGCTACCGCAGCAACATTGCTATTTAGGCTCCCACTAGCTCTAGGAGAGCTAATGCAGCCCTGTGTACATAAGGAGGGAAATCACTTGCTTGTATTGTAGACTTTTGCGGTATTCAACCTCCTCTATGACTGGTCACATACCTTTCTACTAATACTGCGTGGCATTTGTCATCAAATAGTACACTGGACAAATATTTTATTCCTGCAGTTGCCCAGCCCGAATTCTAACAGGTCCAGACATTGACAAATTGCATACTCCTACAACGCCCTGCCACTGAAGACAGGACTTCTCATCCTTCTGAGTACTTCTTACACAAATCATCTGGCAGAGTGTGAGCTGCCACAGCTCTAGAACCAAATGCTCCCTTTCCCTGCACTGCTTCCCTCTCCACCACAGAAAGAACAGTCCAAACTCCTGCCCACTGTGTTTGAATTGAATCATTTGTGGGGGAGGGGGAGGTCAGGACATGGTATAAATATATGGCAGAGTTGCAGAATTTCCTCTTCATGGAAAATATGCTGAAAAATATCTGCCATTTGTTGAAATCTGGTGCATTCCCAAGGCAAGTTTCTCTTTCCCAACCATTCTGTTCTGCTTTTCAGAAGTATCTCGTGACTCAGGGGTATGTCATTCTTAGTAAGAAAGGTTTAGCAGTATCAAGAAGGGAAAGAACTTCATGACCAACAAAGAAACCTCCTTCTACTTCATCACCCGCTTATACATGAACTTGTCATCCTGGAGAACAAGAAACTGAGGATATGTCTACAGTGCCAGCTATGCGGCCATCAGTTCAGTGGGATCAATTAAGCAGGTAGTGGAGACCCACTCAGTTGATCCCAGATGGGCTTTCTGGCTGACGCCAGTAATCCACCTCCCCAAAAGGAATAAGGCTGCATTGACAGGAGGATGTCTCTCATCGATGTAATGCCATGAAGACACCGCGCAATGTGAACATAAGTAAGTCGGCAGGGGATACGCAACTACATTACATAGCTTACATACCTCCTGTCAACCCCCAATAGTAGTATAGACCACGCCTGAGCTTGTGATCTATAATCAGATTCCCCATAGGGATAGCCTCGTGTTTACTCTTTAAACAACGTGGAATGAATTTTTGTTTTGAAAAAAAAAAGAGATTGTCATAAAAAAAAATGACCAGGTGAATATGGGGTGTTTCATTAAAACATAACTTAATAAAATCTTAATTAAAAACTTAATTATTAAAATCTTAATCATTAACCCCAATGGATGTACTAATCATACACACTAATCACTATCCAAACAGAATAGGTCTGGAAAAAATCGGTGAAAATGTTTTCATGAAACATCCCGCTCAATTTTTCATCGGTTTATTGTGGGCAGTTTTCACTTCCTTGAAATTATGCATTTCAATGCTCTCTCCTCTGTGCTGCTACCCGCATTGCAGCTGCAAACCGAGGACAATAAGGAAGCTGCTTAGACCCCCTTACAGCCCTGCATGAGCAAAAACAAAAGAGTCAAGATCAGTCCTGAGTGTTGAAGAAACTCAAAAGCAAGCAAAGGTCCAAACATCTCACTACAAAGACCTGGCTCTTCTCTTTATGAAAATCTTTATGGGATCAACAATCCTGGGCCTAGAGCATACAGTAATCATATTAAAGTAAACAGTGAGGGCTACATCTTCAAACATCAGGGTCTGAGCGCTACTGAGCAAGATTGCACAGGATTGTGAGAGATGCCAACCAGACATCTAGTCTGGGGGAACTTGGATATCATGGAAGAGGAAAACTAGTGAAGTGGCTGGCAGGCCAAGCCATGAAGAGGAAGCACCCTGAGTCAGAGAGAGAGAGAGAAGTCACAATGTGAGTAACTGATGGAAGGGGGTGCCAGACCAGGTGAGAGCCAATCCCGAGATGTAGCCACTAGGTGTCACTTGCTATGAGTGTCCCTCTTCACAGGCTCCTACAGCTGAAAGCTTTAAATATCTTAATGACATAAACATAGCCGAAAACAAAATGCATTTTCTGAAACACCAGCTCTTCGAAATTATGGAAATGACACCCACAAAATGCTTGTGCAATGTTATTTTTCCACTCTAATCACTTTAAAGCACTTTAGCAAAGTAACTATTCCCCATGGTAACAATAAGAAAAGAACTTGTTTACAAATTGTACATTGAAATTTAAGTTACTAGCAGTAGCAACAGGTTTATAGTGACAGGTCACTTTAGATTGGAGTTTAATTTATGAAGATTGCTTTACCTGAGGCTATGGTAATCTATGCCTTTGGAGTATTTCAGGCTCTGCCTCATTTCGAATGCAGTCAAAGACTGTCGTATTTCACTATGACAATGTAATCACAGATCCACATTAAAAAGTCATTATTGTTTAGAATCCAGCTTGGTTTGAAAAACACTTACTATAAAATTCAACAGCCTTTGTAAATTACCCAAAGGTTTATTCAAGAATACAAGGTGCAGTGATTTAAATCTGGAATTTACTACTTTATTGATTATATGGGATTTTTTGGTCACTGCATTTACCGGAAATGATTAGTGAGTAATCAAAGTAATAAACTCACTGATGCTGGTTCGTAAATAATTATGAATGGAATTTTCTTTTTCAACCATTAGACGTAAACTGATTTAACCATAAGAAATCTTTATTAAACTTTTTTTTTTTGGTCATTTTTGTAGTGTGTTCTGAAAATCAACAGTGATAACTAGAATAATTAAAAAAGAACCCAAACATCTAATGGGAGTGGGAAGGGAAGCATAAAGGATTCCATTAGATCGAATCATAGAATCATAGAATATTAGAGTTGGAAGGGACCTCAGGAAGTCATCTAGTCCAACCCCCTGCTCAAAGCAGGACTATCCTCAGCTCCAATTGCATTGTTTTACTTTGCCAACTGATTAGTCTAAACTTTTTGATTGAATTTAAAACTATGCAGGACTTTCTTGCAGATTAGACAGCTATTTTTTCAGCACTATTACAGCACATAACCAATAAATAAATTCTGCCTACTTAGTGATGTTTTAAAACCCAGATTTATATTCTAACAGGCAATCAGCCATTTACACATTACTGTACATGCAGCAATTATTGAATTCCTACTTATCTTTAAATTGTTAAGAATCTTTTTCTTTCTTATTTTCCTCCCTGTGAACTGGGGATGTTTTAGCTGTGACTATATAACAAGGGTTCAAAAGCACAATAAAAACAAATGATACAATGAACCAATTAAAATGGCTGTATATATTTTTCTTTAATTAGGCATTTATGAGCTGTGAATTGGATCAGATAGTCCCAAAGCACATGACATGTGGACATGTAATACCAGCTTTGGGGATGTTACGTTAGCTTTTTATGCTTGCAAATGGAGTTTTTTAAAGTAATTTAATTCCGTTTTGTTGGAATACAGGTTAAAATCTGGAGATGCTGCTTTCATATAAGGTTTTTTTAATGTAGTACATTTAGTGACAATCATGATCCAAGGTCAATAGTTTACATTTTTAAGAAGTGGCTCATGAATATTTTGTGGTCTAGTAAAAGTGAATACTAAAGAGCTGGTTTACACAGAGGTGGGCTCATTACCAGGCTGGTGGCTGAATATGTGCAAGAACAAATTCTTGTCAGTAAATGAGACCATACGGACAAGTATTTTTCTTCTTGCCTGAAGCAAATAGTGCCATTTAAAAATGATTCTAGACAGCTGACTTTTCTCCTCTCTCATCCCTCCTCCCCCATGCTGTGGCTAAGCTGGGCAATGGAAAGTTCTCTATTTAAAGTCTTGTTCTCAAGTTGACATTTCTATCCCAACTATAATGAGACTTTCTATAACCGGAGCTGTGATCCATGCAGCTTTGAATGCTCCCCAGCCCCTGCCACTACCTTCAGGCGACCCATGCAAATGACAGATCATAAATATATTAAAAAGCAGCACTGGGAATTTCACCATAAAAATAACAGGACTTTGTCCTGGAGGGTTCAGCTTGTAGGGACCATGTTTGTGGAACCCCGCACAGGCCCATAGCTCTGGCCTCATGGATAGCCCTAGATTGGGTTACCTATGGAGGTGGGGGAATCTCCATCCTTAGAGGTTTTAAGGTACAGCTTGACAAAGCCCTGGCTAGAGTGATTTAGTTGGGGTTTGTCCCACTTTGAGCAGAGGGTTGGACTAGATGACCTCCTGACGTCCCTTCCAACCCTAATCTTCTGTCTTCTAGGGTTAGGGTCTTTAGCCTGTTCTTCGAGAGGCAATGTGTTCTAGTAGATAGGGTAGTAGACTATGTGTATGTCTCCATGTATGCTGAGGGAGGTGATTCCCAGCTCAGGCAGAGGTACCTGCTCAAGCTAGCACATATGAATAGCCACATGTCCATCGGGGTACAGGAGGCAGATTGGGCTAGCTGCCAAATGTGTGCTCTGGTGGTCAGGCGGGATTGTACTCAGAGTGACTAGCTCAAGCAGCTGCTCATGACACAACAGACACACTGTTATTTTTTGGCACTGAAGCCGGGTTAGTGCTGGTACGTCTACTCAGGCTGGGAACCGCACCTCCCCACTCAAATGTAGACTCCCTCTGACCTAGGATAGATTTTCTAAACCTTTTGATATCAGGGATCAGCTTGCTGCCTTCCTAAACTGTGTCAGGAAATCTCAGGGACCAGCGCTGGTCCACCTATCAGTTGTTGAGAAACAGTGACTGAGAAGACCTGGGTTCTAGCCATGTGCCTGCAGTGTGATTTTGGACAACTCATCTGACCTCTTTCTCCTGCCTTTGTCCGTCTTGTTTTTTTAGGGTGTAAGCTCTTTAAGAGAGAGCCTCTCTTGCTATATATTTGTATGGGACACTACTGTAATATCAACAATAATCATTTGTGAACTAGATTAAATGAATTCGGTAAGTTAAAGAATATCCTGCAGTGAGTTGGTTACAAGTTCCTGGAAATTAGAGCAATTGAAACTAACAATTGTAAGTTCTATGTGGATTTTGTGCACTGAGGATTTCAAATAATATTGTCCTGGCAACAGTAGCGACATCCGAGTCATTGCAGTAGAGATTTAAGGGCACACCAATCACACAGATAGTTTCAAGGGTACTAACATTTACTCCTGGGGAAACCAGACAACTACTGGATTCTCAGCTCGTGTAAATACACTGACTTTCACCAGCTGGGGATCTGGTCAAAAGTCTTTAAGATGGCTGGTTGATAGCTATACCTTACATGCCATCAGATGACCTCAACATGTAGGAGTACTGAGCTCTTTTGGGGATCTGGCCCTAATTGACAAGCTCTTAGCCTCCATAAGCATATTCTGAAGTGAGAAAATTAAAAACAAGTGGGTAAATATCTGAAATAATCATTCTTACTAGGCAATAATAATATTAATAAGGAATAGCTTTGTTAGGTTTCTTATACAACTTTGTTTCCTAAGCCCTGATGTGGCTGTACACAGCTTCATTTGAGCACAAACCCATTCTAATCACAATTTATAGGAAAGTTCCATGTATAAAGGGCTAATAAATGAGTAACAGATATTTTAATAAATAGTTAATTGGTTGGTACAGATTGTTTATAGAGTCCAACAAGCCAATAGATAGTTCATAACAGTGGCTTAAAGCTACCCATAACTCTTTCTGGGTTGTGCTTATAACTACTTACAGTGTATGCTCATGGCTATTACATACTTTTGTTGCCATTAAGAACTAAGTAATACTTTGAAATAAATGGATCTATGCTGCATCGTGGCCAGAGTGAATCATGGACAGGACTTTGAAAAAGCAATTTTCCTGACTTGAACTTTTAAAGTAATTCTCGTTCATTGTTCTCTTTTAGGACATGATCCTGCAACTCCCTGTGCACTTGAATATTTCTTACATGAGTTCACAGGGTGCAGATTTTCAATATGGTTGAACAGTGCATAAAAAACATGTTCTCCCTTGGGTTATGAATCAAGAAAGTAAATAAACTCCTTGAATATGTTTGCAATAAAGTAATGTACCATTTAGCGATGTGTTATCCAACCAGCAGCTCACATGGGTAGTAGCTAATTTTCTTATTAGCATAATTAACCAATAGTGCTTTCTTTCTTCATGGGTCTCAGTTTCTAATTGAGGTACAGCTGCGAAGCAAAGTTCTGTCTCCATTAAAGCATGTTGTCTGATTACAAGGGCTTTTATTCCTACAATAATTGTATCTAAGCTAAACACTTAATTGGCAGGCATAATTAACCAAAAAAGGTGAAGATTTCTGTATAAATCTACTCATTATTGAGATACGCTGTGATAGCAACTTCTCTCCCTAACAAACATGAGCATGTATATAATAGGGTGATGGGTCCAGATAGATATTAGCTGGAAGTCCAATGTTGATTCTAAATAATACTACCATTAATAGTAATACTTAGTACTTATATAGTGCTGTGCCTCTTCAAAGTAGAGTGAATGTTCAAGGACTACTAACATTTCTCACGTTCTTAGTCTTATGAAACACCAAGCTATTACAAGTATAAAAAGACACTCTACCTTACCTTACTCTATAATCCTTCAGTTAGGGCAAAGATTCTGTCCACATGCCTTCCTACCTGCCTGCCAATGCAAGCTCTTCATGGATCCAGAGGTGACTCAGAAGCCCTTTGTTTGCAATTTGCTGAGTGGGGAATAAATAAAGAAAAAGAACCCGCCATAATCCATTTTGATTTAAAGAACTGGAAATCAGAGTCAAGGTCTTGATGGATGGATCACTTCATGCAGTTGTTTGGGATGAGAGGACCAGCTATAAATTGAAAGACAATGAACAGCTGGATGGGGAATTCAACCTGGTACTTCTGGATTAAAGCACAGTAGCCTTAACTGCTTTAACGAAAGGACCCCAATGACTTTAGTGAGACAGGGATCAGGCCAATTAGCTTAGAGACAGTAATACTTATACATGCCTTTACATGGTCTAGCCAGTGGAGGGAGACAAAGAGCCACATTGAGTTAGCAAGGGTCATGCTAGTAAATGTGGTACATTTATAACCATCTTCTCTTCTAGTGCCCTTTTATTTCCTTTTGTTCTTGCTTTTTTGGCTTTCCCATATCTTTTATACTCATTTTATAATTTAATTTGTATACTATTTTTACTGATAAAGATCTGTGTTTTGTATTTGACATAAACTGCAGTACATTTAACTGTTTTATAATTGGATTTGTATATATTTCATGTAGATTTTCTTCCTTTAAAACTGATAATGACAAAAAATGATTTTAAAATACTTTTGTATATGCTGTTCATTATGTTTTATGGATGCCTGCCTAAGCATACGATTACATGCCCTGAGTAGGATTAGTACCAGTGGTCACTCATCCAAATCTCAGGAATTCATAGATGATAGCTTAAATAGTTAGGTCAACAGTTTGTGTGTGTATTTTGGAATTAATCAATGCTCATTTGTGTCTTATCTAAAAAGAGCCAGGTGTTCAGTGTAAACTGCCATAGGGACAGTTTAATCCCATTGATTTTAAATAGCCTCTTTTCCTTTCTTTCTCCACAAAAGTGGAGGATGAATGAAAGAAAACTTGTGGAGATGATGGACAACTATTAAGGGGGGTGAGTCTCAGGACAGAAAGGATACTTCTCGTAGAGTATCATAGAGTGACGCATATTATCACTTTCATAACTAAGCACTCTGTTTTAGCCTCTGTGACCACTGTAAATCTAACTGCCTCAATCCACACACGAACCAGTTTCTATCATTATTTTTTCAGAAAAATTAAACAAACAGGAAAAAGTAAAAATGTCAGGAATGACTGATCAGAAAATCCCCTCTTTCTCTCCCATCCAGGCAATGTGGCAGAAATCACAACAGCATAAATGAGAGATAGAAAGGACTAGTTAGATCTTCTCACCATTTTCCCTCCTAATGCAGGATTGTTTCCAGTGGAATACTCTATGGGGTTTTTGTTTTGTTTTGTTTTGAGCTGAGTTTTAAGCGACAAAAGATCGAGTTTCCCCTTCTTCCTGTAAGGGAGACTTTCTGCAACCCTTACCAAAATGCTGATGCTTCTGGGATGGAACATAGTAGGCCAGCAGCCATTAAAATGGTACCAGCAACAAGATAATGCACTTCAGAGACAAGAAGAAAAGAAAATCACTGTAGTCAATGAAATCAGCAAGCAGAGTATAACTATCATTGTTTGGGAACAGGCACCAGGGAAAGCACCTGTCTTCTTGCAGAAAATGCTCTGGGATCTGACCATAAATGATCAGACCGCCTTATGTCTCCTCCCAAGGACAGTATTACTAGCAGCTGATGCCACCTAGCACCAAGCTCGTGTGCTCATTCAGTAACGTTTCAGAGGAGAAAGGTGAGCAATCTGGAATTGGGAATTAGAAGGTCCTGATTTCTAATTCTGCTTCTGACACTGACTGATTGACTGGAAATTTTAGCAAGTCACTTGAGCTCTCTGCCTAGGCTTTCTCATCTGTAAAATGAGGATAATCTATCTGAGGATTAATTAATGTTTGTAAAGCATTTTGCACATGTAAAATGCTCATTAAATTTTAATTATTACTATTACCAAGAATGACACCTACTTAATTACCAAACCAAAGCCTTAGATTCTCTTGGATAGTTCCTCATTAAGGCCCCAGTCTTGCATATACTTACAGTCCTCTTTAACTTTGCTATCCATTGGGAATACTCATAGTAGTAAAGTTAAGCATATGCAAAAGTGTTTGTAAGATAAGGACTACGTATTGACCAGACCTAACCACTGTTGGTAGTGAGATCTAATCACAGAATCATAAACAGTTAGGGTTGGAAGGGACCTCAGGAGGTCATCTAGTCCAACTAAACTCAAAGCAGGACAAACCCCAACTAAATCATTCTAGCCAGGGCTTTGTCAAGCCGCAGCTTAAGAACCTCTAAGAATCCCTAGGTAACTAATTCCAGTACTTCACCACCCTCCTAGTGAAAACGTTTTTCTTAATATTCAACCTAGACCCTCCCCCACTGCAACTTGAGACCATTGCTCCTTGTTTTGTCATCTGCCACCACTGAAAACAGCCTAGCTCCATCCTCCCTGGAACCCCCTTTCAAGTAGTTAAATGCTGCTATCAAATCCTCCCTTTCTTCTCTACTGCAGACTAAACAAGCCTAGTTCCCTCAGCCTCTCCTCATAAGTCATGTGCTCCAGCCCCCTAATCATTTGTGTTCCCCTCCGCTGGACTCTCTCCAACTTTTCCACATCCTTTCTGTAGTTGGGGACCCAAACCTGGACACAGTACTCCAAATGTGGCCTCACCAGTGCTAAATAGAGGGGAATAATCACTTCCCTCAATCTGCTGGCAATGCTCCTACTAATGCAGCCCAATATGCCATTAGCCTTCTTGGCAATAAGGGCACACTGTTGACTCATATCCAGCTTCTTGTCCACTGTACCCCCAGGTCTTTTTCTCCAGAACTGCTGCCTAGCTAGTTGGTCCCCAGTCTGTAGCAGTGCATGGGATTCTTCGTCCTAAATCCGAACGAGATTGTGGTTCACAAAGCTATAGCTGTGATTATGTATAACAGACTACAATGTATAACAGACTACAAAATACTACATATTTTGTCCAGCTTCCAATACCTTTTGATAACAGCTAACTGGAAAACTGGGTAGGAAGGTGGGTGGGGTACAACATTTTGTTCCCTATTTGTTTTATTTTTAATCAATATATGAAATTTCAAAATTTTGCGAAAATGTCAAAATATGAAAAAAATTCAACCAATAATCTAGTTGGCCAGAAAAAAGAGAGGAACTCTGACCTTTAGCATTTTTTATTTCCCTTTTTTTTTTCTTTCTCCCTACCCTCAAGAAAATAACTTTGCAGAAACTTTGAAAAACAGTGTATCCACTCCACCACTCCCATTTACAAGCACTAGTAAGTATGGAGTCTGTAGAATCCTCTTCGCACACTCTATATTTTCAGTCCCCATGCTTTACAAAGTATAGTTTGTTCTCAAGACAACTAATCACACCAGAATTAAATAAAGAATGTCAGACACATTCAGCACATGGAAATATAAGATTCTGTGAAGCATTATTAAGGCAAACCTTTTTGAGAGGGGCATACAAACTGTATCATGTATAAATAGCTGAGATTTCTTTACGCCTATTTTTACTTTTGCTGTCCATTTTTATTCCAACTATCAGTTAAGCAGTAATGATCTAGGGTGGGGATTAATGGTGAACTGGCAGGCACTTATGCCTGGAGGTACAGCTGAGGGGGCCATTAGTCCCAGCTGGTCATTAATCCCCGAGAATGCCCTGTGCTGAGGTCGCTATTGCTATTATAAGATGAAAATGAGAGAAAACATAGGCATATGGATTTTTTTTAATGGGTGATGCAGTTCAATTGATATATACAGAGGGTGCTTCTAGGAATTAATGAACTTCACATTAGCTAGCTGGATTGTTCAAGTCATCTGCACATTCCACTGAGGAGGTTATAGCCATGAAAAATATCTTAAAACTTTTTCAAATTTATCATGAAAAAACCCTTTCTTCCAACATTAAAATTTTCAAGATAAGAAACTTCAACTAGGCTGCATATAAACTGACCTCTAATTTCACTACCAGAAAAAAAAACCCAGCAAATACCAGGAAAGGAAGATTTGTTTTGGAATTAAGACCTGGGTGCAATTTCTGGCTCTGCCACAGACTCTCTGTATGACCTTGAGAACTTCACTTAGTTTTTTTGTTCCAGAATTCCCCATGTCAGGGCAGTAGTGTCTTTTGGGTTTTTGCTTGTTTTTGTTTTGTTTGTTTTGGGGTTTGTTTGATTTTTTTGGTCTGTCTGTACAGTGCCCATTGGCCCTTTTGCATGCTACCCGAACAAATATTTATTACTACTCATGTCTACTATCTCTATTGCATTCATCATCTCTGGCCTCATATTCCGTTTTTTTCTCACTTACTGTCACAATAATTATAGCTATTAAGGCCAGACGGGACAATTATGATAATTTAGTCTGACCTGCCTAACACAGGTGATAGAATTGTGCTACTCTGGGCCAGATTCTGATCTCAACAACAACTGTGTAGATCAAGAGTAATCCCACTGAGTGCAATGGAGTCACTCCAGATGAACATAGCTGTGAATCTGACCTGTATTTGACACATATAAAGTCACAAAATTTTAGCATGTAACTTTGGACTTTTGTGTAAATGCAAATAAAAGTGTATGACAATCCATCATCGCTGCTGTTCAAATCATTGCTAAATGTTTTTATATAATTATTATATACGATGCACTGTAGTTGTGTTGTACAGTGGGAAAGAAATGAAAACAAACAACTCATTCCTTGTCCCTGATGGCTAGCTGTCTAAAATAGAGGAGGGAAGCGGAGCGAACAAAACAAAGGCATTGATGACATTTGAATTAGAATGACTCATGGAACAAATGAATTTCAAGAAGTTTGTGAAGGAAGAGAATGAGGAAATGTTATGGACAATCCACACAAAGAGGCAGGCTGAAAGACTGCACAAAAGTGGAAGTGAACATCAGGGACAAAGAGTGAAATCCAGGTCACACTGAAGTCAGTGGCAAAAATTCTCTTGACTTCAGGGAGTCCAAGATATTATCCAAAGAGAGAGGTTAGGGATGGAGCTGGTTGAAATATTTCGATGAAACTCTTTTCCACAGAAAAAATGATGTTTCATCAAAACCAAAACATTTCACCTGACTTGGAGCAGGAGCTTGAACTTTGGCTTCCTACCAGGCCTGTGCCCTAACCACCAGGTCACAGAGTAAGTAGCACTTATGTTCTTCCTTTTCCGACTTCCTCCCACATTTTTCAAAAACATCCGAAGGTCTTGTGTTCATTCTGCGTTAGAATGAAAACAAGCTTTGAACCCTCAGAACATTTCACAAGAATGGTTGTTTTACAAACAGCCCTAGTAAGGAGTGAAGTTTGAATGAAGGGAGAGGACCATCTTATAGAGCATTTGAAAAATGAAGAGAAGGAGCTTAAACTTTATATGACAGAAGCCAGGAAGCCAAGGTAGAGATTGTGGAGACTTGCTCAGGAAAAGACATTTTGATTTTTGATGGCAGTGTTTTGGATGTCTGGAGTCAGACACCCTTCAGCAGAGCACTAAAGCGTGTGCCTAAGTACGTCCCTGTTCAGCAAAGTACTCAATGGTAAACATGTTCTCTTTCCCCCACTGAAGTCATAGCAATTTACCATGCTGTACTAAGCAGAGAAGGACTTGAGTGCATTACATAATCAGGACCAGAGGGAACCCAAAGTAGAGTGTTGGTTCAGCTCGAGGTCAGTGCATGGATTTGCACCAAAAACATTCAATCATTCAACAACCGTCATTGTACCATAAAGGACCATCAAGCCACCTAAATGTGAGGACCATCTATCCACATTTCTTTGGAATCAGCTATATCCACAGCTATTCTGACTTGCAAACAAATTCCTTCGAGACTAGGGCCCTAAGGAATCAGACTCAACTAAACATCATCATCTTGAGCTGCCATCTGAAGACTAAATAAAAAGAACCAGATTGCTCTTACCTCGTTAGCACCTGAATACGAGGAATAATGAAGCGGTATGTGTTGAAAGGTCCTTCATTTACATGGCAAGCACTGCTTTGTACATGTCATGGGAAACAGACTAGGAAATTGCTTTTGTCAAGGTTCACAGTGACCTTGATTTTCGACATGAAGTAATGTAACATTGCACAGCACAGCTGGCTTCCCATTGGGTAAGCATAAAGGCTGTCTTCAAAATAAGCGTTGTGGTTTACTAGATGTGGAGCTGTCAATTGAGCAGGTAATTCTGAACATGAAAAGTGTGCATGTGCGTGGGCCATATTTTTCACTTAGGTTGCCCTCTTCAAAAGGGTAAGGGCATTCCCATTCCATAATTTGTTATATTTAGATTGTCATAAATCACACCCTTTGCTATGCAGCCATGCCTCATGGGACTTCCATTAGAAAATAGCAGGCTTATGGATATTTTCCATGTATCCAGAGGTAGATGGAGTTACTGAATTATTTAAAATGTTCTTCTAATGAGAAGTGCAGCAATATCACAATATCCAACTTTCTTCCTTTCTAATGAAAAACTCAGATCTATGATAAATATCAAATTAGGGAGAAGGAGCTATTACCAACTACACCTTTTGAAATTTTTGTGGGTAGATGGATTTGCAGATGCTCTAGAACAGTGGTTCTCAGCCAGGAATATGTGTACCCCTGCAGGCATTCAGAGCTCTTCCAGGGAGTACCCAACTCATTTAAACCAATGTTTCTCAACCTGGGAGTTCCAGCTTCGAGGGGGGTTTATGGGACAGGCTTAGTGGGGGTCACAAGCGCAGGGACAGTCTTTGAGGGTGGCAAGCAGAGCAATTGCCCAGGGTCCCACGCCACAGGGAGCCCTGCAAAGCTACGGTACATGCTTCAGCTCCAGATGGCAGGACTTGGGTTTTGCAAAAGGCTCCCAAGAGAAACACGGTCTCAAGCATCACACTGAAATGGAAGCACACCATTTATATTCTGATCCATTTATTTTATAACTCTATGGCAAAAAGGAGAAAGTAAGCAATTTTTCAGTAATAGCGTGCTGTGACGCTTTTGTGTTTTTATGTCCGATTTTGTAAGCAAGTAGTTTTTCAGTCAGGTGCAAGTTGGGGTGCACAAGAGAAATCCAACTCTTGAAAGGGGTATAGTAGCCTGAAAAGGTGGAGAACCCCCGCTCTAGAAATCTTCACTCAAGCAGTCATCAGAACATCTATGTCCAGTGAACCACATCCTCAGCAAAGACAATTAGCTTCACTGATTAACTGCCAAGAATCTGGTCCAATATATTTACTATCTACGGAATCGGTTCCATTACTTCCTTTCACCTTTTTCTTCCGACAGTAGCTCTGTATTTTGATATTGCATCTCTTGTTTCATTAATTATTGTTATTGCTATATAAAAGCCTACAGGTCCTAACCGAAATTGGGGCCTGTTGTGTGAGGCATTCTACAACCTCATAGTAAGAGACAATTCCTGCCCTGAAGGGCTTTTAGTCTAAGGCCAGCACTACACTACACTACATCTACACTAAGGACGTCTGCAGGCTCAGCTACTTCGGTCATTGGTAGGATCCCTGCTCAGGGTATCTGTGCCAGCAGACGTCCTGAGTGTAGATGTAACTGTGTCAGTAAAGCTGCACTTTTATCAGTATAACTTGTTTCATGCCTGTGGAGTGGTTATACTACCAGCAACAGAACAGTTTTTCACTGGCCGCACTAGGAGCGCTTTGCAGGAATAGGGTACTGGTATTCCTGTACCAGTAACGTTTTCAGTGTAGAAAGACACAGAAAGGATGGGAGATGAAAGAGAGATGCAGAGAAGTGACGTGATGTGCCGCAGGTCACACAGCAGATCTTTGGCAAATTAGGGACTTGAACCCAGGACTCCCCGCTTGAATGCACAAGACGAAGTGGAGATTCATCACGTGATCAAAACCATCTATTTTCCTTCCATTCACAGCATGTTTACTATAGGGAGCTATATTTTCTGGGTCAATTGTTTTCAACCACCAATAAAAAATTAACAGTTTCTAATACAAATACTCCTTCCTTCGGAACATTATGAACAGCTGGTGCACTGGGGATTGTCCTGGTTATAACAACATCTTTCCTGCTATTGCTCAAATAAACAACATACTTTTTAATCTGGGGCACTCATTCCGTGACCCTCCATCCCCAGCCAAACGAATCGTGGGAATTTAGCTGTTGAGAAAGGGTCGGCACATACAGGAAAAGGGATTTGATCAGAAATTCAGATTTTTTTTGTGCCAGTGGCTGGGGAAAATAATAGAAAACCTACAGAGATGCTCCTCATCTCTGGCCTAATTCACAAAGATTACAGGTACCACTTGAGTAATGTAAAAGAAAAGCACACTGATGTGATGGGAAATGTAAAGCAGCTGACTCTTTTATGTGGCAGTAAACTGAGGTAATCTATCCCTGTCCACTAATGTTTATAAACATATTGTAAACAAGCATAAATGAACAGCTCATCTCTCTAGGGAGAACAGATGCATCCTTAATACTGATTAAGTGTTTTGTTCTGCCTGAGTGTCTGGCAGAGGTTTATGCTCCTAAACGGGGGAGGGAGACACTGGAATGATAGTCTCATATTCTCCTGGCTTTTTAACTGCTTTGGGGGACTCAGAAGGCAAGATAGCATGTATAATTCTACTGATGAGTGCTCTCCATTTTACATCATGGCCTGGGATTCGTTGCAAATGGCAAATTTTTAAACTGGCTACCCAAGTTTTCTTTTTGTCCTGAAAATAAACGTGAGGGGTTTGGCTCTGCCAGTTGCTCACAAAATGCATTCTAGTACTGATATCATTCAAACTTAATCACAGAGACAGCATCCGAATGCTGACTCAATTGCAGTGGTAAGAATCACAAATACAGGGCTTTGCGCATGCTTTGTTTGTCAGTAAGCTGCATATCATTTCCCTGCAGTAGGGATTCTAAACATACCTAGACTCGTGTGCAATAACTTCTTATCACAGAAGTTAGAGATGGAAAAGACTTATGTCACTTGGTCTCCTTCACCTACTTGTAACGGCTTGCTTTTTAAAATATACTTCCAGTTTTGTGGGCAGTATTTTGTACCCCTAATTACTTACAGCCACAAATGAACGGCATAGACATCTAAGTGACTGATTTGCATGCTCAGCCAGGTGGTTAGATGTCTAAATGCTACCATTTGGCTATGCAATTGAGTAAAGGTAGAAAATTATAGGCATTGTTATATGCAGGTGCAAAATTGGTGGCTGCTTATGAATATCAAGTCACTTCCGCTGTTGATACAGTGTCTAAACATATTGGCTCTTCTCATGAAAGTAAAATGTTTTTTGCAGTTTCTGCTGTTTACTTATGTTACTCATTTTAACTTAGGCTTAGACTCTCTCACAATTCACCAGCAGCAACTGACAATTATCCACTAGGCTGAATACTCATGGGAATACATATAATAAAGCTAAAAATATGTATAATTTCTACCCAGTCTTTGTGCTTTTGTCATTATATTTACCATCATTGATTATTCTAACGCTGGCTCCCTTTGCAAAGAGAGACCTTTCAACACAATGGTGCTGTTGGCTGCATAAATACAAACATATCTGAAGAAAAGCTGGTGAAATCCATTCATTCATGCCACTGCTGTTCACCTGAGTGTGATTAGCTTCATCTTCGTTGCATCCCCACTACACTAGCTTTGCTGTACTGCGAGAGAGAGGGCAACTTACTTAAAACAGGAGCCACACTTTGTATATACTCTTTGTGACCATAAACTAATCAGAACTAGCCACTGTGAAGATATTTATTAAAGGGTGACAATATTTAGAGCCACATTTTCAAAGGCCTACAAAATAATTGTGCATTGATTTCTATGGTTAATGTAGAACCATCTATACTGTGATACATATATTCTGCCACTCGGTGGAAGAGAGATGCCCCAAGATCTCCACATATGTATCCTGAACAAAATAGTAATTTCACTGTTGTAGTTCTTGTATTTTCTGCCCTGTGTTTGAGTAACTCCTACTCAATGTCTAACAACTAAAATCAGGACCAGATTCCGGATTATTTTACTCATAGAATCATAGATTAGGGTTGGAAGGGACCTCAGGAAGTCATCTAGTCCAACCGCTGCTCAAAGCAGGACCAACTCCAGCTAAATCATCCCAGCCAGGTCTTTGCCAAGCTGCACCTTAAAAACCTCTAATTCTACCACCTTCTAGGTAACCCATTCCAGTCCTTCACCACCCTCCTAGTGAAAAACTTTTTCCTAATATCCAGGCTAATATCTTATTTATTCTACTCCACAAACAGTTCCATTGAGGTCAATAGGACTTTTGTTAGAGAGTCATGGGACTTGTCATCAGTGAGGCAAGAGTATAGAAACCTGACTCTTAAACTGTGAACTCTTTGGGGCAGGAACCACATCTTTCTAAATTACCCAGCACGCAGACAGGCTTTGTTCAGAAGAGACTCCTAATAAAATAAAATCCTGTAGGAAAAGAGAAAACTATGTAGTATAAAACAATCTATTTAGAAAATTAAATTAGGGATGAACAAAACAAGTTCAATGAAGTTGATGTGACATTTAGGAAAGGTTTTTCTCATTAACACAGAGGTTTAATGCACTCTAAATAGCCATCCCAATATGTTGCCCATGTCATACACTCTGTTGCCTGTGAAGATTAACACACCTATGTTAATTAACTTGTTCACCCCCACTTCTAATTACTAACACTGAGCAAAATGTGTGTAAAGTCAATGAATTGAATGTTTTCTAAGTCAGCAATTAAAACAATACATATTTTTCCTTTCCTTGGATCCATCAATCTTTTAAAAAGTATTATTTCTGATTCACATTTTCATTTAAAGGAAGGAATGATGAAGAGTGACACCTGGTCCCTTAAGGAGAAGTGAGGTGGATACATAGCCCAGCCGAAGCATTAGCAAGATATATGTGTGACTGATCTGCAGTCAGCATGCTACACCATTTGTGACTTCATAGCCAAGACTTTCTTTCCTCAGGCCAGCATTATTTGGAAATGAAAGGGGAGAACTCCTACAGATACAGATAATGTATATCTGAAGAATCCCTGCACGCCAGTGGTGGCAGAACAAATAGGCACATGCTGGCCGAGATGCAGGCAGGTCATGTGCGAGTTGATCTATGGACCCGCCTTGCCGTACCAAAACAGCTGGTGCCCGGCAGGTGATATTAACTTGTCTTTAGGTCTGGCACAGTATTGTCCATGGACCAGCACGGAGTGTGTCAGATAGCATCTGCATTCCTCTCTACATTTATATTGGAAGAGAAGAACTATTTTTAGCTCTTTGCTGACATAACACGGACCCATATTTGAAGCAAAACATGAGCAAGTTATTGCTAGAGGGGATATGAAACCAGGAGTGACCTTAAGGCTAAGATTTGTAAAGGCATCTAAGGGACTTAGGCTCCTGTTAAATTTCAATGGGAGTTGGGCACCTAACTGCCCAGCCTAGCCCAGGATTTCCTGCATGGCTGGCAGGTCCAGCTATGGGCTGTGGGAGCATGTCATGGGGCATATATACCCCATCCTGGCCCAGAAACCAAGGGGTTAATGCAGGTTCTGCTGGCCAGTGCTGATGGGCAGCCTCACAGCAGCTGGGAGAATCAAAGACCGGGGAAGCAGAAGAGTGGGGCAGCTGCCAGAGGAGCAGCCAGGTTGGAGAAGGGAGCTCCTGCCAGCAAGCTGCTGAAAAGCTGCTCAAAGAGAGCATCCTCAAAAGGGCTGACTGGACCAACAGGCTGAAAGGCCTACGGAAACCAGAGGGTGGGGGAGGTAGGAAGGAGTTTTTAGGGCTCTCGGCCGACAGTTTGCCTTGACTGTCTAACAGTGAAGGTGGCCATATTTGACCAGCTGCAATGAAGCAAAGAGACCAACTGTTGCTGCTTCAGAGAGCAACCATTTAACTTGTCCATGTGGACCCGGACTCTGGAACAGAGACTCAAGGATGTCGGCTGGAAGACGATGAGGTCTGAGGCCAGGATGAGCAGGCAGATAGTTGACCTGGTTGGCAGAGAGCTGACGCTGGACCCTCCCTGCTGCCATGTAGGAAGAGGTTCAGAGACACTGATCAATGGCTCTGAAAGAAGCAGTGGCTAGCTGAAAACTATTTCAAGGCTTCATCTGGCCTGGGAGGACAGAGTTTTCCTCTTCTAAGTTGAAAAGGGCTTGCCAAAAGGGCAATGGCCACAGAACAAGGACCAACCCCACCATCAGATAGGACCTCATGCCAAAGATTCGTCCCCACTTATTCTTCATCTGATTCTCCAAAGGCCAGAACTTGGAGGCCATGCCAGTCTGATGCCTCAAGTATCCTGCCATTACAGAGTTCACTGGGGAGGGTGATCTGTTTCCATTGTGGACTGGAGGGGCATATCAAAAAAGATTGCCCAACTATGGAGTATTGCCCAAATACAAGGCAGGCCAAAACTGACCACCATGGTGCATATCAATGACCAAGAGGTGCAAACCATGGTGGATTCAGGTTGTAAACAAACTCTAATGAGAGAAGAGCTGCTGAGGGAGACTGAGGTTCACTCAGAAGACATGATGTCCTTGATATGCCTCCATAGGGACACGAGGGACTACTCCTATATTAAGATCCATCTAATGGCAGGAGAACAAACAGGCAACACACTAGGCCAACACACTGGGCCTAATGTGTAAACTGCCATGCCCACCTTTGTTGGGATGGGACAGGCTCCACTTTCAGACACTGCTAAAACCCCATTGAAAAGCTGAATGGAGATCACTAGAGAAGCTGAACAGACCCTAGGAAACCTCTTTCCCTTCAAGGAAGAAGACCTCTTGCCACCCCAGATGAAGTTCAGGAGACCAGGCATGAGAAATACACAGCAAGTCGTGAGGGGCAGGACTTACATAAAAGAAGTCAGGGTTCTTGTTCTAGAGCTCTGAACCTCAAAAAGACCCAATTTGTTGGGAGGTTGTTAGGACCATCTGACTTGTGGGTTGAATAGCAAAGGGAGAATTCCTTACGGAGGGTGTGTGGAGAAGGCATAGCCCTCATAGATGCGAAAGTGGTGAGGCCTGAACTGCCCATCTGCTTGCCTTGTTTGGAGCTGTGGGGACATCTACCCTATCTCCTGGCACAACGTATCTTGGGGGGATGAGAACAATATACACAACTCCTTGTATTGCATGTGTCAGGGGCCCCCTCTGTTCTTAGTTTGTTGACAGAAGCAGAAGTCCAGAGTCCAGCAGCAGGCAATACAATGGGTTTATTGTGGTAATCAATTAAGCCTCAATCCCAATTCTTCACACCAGTAATTTCCCCCCCTTCCCTACCTTACTTCCTGTTTGACCTCAGATTTTATAGTGTATCTTAATGAATCATTTTTTTAAAAATATGACAAGATAATTCTCTAACCAATCATACTCCACCACCTTAACTGATTATGATTAGTTATGCAACAGACAGAAACAATCAAAGAATCAGACAGAAATTATCAGAAAACTGGGTACCATAAAGATCAAACAATATGAAGTGTAGATTCTAAAACCACAACTGTTGACAAGTGTTTAAAAAACAGACAGAATGCCATCAAACAAAGTTTTCTTTAAACATTCTAGGATCTTTTTTTAATCTGGAGGCGTTAGATTGGATCGCCTTCTTAACAGCCTGGTATTGCCTTATTTTAATATAATTTGTTTGGAATGTGCAGATGTGACCAAACGCTTCCCAGTTTATCGCTGCTGTTTTTGCTTAGCTAGAGAACAAGTGACTGTCACAGTGAGAAAAGGCCCATAGACAGGCAGCCTGTGATTTTGATTCTTTGGTTTTATACCCTTGTAACTAGCTAAATGATAAGAATATATTTAAAAACCATAGGCCTTTATAGGCAGGCCTAAATATCTATATTCTAACACAGCATATTCAGACAGGAACTATTCAAGTTAGCCACATGAGGTGCCAGTGGCAGGCCGCCTGGGCCAGAAGAAAACACTCACCCATCTGTTACCCTGCTTCTTTTAGCCAGGGATTCACATAGAAGTAAAAGATTATTATGTTGTCTGCCCTGACTGCCAATTGGTAGAAGCTAAATGAGCGTGACCAGCTCCATTGGTTCTCCGTTACTCATACAAGTCCCATTTGAGTGGATAGGAGAAGACCCTGTAGGACCCACAGATAAGCTTTTCTGGCTACCAGTTCATACTGGTTGTCGTTGACGATGCCACCTGCTATTCCTGAAGCAGTTTCCCTATGAACCACTATGGCCCTGGTCATAGCAATAGAGTTGTGTAAAATATTAACAAGGGTAGGTCTACCTAAGGAGTTCCTGATGGACAAGAGTACAAATTTCACTTCCATGCTGATAAAGGAACCGATGGTGCAATTTCCTATGAATCAAGAACCTGAGCATCTCTGTATATCACCGACAGATGGACGGCTTTGTTGAACACTTCAGCCAGACTCTAAATGGGATACTCAATTGTTTCATCAAGACTGACCTCCCGCACTTGGAGGGGCTCCTTCCCCACCCCTATTCCTGGTACAAAAAGCCCCACTAGCCTTGACAGGCTTCTCACCTTTTGAGCTCCTTTACAGATAAGAACTGAGGGGAATACTCAGTTTAGTAAAGGAGGGCTGGGAAGAAAAGGCCAACATAATGCCCAACACAGTGCAGTATGTTCTGCAGGTAAGGGATTGCCTGGAGGGTCTCTGCAAGAGTTTGCTAAACAGAACCCACAAATGTCTCAAGCAGCCCATGAGTAGGACTACAATAAGGATCCAGCCTGAGAGGTTCAGACCAGGCAACCACATCTTAGTATTATTACCCAGTTCTGAAACAAAACTGATTGCCAAATAGCTGGACCCACATGACATTATCTGCTGGGTCAGACCGGAGAATTATGAAATCTATCAGCCAGACTGGAAAAAGAAAAATCAGATCTACCACATCAACTTCTAAAAATCCTGAACAGCTAGAGACAGACTCCCAATAGCACCAGACCCCTGTGAATCAGAATTAGGACCACAGTTAGGGTTGTCAGTTGCTGACTTGAAAGTAAAGCTGAGGGAACACTTGACCCCTGGGAAAATGAGATGAGCTAACTTCCTGGTCCACAAGTTAAAGGATGTCTTCTCAGAAGTGCTGGGCCATACTGCCATGATGTTCCACCACATCAAGACTGAGCCAGAGAAAGTGGTGAGAGAGACCATATGATCCATACCAAAGAAGATGCAAGCAATAGTCAAAGAGGAGTTAGAGCAGATGAGGAAGCTAAGGGTTATTATAGAGTCTCAAAGTGCTTGGCATAGTCCGATAGCCCTGGTCCCCAAATCCAATGGCTAAGTCAAGTTTTGCAAAGTAAATGAAATGTTAAAGTTTGATGCCTACCCAATGCCTCAGCTAGATAACTTCCTTGAGCATCTATGACAAAGATGCTATATAACAACCTTAGATCTGACCAAGGGGTATTGGGAGACCTCCTGATGAGAGCATTGTGGGAAAAGATCACTTTTTCCATACCATGGAGGCTCTTTGAGTTCAGAGCCATGATCTTTAGTTTATCTGGTGTGGCGCCACCTTTCAACACCTAATGGACAAGAGTCTGAGGCCACATAATGATTACACAGCCGCATATTTAGATGACATTGTGATTTTCAGTCGGGACTGGGAGACGCAAGTGCAAAAGGTGACTGGAGTACTACATTCATTAAAGACTGCTGGGTTAACAGCAACCACCACCAAGCGTGCAATTGAAAAAGGAGACATGATACTGGAGTACCTGCGAGGGGTAGGATGATCAAACCCATAGTCTGGCAAACTACAAACATTGAGGGACTGTCTGAACCCCGAGACCAAAACACAAGCCTGGTTCTTTTAATGCCTAGCCAGCTATTACAGAAAATTTGTGACTATGTTCACAATGCTTGCAGCACCCCTGACTGAACTAACTAGGGCCTTGGGCCCCCCAAAAGTGCATTGGACTGCCAAATGCCAGAAGGCCTTCCAAAAGATTAAAGATGCCTGTGGAGCCGGCAAGGACTATGAACCACAGACTTCAAGAGGCCCTTCATATTTCCAGCAGCTACCTCTGACATTGACGTACGAGCATGAATATCCCAAGAATATGATGGCAAAGAGCACCCCGGTTTTATACGTAAGCCATAAATTACTCCCCTGAGAGAAAACATGCCATAATTGAAAAGGAATGCTTAAGGGGAAATGGTCTTTCGAGACACTAAGATATTATCTACTAGGCAACCGCTTTACAGTGGCAACTAACCATGCCCCAAAAAAATGGCTGAACCACATGAAAAACACACATGCATGAGTAATGAGGTGACACTTCAGCCTACAACCATAGTCCTTCTCAATAGAACACTGCCCTTGCTGCCAAAACAAAAATGTGGTTTTCTTCTCCAAAGAAAGAGAAGCACCACTTTCGCAGAAAGCACTCCCACTGCTAGCCACAAGGGAGCGGGGACACTGTCCTCACCCTGGCCCAGCATCCAATGACTTACTGCAGGTACTGCCAGCCAATGCTGATTGGAAGCCTCACAGCGACTGGGAGAATAAAAGAGTGGGGAAATGGAGGAACATGGCAGCTGCCAAGGAGCAAGCAGGCTGAAGAATGGAGCTCCTGCCAGCAAACTGCCAAGATACCACTCAGAGATAACACACTAAGGAGGAACGTGGACCAACAGGTGAAAAGCCTACGGAAACCAAAGTAGGTAGGAAGAAGAGGTCTGTGGCTACTTGAAAACCACCTGCTTTCCTTCCTTCCCCTCCAGTGGCCCTTACTATAGCTCATGTCTATGGACAACACAGCAGGCTGTGGTAGTGACTTAACAGCTCAAGGCTCTGCTTCCATAACACTCAGCTTGCCACAAGCACAAGTATGATGTGACCCCATAGTGCTAGCAATGGGCAGCCTGCATTCCAAGCAGCATGTCGCTTTCAGGTGGGTGGGTTGGGGGAACAGCGAGAGTCTTTCCATTGACTTCAGCTGAACCAGGATTTGGCTCCGTGGAGGATGGAAGGAGAGATGAAATGGGAATTCTGATTTGGGGTTGGGTGGGGACATCATGGCAATGTATCAGGGAGTATGTGAGAGTTCTGAGAGTGCGGGTCCTACACAGCGTCCAAAGTGTCTCAATTAATTAGCATCATAGAGTTCAGGACTAGAAGGGACCATCAGACTGTCTAATCTGACTTTCTGTCTATTATAGACCACTAAACACCCCCAACCACCTCCACCCCTTGCCCCAAAACCAGAGTTACATTACCATTACAGTCCTCAGGCCACTAAACTACTGTATGCCACAAACAGAGAACAGGAGGGACCAAATATCTGAGGACTCTGCAAATGTTAGGGAATCGATTAAATAATATATCCAGATGATCCTGGCAAGTGAGCCATGTCTCACAGTGAAGGTGAAATAATTAAATAATAATTGACCCGTAGTTATTATTTTTGTGGATTACTCAGGCTTTACTAAGAGCAGAATTTGGGTCTCTGTGTTAGGCATTGTTGCTATTAACCCTACTATTAAGGGGACTGCACAGACATAACTGAAAACAAATGTTTTAACTGGGCAAATTAATCTCTCTGAGCTGACTCCAAACCCTTCTGACTTCAGTTCTTACATGCAGCAGGGATAAGTGGTCCCTGGAAGTTTGGTTCTGGTTTCCACAGGGGATGCCTAAGATGCCAGTGGGATCGGTTCCTCCGCTGCCACAAAGCATCTCTGTTGAAACTCACCCTCCTCCTTCCTACCCGTGATTCATTTAAAGCCAGACACATTTGGGTCTGTGTGTAGGATCTGGATCGCAACTGTCACAAAGGGGACGTCCCCTCCCCCAGGGCTGGACAAAATCGGACATCTAATTTCATGTGTCCACTCATCCTTGACATGCAGGTGAGGCTGTCAGTTATAATCAAGGGGAAAAGCATCTCACAATGAATACTAAAAGCATGTGAAATAGTACCTTGAATTTCTTGCAGCCTTTTTAATGTGTCTAAGCTGAGATCTTTTGTGAAGTCCAAGGCATGTGCTAATAACACATCTTTGTGTTCGAGAAGGCACTGCCTGTTGCAGAGCAGCAAAGGAATGTGTCATATTGTAATACTGCAAGGATCATTTTCCCATTGTGCCTATAATCTGCAGAGCCTGAGTAAGAGGACAAGAGAGACCCTGAAACTGTATAAAAATGGCTCCAGAGTTCTATGATATACACATCTGGAAGCAATTGCTGCATTAATTAGGATATTGATTTCCCCCCCACCCCTCCCTCTGGCTACTCTCCCACTTAACTATTTGTTCAGCTTGATTTTTGTTATCTATTGCCATGGAGAGGTTTGGCTTTAAACAACTACTAGACTGTTAAGAAAATGAGAAATAGACAGTATGTTTTGTGCCAACACTCACATTTATTGTGAATGTATAATAATCTGGTATCTCCCTAGACGCTGGACACAACATTTGTTCCTATGTAAAAGAAAAATCCCATGCTTTTTGTTTGTCTCAGATTGAATATTCAGTTGGCCTAAAGAAGCGTTGCCCACAGAACACTTGTAGTGAGAGAAGAAGAGGCAAAGGAGGGATTATTGCTACGGGACTTGATTCAGATTTGCTGTCAATAAAAATGCAACAGCTGTTAGCTTTACCCGCTTCTTGTTGGATATGCATTCCTCACGGTCTCTATGGACCATATCCTCAGCCTCCTTGGCCATTGACTTCTATGGAACTCTGATTTACACTAGGTGAGATCTGCCCCTCAGTCTTCATCCTGAGACCTTGGAGTGTTTGAGCACATCCTGTCTGTGGCCATGTTTGCTGTTTCTCAGTCCTGTTTTTTCCTCTCAGTTCTCTGGATGACTTCTAAAAATGCAGCCCGTGTCCTCCTGCTTTATTTTTCTTTCGAAAAAATTGTATCTACCCCCTGCCATTTCTTTTTGATCAGTTCTTGCTTAGTCCCTGCTGTGGTGTCTATGTTCAAGAGGCAATTACTATAAAAGATCTCACCATGCAAGTTTCTATTCACCATACAATATCCCATGTCTGACAGGTTGTGGGGCATCTCGCTCACGTTAAACTGTGGATTACCCACTACTGTTACTTAATGCATATGTAATGAAGAAAAAAATCAGGAATGAATAATGGTTATAGCTGATTTGACCTTACTTTATACAATGTGAGGCCGTTTCTGGCAATAGTGATCTCATTGTAGCTTTAATGACCTCATCTAATTATTGCTAACTCAGAGACCTTTAGTGCTTTAATGCGAGTCAGAGAATGCACACCAGCAGACTAATGAACTCATCACACTGTGCTAGTCTTTAACCAGAAACAGAGATTCATTTGGAAAATTAGAAAAAAAAATACATTAAGGAGAGGAAGCCTGAGATTATTTAACATTTATTTTCCTGACTTGAAAAAGGAAACGATAATGCCATTGCTGGAGAAAAAAATGAGATGAAAGTAATTATTGATTACTATAAACTGTTCTCTTGAGTGAAAGGAATAGAAAAGAAAGGGGCTTTGCTCGGGAGTGAAACATTGACTTTATTTATTTTTGATAGATATAACTCATCTAGATTAGCCCATGATCATTAGAAAGTACATAATATAAGAATCATCAAACACAGCATCTACTACAGTATTCATCAAAATATTAAGAAGGGGGAAGGATCCATTGATTTCTCAACAAAAATTATGCAGAATGTTAGCCTGTCTTGTAAATACTTTTATTCTGCTATTTGGTCTCATTAATACTTGATCTTTAATCAGCCTGCCTTGCTCCAATTTGTTAAAGAAATAGAAATCTATATTTCCCGCATGCACAGGGACCAAGTTTTTATAATCTGTTAAACTCCCAAAATCCATGTCTTACCCAAAAATATAAATGAAGAACACTGATAGAATTACACGGTAAACTTTAACAGCAGGGCATCCAGTGCATATTAATCAACCTTCACAGTGAGTCTGGAAATGTCATGACAACAAGATTCCTCATGAAATGTCTGTTACTTCCTGCTTCTGACCAGGTGAGGAATATTGGGAGAATGGTCTTCTGTACAATATAATAGTGCTTCTGCTCCCAGTCTTAGGTGGTAACCTGGAAGGACAGAGTTGTGTGCAAATGAAAAACAGCAAGGAAGGGGACAATGGGGGCTAATGTTATCTAAACTTTTTCAAACCTTCCACTCAATTTTGAAGTGTGCTTTGTGTAATGGTTATTTTTAGAGCTAGTTGGAAATTCTCAGACTACATGTTTTTCTGTTGGAGAACGCTGATTCATCAAAACCAAACATTGCTCCGAGTTGGCTCAATTACTATGAAGTTGTGAGGGAAGACAAGCAGGGTTTCGGAACCCTGCCTGGTTTCCTGTCAGCTTACCCATGCAGCTTCTCAACAGACTGGACTTCCAGACTCCCGGCTCTTTCAGCAGTCCACATGGCAGTCTGGGGAAGGTGAGGGGAGCTATGAACCTGGAAGCCCTGGCTTCCAAGCTGTGAGGCTCCTGGGTCAGCCAGAGAGCTAGGCTCTCAGATCTTCTTCAGCCCATGTAGCAGGATGATGGGGAGCCTGGAAGGCCTGGGAATCATGATCTCACACACACAGCTCCTAAGCAGTGAAGGCCCCCAGGGCTTCACAAGTCTGTAGGTCCAGGACAGCCTACCAGGAGGACTCTATTCCCTTTCATGGAGAATTGCAATGTTTTTAATTTTCGTTCCATTCAGAACAAAATAAAATGTCTAAAGATTGAAATCTTGCAAGAAATGGAATTAACTTTCTCCAGACAGTTAGTTTTTTCCTCAATCCCTTACACTGATGCAGTTCTATGGAGTTAAGTTAAACTCATAAAGTTCTTGGTCTTCTAGTTCCTAGAGAGGACCAGGAATATTGTATGAAGAATGTAGTAAAATGAGGGTCATGTGGAAGGAGATCATTCTAGAGGTCTCTTCATAAGCATTTGCTTAGGGTGACCAAATTTTCCAAAGGGAAAATGGGACATCACCTGGGGCTCTGCTCATTTGAGCCCTGGCCCCCCCCCCCCCCGACTGAGCCCTGCCTCTCCAACCCCACCACACACAGGAGGCTGGAATCACTGCTCACTACCCTGCACATTCCTCCACAGCCCAGCTTTTTGACAAAAGTGGGTATTTTGTCCTACAAATGCCCACATTTGCCAAAAAGCTCAGGATGGCCAGGACAAGGCTTAAGAAAGGGACTGTCCAGACCAAAATGGGACATGCGGTCACCCTACATGTGCTGCCTATGTCTTTTTTTTCTCTGCTATCATAATTTGTTTGACTGGTCTTGTACTTCTCAAGGCCAAATCCTACTTATCTTACCACTGACTCCAGGAATTCCTTATGTGAATAAGAACAAACGGGAATTGGTCCATTCCTGCCATTACTCCTTTGTGCATTCAAGTAAAGTATGAAAAAGCAGATGCTTTTATAGAAGTCTTCTGCATTTAATAGTGCCATTGCAAGAAGCAACACAAACAATAGGGAATTAGTTTTCTTCTATTCTTTTGCTGTCTTCCTGTTTCTTTCTCACATCTGGCCTTTTCTTCATATTGTGTACATGTCTTTTATTTCTCTTCGACAGTAATGGCTTTCTAGTACTTGCGATCAAGGGATGATTCTGTTCCTCGCAGCTGGGTCTTGTTGTACTACAAAAATTATTATGCTGGTCGCCTTGGTTTTATTTCTTGAAAGAAAGAAATTTAGATTCAGACTTCAACAGTTTTGTAAGGATTATTTTCATTCTGGCACACTCAGTTCTGAACTGGAACTTATAAGATATGGTGTATCATGGGACACAATAAGGAAAAAGTTGAGAAGCACTCTGTGAAACCTATTCTATATACACTAGGTATAAATATGAAGATCACCATATGCAGTAGGTCATAAAACCAAGTAAATGCTTGTGCACACTCAATGACAGCCAGGGTCAGTGCCTAACCAGAGGCCCAGCGGTTCCTCTAACTAAGACCTTGTTTATGCTGACAGTGGCATGTAAGGTACATGTAGCTACATGTGTCAGTGAAAGTTCTGGCAGTGCAGAGAGACAATGGGGAAAGACTTTGGCAGCATCCTGCAGAGGGGAAAGGCTCTAGCAGTGGGGTGCTGTCAGAGCCTTTCTCTGCTGCCAGAACTTTTCCCAGTGGAGGGTAAGGCTCTGACAGCAGAGCGACAGCAGAACAATACACTGCTAAAACTAAGTTGGGTGTGTAGAAAGGTAGGTGGGGTATATATGCTACATTTCTAGCAAGTCTTTGCTCTACTCGTCTAAATAATGCCTGATTGTCTACACTGCTATTTATACCTGTGCTGGGTGAGGGTAGGTGTGCAGTGAATATACTGTATACCCTGTCATAGGTGTAGGCATAGCTAAGGCAGAGCCAAGCAAATTTGCCACCATCAGATCAAACTGGAAGTCGATTTAATAAAACCACTTCCCCAAAAAGTGCAGCGCTGTGTCAACAGGTTGGCATAGCGTAGTGGGGATGGCGTGCAAAAGGGAATTTAGGAAGTTGATGTAAGTTACGCAAGCTACACTACAGGTCTGGATCATAATTTTGTGTGGGATAGTAAATGCTCACAAAGACAAGTAGTTAGATATGCAATTATTTTTTTTCATGAAAATCTAAATCTTGAATAGGTCATTTTAATGTCATTCATGTGTGATTCGTGAATGTAATGCATGTGTAATTCAGGTTGCAGATAACACTACACTGGGGGGAGTGCTAGATACACTGGAAAGTAGGGATAGAATACACAGTGACCTAGATAAATTGGAGGATTGAAGCAAGAGAGATCTGATGAGGTTCAACAAGGACAAGTGCAGAATCCTGCACTTACGATGGAAGAATTCCATGCACTGCTACAGACTGGGGACCAAGTGGCTAGACCAATATTGCAGAAAAAGTCCGGGGGTTAACAATGGAGAAGAATCTAGATATGAGTTAACAGTGTACCCTTGTTGTCAAGAAGGCTAATGGCATATTGGGCTGCATTAGTGGGAGCATTGCCAGCAGATCGAGGGAAGTGATTATTCCCCTCTATTCAGCACTGGTAGGGCACCTTTTGAATACTGTGTCAAGTTTTGAGCCTCCAACTACAGAAAGGATGTGGACAAATTGGAGAAAGACCAGTGGAGGGCAACGAAAATTATTAAGGGGCTGGAGCACAAGACTTATGAGGAGAATTTGAGGAAACGGGGCTTGTTTAGTCTGCAGAGGAGAAGAGTGAGGGAGGATTTAATAGTGGCCTTCAGCTACCTGTAGAGGGGTCCCAGGGGGATTGAGCTAGGATGTTCTCAGTGGTGGCAGATGACGGAACAGAAGCAATGGTCCTAACTTGCAGTGGGGGAGGTCTAGGTTGGATATTAGGAAAAACTTTTTCACTAGGAGGGTGGTGAAGTACTGGAATGAGTTACCTAGGGAGGTGGTGGCATCTCCATTCTTAGAAGTTTTTAAGGTGCAGCTTGACAAAGCGCTGGTTAAGATGATTTAGTCGGTGTTGGTCCTGCTTTGAGCAAATGGTTGGACTAGATGACCTCCTGAGGTCCCTTCCAACCCTAATCTTCTATGACTCTACGATTCTTGCACTTCTGCTGATATAGGAACATTAAAACAGTGGCAATCTTTATTTCTTATAGTTACAGAAGTAAGACAAATATGGTTACTGCTATCTAAGAAATTTACCTTCAGACCCTTATTTTCCATAAGCCTGTAATGAGCTGCAATAAATAGATTGAACTGTTTCTGGTGTAAATTGCTGTAGCTCCACTGAAGACACAAGCACTATGCTGGTTTACATCAGCTGACAATCCAGTCCTTAAAATCAATTACAGAAAGATATTTGGTTTGTATGGATCAGGGAAGGGGGGAATTATCCATCTTTCTCAGCAATTCTAAGATAGTTTTTTCTTTGCTTTTTCAAAACTTAGAGGGTTCACGAACTAAATAAACATAATCACTGATATCGCTTATAGTCTAAACAGACAATTAATTAGCAAATAAATCTGATTTGGAATATAATCCCCAAACAATCCGCATGGTTAATTCTTCTTAAAACACTGGCCAAAATCAAAAATGGCACCTCTGGTAATATATAAAATTCCTTCTTTCCTCCAAAGCAAAAATGAGGACAAGACTGAAATATCTTTTTAGTTGAATGATTTGGGACAAAATCTGAGTTACAAACTAAAATTTCTTGGGCAGGAGTCACCAATTACACACACACACACACACACACACACACACACAAACACACACACACACAATGTGCGCATATCAAGTCATTCTTTACAGGATTAGTAAGCATAAGGGGAGACAAAGACATTAAACAGAATTGGAATCACCAAGCCATGCCCAATTGTTTCCTTTCTTTTGCCATTCCAGAAGAAGTGAAACTGGATCTGATCAATGCTATCCATGAGACAAGTCAAAAGCACCTCAGTGATTCATTTTGTGCCCCTAAAAGGACTTGGTATGGTCTGAAGAGTCCTCTCTTAGGATCTAATTCAATGCCGATTGAAGTCAATGGAAAAACCACCACCGACTTCTGTGGACGTTTGGTAAAGTCCACCATCCTCCTAGCTGGAGAAAATTAGAATGAACCAGGTCCAGTGGCTAGGATGCTACCCTAGGACTCAGAAGTCCAAGTTTGATTCCCTACTCTACCACAGACTACCTGTGTGATCTTGGGCAAGACATTTAGTCTTTTCTGTGCCTCAGTTCTTCATCTGTATAATGGGGATAATAGCACTTCCCAGCCTCATGGGGTAAAGGATAAATATATTCTGATGTTAAATACATTGAAAATTGTAGTCACTAATACATTATGACAATGGAGAGTCATATAAATGCTTCAATTATCTGATTATTTTATCAATTGCCTTTTCTCTGTGTCAAAAATGGCTACATTAACCAATTTGTTATCCCGCCCTTAGTACTCATTGTTCCTCATAAAAGGAAACAGGTTAGGAAAGAATTAAATGAACCGTCAGCCCCTTCCAAAACTTCTTGTCCTCAGTTGAAGTCCACCTTCAAATACTTCATGCAGAAGACTAACCTTTAATGATAGCTTGTAGCTATCCCCACCCTACAGCAGACTCCTGCACAGATATAAAAATGTCGATCCATTTCCAATCTGAATCCATCAGAATCAACTTGTATCCCACCCATGAACCACAGTCTCTTTTTTATGTCTATCCACGTCCGCACTGCACCTACAGCCCTGAGGTCTGGCCAAACAACTGATCAGCAGCCAGCCCCAGGACCCCACTGATCAGCTGATTTGTGGCCAGCCTCCACCCCTAGATCTTGAAGGTGGGAAAACAGCCTCAAAGGCTATGAGCTGAAGACAGCTGCTTCCCCACCTTTGAGATCCGCATCCGATCTGCCATCTGCAAAAAATGGTCCAGAGATATCCGCATCCAGATATAAAGCAGATATCCCCAGATATAAGGTGGATATTTGCAGATTTGCAGTATTCCATCTATCTCTTTCTACAGCAACCTACTTAAAATGGCATTTTGATATAATGAACACCTTTAAATAGCCATAGCACTTACATCAATTTCCCAAAACACACTAATACAACCACTAAGTTACAGCCTAAGACCTCTTTCTTGTTTGGTTTCTTTTTAGTAGAAGTCTCTGGCATGAAAGATCTCTTGCCATGTCCTAGAAAAAAGGAGCAGAATGAGATAGTACACTACACGCATCCCGTATTGTGATCAAAGGGAGTAAAACTCAACACTGAACACTCTTCACTACCTTTAAACATAAATATCAAGGACATAGATGTTAGCTGCCCATTTCATCTGCCAGCTGTGACTCAGAGCAAAGTAAGAAAAGCATTTCAGATGTGCAGGTTCAATGACCACTTTCAGTTTTTAAAAAAAACGGAGTTGAACTATGATCATTTATTGCACAGCATGATCTGGGTTTCTCTACAAAGTATTAATTTTTATAGCTCAGCTACTCTACACCACTATGTTACACAGCAAAGATACTATTCACAAATGTTGCATAATGTATAGAAGAGATTATTATTAAATTAGTACATGGAGATTATATTTTCTACCAGTCAATAATTCAAATGGTAAGTGATAACAGTTCTAGGAATTTCTATGTTATATACCAACTGGTATCTAAAACCCCACACATGGGGAAAACAAAGTATTATTTATCTTCACTCTTAAATATTCTTATACTCTGGCTCCTTCTAACTTTTTCCACAGTTGTAGGATGCTTGCATTACCTGTGGTCAGGCACAAAATAGTAATAGGTGGGATTTTCAAAACTGGCTGAGTAATTTAGGAGCACAAGACCCACTGAAAGTCATTGTGGTTTCTGCTCCTAAATCCCAGTGCTTTTGAAAATTTCACCCAATGTCATAAATATTCATGCATATATGAGTTTTCACTGAATGTTCATCGGTTCACTAGGTATATCTCAGAACTAGGTATACCTCAGAACTAAAAGGGTTACGATGGGAAACAATTGCTGGCATGGTAAAAGTAACAAATTATTCTATTATAGTTATTTTTATTCCTGTGCTTCAGTTTTCACATACATAAAATAGAGATACATTGTAAATTACTTTGAGATCTAAAAATGAAAATGTTAGGTAAGAGCTTAGTATTATTATTATGTTATGATTACTCACATTTATAAGGAGACTATCACCAGGGCATGTGGGCATAGTTTCCCTGATTTGGATTCAAAGCATATAATATATGTATGGTAGGGCAAATTCTCTACTGGTGTAAATAGGCACAAGTTCATTGTTGTGAATGGAGTTCCACCAGTTTATGCCAACAGAGAGTTTGGTTTATTCAGCCTAAAATCCTTTACTCTCCTAACTCATGCCATTGTCTTCAGGGACCATAATATAAACCCAAAGTAACAAGGATTGCAGGTGAATTCCACCAACACTGAAATGTATTACACAATAAGAGGATTATGTATTTGGTCATGGATGTCTCCTCAATAGCAAACGCTGCTCTCAAGGTACTTGTTAAAACTTTTTGCAGTACAGTAGTTGATGATGCTGGCATGCATCTTTCAGGTTTGCAACTTTTTAAGACAATGTGGAAACATCTTAATCCCCCTTATGTTTTGTGTTAACCGCAGCAGATCAAAATCAGGCTTCTTATTCCCATTTGATGTAACAGGTCCCAAGGGTAGGGTAAAATGAAGGATGAACAGTTTTATATGGAATATCAAAGTCTAAAGAACAATGAGAAATGTTAAAACTAAACAGGAACACTATTTACCTACTAAAAACTAAAGGAAAAGACATGAAAACAAATAGTGAATACATACAAAATTGTCCTTAACACAAAATAAGGGAGGAAAAGAGCTCAGTGTGTGTTCTAGGCTGTTGTGGTTCTTTAGACCCTTACACTAACCATGGACCTTCCATCCTGGTCATGTATTTTGGAAAACATCCTCTTCTCTGGGTTTTTGTATGACTGATGACTGGTCTCACACCCTGACTGGTCTCACACTCATCTTGGATCCCACACTTGCTTTACATGAGTGAATCTCAATTGATTTTAATGGAGTTTCTCCTGATTTACCCTGGTATGAGTGAAAACAGAAAAAATCCCAGAACTCCTCTCTTTCTTCCAAGATGCTTCCAGGTTCTCATGTACAGCTCCAGCACGACTCATCTCAACCATGACTTCTCCACAATAGTATCTTATCTCAAACTGGATTTTTTCATAGATTCACAGTAGATAGTCATGACTTCTCTCTATCCATTTAAACCCTAAGAGAATTTGGGGCTACAGGTCAAACCCATGTCTTGGTGGGTTATTACCCAGACAGTCTGTCAAAGTTATCCTTTGGAATATCCTGCGTCATTCCTTTTCCATCACATATTCAGAATAATCAGAATGATTACAGGGTAAAGTGCCATATATTAAAATAGATCATATATTAAATTGTGTAATCATAAAATCATTTTTAAAGAATAATAAAATATCATATCATTACAAAGTCATAAAAATGTAATAAAAGTGTGTTCTTAGGAAGATTGAAAAGGTAATTGTGGCCTTTAATGTTGTCATGATTTACACAATTAAAATTACAAAATTGCATACAGTAATTAAAGCAGTGAGTCTCCAACCACCTCAGTCTTTTAGGTTTTCAAAGCTGTAGGTTCCCTAATTGAATGCTAGCCTTTTATGGATATGCATTTAGAGGTCAATTTCCTATTTGTTGGTCAGGTCAGGCTTGGTTTGATCTGACAGTGCAACTCAAATTGTGAAGTCTCACATGTTGAATTGTGAGGAATCCCTTTAGAGCAGCCAACTTTGTTTGGAGCCCCCAAAAGCCCGATCAACTGGTTTTATGAAAGGCTGGCCTTCTCTTCACATTTAAATGTCCTGCTGCTAGACTGAGTGATAGCGTCTAAGTCCATTTTTATTTGCTTCTGATCTCCTGGTTGCATCCCAAGGCAAAACATCTCTAATTCTATTCAGAGATGGGCCTGACCTGAGAAACTATGAGCCACATTCTCTGGAGCATAACAACATTAACTTCAGCGGAGTTATGCCAGCAGAGAAGTTGGCCCTGAAGTCAAACAGCTCCCATCTCAGGACATTCAGATACAGACCTATGAGTTTAAAGCCCACCTTTAGTTCCAAAGCTCATGGTGCAATAACAGCACCTTATATTTTTTTTGGGGGGATACGCCCTATGTCTGAGCATCACTCTCTACTGTCCTCTTTGTTTAAAGTGTGTGTAGCTTTAGAGAGAGGAAGGATGGTCTAACACCAATTTAGAACTTAGGAGACCTGGATTCAAGTCCCTGATTTGGTACCGAATTCCTGTGTCACCTTTGGCAAGTCACTTAGGCCCAGATTTCTAAGTGTATGTAGGTTTTTCTCTGCTCAATGTTGCAAGGACTTTGACAGCTAACTCCCTTTTTGGACAGTGATTTAGGCAGGTAGGAGCCCAAGTCTCAGTAAAAATCAATGGTACTTAGGCTCAGAAATGCCTAAGCCACTTGTTAAAATGGGACTTAGGTCCAGTCACAACCCTGCACGGAGAATCACCTTTCAAAGTCTAGATCTTAATCTCTCTGTGCCGCAGTCCCACATCTGTAAAATGGCACTGGCTACCTTCAAGGGGGGTTGGGAAGATAAATACCTTAGAGACGATAAGGTTCTCAGAAACTGTGATGAGGGGAGCCAGAGGATTCATTCCGACAATTGAAAACTGTTGATTTTGTAGTGCATTTCGGATGCTTTTAGCTATCTACTAACAAGGGTATTCAAACATGGAAGTGGAAGTGATAAAAATGTAGCATAGATCATTTCCCATCGCTTCAGTGACTCACTTCAATACTGGGGTTCATTTGGAAGCTGCAGGGGTGATGTGAAGACGTTGCCTGACCCGTTTAACCTAAGTTTGAGGCACTGTGTGTATCAAACAGTGCAATTTATTCTCTGCCTCCTGGCCCTTCCCACAGATATTTTCATTAACCATTTTTCTTTTTCTTCTGAGTAATAATTTGGGGGGAAGCACCTCTGTTTTAACCCTTGTAGTGTCAAGATGAAGAGTATTATATTGTTTCAGTATTCCAAGATCCACAGTGTACCATCTATCTGAATGGCTCTATGATTATAGGTTACGGAAAAGAACAAGAAAGAACAAAAGTAAGGCCCGCACCCTGAGAGAGTACAATATGTATGTCTCCTCTGTACAGGCTGCCAAATCCTACAGTTTGTTTTAAAACCTAAAGGTGAGGTACACTGAAAGTATAGGCAGCACCAATTTATAGATACAAATACTATGGACAGACATTTTCACTCTGCTTACCCCAATTTATAATAAACTCTGGGATGAATTCTATAGCTCACTAGACAGCAGTTGTGAATCTACCTCAACTGTTACCACCACTCCCATTCACTAAGACTGAACCACCTGCTGCACCTATCCTCCCCCTCCTGAATAGCAACAGTGGTATCATCTGTTGTTCTTTACACCTGGCAGAGATAAAGGACTCCATCAGACAGCCCATTCCTGGTAATAGTTATGTAAATATTAAAGGCTGCAAAGAGATCTCCAAAACCACTTATTTTATAAAAAATGTGAGATATGTGGAACTTTCATCTCAAAGAATGCGAGGGATCCAAATGCTTGAAACAGAATGGAGCCAAGTATATAAAATCAACCTGCCCTCGTATGCATGCCATTGCCACTGCTTCTACGCTGCCATGTATGAAGCTGCTCAGTTGTCTTTCCCACACAAACTTTCCATTAGCTGATCCCAGGCCAGGCCCACAGTAAAACTAACCACCCCCACCAGCCACTCAGAGAAATTTCACACAATACAAACTAGATCCCCAATCACTGCCTACTGACTACAAGCCCTAAAATACAGTTACATTACATTTTAACCCAAGCTTTGGAGTGATAACAACACAGATGACCCATTTCACGCCAAAATATTAAAGGCACCAGCTCCAGATATTCTAGGGTTTAGTTAGGGAAAAAAATTGTTATTCAAAATATGGGCTGCAGAAATATTATATATCATGCTATAAAAAAAACCTGAGAAACCTCACAGTGCACATTTCTAGCTACATAAATCCCACCTGATGTAGAATGTAGAGGGGAACTGGGGCTTTTGAATTTAAATTGACCAATTTTGTCAATGGATCAATTTCTTCAGAATGAGGACAGAGCACAGATGAAAGCAGTTTTAAAACCTATTTAAGGCTGTAAGAATCTATCTGTTTGCGCCTATTTCACATGGCCTCTCTCTAATATTTCATCTATATTCATTTTTATAGCTTTCCAAATTGTAGATGTCACCTATTAAAGGAAAAAGAAAAAAAAAGAGTATTTGTTAAATCCACAAAAGGCATGAACTTCAGAGATCAGGAGAAACTCTGTGCTAATATTCTTTTCTACATTGATTCAGGGGACTTACGAGATATCAGGTTTGATCCAATGTCCACTGAAATAAATGATACAAAATCCATTGGCTTCAGTGAGGCAGGATCAGGTACATAAGGTGTCCCTTTTCGTGGGGGCTTTAATGCCACAGCACAGTGGTTTGGAGATGAGAATGGGTGGGAATGCAAATAGGTTGTTGTAATATTGTCTCTTTGTACAACAGTATTAGGAAAAAAGGCAAAGGAAACATGTCATGAACTGTGCCTTACTAACTGATGGATGCATAAGGCCTAGATCCCCTGTGTTTCTGAGTGTGCTGTTTTGGAGAGGCAACCATGCAGGCGGGAGGCAGGGGAGGAGAAGCAATGAGGATAGCTAGCAGGTGGTAAGGGGACCCTGAGAATTGGCTGGCTAACTGACTTCCGCTTAGCAGATGTAGCTGAACTAGCCAGCCTTGGAGATGAGCTGCATGCCAGCTGTGCACAGTGGAGGAGAAGCACACTGACTGGTGGGGAGTGAAGAAGGATCCCTGGGGGAAGAGCTGAACAGCCAGCCAAGGAGAAGTGGCCATGTGAAGACAAAGAATTACTGTGTAGTGAGAGAGCTGTAGGCCTTTGGTCTCCAGCTGCTCCTAACATGCCACTTTAATGCAGTGTCTGAATTAAAAGGATAAAGATATTAGGTGTGAGGAGGTAGGCCAACCATTTCCAGGTCTATGTGCCCTATGGTGCGTTGATTGGGCCCACTCTGGAGGCCTATAAAAGATGTCATAGAATCATAGAAATGTAGGGTCCTCAAGAGGCCATCTAGACCAGCCCCCCCGAGTTGAGGGAGGATGAAGTAACTCTAGGCAATCCGTGACAGGTGTTTGTCTAATCTGTTCTCAAAAACTTCCAGTGATGTGGACTCCACAACTTCCCTTGGAAGCCTATTCCAGTGCTCAACTATTCTTATAGTTAGAAATTTTTTCCTAATATCTAACCTAATTCTCCCTTGCTGCAGATTAGCCAAATTACTTTTTGTCTTTCCTTCAGTGGAAGTGGAAAACAATTAATCACAGTCTTCTTTCCAAGAGTCCTTAACATATTTTAAGACTTTTATCACGCTCCCCCCGCCCCCAGTCTTCTTTTCTCAAGACTAAACATGCCCAATTTTTTAATCTTTTCCTCATAAATCAAGTCTTCTAAATCTTTTTTCATTTTTGCTCTTCCCTGGACTCACTCCAGTTTATCCACATCTTTCCTAAAGTGTGGAGCTGAAGTAAAAGGATGCTGCAAGTGCATCCAAAAGTTATCAAATTGGGCATCCACGCTCACTGTCCACATTTGAAAATATAGCCTTAATCCTTAGGAAACCGGGTGCTGGCCAGTTCTGAAGTGAGTGTCTCCTGGAGACTGGTTATTTGCAAAGGTTTTGGTGAAGCAATTTCTTTGGCTGTTGCGAGGAGGTTCTGGCTTAGGGCTGTCTGCTTGTTATGAGAACTGACTGGTCTTATCTCCTCATCTCTGGGAAACAGCCCCTTCTCCATCAGTTGGACCCTTCAATAAGAGCTAGTTTTCCCTGCTGCTATGTTGTACCCCATTCCACAGCTCAAGAATCAGGATGGGAGCATTACATATGTTTACAGCAGAGGTGGGGGGAACAGAGGCAAGGGTTACTTAGCAGGTAGCCCAGAGCAGCTCTATTACAGGCAGGTAGAGAAAATGAAGCTTTCTGCTGTAATGGATGCTATTTCAGCAGACAATGGCAGGATTAGAAAGACACTAGAAAGCTGGGGAAGGGTTTAATTTGTACAGGGAAGGGGAAAAAAAGGACATTGTGCTACAATGAAGGTGGGGACCATGTGCTGAGTGTAAGCAGGTGGAGGTATTCATGGTTGGTCCTTTGTATCTTGGTCCAATTTGCTGAGGGTTGAGCATTCTCATCCTAAGGACTAAGTGATTTTCCTGTGGAAATGAGCTATGGCCAATAAGTCTGGCTCCAATGTGGCCTAAGTGGCTAGTAATCAAAAGTTACCACTTCATGTCTATCTCTGGGCTATGTGAAATGAGTGAGAGATCCATATCCACTTCTCAGCGGACAAGTGTTTCCCAACAGACACTGGGCAAGGCAGCCCAGGTAAACTTACATTGCCTGGTACCAAGGCATGATGCACATTCAGAGAGGATGGAAAAGTGATTTCCACCAGAAAATTGTTTGTCTGTTTGTCCTGGGTCTCCTTAACATAGAGCGGTACTGGAATGAGCTGCAAAAGCAGAAATAAGGGGTCAGATTTTTTTTAAGTGATTTCAGATAATTTAAATGATATTCTTTACTGCATGGCCACTTCTTCTTACTTTTGTTCATCTCTCCATATTCTCTTGAGTTGAAAGGCAAGGAAAAGAATTTCTTTAGCAATGGCATCAGACTGAATTTTTCTTGGACTTCTTTGTGTTCTTTCATCTAATCAGACTGCTTTATTTCACAGAATGCTTTGGGTGACAAAAGATGCAGTTTCTTATGAATACAGAATCCTTCTTTAATATGCCAATCAGCCTTTCATTACCTTGCATTAAAAACTATCAGAAATCCCACAACAGACTAGAAATCCAGCTGTTGTTCTGTTTGATGCATTTGCTCTAGCAGAGTTTGGGGGGGATATAGATTCAATCTGAAGATATGCAAGCCTTTGAATTTTTCCCCTTATACTTAAAACAAGGATTTTATTGATTTTTGTAGCCATAATAAATAGAACTTTAATAGAACCTGTATAAGCAGCATGGTCTAGTGGATTGTGCACTGGATCCGGAATCAGGACATCTACGTTCTACTCCTAGCTCTGCCAATGAACTTCTGCATGACCTTGAACAAGTCCTTCCCCTCTATTTCCCCTCCCACTCTTTGTTTGTCCTGTCTATTACAGTCTAAGTTCTCTGGAGCAGGACTATATCTCATCATGTGCTTAGCACATCAGCCCCATATCTTAGCTGGAGTTTCTAAGTGCTACTGTAATACGTATATACATCACCATCATAAATAATGTTAAGTGGTAACATTTCAGAAGCCCAGTTCATTTTTTCAACATTGCATTTAGAAACATTTCAGATGTTTATCATTCTGAGAACAGCATTCCCTAGTTCCATGGAGAAAACATATACTATCCACAGCACGTACAGTATTTGCCATAAGTTGGATCATATGTATTACATTTTTTGAACAGGTGAAAAACATGGGGCTAAGATGTATCTAATTTTTTTAAATCACTGAAGGTACTAATCCTCCTAATGCATGTAAAGACATGATCGATCAAAACCAGAGCCAAGACAGTGTCTGCTGTTTGAACCAGACATGTCAATAACCAGAAGGAAAGAGTCAGCAGTGAGAGAAAGTAGGACAAGGGGAGGAACCAAACTATTTTATGTCCATTCTATTTTGTCACCGTATCTCAAGCCTGCACCCAGCTGTCCCAGAACTGTCATGACACTCCTAAACACCTGCCTGCCATTTTATTCTCTCTAACAATTCAAAGAAGAAACATGTAATGTCTCGGGGGTCATAGTAGTAAAATGTATTCCTTTCAGCTGGGGAAGATCAGGAAGCTGGTTGCCTCACTCTAACCTATCCATCATCCCAGAACTGGATTTTCTTTTCCGTTTGGGCCAACGTTTTTCAGTGGTTGCCCTCAAAGAGATTCATTCTTTGTGGTGTGTTTATGGTGGTGTTAATTGTGATGAACAAGCACATTGTGTTTGGCCCGTATGTTTGCATCCTCTCTCTATGTTGCAGGCTAACAGGGTTATAAATTGCATTGTATACTAACAGGGTTATATACTAACAGGGTTATATGCTGAGGGTATTATTCAAAGGCAACAGGTCTTCCCAGGGCAATTCAATTAACAGAACCCCTCTCACTAATGAGAAGAAGAGCCCAACTTCATTGTCAGTGGCTGAGCTGTGCTGGAAGGGCTGACTCCTTAGATACATTACCTGTTCAGTTGTAAAGGACTCAGTCATGAGTAGCTTGAAGATTAAAGATGCATGAGGTGTCCCTGTGTGGGCTACCCAGATCCCAGTCCATGCACAGGGGAGAGCAGTTGACACTGAGCTGCTACTCCCCCTGCTCACATAGGTCAGTGGGGAGTGGATGGGCAGGGATGGGGAGTGGATGGAGTCTTGACTCTGCCCCCATATCACACCAGGTAGAACACCTGAGCCAGGGCCAAGTGGAAAGTGACGTGCACCAAGCAAGTGCCTTGTGCAGTTTAGTATCCCTGTGGGAGAGTCTGAGTCTCAAGTCTGTCTCAGTTTTACTCCTTGAGCCAGCACAGCTACGTGCTTCCCATTACTCAGGCCAGGTGTCGATTCAACTCAAACTGATCAACTCATCAACCATGAACCTAAGCTGTGAATATTTCTTCAGGGGAGCACATGAGATGGTGATGGGATGCTCAGAGAGGTGGGGAGAGAAGAAACACCTACTAGTCCAAAAATAAAAAAAGTCAGGATATATTTCCAAACAAACTCCACCTGTCTGCATCAGAGATACTGATTCAGAATGAGAAAACAAATTGTTTCTACCTACCTTGGATCAGATTTAGTTTCATCATGAAATAAACTAGATTAGTGTTGATATGGAGGAAGAAATCAAAGGTGTATGTTGTATAAGACCTTTCAGTAACACCATTACATTCATCCTTATGACATCTTTTTATAACCCCCTCTGATCAATGAATGGCAGCAATAATGTCCAACCAAGATTGGCTAGGATTCTCTGTTGACCCGGAAGAAAAGGAAAACACCATTCAGCAAATGTTCATTTATGATGACTTAGCAATGCCTTACTGACAATCTAATAACCATGAACACATACACAAGAGGTATTTCCAGTCCCAGCCAATGAAATTAAATAACTCCAAGCATAAGAAGTTGAATCATGTTCCCCACCCACTTGACTTACTGAAATTAAATTAATTCTCAGTCTTTTATTTATATACATAAATACTGGAGGGTTTTCCAGATGCTGGAGTCCTTCTCCTTAAATGAGAGAAATCTTAGCATTTCACCTTACTAAAATATATATTAGATTATGCTAGCCCACATCCATGGCTTCAATTTTATTTAGTGGGAGGGGAGTTTATTTTAGTTTGTAATACTTAATGCACAGTGGGAGTTTAGAAGAGAATACTCTAGCCCTCAAAGGGATATATGGCATGAAACGAAAGAAAACATTTCTGTGACTTAAATCTCTTTGGGAAACAATGAATTGAAAGGCACCCTAGTCTGAGTGTTGATATAGATTACCACCAAAGAGCTGACTCCTGTAGGTCACCAATTATATTAAGGCAACAGAAATGGCCATTTAAGCTTCAGTTACAACTTCACAGCTTGAGCCATCTCAGCATCATTTATTTGCTATAATACAGTTCTCAATCAAATACCTTTTACTGGTTATATAGCTATTCATATGACTCCCCTGCATACAATTCTGTTGAATGGTCTGGAAAGACCTAACAAATAGCTACAGGCCAGTCATGTACTTCTGCCCTAGGAGACAATGATTGAAAAGCTCAGTAGAGCAGTTTGGTCCCTCTACTTGGACTGTAATTTTAAAACTAGATGACATAACAATGCATGAAATGAGGTTTTAAAATGGAATGAAAAATCATTTCTCAACACTTTTTAACTCACCTTTATTAATGTCTACACTTAGGAATTTCAGTTTCCTGGCAAATTGCTACAGACCAGATCCTCATCTAGTGTAAATCAGCATAGCTATATTGAAGCTGATGGTGCTAGGTCAGTTTACACCCGCTGAAGATCTGGCCATAGCATTTTGCCATAAAACATGTTTCTATTAAATGTCCCTCTTCATTTTCTTCCTGACTTCGTAGTTGAGGTGACAACAAGAACCAGCTTGCTATCAGGTTCGATTAATATGGATCCCTCAAATAAAGAGTGACAAGGGTTGCTTTGGATACAACTTTGTTTTACTAACAACAATCTATACACTAACAATTGCAATTTAAAAGATACAGCAACTTAACTATATAAAACACAATCACAGTTACAATTATACAATTATACTTACAAAGCTAGCTTATACTAAAGGGTTAAACTTATGCTATTATACTTACACTGCAATGGTGAGGTTTGTCAGCAGTAAAAACAGCACTTCAAGTTTTCTAGTAGGGTTCCCGGGTTTGCATCTGAGTGGGATACAATGTTGCACTCAGGTTTCGCAGCCACACACTCTATACTTAGGTTTTGAGTGGCAAGCTGGGGAGAGACGGTAGGTAGATCAAAGCCTGCACGTAGGGCTATTCTGGTGCCCTTCCAAAGATACGGGACATCTCCGGTTTACTTCCTGTTTTTTGATCACCTTTATCCTCTTCCTCACAACAATATGCCCACTCTTTTAGCCAATTACAAAGTTTCCAAGAGCAATGAGGTAATTGGGGACTGCACCCCAAAACAGCGAAACTGACAGAGTGAAACCAGATTTTATTCTTCTAAATTGTCCAGCTGTTGTTTGCTGCTGACAAAGAATCACCCATTGCAATACATATCTAAACACTATTCAAATGCAGTTTACTGAGTTTCGAGTCACAGAGATTTTGTTATAATACATGAATGGGTGCTATTTAACTGAAATTTACTGAGTTTCAAGTAACAGGTTTATCAAAACCCACAGGCTACATCCTGATTGCATTGCCTTTAACACTTAATGCCTGCTGGGGTGTTTCCCGGCCGCTGGTAAGTTTCAGGGAGGTTTTGCTGTGATACATGAATGGATACTATATTAAAAAAGAGTTTCACAGAGATTGATACTATTTGGATGAAATTTACTGGTTTGAAGTAACAGGTTTTCCAAAGGCTACATTTTGATTACATTGCCTTCAGTACTTAGCACCTGCAGACTCCTCCCTGGGCTGGTAAGTTTCACAGAGATTCTGTTACAATACTGGCCAGCCGGGGTTGATGCAAGGCAGTTAGCATTTGGTTCAATGAGTTTATATTCCTGTTAATTTAAAATGGAGTTGGGTCACTCTATTTATTCTATTAATTTAAAGTGGAGTTGGGTCACTCCAATTATAAAATGAAACAATGTTACAACAGTAGTACTCAAATGTCACTGATTTAAGGACATCTGAGATTTGAGAAGCTGGAATTTGACATTATTTAATTCCTGAATTGATACAAGTAGTGCCCTGCTTGGGAATAGTTTTGATTCTCTGCTTGCACATGGGTTTTTGTGAAAGCTGTATCCTCAATACTGTATCATTTCCAGCCCAGGAAATGAAAGAAATTAATATAATTGGATTTTTGTGGCACTGTATGTCCCTCACTAGATCAGTTAATATTGAAATGGCAAAGGCAACCAGGGCCCTCACATGGGGGGGAGGGAAGGGGGAAGGGTACACTTTACCAGGGCCAGGAGGCCCTAGGTAGCTAGGCCCACGCTGAAACCCCCATTACTATGAGGAAAAAATTGAGGCTAAAATGTAGATCATGCCTGATGATATTTATAGAAACTTATTTCCCTGTATCTATGTATCTATTGTCCAGATCTTGAGAGATTTGCAAATCTTGGAGATTTGTAACATGGGAGGAGGCCCATATTACAAGTCTGTACTGGGACCGAAATAATTATGTTTTGGGCCCTGAAGGCAGCATCCTCCAGAGTCAATTCTGAGGATAGGCCCTAAATCCACAAGAAAATACAACCATACAGACATGCCTGGATCAAAGGTCCAGTCAAGCATGCCCTCTTAGTCATAAGGTCGCTGTGAGAGGATCCAGCCCCAAGATCCCATGTGTTTTAAGCCACTGGAGTCTGAACAGAGCTCATGCATAGTCCCAGCCTTGAGGTCCCTAGGCAAAGTCTCAGGGTGCAGAACTTCTGTCTAGCACCTTCTCCTGAGATTTGCAACCACCTAGCCGCCAGCCCAGCCCCTAGAACTCATGCTGACTTCTCAGACCATAGCTTATAAACTCACCATCTCTCAGGACTCCAGTCATGGGGAGTTCTAGGATCAGTTTACCTCTTCAGCGGGTCCTTGGTAGGTATAACGCTTAACACACACAGACAGATCTTGCACAAGGTTCTAAGCCACCATTGTACTGCACTTAACAGGTAAAGCACAGAGAAAACAAACACCCTGAATACAGTGCCCTTCACTCTAGCTCACTTTTCTCTTTGGTGTACTTCGAGGACCATCTGACTCAGGTAAGCAGGGTTCCCTCCTGCCTTAAGAGACTGCTGCAGCAGCTTCTCTCTGCTTGAACTGGAGAAAATGGCCAAAGACCCAAAACAGATCAGCTCCTGCCCTTTTATAACCTTCCTCTCCCTCTGTCAGGTGTCTTCTGAGTCAGCCTCTTCAGATAATCCCAGACTCCTACCAGGTGACTTGACTGCCAGGCAACCTCTCTGCTGACAAACCAGTAGTTCTGGGTAGGAATGAATCTTTTGCCTGGGGGGTTTGTACTTGAATAGAGGACTATCCTAAATTAACAACCTTCTATTGTTAGCTCTGCATCATTCAATGCCTTGAAATTTCTGTCCAAAGTGGAAGCAGAGACTTGTGATGGATCTGCAAAGTAGGGGACTACAACTCCCATCAACCTCTCCCCATTGCACTTCCCCTTTCCCTACCCAGAGAAGTGGAAAGGTCCTGAACTAGGAGGTGGCCCGGCTCTGTTTAGGGAGTGGGAATCACGTGGCAGCAGGGAGCTCGATAAAAGCCTAAGCAACTGTGGAGTAGCCTTATGTGGAGCAGGCTGGACATCACATCTGGGTGCAGGTCTGTGCTGGACTTATGGGAGAGCAGCAGCCACTGGGCAGGGAACCAGCACCGAGGGTCCAGTGAGACACACTATCTGAATTGTGCCTGAATACAGACTGAACTGTGGAGGGCATCAGACCTGACGAGCCCTGTCTCTCAGTTGGACTGCCCAGGGATGCAAAGAAAAAACACCGTTGCTCACTTCGAACAGTAACTCTTTACGCCTCTGTGCCTACGATATTTGCAAACTTTCCCCTTTACTGCCAGCCTTAGTAAAGACCTTTCACTTGGCGTCTGTCTGAGTGGTCACTGGGACCCACCAGGGTTAGTGTTTACCAGGCCTAGTTGCTGAAGCACCTACATCTTGGCTGGGGGTTAGACTAGATGACCCTTGCGCTCCATTCTGAACCTATGATTCTACATTGCTTACCTCAGAGACGTGGTTCATCTGGCACACATCTGACCCCCTTGGCTCGGGGTACAGAGCAACCCCAATAATTACAGAAGACAACTAGCTCCCATATTTAAAATAAAGTTTGCAGTGTGACAAGTCTCACAGAATTCATAAATTGTGTGGACATATCCCCCAAATCATCACAAACCAGCTCTATCCTGAAGAAGGTGTTTAAATGAAAAGCCTCCCAGAGCGAAGAGCTATCCAGGGTTCTTTACTGAAGAAGTGGGATTTAGTCATCTTTATTATGCCCATTGACTCAACAGTTGCATTTTGTAGGCCTCATTTATTATAGTATCCATGAGCCTGCAGACTGACAGCTGAGCACCAGTTAAACAAGGATCAGAAAGCACGCTATGTCATCCATATGCCTAAAAGTAAGCCCGCAAATGCGTACAGGCCTGGATGTGTCTGTTCCAAAAGGTAGAATCTGTGACCCTGGAGGTGAGGCAGTTTCAAGAGAATTCTATCTAAGTCAGGAAGGTTGTAATAAAGATTTTCAAATGCTTGCTTTAAAAAGGTCTCTACAGAAAAGTTATATTACTAGGATGACAGTATCTGGGACCTCTTACAGAAGTGACTGAAACTATTCCTTGATGGTGTAGCCTGATTTGGGGTGATCTATTTATTTGAATGGGTTACAGGCTCACCAGTTGATCTGATCAGAAGATAATAAGGTTCATGTCCCGAACCAGGCTCCAGAAGCGTTATAAGGGTGTACGACAGGAAGTTCTCAGAGACAGTCAAATCTGTATAATTTTATAAATGCTATTAAGATAACAGAAAATATAAACTGATGAAAATGATACTGATATATTCAGAGAATGAACAATAAAATGCATAATAAAATGAGTAATACAATCTTATGCTATATGATATATGTTTATCATATGTTATATGATATATGTTTCTATAATGTGCCTTGGATTAATATACTCACACCCTTCCCTGATGACCTGGTTGAGGAAGATGTCTGATTTCCCAGCAGTTGGGTAGAGTGGTGGAGTAGGCACTGCTCGAGAGCCAAGAGCTATAAGACTAACACTACCAAAATAAGACTAAGTATAAATGAAGAACTAAAATCTTAACACTAACTGAAAGAAACTTCAAGCAGGAGTAGCTGACGATCGATCGCCCCAAATAGCACAATCTGCTCCTTCTTGTACCTTAGGAGTATGGGTATCCTTCCTTCTATGCCCAAACTTGGACTGACCACCCCAAATTACTGGGGGTACACTTATTCCATAGGCTGGCAAGTGCGTGCGTATTGCTGACATATCACATCCTCTCCAGATGGTTTCAGATGGTCGTTTTTACTTCATCTTTTTTATTTCTGGCCCTTCTTGTGGCTTTTGTGGTGTCCTTTTAAAGTACCTTTGGGGTGTAACCTGTAACAGCATCCCCCGTTTTGAGGCCTCCTGACTTATCTGGAGTAAAGGTTATGACTATTTATGTCTTATTCACTGATTCACTTATCTAGGGTAAAGATCCCGAGTATATATATGCTAACTGCATAGCTGTCATATAGGATGAGTCCTGTAGGGTACTTTGCATTACAGCTAAACTACTTTAATATAAACTTGATATAACTCTATTATAACCACACCAACAAACTTAAATTTAAAGACTGGTATACATATCTATAATGCAAGCAAGCATAGACTGGTTTTATGGGCCACAAGGGTTCCCCAGTTTTGTTTTGTTTTTTTTGGGCCAAACCCAAGATTTACTAGGAATTTTCCTTATTTGGCTCATGTGAACCTCTTATAATTTAATACAGAAAAAATAATGTTTTGTGCTTGCCCTACATGAATGGAGAAGCCATCTAATCAGGTGAAAACACCCTTTAACCATTAAATTCATTGACAACACTCCCATTCCCTGGAATGGTGCAGTATTGGGCTCATGGTATTTCTCTGAATTGACCAAATACTTTCACCCAGCTCTACTTAAGGGCTCTACTTAATTGCCATTCCCTGGATCTCAAGTCCAACTGTAGACATGCTTAATCAATGAAAGCTGCTTGTTTTCATATCACCCCTGCAGAGGCAGTCACCACCAGCCTGGGAAGAGATCATCACGGGCAGAGCTAGCCAGAAAATTTCTACAAAAACATCACCCTCGAATTCAAATGATAAATGGATAAATTTTCATATTTTTCCTCTAATTTCATTTTTGTCTGCTTTGTAGCCAGTTATAGGTTTGAGGAAAAATCACACAGTGAAATAACAAAAACACTTGTTTATCTTAGAGTTCACTGAGGACCAGATCCTGAAGAGATCCATTTTCTCTGTACAGAGGCACGCCATACCTGCCAGACCTCTTTATGGTCAGGCCTATACAGTATTGGGCTTGAAGGTGTAGATGCTCCTTAGCTAATCCATATTTTGAAGCTGAGGAGCCCCGGTATGAGAACATTGCTCCTTTCAACAGTCCTGCGCAGATCCCAGTCACCCTGTGTCTTTCACTCAGATCCTGAGAAGGACATCGCAGTCCTGTAGTGACAGGAATTCATGGGATGATGGAGAGGCTAACGAGGAAAAAAGAGGTGCTTGTGGAGGCTCAGTTAGCTCCCCCTGAAAAACCTAATAGAGGATGGAGAGGCCAGAGGATCCTCTACTAAAACTCACTTCTGCCTGCAATCATCCTGGGAAGGGGAAAGGATATCTGCTGGCCCAATGGAGCCTATTCCCAGGGGAGAGCTTGGCTTTGTTTAGGGCTGTTTGGAAATTTTCCATCTTCTAAACAGTTTTCCATGGAAAATTTGGTTTTTCAAATGTCTGCTTTCTGTAGGACATTTCAACTTTCTTGCAGAAATCCCCAAACCAGAAAAAATGACACCTTTCCAACCAAAAAAATGCGTGTGTGTGTGTGCGTGCTAGAGTGAGAGAGAGGAGGTTGCTGAAAATTTTCTCGTTTTGGTTTTTCTGTTAAAAGTCAAACATTCTCTGCAAAAAAGGTTTGTGAAAATGATTATTTTTTTCATTTGCATCCAAATTTTCCTTAGGGAAAAAACCCTCAAATGTTTTCTGACCAGCTTCGGGTTTGTAGCTGTCAGTAGAGTCTGGTTCCCCAGGCTGTCCATCAGCTGAGGAGATCCTGGCAGCATCAGTGCCCAGAGATGCTGGAGGAGGCGTTGCATCTCCTCTACATCACACTCTTGCAACCATGTAAGGGGTGGGGGCAGAGGACATGGGAGAGCCTAGGACTTCAGCATCTGGGTGCAGGTTGTGTGACCACAAAGTAGCTCTGCAGCTTCTATCTTCCTTCTCAGGATCCAGTTAGTCCTCTATGGCCATGGATTCTAGTCAGCATGTGGGGTTCTGGTCATGGTCCATGCCTGCTGCTGAACAATTGCTACAGGAAATGGTCCTGAAGTGCTGGTGCTACTACCTTCTACAACCCTCATTGTATTCTCTGTTGCATTCGGTGACTATGGGACTCTTCCAAAGCCTGCTGAAGTCCATGGGAGTCTTTTCATAGAGTTTCAGGTTATTACCTGTGCTGGCTTTTTACAAACTGTGACAATACAGTGGCAATGTCTTAAATCTATTGCTGTTGTTGTTTTACACAGTCTTCCACATCAGTTGCACCTGTGGCTATATCCTTTGTTTTCCAATGTGTTGCCTGAGGTTCTTGCTTCCGTGGAGAGCTTTCCTGGGCTCTGGAACAACTTGGCTGCCATACCATTCCCATTCCCAGTAATGCTAAATGGTTCTTTCCTCAGATACACTGCCTTGTACATGGAGGACATGTTATCATATCTCCTAATGCCCGTAGAAATCTTAAATCAATGTATGTAAGCCTGGTTTGCCGTGATCACCACTGAGGCCTCTAGATCAATGTAATGTTTACACTCTTTATATAAAACCCAATATATAAAGACCTCTTTGATGCTTACATATGGTTTCATTCGTTTTAATAAAGCAAGTGTATCTCTGATGAGTTTTAGTTCATCAGCTTTTGTAAACTTCTTATTCAAAACAATCACCTCCACATGGGTATTGTGTTATCCAGGTCTAGGTCAAGCAAGACTTACTTGATCTCATCATATTTCCATAATAATCTCTGTCATTTCTAAAAGAATAAGAAGGTAAGGGCACTTTTATTGCTGCAATAAAAACAGCAAAGTGATCTTCTGATGGCACTTAATTAGATTCATTTTATCTTCTTTGACTGAGCATGACATACTGTAACCCTTATTTATGAAGTAAAAATGAATGTCTTATGGTTCCTAACACAATTGGAGAAGAAATTACCATGGTATTCAGCTTAATCTGTGTTTGTATCCGACATAAATGATCTTAAGATAAATTACAGGAAATTATTTTTCTACTCCTGGTAACCATAACAACAGATGAGAATTGGTTCTAGTTCAACTTACTGACTGTTTCTGGGCTCTTTAATATGTAATAAAACTTATAGAACAAAAGAAATCCACAGGCTTGCCTTTTGTTTATGCAGGAATAAACACTGAGGCACTGAAAGATAATTTTAGATTTAAGTTAAGCTTCAGTCTTTCAGCTCTCCATCACACACAGGGTGGACTATATTGCTTTTCCAAACCAAGATGGCTTAAGGATCTACCACAGAAGCGGACACATGGCAGGCATGTAAAAAAAGGATACCTGCTTGAATTGTGGGAAGTGAAAAAAGATTATTTTTTACACTTCCTAGACAATGAAGAAACATGATCCTGCATAGGAGTGTTCTGGGTGGGCAGAGAAAGTTAGTTTGATGGGATTTTAGTACACATCACAGATCTGAGCGATCCACACAAACACATTTCTTAAAGCAGAACATTAATACTGGATGATGAACACATCAGCATAGCAATCAGGTGCTAAAGGAAGAGTTCTGAAGAGCTGGAAGCTTTTCGGTAACTTGAACAAAGCGGGATAGGGCTTGGGAATAGATTAGTAGGAAATCTAGAAAAGACTTCATATTGCATGAGGGAGAAAGATAGGGACCTTGAATAGACTTTGGACTGGTTTTTTGTATTGAATAGGTCATTAGGGATCGAGTACCTGGAAGTTTCAGGGAGGATGAGAATGGAGCTTCTCCAGAATATACTGGACCCATATGATCATATAATATCACCATCAAAGTCCCTGTTTTTTATCACTATTTGCTTCCAATTACAGACCTAGATGCCATTAATAATGAAGATGAGTTCTGCTCATTGTTTTGGATTGGGTGCAAGTTCATCAGACTTGTACCATTTAATTTTTAGCTGTTTTTCTCTTATCCAATTTTCACCTTCCAGAATTTTAGAAAAATATCTGAACTCCTACAGGCCAGATAGTAGGGTCTAGCCAAGCTGTGCTCAGTGCAGGATGTGGAGAAAGGTGGCTCTAAGCTACATTTCTGCTCCTCTGGTCTTTCACCTGATCAGGGTTTGGCTCCTGGAATAACTAAGAGCAGCTAAAAGCTCCAATAAATTATGTTGGAAACAATAGTTCCCTTTCTGCTTACTGGGGTTGCTGGATCACAAGGTACCATAGCCACATTCCCTCTTGTCTTTTCCTAAAATGCTCCCTACAACAGCTGTAAGCCAGTTCATAATTCTCCCACGTTCCAGCAGCTCAGTGTGATCTTAAGGTCAGTCCATGACTCTGCACCACTGAGCTAGCCAAACAGATGCAGCAATCGGAAACACGGACCCAGCAATCAGGCAGGATCACAAGTCAGTGGCAATTTTGGGCAGAAGAAGGACTGAAGGAGCACTATAATTAATATGCCCACATGGCGAAGCTTAGGTGCAGTAATTTGAGTGGCAATATAACATTTGGAAAAGCAACCAGATAGGCAGGCAGGGAACAGGCAGCACCAAGGTGACTGAATGGACCCTAAGTCAGAACTAACTAGCAGCCTGAAACGTGTTTAGGAGGTTTACATATGCTGGCAATCTGGGAAAGGAGCTGCATCTGCATACCAGCCATGCACAGAGGTAGTGGAGAAGAGAAAGAATGAAGAAACAGCCCTGTGAGTAAGAAAAGTTGGGTTTTCTCTTGGTGAATCACTGAGTCAATAGAGGAGAGCCTTGCAGCTGGAGTGTTGCAATACTTTGACCGCTTGGCCATTACTAATACCTCATTTGGTACCACAGTACAAAAGGATTAAGAATATGGGAGGGATCATGCAAAATCTTAATGCCGATGGGCATGTGTTGAGTTGACCCAGCCACGGTAACACTAATGGTAATAAATAACTAAACAGTCTAGTACATCAAGCAGGAAGGAGCAGCAGAACTCACAAGCCATCACTGTCATAGTGCAAGACAGGACAGGCAAACAGCCACAGAGCAGGATTCCAGGGACTGTACCAAGCCTGATCTTTACTCAAGACTGTAGAGTAGAAAATGGAAGTCTAGTTTATGACACTACAAGCAACAGACCAGCAAGAATGGGTTGAGACTATATCAACACAGCAAGCAGAGAGAATTTGGATTTAGGATGGCATGACATAATATAATTGGATGATAGAGGCCAAACTTCTTTGGGTGTGTCAAACTTTCTCAAATGTGCTGCTACTATGCTGGAAAATGCATAACTCGGTAATCATGAGCCATGTGAATCAGCAGTCAATGATTTATATCAGCAGAGGATCTGGCTCATGATTAGTGAGGTTAATGGAACTTAGTCAATTTATGTCCACGAAGGACTAGCCCATTATGTTTATTTCTTTTCTTTCTGAAGACCTTCCAATAGATGATAAAAATATATGTTTTCACCATGTACTCATTACTCTCTTCAGGGACAATTCCATAGATAGTGAACTAACAGGCTAACTCTAAGAGTTCTTCATTTGACTTCAAAAGTGCCCCTTCCATCTTAAAAGTATGTAACGGTCAGTGCGTAGAATCTGAGAGATGCGTGGGGGATGAAAGTTCTGTTTCGTGAAAGGTTCTGGGCTTTTGAAATTTGGCTTAGGTATGGAGCAAAAGCTGAAAATTTCAAAATTTTCTGTGAAGAAAAATAAATACACATATAATTTCAGGTTGATTATAATGTTTCAATGTGTGAGTTTTAAAATGTTGTATTATATTGTAATATATATATTCAAAAGGAGAAGTCATTTGAAATGAAAAATCAAAACTTTTTTCCATTTTTCTTCCAAAACAAAATTCCATCAAAATTGAGCCAATTCTGTGAAGCATTTCCGTTTCAATACACCTATTTAATCTAATGGAATATGCTTCCATCAAAGTTTCTCTGACCAGCTCAGATGAGTAGTTCTAATCTTTGTAGTCCAAACAAACAGAAGAATGCAGTCTGCACATGCAATTATCTCTGAAGCAACAAAAAGAAAATCATTGCTATGAGAAAGAAAGCAGCCCTATTTTAAGCTAATTTCAAGATAATAGAGACTTCCTTTTCCGTCTTGTGCAGCTCCTCTGCATAATTTCAGAACCCACAAATGTTAAGTGATTTTATCCAATAGACCAGACGTACACCTTATGCCTGTCAACAGACAAAAGATTTGAGGGACTCTAACATTAATGTGTGATCCAAATTGCCGCTCCCACCCCTGTGTATGCAAGGGGCTGCAGATATTCCCCTCCCCCCCCAGCATGTTCAGAAACAACTAGTCTGAGTATCTAGATCTTTAATAAATAAAGAAGACCAACAGTAATATCCTATTTATAAAATTAAGGAAGGAAATTCTTGATGATGGCAATGCTGTTTTATGATTTATAAGAACAGTTGCATTCCACCCTAATTTCCCAAGCGAATAGCAGATGCTATTCGGTAAAAAGCTGTTATCAGTTTATCTGTTTTACAATATGTCATGTATATTTTGCCAATCATATTTTGGCTCTCATTGCAGCGTCTGCTGTAATACAATTGTAGGCTTGTTTAATCAGCTCAGCATAATCTTTGTGCTTTCGACACTAAACACACACACACACACACACACGCACACACACAAAGATTACTCAGTTGTCCAGACGGTTTCCTTTTGCCTCATAAAATAGAGACATTTCATTCCATCCCTTTTTAAAGCAGAACTAGTCATTGCACTCTATTGAAGTTCTGTTTAAAATGGATAGCACAATATGGTCCATAGTTTTTACCTGGCACTTCAGCTATTCGTTACCAAACCAGTCTGAACTGGTGTTGCTTCACATTTGTTTTAAAATAGGTTATTAAAAGTTACATAGAGTATGATGCTTGCAGTTCTTGTGGAAGTTGAACCTTCAAATCAAAAAAGCTTCTTAAAACTTTGAACTTGGCAAATAAAGACTTTCATCTTCACAAGTTTAGCAATTTATTGCCAAAAAGCTCATCCATCAATCTGTAGCTGTATTTCCCTTGAAAATGTCTGCTCTTTGCTCTTTCTGTCACAAGCACTGGTTATTTTCAAGGTAGCTGACACCAATTTACATGAACATTCCTATTTCACATATCTACTCACAAAAAGAAACACCCAGATGGAGCTGAGTTGACTCTGTTGTACAGGTTTGTTCCAGAGCACTGGTGTCATGTTTTGTGTCTTTTCACTTTCTGTTGTTACATTGTTGCCCCTGTCATTTGTTCCTTAGCTAAAATGGCCAGGAGCAGGGTACATGATCAAAACTGAGACCTACACCTAAAAATTCCAACCCAGTGTCAAAGAAAGGCTATCCTCAGCACTTGTGTGTGTAAACACCACACGCACCGTGCTTTCCATTAAAAAAAATCCAGAAACCGAGAAAGACACTAGACATCTACTGATGGTCCATTGTGTCAATGTCAACAGTTCTGCCTCAAACCTCTCATTAATGCCTTGAAGGGTGACCATTTCTGACTACTTCAAGCATGGAGCTAAGGTGAGGAAACCGAACACGGATCCATGTAGGACGGGTTTCTGAGTTAACCTTTCAGGGTGATAGAGACTACAAAAGAAGAAGCCTTCACCACCAGTGTGGGCCAAGAAGGATAATGCAGAGTAATCCACTCGTGAGAGTGTGTTATAGGTCCCTCTCTGGGGCCAATCCACAGAGGTCAGGAGTCTCTTATAGCCGAAGGTCCTGAGCCTTGGCTTTTCAGGGCAAACTATAAACCTCGTGTTTGTATCACCATAAAAATGTAGGTAAAAGGTTTTACAAAAAAATGTTAAAAGCTAAAAAGCTAAATTAAGCTTGAGCTATCAACTAATATATATATGGTGCATTGGGGAAGAGAAGCAGATTGTGTGTGTAAGGGCAAACAGTTTACAATAGAAAGGCCCTGGCCCAAATACTCCACTGGTATAAATGGGTGGATATCCATTGATTTCACTGGAGTTTCGTCCATTCACATCAGCAGAGAAAAACTTTCCTCTTTTGTCTCTGACATTTGTTCCAATACCAAAAGGAAATGCTTTCATCTTCCAATGCATGATCATTATAATACATCAAGGGGCCAGGAAGGCCCAGAACTACACCTTACTTGTCAATGGCTTTTGATATTTTAATGTAGCGTGTTCTGCTTTTGCTTCTATTGGCTTTTTTTATTTTCATCTTTGCACTCCAAGTGTTGTTATCCCTTGTAAAGCACAAGCAAGCCATGCTATTTATATGTATGGGAAAGAACTCTGCCTTACCAATCCCTCTCTTCCTTGCCCTTCAAAAAGAAATCCTAGAGAACTTATAGGTCAAACTGACCCTTTCATCTAACTCACACAAGCCTTTGAAGAGTGTTAGTGTTTTGTGCTTTGTGCTTCCTAACTGTTTGATTTTTAAATCCATCTGCAATACCAAGTTGCAGTCAATAATCAGTAAGTTCTTGGCTGAATTTCTTATAGCAGCACAAAGTCTGTGAGTCCCATAAATGATTTTCAAAAGACAAAATCTTCGTGATTTAAAGTTGAAACGAGATTTTCTTAATATATCCTAGTGCTTGTATCACTGATCATTAACAAATAATTATTCCTTGCATAAATAATCATTAGTACTAGTCACAGTAGCTGCTAGAAGGGACCACGACTGCATTGTGATAACCCCTGTTCACACATATAACAAAAAGATGGTCCCTGACACAAATAACTTAAAATTTTTGGCCTTGATCCAGCAACAGATAACACATAGACAAACCACTGAGGCCTTATAGAGTCCCCTTAGCTTCAAGTCTCTGCAGCAGGCTGCCCCACATCTATCAAATGATGGATCAGGACCTAAATATGTGACAAGAGATGACAGACAGGGAACCCTCATGTGACAATAATATGATTATGGTTAGCAAAGAAAGCAGAGAACACCAGCTGCCTAGCCATTGTCATATGTGTAGCAGGAGTCACGATAGCACCGAGTCTTCAGAAGGGTTATACTATATCAGGTCTAAACTGTTCTGAGTTACTCAGCCATATCTTCTCTTAGCCCATCTGCAAGAAAATAGCACAAGAGTCAATCTGACTCATCTGCTCATCGCGTCCCAGGAAAGCTGTGATTATATAATTAATGGGAAAGGTAAGGACTAGTGTCTGAGTAAACAATAAAATCAAACAGCTTCCCAGTTTATTGGACTATAGGGTTATTATAAGCAGCAGAACAACTAGCTAGATGGGTTGTACATATTGATTCCCTGCCACTGCGTAAAAGTGCAGATCTAGGCACCAGTGTAATAAATCTAGGTACCAGGGTGACACAAATCTATGTTCTTGAGCTATGTGGTAGGTAGTGCAGATGGTAGATGAAAAAAGATAAACCAAGATCAATAAATCTTTTTTTATCAATGTGGGACACATGATCATTCAAGGGGAAAAAAATGAGCCAACACTATGAAAGTCCAATTAAAATATTTTCTTACCTCCACCGCAATAATATTTCTTACTGCACAGCAAAGTTGTGCATTTGTTTAGAATCCTAAGTTTACATGAACATGCTGGACACATAGAAAAGTTCCAGGATGTTTTCATGGGACCTGTGGGAAAAATGCTTAAATCTATCATTTGCTACAAGGACTTCTTTCTAGTAAATCTCATAATTAGAACTATCTAACATACTTGTATTTATCCTCATAATACTCCTGTGGGGTAGGGCAGTGCAATTATCCCCATTGTACAGATGGGAAATGGAGACACAGATTAAGGCTAGGTCTAGAGAAGCCATCGTTCAGACCACAGGGGTGTAAATAAAAGTGTGCACCAAACTACTGCACTGTAACTCCCTCATGTGATTGCTGTGGATGTGAACTAAAAGGTTCCTAATTCATATTAATGTAGTCCTCCTTGAAGATGACATTAATGTGAACTAGGAATCTTCTAGTTCACACCCACCCCATCCACACAGGGAAGTTACAGCACAGCTGTTTGATAAGCACTGGCCCCAGAGGCCAAAGTGTGAGCCATGCTCATAAGCCCTGAATGACTTGCCCAAAGTCACAGAGCAAGTCTGTTTCAGAGCAGGGACTCAGACCCAGGCCTTATGCGAGTGCCCTTATTGTGGGACCACCCTTCGTCCCTTCCGTGGCTTTGGGTGTGAATGACGATAGGAACAGCAATTATAGGAGGGAAAAAAAACATCACAGAAGTCTAGTAACAGAAAGGTGAGACTTCTTATTTAGAGATCGCTTTGGGAAGTAAATTGGGCTCCATTTAATGATAATGTTATTTACCTGAATTGATAAATTGTATCAATAAATGATGTCAACCAGATAGTAATACAAATGGAAGGCATCTTGGCCTCTTAGTCATAGCCAGCATTAAAGGGGGAAGGGGTGGACAAGAAAATCAATTTAAGCTCAAGATCAGATTTCAAGAAAAAAAAATGGGATCAGGTAGCAAGCCAGACGGCTTTGGTCCTTCCATCACTGCTGAGACAGCTAGCTATTTCTGAACCAACTGAAATTGTTGTTGTACCACATGAGCTAGTCAGGATGGATGGAGCCAGCTGGTTCTAATTATAAAACACCATTTCTTAGAGGAACAATTAGATGACGCCCCCTCAACCAATAAAACACCTGTTCAGGTCGTTGTTGTTTTGTATAAGTGTTGTTCAGACTGTGTGTGTGTGTGTGTGTGTGTGTGTGTGTGTGTGTGTGTGTGTGT
>ML675611.1:18185929-18213277 GCA_007922155.1 Mesoclemmys tuberculata | reverse complement strand
GAGTGAGTGAGTGAGTGAGTGAGTGAGTGAGTGAGTGAGTGAGTGAGGGGCGGGAGGGTAACAGACCAACAATATGAATGTAAGTTTGAGTCTCTTCTCACTTACACTGATTTTACACTGGTGCAGCCCTAAGGATCAAGAAGTCACAAGCCCTTAACCCAGACTGAGAGTATAATACACTGTAGTCATCTCATTTAGCCATAGTGTGTCCCCAGGGATCACACCCGTACCTAAATTTAGCACGGCTTACATTCCCTCTGTCCATTACAGAATCTTTGGGCCAGTTCTGGATGCAATGTGCCATCCCAGTGGTGCAAAGCAATTGGATAGCAGCCTTAACTGGCCTTTTCAGAATTACCCCAATGCAGAGAGATACTCAGATGCCATTTCCCCAGTGCAGGAGTCCTGGCCAGGGGAAAGAGGATGTTCTTATGCCCAGCGAGTCTCAGTAGCTAGAATAGCCCCATGGAGATCATTAGCAGCTGACAGAAGGCATAGCAACTCCAAAGCTGCTTTAACTTCAAATCTGGACAAGATGAAGATAGATAGGACACATCCAGAGGACTCAAAGACCTCTTTACACTCTCACTGCTTCTGAGTTATGCTGAGTAGAGGATCTAGATCTCTGTTTTTAATAACCCCGTAATGCTGTATTCATTAGCCACAGGGTCTCTACCAGGACTCTGTATGCACTTACACTTGTAGCGATCAAGGTCCATCCTCCCAGTATATCTTACAGAACCTCCAAAGGAACATTATAATCCACCAACTGCTTTTATTTCTGAGGAAAGTGTCTTCCCTTTAAGTATATTTGTTGCAACACAATGGCCCTTGGCTTGTCCATCTAATGGAAAAGCATCTGGAAAGTCTGAGCTAGGATTATCAACTCTCCATTACAGAGCAGCTGAATTTAAGCCAATGGAAAATGATCTCTAAGTGGATAGCGTATTATGTTTTTTCCCCTACTTTGGACAATTTAGATCTTCATCCCCATCTCATTTTCTTTGCAGAAAAATCTTTTACCTTCTCCCTCAAATTGCATTTGTTGAAAATAGTAATGCATTTTGAGTCTGCTTTATACGTATCATGCCTTCCTCATTTCATTCTTCCTCCAACAATCAGCCAATTTAATAGGCTTATAGCTAATGTTTGAACCCTTTCAAAAAAGAAGTTTATGCTCCTAATTTCCTTTAATAGTCAATTTTCATTCAATTTACCCTGTTTTTTTCAGTCTCTGCAGACTTTAAAAGAGTTCATTTATATTCAGATTTTCCTTTTAAGAGAAGTTTATTTTTGGAAAAAAACAAAGCTCTTTTAACTTCTTTCCAGAAAGAGAAAAAGAGCATAAATGATTTTTAAAATGTTCTGTCTTGTTTGTGCCTCACTTAAATGGAAAAAATGTCACTCTCTTCCATTAAGATAATGATTTTTAAAATGGGGGTAAAAAAATTGTACCTGCAAAGAGCAATCAGGCACCTCTTATTGCAAGAGAAAAGGAATCATTAAAAATAAAAGGGAGAGATGAGTACATATTTAAATGAATGATCTGATGGGAAGTTACATGAAAATGATGTGTGTCTTGAAGCTCTTCTGTCACTTACATTACACTTGATGAGCATTTAATGAATGTTCATAGAAAAATTTCATGTATTTATTTTGCCCAAAGGCTACAGCAATTTTTAGGGGACACAGATAAATGTATTTTGTTTGACTCAGTAGATACAGTGATACCTATAGATCCTTTCTAAGTGTATTACTGGAATTGTAGCTCCTTTAGCCGTTTTTTTCCATGAGCGTGTGTTAAGGTAAATATTATTTCCAAGATAAGATTTTTAAAGTTGACCTTAAACCATGCAGTAGTGTGGTTCAGTTGCTAAATAATCTTATTCTGATTATATATGATTTAGCATTCTTACAATGTAGAGCACCATAGGTGATCTGGTCTTTACTTTAAAGCAATTAACTCTTGAATTTAACAATTATATTATAGCTATTCAATCTTTGCAGAACACAGAAAACAGAGCTTGTGTAAATTGCATCTTACTGCGGTCTGGTCTGCCTCCTTCAGTTTCAAGCCCCATCTTCTGAAAGAAAGGGGCCACATCCCACATCCTTACACAACAGTGACAGCTGCTCCACACAATGGGAAGGCATTCTCACCTAAGCCTGCAGAGAGCTCCAGAGAGATTCCAGCTAACTACAAAATGCATAGAGAATTGGCTAGAGCAAAGGGCTGGAGCAAAGGGCTTCATGTCTAGCTGGCAGCCGGTCACAAGTGGAGTGCCCCAGGGGTTGGTCCAGTTTTGTTCAACTTCTTCATTGGTGATCTGGAAGAGGGGGTAGATTGCAACCTCAGCAAGTTTGCAGGTGACACTAAGTTAGGGGGAGTGGTAGATACCCAGGAGGGAGGGATAGGATACAGAAGGACCTAAACAAATTGGAGGATTGGGCCAAAAGAAATCTGATGAGGTTCAACAAGGACAAGTGCAGAGTCCAGCACTTAGGACGGAAGAATCCCAGGCACAGCTACAGACTGGGGACTGACGAGCTAGGCAGCAGTTCTGCAGAAAAGGATCTAGGGCTTACAGTGGATAAGAAGCTGGATATGAGTCAGCAGTGTGCCCTGGTTGCCAAGAAGGCTAATGGCATATTGGGCTGCATTAGTAAGAGCACTGCCAGCAGATTGCGGGAAGAGATTATTTCCCTCTATTCGGCATTGGTGAAGCCGCATTTGGAGTATTGTGCCCAGTTTTGCGCCCCCCACTACAAAAAGGATGTGGACAAGTTGGAGAGAGTCCAGCGGAGGGCAACGAAAATGATTAGGGGGCTGGAGCACAAGACTTATGATGAGAGGCTGAAAGAACTAGGCTTGTTTAGTCTGCAGAAGAGAAGAATGAGGGGGGATTTGATAGCAGCCTTTAACTACCTGAAAGGGGGTTCCAGGGAGGATGGAGCTAGGCTGTTTTCAGTGGTGGCAGATGACAAAACAAGGAGCAATGGTCTCAAGTTGCAGTGGGGGAGATCTAGGTTGGACATTAGGAAAAAGTTTTTCACTAGGAGGATGGTGAAGCATTGGAATGGGTTACCTAGGGAGGTGGTGGCATCTCCATCTTTAGAAGTTTTTAAGTTGAGGCTTGACAAAACCCTCGCTGGGATGATTTAGCTGAGGGATAGTCCTGCTTTGGGCAGGGGGTTGGACTAGATGACCTCCTGAGATCCCTTCCAAGTCTAATATTCTATGATGCTATGATTCTAACACAGTTGCTGTGCGTGCCTAATGCAGCCCTCCCACAGAGGGATTAGAGGACTGTGAGGTACAATGGATCTTTGGACCCAATGCATCCATGGCCTGCCCCTTCACACCTCCTGCAAGTTGTTGTGCAAGTAGCTTCTATACGGAACAACACAGCACTGTCCTGGAAAGTGCACCACCCTGTGTAGGTCTCCAGAAACCTTACCCTTGCAGAGCAGAATTATACCACTTCTACTGTGTAGGAGACTCTCCAAAGTCACTGAGGTCATGGCTGCTTGCTGCATACATAGAGCATGCATAATGATGATGTGGCATGTCATAAGGATTTTGTCGTCCTGAGTGTGGGAGGGCTGAAGCTATGAATCTCATGCAGGTCATTCCAAAGTAGTGTAAGCGTGGTCCGAGTATGGAAGTGGCACTCTCCTGGCTCAGCAGCTGAAAGGGGGGGCACATTATTTGCATGGGCTTTGTGTTTGCATGAGTACAATCAAGTACTCAGCATATTGCATAAGCACACTTGGTGCCGAGCATGATGGGAAATGGCAAATGTGTCTGGTATTGTGTTACAAGTCACTTTTGTGTTAACTGCAGGGGTAATGAAATGTTGTCCTTCGATTGTATGAGCAAATGGCATCGGATCTGTGTTTAGCCTGTTCTGATAAAAAATTCACTCTCAGCCCAGAAAGGGTGGCAGACAGATGTTTCAGCATTGGAAGGATGAGGAGTCTCTTATTGAGATTGCAGTAGAGTTGCTAAAAGGTTACTTTTGGGCATGGGTTGTCAATTTTCTCTCACTGTTAAATAGTAGAACTAATAATTCCTTTGGAGTCTTTTTTTTTGGTAAAAGCAGGGATGTTGCTTCTGTGTCAGCAAAAGGTTTTACCATGAGCTGAAATTCAGTCAGACCTGAAACACTAGAGAAAGTGGAAAACCTTGACTGACAGCCACCAGAGAGGTGCCAGCAGTGGGCAGCACCTGAGATGGCAGGATTGGTCAGCACCAATAGATGGCAGGAGCAACAGCAGTTGATGCCAGCAGATGGTGGGATCGGGCGGCACCAGCAGACAGCGGGAGCCAGGAGTGGTCAGCGCCTGCAGATGCCAGGATCAGTCAGCATCTGTAGACAGAGGGCACCAGCAGTCGGCAGGAGGCAGGCGTGGTTGGTGACAGCCAGGTGCAGTCAGTGGTCGGCAGGAGCCAGGCACGGTTGGCGCCAGTCAGGTGCGGTCGGCGGGAGACAGCAGTGGAGGAGGCCCGATCAGGCCTGTGTCCAGCAGGAGTTTGCAAATGGGATCAGGCTGAGCCCCAGCTGAGGGGTGGGCATTGCAACTAGGATGGTCAGTACAGGGGAGAGCAAGAAGGGAGAGGTGAAGGACATGCCCTGTACTCTGGGGTGGGTTCGGCTCACTGAGTTAATGAATTCTGTTGCACCGTTTCTCATACCAGTGCTGTGTTACCTTTTTTAGTTATTAAAAGGTTTACTTTCTACACACTGAGCTTGCGAGAGGGGAAGTATTGCCCTTTGGGGTGCCCAGGGGATAGTGTGTGACTTCCCAGGTGACTGGGTGGGGGCTCGAGCCAGTTTGGGGTTGTATCATTGACAGGGACCCCTAGATATAGAACCCGGCCCTTGCTGCTGCCAACTCTGTCTGGCAGAAGGGTTACAGTAGTGCCAACAAACTTTCATATTACCCCACTGGTTTAGAGTCTCTTAGAAATGCCTTTGGACTCAATTCAGAGAAAAAAACACTTAAGCACTTGTTTAACTTCAAGCACACACCAAAGTCCCATTGAAGAAAATCAGGAGATATTTCTGGTTTCCGCCATTGCAAGCAGAAAGAGAATCAGGCTCATAATGGGCAGTGTCCAGTCATGCTCCCATCACTCCTAACCCTCAACTGCGTATTTAAATCTGATATCACGAGTACAATAGTCTTTGTTCCGTTAACGTGGGCGTTGCACTTCTTATCACCTTTGATCAATTAACCCAGATGTGGGACCCAGTCAAGTTGAAGGATGAAGTTCCTGAGACCCCATTCCAACTGGATTGTTCATGGAGCCTGTAAGACAGTTACGAAGCTGAGAGGTTTCTTGGTTAATATAATTAACTTTCAATCATCACCACCATCTCCGATTGTAGAGCACTTCCCACCCATCAATCTCAAGGCGCTCTACAAAGGCAGGGAAATATCACAATCCCCATTTTACAGATAGGAAAACCAGGGACATATCGCTGGTCACTGGCCCAAGAGGGGAAGTGATTTGTGCAGGGCAGTGCGCTCTCCGCTGGACAACAGTGAACTCCCAAAATGTCTAATGAGGAGCCTTTTCGGACAAGGTAAAGTAGGTCCCTCCTCAACTATAAACATTCTAACCCTAAAAAACAGAGACAAAATAAGACGGCTTGCCCATGCACAGTGTGACTTCCTTGATGTGTAGCATTTCCTCCAGGATGCAAAAGAAAGCAAATAAAAAATGCCACCAGTCTTCTGGGAGATCACCTTTTTTCTGTCACCTTTCCTCCCTTTACATAGCAGCAGGCCACCACTGAGAGCAGTAGCAGCGCAGTTTTGTTTTGGAGAGTTCTTAACAATCAGCTGATAAAACATGGATTTTATTCCAAACACTGAGCGCAGCTTTTAAATACAACTTGTTTCTTCTCATTACAACTTGCACAGTCCCAGATGGTGCCCTGTACGTTTTCATGTTACTTAAAATGCTAATGTATTCCAACTTCTTCAGAGGTTGCTAAACGCTCACACTGGTATGGCGGACACCTTAAATGAGAGCGCGAATAAAAGAACAAAATCTCAAGCTGGAATCTGGATATTCTGCCTCGTGCTGTCACTAAAAGCCCCAGACTAAGAAAGGAAATGGAAGTGTAACATCACATGGTTCAAGGCTCCTCTCTAGCAAGCTATAATTTAACCTCAGGTTATCTTGACATTCACATGCCAAAGGGAACACTTAGTGTATGTCACTGTGTGAGAACAGCTAAATAAGTACAAAAATAAAGAGAATGGAGACAAGAAAGAGAAAAATATAAACAATTTACACATTTCTATAGAGAGAGGATGATTTTGTAACAGACTGGTCTGCGTTGATATGTTTATTCACTATAACCAGTGTTCAGAGAGACATTACACGGGAGACATTAGTTACAGGTAAACCTGCAAATATTCAGGTACCTCTGAAAATAGATATTTTTTCTAAGCATCATGCAATATACGAACCAGGGCCAGATATAGGGGCAGGCGACGTAAGTGACCACCTGGGGAGTCAGACTTGGGGGGGGGCACTGGGCTCAAGGGTGTGGTTTTTGTTCTTAGTGGAAAAGGAAAATGGAATGTTTAAAGTAAAATGTTTCAGGTGTTCCATATGTGGATTCATTTTTCTTTAACGTCCTAGAATGTTCTGGACCTTTGTTCTCATGGAACCTTCCAGACTTTCTGAGAATTACATTTTCTGGAACCTCCTAGAATGTTGTCAGCCATGCTGTCACGGGTACGTAAAGGGTGGGGCGATACCAGTCAGATATAAGAACAAACTGAAGTGAAGTGAGAATCCAGCTGCGATATTGTGAATCTTGTTTTATTGTGTAATCGTGAAAGTGTACTTATGTTTTAAGACTTGAAGAGTGTAAGTAGCGACTAATAAGGACATATTTAATGAGATGCCAGCAATATCTATCTAACTCCTATAGACATAACAATATAAAAGAAATACTGTTACTTCTTTTGCCATGCTTAACACATAATTTTTGATGACTTTCTATGATTGCAGAACATAGAATTTTATTCTCCCTACTACTGTCTGTTTTCCCCTGTAGAAAATAAAAGATGCCCCCAAAGAAACCTTCAAGAACTCAGTATAGGAAGCGAAAAAGCTCAATGCATGAGGGCAAAGCCAAGAGACCTAAACTAAACTAAAGAACAAGGGTTAACATTCTCTGGATGTCACCTTCTGTAACACTATTTAATACTGGTCCACCCAGTGTTGCTGCACAATTCATTTTCTTGATGTTAGTACATTTCAGTTATTCTTAAAATTAAAAAGTTTCTACAATCTTAGAGGAAACGATTTTTTAATTTCCTTCTATATGACATCAATAAATACAGATTTACAGATCCTAGCATGCAAATTGAGCATCTTGTATGACAGCAATAAATCATGCATGCAAATCATGCTCAAAGTTATGAAATGGGCTACAAATGCAATAAAAAATTGAGGTAGTCAAAATTTTAACAAATGGAGGGGGGCGCCAAAGATAGTCTTTGCCTGGCGCGCCACTTGGTCGAGGGCCAGCTCTGATACTAGTTATCCACCAGGGGATCTGGGAGCAGAAGAGACCTCATATCCATAACCATACAGGTACCAAGTTTCCGAAAACACTTCCATCATTTTATTCATCTTCCCGTCTATCTAGACCTCATTCATCCATATATCATTTGAATGTCTCAATCAGAAGCAATATTTCAGCAGTGGTCAGTGAATTAGCATTTCTAGCACTGAAATGTCATTTCTAGAAGCAAACAACTAAACTATGGGGATGGGTGGATTATAAACATAGACAGACAGACGGATAGGCAGATAGAGAACAGATTCAATGCCTACTTATGACTAACCAGGTGATCTTAGAAGTTTGAGAACTGTAAATGTGAGAGTTTGGCAGTTAGTGCCAAAAATGAATTCCTGCTATAAGATATCTATTACCTTAAGGGCAATATATTCAGTACTTAGGTTCACCACAGCATCACTGAATGAAGAAAAAAGCTGAAAAACATTCAGGACTACATTTTGACACCCTTGTATTTATGGAGCAGTAGCTTACTGCACAAGCAGTCCCATGGAAATCAAATCAGACATATTCCTTTTATCCTGGCCCTTTAAAATCCCTCCTCTACTGCAGGAAAGGAAATGACATTTTTTTTTAAACAGGAACTCAGTATTATGCAATGGAATTCACCATGCAGGGCAAGAAAGTCATTCGAGGACCCAGGAGTCATTTTTAAAGGGCCAGAAGAGCAAACTGGCTCATCAGCTTTGATAGAGAACTCAAGCAATAATGGAGTGGGTTTTTGAGGCTCATTTTATTAAACCCTTCATCCATGAATAATTGGAACTAAAATAAGTCTTTGAGACTTTCGTTGGGTGGAATGGGCCTTAAAGGGTGAGTGTGGAGATGGTAAAGAACAGATTTCACTTGCAAACCTGCTTCTTTCCCCAGGTTCCCTTGGTACAGCATTTTATCTGTGAAGTTGAACTCAAGTCATTTCATTTTGCTCTGCATAGAATTCTGGGAGAAAATGTACACATGGACACATCGAACCATAATCATCTAAGCTGCAGCCGCATCATAACAGTGTCTTAAACCTGTGTTTGACAGGATATAGAAAACAATGTAATGGGCAGTTAGGACATAGTATATATGTGATCTGTAAAGAATGACAATATTATCAAATAAAATGTTATCAAAGTTATCAAAAAAGTTAATTAATTTCTGTTTATTTTATAGTCTTCCAGGAATAACAGATAGACACTTCACTTCACACGGTGCTGTAATATTTCACCTATCAAGGACAAGACCCTGGTTATTTACAGACTGTAATGAAACTGTCCACTGTTTGATGTTACCATAAATAAGCAGGTAAAACTGCTGAGTTCCATGGAATCCAACCTGATGGCCTGGAAGAAATTATTTTAATAAAAGAGAGTGACGTGTAATAATCACACGTACAAACACAGCTCTACTTATGCACACATGCAAAGGCCCTTTTGCAGAGCTCATTCTCTTCCAAGCTAATCTTTCCCACAAAGTGGATAAAAAACTCTTTTCCTTGAAGGGATTGTCTCAATGTGCAAATGTACTTTGTAGAGATGGATTGCACTATACCTGCCACATATATTCTTTTGCTTTTGTTCCTTGCCATTTGTCACATACAGGCACATTTTGAAACAATATGTTGTGTTCATTATTAAAAAAGGAGACACGTGGTGGGTAAGATAATATCTTTTATTGGACCAACTTCTCGGGGTGAGAGAGACAAACTTTCAAGTTGAAACAGAGTTCATCTTTAGGTCTTCAGCTCTGTGTAAAATTGAAAGCTTGTCTCCCTCAGTAAACAGAAGTTGTTCCAATAAAAGATATTACCTCATGCACCTTGTCTCTCTAGTATTCTGGGAATATCATGGCTACAACAATATGGCATATAAAAAAAAGCACTCATTTTCATTCTCAGGGATAGAAGGGCAACTGGAGAGCAGATACCTGCATTCAAAAATGAAAATGAAATCTCAAACCAAGCCATTTTTAAAGATCAAAATGTTAATACCTTTTCCCTGATTTTTTTCATTTGCTCTTCCTGTTCCTGGCTCAGCAGGGAAGTGGAGAAGCTGAAATGCCACAAGAAAAGCCCAGTCTTATAACATTTCTAGCTTGGTATTGCAATCTCCAGAGATTCTGGATAAAACTGACATTTCCAGGTGCTTATCCAAACCTATGGGCATCTTGTAATTCACCTGTTGATACTTATTGCTAGAGATGAGCCAAAATCCCAAGTCTGAACATCCCCAAGCTTTGGGAGAGTCTGAATTCAAACAAGAATCCAGACCCAAATGCTCAGAACCATATTCAGTACCTGACCTCTCCACCTAGAACCGAGAGAAGTGAATCTATCCCCAAGTGAAATTCCATCTACCATAGGGATGCACCTTATGTTATCTAGAATGTGCATCTAGCCACACTTACACATGCTGAAGTTAAATTACTATCACAGCATTGATTATTTGCAAGACGATCTTTTCATAAAGGTTCAAGTTGCCAACTCTTTTAAAATATTGACGGAAGAGACAGTCTCTATCTATCTTTTCAAAACTAATGTTTTTGCATTTGTCCATCTAAGAGAATCTCACAATCTTGTATTTCTGCAATGTCAACATAAGCATTCACTGAAAATAAATATATTCTCCAGACAAAGTCCATACGACACAGGAAACTAACAACTACTATTTGAGAGAGGAACCTTTATGAGGAAGATATTCAGAAACAAAAAATCAGTTTTTTGGCTACCCACATAACTACGTTCCTGTTAGGAAGACAGCCCTTCTTCTTGCAAACATTGCTCCCAGAAACAAGTACTCTAGGGTTGAAGGGCTGTTCACAAGTTATTGTTTTTTGTTGATTTTCAAGACCCACCCACCACTTGTAACACTTTGTAACACTGAAAAAAAAATGCAAAATGAGGGACCCAGGCACTCCCTAATGCGTTAACATTTATGGACAGCCCCTGATTTTACCGTGTCAGGAGTGCTGACTGCTTTACATTGTGATGTCATTCTTCCTAACTATCTCACCTCCTAGGGATTATGTCAGTCTTTCTGGGATTTTGAAGATCAGTGACATTTACATTTGTAGACAAGAACAGAGAGACAAACCGGAGTTTTTTTCAAATCCTGCCCATTTCTATCCACAATTTTGTGAACTTCTCTTAAATGATTCTAGAAGAATAGACTCACTGCACAAATACATTTACTGTGCAATTCCATCTACAACAGATTTTCAGAGTACATCTGCCGACCAGCATCCATTAGCTTTAAACAAGGCCATAACGTCTTTATCTTCTCCATCAAACTCCTGCCGTTTTCCTCCACAGTTGTGCCCTTCCTCCTTGCTACTTCAAAGCCTTCTTAGAAGATCTTTTTCTTCCTTTAGTGAAGCTTGCTATGCACTTGTGGCCTTGTAAATGACGCTACTGATTTCTCCACCGAAACTTCTGACAATGTGCTTGAAATATCTGCCTAATGTTATGCATGGGCTTTCATCCAAGCTTAATAGCATTCCGATTTAAAATCCCATGAACATGTTTACTTATCTCCAGTCCACAGGGCAACATAATGCACCTTAGGAGAAATCTTTTGATTAAAAAGAGGTTTTCCTTTCTTACTTAGCTTTCTTAACAGGACTTTCCAAGTGTTACCAACACTGGTCGTTACCGACACTGCTTCCATATCATATTCTCCTATCTTCTGTGATATGTCCCTGAGCTCACGGAAATGAATTGCTGACCCTTGCTGACCTGTGATTGCCATAACTTTCTGCATCACTCCAACATCAAACAAAGAAATGTGCATACTCTACAATAGGAACATCTGGGGACAGGCTGTATAAACTCTCATGCAAATCACTGAGTAGAGTTTTTTTTGCCAGCTACAGAAACCATCTGCTTATTTTTTATTACTTTTTTTTTTAACGTATTGTCTAAAAATATGTGGAATAGCTCATCAAAAACTTCAGAAAGCACCCACTGGCAGACCAGGTTTGTCACACCCATCCTGCTAATTATCAATAAAATTCTCAGGAATCTAGTTAAAATCAATCCTCGGCTGCTCCTAAAAATCTATTCTTCTCCTTTAAAGATCTGGCTTCAGATCTGTGCTGTTCTTGCGTTCCCCACACTGCTGCATTCCTATTGCAACCCCAAATGTGTTGTGTTCCCCTGAGATTTCCCCAGAGTTTGTTGCACTAGTAGCTAGCTACTATTTAGCACATGGTATAGCCTGACTTGTCATAGGGTAGCTAAGAACTGTCCTAGCCCCAAAAGGTGAATTTAGCCACAACTATCCTGTGAACTATCCTGCTGGTGTTATGCTCTGCTCCCAGGTGGGTTGTCACCAGCAGTGATCAAACCTGGACCACTGCGTCTTAAAGCATGAACCACTATTGCCTGAGCTAAAAGACCCACCTCTGCTAGCCAAAGCTGTACCAAGCTCATCAACCTCTGTATGTGGCCCAGCCACCATTAGACAAGGACAGAGCATTGTAATGAGTGGGTGTGGGTTACATTGACCTGTTGGCTGATTACATGAATTGTACTTTGGCACATCTAGCAACAGCTTCATATAAACCCGTCTTGTCTCCTCTTGATAAATGCAATGTGTATCCCGACCTGAGACACGAGAATTCAAATAAACACCCAAGAAGAGCCAACAGGACAAAGAAGTGAATGTCACTGAATCTCTGGAAATAACGCATGAATATTTATACTTTACCTTACGTGAGAAATGGTGCGGCTATCCTCAAGGCACAGACTGTGGACAGGAATTGAGCTGTGGTAGGAGGACACACAGCGGACAATCATAGACCTTATACTAAGAGATGCATTTGGCTCTGTACCTAAGAGCCCAGTTCTGTGTTCCATCAAACTGGGAAGGATGAGAGGGAAGACGCTGGCAGGTGAACATGCCACTAGCACAGCAGTAACAGTAGCATGGGCAAAGTTATATACACTTCTTTGGTCTCCTACGAGGCTCCCTTCCCACTGTTTTTGCTGCCTAGATAAAGCATTACTGGATTTGATGGCGGGGGGGGGGAGAGATACATTACACACCAACCGGGTGTGAAGATTACCAAATGAAGGCTTAAATCAGCATCACCCAGCAGTCCTTACTCCTTCAAATTGCCAGATTCAGAGTTAGACTACAAATGTACTGAATAAAATTACAGTAACAATTACCAAAAGGAAAAATGGGGCCCATATCACCTACCCACATAACCAGTATCAGCTTTGAGATCTAAGGGTGAATGTCCCTGTGAATGGCAAGTGCTAATGCTAGTGTGTTTGCCATTGCGGAGGCTCATTCACTTATGAGGATTAGATTGGAAGTTATTTCTATGCTTTCTTGGTGTTTTCAAAGGCCGAATAGAAATTCACGCCTTTCACAGCCATAGATAAAGAACGTGGGAGTTCTAATTAAAGTTAACTATCAGTTGATTGATCTGTCTTAGCACCAACAGGCCTAGCAGAATCACTGCAAGGTGGAGATCTCGGCTGTTTGTCCAGGCTTCAGCTGGAAAATTCACTGTTTCATGAACCCTCATTTGGGACCAGCCTTTCTCCCATTGAAAGGAAAGGAAAAGCTCCCAACAACTTGTATGGAAGTAAAATCACACTTCATCTATTTAGGGCTAAGCTGTTCCTGGTGCTAGCTTAGATGTGTAGTGTGTTCAGGTGTGCGAGGACCCACACTGGCTTGTGCACCCCAAGAAATGGCCAGGGACGATCACAGTCCCTTCCCATGGTAGAGTACAGGGGTCCTTCTTCTGAGCATCCCCGAGGTACAAATCACTCAATCTGAGTGAAGAGAGACAGTGTTGTGGTCCTGTCCTCCGTGTGCCCTGGCCCATACAGCTGGCTGGACACATCAGAGGAGAACAGACCACACCATTCCTAGGTCTAAGGAACCTTGTAAAGTGATCATTCAAGGGCACTGAACAAAAGAAGGATTTAAGCAAAATTTCTCCTTATAACTGAAGGCCACAGTGTTGGGCTATAGCAGCTAAACAGGGATGATTAGGAGTGTCAGTTGGGTCAGATGTCTGGCCTTGGATGAGCTGGGAGAGCTTTACAATTTAGCTCTGTGCATGTGCTAGTAAGTAACTCCATGCTGCAATGCATATTTATGATGCATCCTCACATCCAGGTAACCTGATACATTTTCTATCCAATGCACCATTTCAACCAACTTTCTTCAGTAAAGGCTTTGTGCCAACATACCACCTCGGCCTACTACCCTAGCCTCTCTCACTAGGAATCCAGAAAGATCTAACACAGGAGAACTGCCGCAGTTCTACTGCTCCAGGATTGATGGGGTGGGAATGGTAGAGCCGCAGACCAGGGACGCAACACAACCCCTTCAATGACAGGCATTCTGCTCCGTGGCAGCTCTCTCTCTGCTGTAGCACAGTAAGCTTTAGGGGCACAGCACAAGACAAAAGGGATGGGAGTGTGGCAATCAACTTTGCAACTGTATGGATCCACACCCCCATACTCCCACACACAAAATGTGCGAGGCAAATAGAGGCTCTAGCAGCTGCTACAGCGAATCGCTTGTTATCATGGAATCAAAGCAGCTATGGAGCCATTCCACACCAACCCACAGCGTTTTCAATGGGAAGGAGATATTGGTGCAAAGCCTGTGGACTCCAGCTCTGCATAACATGGGCATTTGACCCTCTGACAACTGAGTTCCAGGGTCATCGTCCCTATAACAGCTGGACCAGATGTGTGAACAATTTGAACGAAAACATAAATAGCTTCCTTCTGAGTCCATCTGGCTTTGATAACTGGAAATGGAAATTGCAGAATGAGAACTTGATGGCTTCCATGCTTTTGCCACATGTAAAGAAAAGACATCACTGCAAATGTTTGTGAATGGCTCCTTCAACCCACCGAAACTGAAGGAAACAAGTGTTCTGAGGCACCAGATAATGTTTGGGTGTTTTTCCATAAATGCAGGGCTAGCTGCAGATAAGTGAAGATTAAAGTCCCCAGACTGATACTGAACTTCACTCACAAGGCAAATATAGCATTAAAATCCTCTTTCTTCCCTCTCTTTATTAAACACTATCATTTAATTTAGAAGGCAAATCAATACACTAATAAGGAACGTATAATTTTTAATGTCATCTCTGCAATCACCCATAGATTGATTCTACCTTGAGCTCATTGTATTATTGCTAATGACTGAGAGCTTGTGCCGCACTTTATCAACCAAAGTCTGTTTCAGAGAACTTTCTAATTAGAGCTACTAATCACTTATTCCTTCTCTGAGAGACTAACGCATTATTACATAGACTTGTGAAATACATCTAACAACATATACGTCTTGTTAAAATGACACTCAGGAGATACCATTCCCAACATCCATCAATGACACTTAATCTATCAAATGGAAATATTACTTAAATACTGCTACCACAGTCAGCTGGATTCAGGCATCTTCTCCAAGCTCTGCTAGGCACAATGTCTCCAAACTTTGGCATGCAGCCAATTCTCTTACATCATATAGCAATTAATGTACCCTCACTCAGATAACAAGAAGTTAGAAAGGCAATGGAAAGTAGCAACGGAGTGGGGCAACTGATGAAATTAGCTGCAGGAAATCTATTTTGTAATAAAACTGTTCATAAAAGTGAAATGTCATTTAAAGGCACAATTTCCATGGGGAATAAGTTTTTATGTCTGTGTGCATCTTTAAGGCTTGAAGACTTTTTGTTTTTAATACTTTTTTCATTTAAATGAGCTTACATCTAGACCCCGGGGAAACTCATTGTATGTTGTGCATGCCTGGGTTTTTCGGTTATTTTTTCTTTGTTTGTTTGTTTTTTCTCCAGGAGGATCCAAGATGTTGAAGTCATTTCTTTGGGAGAAATATTTAGATCAGAGGAATGTAGATAGTTAACAATGCACATAAAAAGAAAATTGGCTAATTCTACTAAGTGAAAAAAGGATCCAATTTTAAACTAATAGGGAATGCTGATGGGACCTGATATAAAAAGGAATGTCACTGATTATTTTCCTTTTGCTCCCATGTTTGAATACATAACCAGCCACAAAGTCTACTTTACTCTCACACACACACAGCCTCTAAGTTAATTAGATACATTACAAAGTTCTTTCTAAAGCAATTTGCAAGGAAATGCAAATTCTTCTTATATCAAAATCTGATGATAAAGGCTTTCATTTTTACAAAACATGCTTTGAAATCAAAGTGGCGTCTGAAAGGAAGGGAAGACAAGAAACAAACAAACAGACACTGAAGTGCTTTGAGCACACTAGACTGTACTTGGAGAGTTTGAAAGGGAGAACATGCTATTGTGAAACAGATGGATTCAAATCGTAGTAGAAAGCTGAAAATATTGGAATTTTTTTAAAAGACAAGAATTCCCAGAGATCCCTGCTGGATAGAACTCAGCATGTGACCTTCTTTCTTCTTTCTTTTTTAAACTGTATCACCAGACTTGTTCAATGCTATTTCCTGTACTTTTAAAATGATGCAAATTGGTCAGCTAATCCATAAAACAAAAATGTGGCTGTAACTGCTGTTCTTTTAACTAATCTGCTGTTCTGCATTACAACTAAGTGTTACACAAATACATAGGTGAGTGGTGTACATTTGCAAACTACCATCACCAAGATGCTCCATTGATTCAATGTATATCCTTGATATAAGTATATATACCATAGTGGTACCTAGTCACTGCTGATAGCTCTCAAGAGCAGATGTAAGAGCCACAAACTAAGGACCATGTTGGTTTCTACGGCCCACAAGAATGAAATGTAGCAACTTCTATCTTACAGAACTCTTCCAACTGCCTGAATTTGTGGATAAGAAACCCTAAATACCTTCTCAGAAAAACATCAATGGCTACGTAGGTCCCTCAGTGGCATAATGATCCCTTCTATGGATCTATGAAAAAAGAAGGGCTCTGTTTTTACTGATCTGCTGTATGTTTTCTAACCACAAACACCACATGGTTTCTGTTTACAGTAGTTACTGTGAAAAGTTTTCTGCAGAGAGAAAGGGAAGACTAAACCACACGAACTCATAAAGACAATAGAAGGTGTGTATATACAGAATTCAGTAAGACGAAGTGATCTCTTTCTCAAAGGACACGCAGACTTACAATTGGAATAGCTCTGCAGCTGTCTGAGACCCTGCTGCATTCCAAATGAGAAAATCCATCTAGAGTCAGCAGAGAATATGGTACCATTAGGAAGAGAACAGGAACTCGCAAGTGTTCCAGTAATGTCCATTATTTCTAAAGTTTCATGAAACGGACTCAAATGTGATTGATAAAAATCATATACAAATGCAATATATACAACTATGCTGTGAAGTTCGTGTTAGTGGGAACTTGAATGCCAGCACTGTCATTCAGCTCCTAATCTGAACTCCTCACTCAAATATCTAAAGGAAGTGATACCAGCTAAAGTTCCCATAGATTATGTTAACCAAGAGAACAGTTGCACCAATCTGTACTGAGAGATGAAACTCTCTCTCCCTAATCTAATGGGATTTTATCCTTCTGTTCTGTTGTCCTGTAAAGCCAACAGGGATTTCTTGCTCCTCCACAATAAAATTGGCCAGATATCCAGTTGATCAGACCTTTCAAAATGTATGACCTTGTATGAGCTCCAGGATATTCAGCTGAATGTGTTCATCAGCTACTCCTGTTACGAACACTGTAGATTAGATTAGATAAAATAAAATTCAGGTCAAAGTCTTCTCTGAAGCTCCAGTTGGTCACTCTATTTTGGTGGCTGATATCTTTACAGAACACTCCATAGTTTACATTAGATAGACCAGATAAATGTCCCCGATAATCACTGGTTCAGAAAAAACAATAGTATTTTAAAACCTTGTAAACAGTTGCAGATGCAGGGATAGATCAACAGCAGCAGCCAAGCTCTGTTTGGCACAATTAAGAGACACATTTTCCTCCTAAGCCACTTATCTCTTCCCCTGATCCCGAGGCTGATCAGAAGCCAAAGTAGGACTTAGCATGACATACAATAGTTATTCAGGTTATGGATCTGGGACTGTTCAGCCAGCAAAGGTGGTCTGGCCACCCCACTGCCACTCTCCGCATGCCCCCCTACTTGCCCCTCCCTGTGCAACATGCTCCCCTATGTGAAAGCGAGAAATCTGGGTGGAACAGAGCTAGCTATTCTGGCTATATGCCACTTTGGCTTTCCCCTCCAGCAGTGGAATCCAGAACTGTGCTTTGAAGACAACTTCCTCATTTCTTTGTGGTGCCTGTGGGTATGTCTATACTGCAGCTGGGAAATTGCCAAGGAGACAGACACATGCTACTTCCACTCCCGCTGGGGCACTCAAAAGAGCAGCGTAGACATTGCAGCTCAGGTGGCAACTCCGGCTAGCCACCTGAGCTCAGATCCAGCAAGTCAGGCTGGCTTGCACTTGGGCAGCTAGCCCAGGCCACAGCCCCTGCTACAATATCCGTGCCACTATGTTCAGCACAGTAGCTCAAGTAGAGCAGACACGTGTCTGTCTATTCGGGCTGGGAGGCACGTTCCCAGATGCAAGGCAGACATCCCCGCAAGGCTAAGTATTTGTCCCATAGAATTTATGCAAACAATTAAGGCTACAATTCTATAACTGTGCATGCTGCATATGCATAAAAAAACAAGGGAAATGAACCTGTGTGTGTGTGGGTATAGATAGTCATGCACAAAATTAGACATGTCTGATTAAGCAAGAAAAACTTGTGTCTCCTTAATTAAGGTTGAAGCTAGCTAGACAGATTACATTTTAGACAGAGGCATTTCCATATGTGCAATTGTTTCAACACTGTGAAAAACGGAATGGAATGTAAGTGCAGCTACAGGAAGCTTATAGTCAAGAAAGTCATGATTTTAAATGGAAATCTTGATTTTAAATGGAAATCTGTGTGGACATCTTCTAACACTCAGACAAGTGAAAACATCAGTAAGCCTTTTCTTCTTCTTCATATCAGATGTGTGAGTATAATAAATCACGAGAGCCAGGATTCACTTATTTTAACTCCTCTAAGGCTTTGGATTGGGGCGGTGGGTGTGAAAGAGCATTAGAAGGAAAAGAAGGTGCCTAATTGAGACCAATGGGACAAATTACTACACAGGAACACAACAGTAATTCCTTCAGTGCCTTAAAAAAGTAAATTGATGAGGTGAACGGAGAACAACAAGACCACTGTGCATCTCTGTAAAAACAGTGAAAAGTGAAACACACATATCCCATGAGTTACCTCATTTCTTTCTGCATAATCTTTTTAACCCACAGGTTTACTGCCAAGGCTTGGAAAATTCATTCACCTGTTGGTCAGTGCATAAGTTCCAGCAATAAGTGAGTTGAAATTCACATACCATAGTCAATTTTACAGGGTGCTTCTAGTTGCCATGAACCTGACTCTCCATTCACTTCCACAAGAGCATGGTATCTTAAGTACAGGTGATCATGACTGATCACATTTATAATATACAAACAGAATAAAATCCAGACCAGGCCAGGAACACACACACACAGTGCTTTAAAAGGGTCAATTTCAAAAAGCTGAAAACAATTAAGAGCCAAATCAGCTGAGAGAAAGAATTTTATCAAAAAAATATGTATGATAATTGGAATTGTTTAAGAAAACTTAATTAGATGCCCAAAGGGCCACAATCCCACAACTGAGGGAGAAGGTTATATTGGTTAAAATATCAACCTGGTTTGGTGGGGAAGTGAAAGAAGCTATAAAATAATAAATAAATAAAATAATAAAACAAATAGAAGAAATAGAAGTTGATAGTAATGAATATAAATCAGAAATTAGGAAATGTAGAAAATTGATAAGGGAAGCAAAAGGACACACGGCAACCTCTATGGATAACACAGTTAAGGGCAATAAGGAGTTTTAAAAATATATTAGGAACAAAAAGAATCCAAAATATGCTATTGGTCCGTTACTTGATGGAAAGGGTAAAATTATCAATAATAGTGAAGAAAAGGCAGAAGTAATCAATAAATATTTCTGTATTTGAGAAAAAACAGATGATGTAGTTATGTCATATGATAATACTCTTTCCAGTCTACTAGTATCTAACAGGAACTACTGAAGTTAGACTTCTTAAAATCAGGAGGTCTGGATAATTTGCATCCAAGAGTTTTGAAACAGTTGGCTGAGGTATGTGTTGGACAGTTAATGTTGATTTTCAATAAGTCTTGGAACACTGGGAAGTTCCAGAAGACTGAAAGAAAGCTAGTGTTGTGCCAATATTTTAAAAGGGATGACACGGGCAATTATAGGCCTGGTAGGTTGATAACAATCCCAGGCAAGATAAGGGAGTGGCTGATACAGAACTTGATTAATAAAGAATTAAAGGAGGCTAACATAATTAATGGTACTCAACTTAGGTTTATGGAAAATAGATTCTGTTGAATTAATTTGATATCTTTTTTTTTAATGAGATTACAAGTTTAGTTGATAAAGGTGATAGTGTTGATATAATATAACTTAGATTCCTCTAAGGTATTTGACTTGGTACCACCATGACATTTTGATTAAAAAACTAGAATATAAAATTAACATGGCACACATTCAGTGGATTCAAAATTGGCTAACTGATATGTAATGTAATGTCTCCAAATGTAATTATAAATGGGGAATCATCACTGAATGGATGTGTTTCTAGTGGGGTTCCACAGGGATCTGTTCTTAGCCCTGTGCTATTTAATAGTTTCATCAATGAGCTAGAAAAAAACAAAAGGCATCACTGATAAAGTTCGCAGATGACACAAAAATTGGGGGAGTGGTAAATAACAAAGAGGACTAGCCACTGAAAGAGTGATCTGGATCACTTGGTAAGCTGGGCAGAAGCAAACAATATGGGTTTTAATAAGATAAATGTAAATGTATATCTAGGAACAAAGAATGTAAGCCATATTATCAGGATGCGGAGGCTCTATCTAGGAAAAGAAAGCAATGACTGGAAAAAAAATGGGACTCTTGGTGAACATTCACACTGAACATGAGCTCTATAGGGCTCGGAAGAATTTGTCACGCGGAACAAGTGCAGTTGGCAAGGTTAGGCCCTAAACATCCAGTTTAGGCTGTGAGCAAGACTAGGTCCGTAACTGCTTGAGCAGCCCCCTGCATTAATTAGAGTTAGACTGACCTTTGTCTGGTAACCTTTGTCTGGTAACCTTTGTAAAATATGTTGGCTGGGTGGAAGTTGTCTGAGATAAGCAGTGGGCGACTAGCCACAAGTCGGCAAAACATCTAACCACAGGACATTGGCAAAGGGCAGCTTCTCTCTATTTTCCAGCCTATAATTATTAACCAATAGACTAATGGAAAACAAGTTTAAGACCCAATCTCTAGTTGAGGTTGAGAGCTACGTATTGTGTTGCTAGGAGAAAAATTCTGCTAAGGCAGAGGGAGACAGGGGTATAACAAGCACCCCCGGGAACCGCTCGGAGAGACTCTCTGTGGATCCGTCAAGGTCTTACCGGATGCCCCGGGCAGGTTGGTTCCCTGGTTGCGACTCACCTAGAGAGTGGTTGATGGGTCTCCCCACTCTATTGCTTTTGGTAGGTGCTTCCTTCCTATGCTTTGGGACAGCTGTAGAGGGTGGTTGCTAGGGCTACAGCTTTTGGAGCTATGCCCAGCTTTTGTTCAATGCAATAAAATATTTTTACTTAACCACTTCCCATTGTCGGTCTGCCTCCTTCCACCACCGAGATCATAAATTAAGAACCCTCCGCCCTCGCGGAGTACAAGCTCCCAGTGTGATGCTGTGGCCAAAAGGGCTAATGAGATCCTTGGATGAATAAACAGGGAAATCTGAAGTCAGAATAGAGTGGTTATTTTTCCTCTGTATTTGGCACTGGTGAGTCTGCTACTGGAATACTGAGTCCAGATCTGGATACTCATAATTCAAGAAGGACGTTGATAAATTGGAGAGGGTTCAGAGAAGAACCACAGAAATGACTGAAGGATTAGAAAACATGCCCTACAGTGCAAGAAGCTCCTTCAATTTATCTATTTATCTTAATAAAGAAACAGGTAAAGAGAAATTAGATTACAGTCTATAGATACAATATTTGATAATGGTCTCTTCAATCTAGCAGAAAAAGGAATAACATGATCCAATGGCTGGAAGCTGAAGCTAGCAAATTCAGACTGGAAATAAGGTATAAATTTTTAACAGTGAAGGTAATTAACCATTGGAACAATTTAGCTAAGGTCATGGTGGATTTTCCATCACTAGAAATTTTAGCTCAAGATCGGTTGTTTTTCTAAAAGATCTGTTCTAGGAATTATTTCAAGGAAGTTCTATTGCCTGTGTTATACAGGAGGTCAGAATAGATGATCACAATGCTCCCTTCTGGCTGTGGAATCTATGAAGGTGTAAACCAGTATCTCCATTAAAAACAATGGATTCAAACATATAAAACTAGTGTAAAGCAAGAAAAGAATCAGTCCCACATTCTTGTATGAGTCATTGAGCTGTGCCAGCAGGGATTCACTATCTCTCCTCTCCCCAGTCTTCTTCACTTTCCGCACCCTCAGCAGGGATCAGCTGTGACCCTGCCTCTTGCTTTTCTTTTTGGCAAGCAAGCAAGCAACAGCTCAGTGATACATATCATAATCTAGTCAGTTGTACTGCTTCTCAGAACCAGATACCAGGCTACATCTAGGAGAAGCCAGCTTTTCATTCCTGAAATATACAATTAACACTGAATTTAAATGCTCATAGGTGGGCTTAATTTGGTTCAGTTCTCCTGTTATCCAGGGTTTTCAGAACCCACAACAGTGTTAATTTAACTGTTTCACTTAATTAAACCAATGGGAACACAGCACTTCCGACTGATAAAGATTAATACAAGCAAGCATGCTCTTATCTAAAACTACTATTTGTTAGATTTAAGCACGCACACACAGACATAAACAATAGATTTAGAGCATCCCAAGTAATTACCTAGAATCTGGGATGGTACTGAGTAATTGCGGCAGATCAGCACTGGCTAGATGCTTCCCTGCTGGGGAGTATAGGTGTCAGGAAAAGTCTCTCTCTTAATAGCTTCAGAGAACGTCTCCAAAGTACACTTTATCATCTAGTCCTTTTATACTATTACAGACCACCTTTACTGGTCATCACATCTCCTAACTTCAGTATACTACTTGTTAACAAAATATTCCTAACAATCTCACTCGTAATAAGCTTCTGTATCAAAGGCTTGTAAATTCAAGGTTCCCATCCACTTGTTTTCTTTCAGTCTCAAATTTTTTTACTCTCCTCTCCCCTCCTCCCATTCTGATGTACAGAAACTGCCAGCCTGCAGCAAGCATCTGACCTTGCCTCCAGAAGTCCCGAGTTCAAATTAACCCTTAACTATGTGGTATTCTATTTTATTAATTCATGGTGGCTAAATACACACAATATGGTTGCAATTAGCTTAGTCAACTTCTGGGGTAAAACAGCCTGCAAATCCAGAGCCAACTCTCCCATGGGGTCATTCTTGTCTAGGCTGGGCCTCACAGGGTGCAGGAGTCAATCACAAGGCCATCATTTTCATTTCAGATGGCTTCACATCAGGATAGATTTCCCTAGCCCTTTTGCCATGGGTGGCCACCCCATTTGTTGGTTGATTCTCCATCTGGAAAGCTGTAAATGCTGAGCCGCTGTAACATGACAAAAGACTTCACTCCATCCCCTTCCAATTACCAAGGTTGGCCACCCACTCACTTTGATATAAACTGGGTTTCTCCTGCGGGATTGGGCCATACTATTTACTATTATGTTGTTCCTTTTTTCCTCTTTGATTGTAAAAAATGTGCTAGGGATTAGGGATTATCAATTAACCCTTGTACATACTTCCCACCAACTGCTGGGAATCGCTGAGGACTTGTCCACAGAAAGCCTCATCTCTTAGCATGAGATTTGGGCCAGAGACACTGGTAAGTGCCTTGATAAAAATTAACTGTGGAAAGACCAGTGGATTCCTTTATAATAGTGCTACACAAGAGCCCAGTACAGTCTATGGCCCTTTTCCATATATCGAGTAACGACTACTTAGTTGCCTAAGAGCATTTAATTGATAGTGGTTATGCATTAAAGTTGCAGCTAATATAAGGGTTTTGTCTGGTCGTACCTAGCTATGTTTATACCAAACAGCTAAATTTCTTGAATGATTCTGCCAAAATTAACCATACTCATTAACATGGTTTAGAATGTAAATTAAATATCTGAAAATAGTTCTTTAGAAAAAGCATTAAAAGGCTGTTGTGAAAAACACAGGTATCATCTAAATCACTGACCTTAATACACATAGGCATAGATTTTCAGACCTGTGGTACAAAAAGACGCACACACACTATTTTCATAAGTAATAATGGTCATTGCTTGTGCAGTCAAGGTAATTCTGAAAATCTGGGCTCCATTTAATTTATTTAGGATTATTTAATTTACAAAGACACTCAGATCAAATCACCAAATCAGTCCAAACCCATATGCAGAGCAGTGAAATAGCCTAACGCTTCCCAAATAGGGAATGTGTAACTAAGCCTGGAGAGAATGGATGTCTAAAATTTTTCTCTCCTGATTTTTGAAAATGTTAGTGTAAAGCAAAAATACAACCAATTGATAGAATCAGGTGCATAATCCAATGCCAATATCTTCCATACTCATTATGACTACTAAACATTTTGAAAATTAAACCACCTGAGCAGAGATGCACATCAGTTGTCTATCATACCTATGAATAACTGAAATTTTTGCCTGAAGTGTTGTACCATGTTGATCTCAAGATATTAGAGAAATAAGGAAGGTGAAGCAATATCTTTTACTGGAGCAACTTCTAAAGAAGAACTACCCTTTGTAAATTGTAAGCTTGTCTCATTCACCAACAGAAGTTGGTCCAATAAAAAATATTACTTCACCCATCTTGTCTGAATTTTTTGCCACAGATATCTGCTCTTGTAGTTATCAAAGGAAAATACCTAAGGTAACATTTTCAAAGAAAGGTGCAACAAGTGAAACTGCAGAAATGCATCCAGATGGACTTTTATAGATCTCTATGTGGCCTTTCTAAGTCAGGTAATACCAGCCCACAACTGTTGATTTACATGGAATTATGCCAATTCATACCATCAGAGAGTTTAGTCTAATGTGAATAAGGGTGGCAGAATGTGACCCATAATATGAATCTTGACAATGTAACTAGTGTTGAAATACAAGGGTTATATTTTATTCTAACCTAAGTTTGTATAACCCCAGTTCTGGGTTGGGAAAGGGCCAGGCTTCTGGTCACATATACAAACATGTACTTGTGCGTGCAATTACCTCATCTGTGTATACAAATACCAATATGAGCGTGCATACATGTGGTTTGCCGATGCACACACGGCCCCATTACATCCTCTGAAAATTTGGCCCTTTGAAAACACTTATTAGTGTGGTTTGCTCAGGAGTATGGTGATGGCCATATTAGATTACATAAATTAAATTCTAGTTCCACATGAAGTTATACTTAGCAATATGAGATATAGTCAATTCTGTAATACTACGACTATAAGATAAAGGCTTTGCCACATATTTTAACCTAAGTGCTATATATCTCATCAACTATGTAGTAAATATGTCTATTTTTCCTCATGAAATTTCAGGAGAGCATGCTTGGTGTCTGGTACATTTCATTATTTATTGTGTCAATTCAGTGCAATTCAATATATTGTGTTAATTTCCTTTTTCCCTTTTTTTTTTTTTTTTTTTAAAGAAATAATCTGTCACTGAGGTTGTAACAGCTCCAGTTTTAATGGAAGTGTATGAGACAATGTCATTGAAATTGGATCGGTCCAAATGGAATCATTATTGTTCATCCATTGGGATCTTAATAGCTCCATCAATCGAAGTGTATAGGACAGTGCCCAAGGTGTTTTGAGGAGGCTTTGAGGTGCATCTAAGTATACTGAACCTCTGTGCATTTTAGAAGCACAAAAGATGAATTAAAAAGTACAGTAAAAAAATCTCCTAGAGAGCCATTATCTACAGATCATATACACAATAGGCTCCTTTACAGCTGGTAGGGGTCAATCAAGTCAGTATGCATTTTGTGAATCACTGACACAACAGATCACAAGACTTTAGTGACACCAGTGTGTGTTAAGGGATAATTTAATCCACAAATCAGTGGATGTGCAATAACTCACTGTGCTTACAATCCAAGGAATGTTTATAATAAAGAGGTAATTAATGCACATACTGCTTCCCTCTATTAAATATTTCAGCCTTTTTAAAAATGCTACAAATACCTGTGGGCATCCAGTTCCCATTTTTCATTCAGAGCTTGGATATTTTCATATTTTAACTAAAAGGATTGCAGAAAAAGAAATTGAACATAGGACATTGTTTGCTAACATCTAAAACAGAAATGTCCACTTTCCAGGGTATGAGAGTCTACAGCACACCTGACCCAAATGAGGGCCTTGTCACTAGTCTCAGCTGGGAGGCCAAGGAATGGTAGGCCATTTCCTGTGGATGCACACTGGTGGGGAAGCTTGTTCTGCCACTACTCTGACATTCTTTGGATAAATAAAAGAGTTCAGTCTTCAGGGTTGTCAACTTGGCACTTCTCACACCAAGTTCAGGAATCTCCAAACATTGGAGAAGAAAAGTGGTTCACAAGGCCTCCCTCTTCTGGAAATTTAAAAGGGATATGACTTGGATCATGGGGAGGTTTTTGAGCCTGTGGGACTCTATTCTTTACATTCCTCTATCAACACATTAGGATAGAATTCCACATGGAGACATACATGGAAAATTCTGAATCTACAGTGAAGTAGTGGGAATGGTATGGCATTCTCAGATTGGTGTCATCCTTTAGTTACACATTTGATTGCACCCTCAGCCCTACACCTTTTTCTTTTTTTTTTCCCTTTCCCTTCATTTTCCAAGGGGAAAAAAGGAAGACAAAAAGGGGAAAATCCATAAAATCAAAACTCTCAAAATGCTTTTATTTAATAAAAAATCAGCTGTGGAAAAATTCTGAATGGAATGAAAAAATTTGGTTCATTTGAAATATTTCATGTAGTTTTTCAATGAGCTCTAAGCCAGACTCAGCCAGCATAACAACACACATGAGAGCACACATTTCCATGCCTAATTTGCAATCGTGCATGTATCTTGCATGCAGATTTTCAATGTGTATATACACATGGCTAGATAGGGATTTGCATAGCTGTATGCAGTATAGAATCATAGAAGATTAGGGTTGGAAGGGACCTCAGGAGACCATCTAGTTCAACCCCCTGCTCAAAGCAGGACCAACCTCAACTAAACCATCCCAGCCAGGGCTTTATCAAGCCGCAGCTTAAAAGTCTCTAAAGATGGAGATTCCACCACCTCGTTAGGTAACCCATTCCAATGCTTCACCTAGTGAAACTTTTTTCTAATATCCATCCTAGACCTCCCCCACTACAACTTGAGACCATTGCTCTTAGTTCTGTCATCTGCCACCACTGAGAACAACCTCGCTCTATCCTCCCTGAAACTCCTTTCAGGTAGTTGAAGGCTACTATCAAATCTGCAAATTAAAAAACCCTAGTTCCCTCAGCCTCTGCTCATAAGTCATGTGTTCCAGCCCCCTAATCATTTTTGTTACCCTCTGCTGGGGTGAGGGTGATTGGTCTGTAGTTCCCTTGATCCTCTTCCTTCCCTTTTTTGAAGATGGGCACTATATTTGCCTTTTTTTAAATTATCTGGGACCTCCCC
>ML675611.1:18105517-18185919 GCA_007922155.1 Mesoclemmys tuberculata | reverse complement strand
GGCCAATGGCTCTGCAATCACATCAGCCAATTCCATCAGCACCCTTGCATCCAGCCCCTTGGACTTGTGCATGTCCAGCCTTTCTAAATAGTCCTGAACCTGTTCTTTCAGCACTGAGGGCTGCTCATTGCCTCCCCATTCTGTGCTGCCCAGTTCAGTAGCCTGGAAGCTGACCTTGTCTGTGAAGACAGAGGCAAAATAAGCATTGAGTACTTCAGCTTTTTCCACATCATCTGTGACTAGGTTGCCTCCCCCATTCTTTAAGGGACTCACACTTTCCCTGACCTTCTTGTTGCTAACATACCTGTAGAAACCCTTCTTGTTACCCTTCATATCCGTTGCTAGGTGCAACTCCAATTGTGATTTGGTCCTCCTGAGTTCACTCCTGCTGCTCAAGCAGTATTTTTAGACATTTCTCTAGTCATTTGATCAAACTTCCACTTCTTGTAAGCTTTTTGCAATCATTTTTGTTATGATCTGCTGGACTCTCTCCAATTTGTCCACATCCTTTCTGTAGTGGGGAACCCAAAACTGGACACAGTACTGCAAATGTGGCCTCACCAGTGCCGAATAGAGGGAAATAATCACTTCCCTCGATCTGCTGAAAATGATTCCACTAATGCAGCCCAATATGCCATTAGCCTTCTTGGCAATAAGAGCACACTGTTGACTCACATACAGATTCTTGTCCACTGTACCACCCACGTCCTTTTCTGCAGAACTACTGTTTAGCTAGTCTGTAGCCGTGCATGGGATTGTCCCAACCTAAGTGCAGGATTCTTCACTTGTCCTTACTGAACCTCATCCGATTTCTTTTGGCCGAATCCTTCAATTTGCCTAGGTTACTCTGTATCCTAGCCCTACCCTCCAGCACATCTTCCATTCCCCCCAGCTTAGTATCATTTGCAAACTTTCTGAAGATGCAATCCCCCTCCTCCAGGTCATTAATGAAGGTGTTGACCAAAACTGGCCCCAGCACCAACCCCTAGGGCTCTCCTCTTGTTACCAGCTGCCAACAAGACGTTGATCACTACCTGCTGAACCCAATGAGCTAGTCAGCATACTATCCACCTTTTAATCCATTCAACCAACCCATACTTCTTTAACTTGCTGCCAAGAATATTGTGGAAGACTGCATTAAAAGCTTTGTTAAAGTTAATGTATATCACATCCACTGCTTTCCCCACATCCACAGAGCCAGTCATCTCATCACAAAAGGCCATCAGTTTGGTCAGGCATGATTTGTCCTTGGTGAATACACAAAGCATAGATGTGCAGATATTTTTGGATCTAGGGGCTGAAAACCAGGCCCAAATATTTCTTTCAGATTGTTTGAAAAAAAAAATAAGTAAAAGCTCATACTTTTATTATTATTAGTTTGTTCTACAGTAGCACATTGAAACCACAGTCATGGACCAGGACCCCATGGTGCTCAGTACTTTACAAACAGGAAAGAACGATGGTCTTTGCCCCAAAAAGTTTACAATCTAAGTATAAGACACGAGACAATGAGGTGAATACAGACAGATCAACAGGAGAATACAAGGAGACAGAAAAAGGAGAAAAGTCTTGAATTAAAAAAAAGAAAAGATTTTCAGTTGAGGAATTGATGGGGGTTCAGTTTGAGCTGGTGTAGCTCTGCTGGAGTGATTTATACTATTGCTTTATATCAGCTATGGATTTGGCTCATAGTCTATATTGGTCTACCTAATAAAACTAAAGGGTTGTGTATTGCAATGCCCCAGAATGAGTTGTGGTTATTTTAGTATATTTCACAAATTGATAATTACCAATGTTGAAACCCATGTACTGCCTTTTTGCTATCAGATACTGTAGGAAATTAAGCTTTACATCAAACTATAAATACCTCTGATTAAAAGGAATATTAGTTTTCACTCTAAATCAGTTTTGGCATGTATGCATCTTGACTATCCACATTATGGAAGATCACTGATGATGCTTATGTTCTTACACTTACATCTTAAGAAAGCATATGTAAATCCCCTTGTGCAGTTAGCTCAGAAAAAACATGGAAGGCTGCCATTGAGTGATTTTTTTTCTCCCATGCAGCTGCTGCTGCTGTTGTTTTGATACTCAGTTTCTAGTTCATTGCTTGATGCTATTTTGGCTGACCAAAAGGAAAAATACAAGGGACTTCAAAATTAAAAGTATCTGAATTCCTATATCTTTGCATATGGTCTGACATCATGATAAGATCTCCAATCCTAGACATCTAAGAAAGTCAGTGGTATTGTTGGCAAGTCTTCAGGAACAAAAAGCAAAGAAGAAAAGATTGTATTATCCTTTAAACTCACAAATGCAAAAGAGTTCACAGTTTCTATCCATCTGTGTATTGTTAAAGAGTAGTATCGTATTGCTGTGTGTGAGAAAGACGGCGGGAAAGAGCACATGAGCTGGTCAGAAAATGTGGGGAAGGATTCCATAGAAAATTTAGATTTCTCAAAGGAAATCAGAAACTTAAATATTTTGGCTGAAAACCAAATTTGGAAGTGCTGCTGCAGTGCCTCATGGGACTTGTAGGTTGGATGCCGTTTGCTCTCTTTCTCCTCAATAGTCCAGGCCAGGTGACTACATCACCCATGATGCACCACAGTCTTCCATCTTAGTGAAAGGGGATGGCATCATGGGAGAGTCTGGCTGGGGAACCTGGGCCAAAAAGAAGAAACAATGAGACACTACAGCAGCTTATCCACATGGAAGTACGTATTTATGCTGAAAACAGAAATATTTCAGTTTCAGGCATTTGGTATTTCAACAACAAAAAATGAAAATTTTCTATGGAAAGGATGGGGTTTGAATGCACCTGTAGATACAGGCAAATGACAATGCAAAAGGTAGGGATCCCCGCTATTTTGAAATCACTTTTCTCAATCCCTACTCTGAAACTGACCTTGTTACTTCCCCGCTCTGGCACATGAGTTGGAGGACTACAGATTTGTTTCTCTGAACTAAATGGAGTGGGAGTTAAAAGTAAAGATCAAGCCATTTCAGCTATCTCCAGGCATTTTTAAAAGTACTATCAACATTCCTCACTGTTTGAGTTTGAGAGATGGGGAACAAATGGCTTGCAATGCTAAATGCTGCCACATTCATATAAACATATCAATTTACTGTAGAAACAAAGTGGGTTTTTTATGTCATTCATAAAATAGAGTTGATGACATGAAATATTTGTTTAGTGATGATCTTGTGACTTCTTCAGTAAATGCCATCTTTGAGGGACTCAGAATGCTACATTTGCTAGATCTGCAATGTAGTTACAAATTCTGTTCCCGGCAATGAAACTGCTACCTTAGTAACACTGTATATAAAGTCAAAATATTAATCGGTAAACCGCGCTTTATTTCAATATGTTCTCCTTCAGAGGTAATCCAACTGGAGCCTTTTCAACCGCACTGTAATTTATGAGCCATCTGGAGCACAATACATTTTTAATAAAAATTAGGTACAAGCAGATACAGGGGATTAATAGTTGTATTATAATTTTATAGTTTTCAATATATACTGCCATAGAAAAGACAATCAAATATGGGCACCATCTCAAGGATATAAAATGGGGTATTTATTTTTAATGGAAAGAGAATTTCAGGAATTACTGAGCCATGAAGAGTTGATGAATGCAGTCACTGGGCAAAACAAAGGCCACCTGGAAAGAATAGACATGCAAAACAATAGAATTACTATTGTTTACTTGGACTGTGGACACCTTTGAATGTGCTTTTGAATCACAGCTATGAATTGCAGCTCTGACATTTGCTCAGATTTAGATACAGCGTCAAAAATAACTTCCTTTTTTATCTCTGTCAGACAGTTTTTTGCCATACATTTTGGCATAATTAACAGTTTATTATAAATTGGACAAAAATGGGAGTCAAAGTGATGTTCATAAAATGGCTAAACCATTAGAAGAAGTGTACCTTTCTCTGATCAACTTTAAACCATACTGAGTGAACCTAGAGTTGGAAATGAAGCAGCTATACATTTTTCAGTCCTTGCAAACTTTTTAACCCACATTGCATAAGTTAACATGTTTTATTTCTTCTCTTTTGACAAACACTTTGGAAGCTGCTTGAGTTATTTTCTCTTTACTCCTATAAGTGTTAGTCTTCTCAAGTGGCAAAACATTTCCCATTGATTAATAATACTTGTGAAATAAAAATGTTGTCGTTCTGATTCTGTAACATGCTTCTGGCTTTAAAGCCTGTTAAACCTATAAAGTATGTCAAAAAGTGAGTCTTTGATGCAAGTGCCTTCCAGTTCCCTCATGCACTAGTATGCAGAAGAATCGATCACTGTGAAGCATTTAATCTGTAATATTCTGAAAGCAAAGCTATAGCAAACCAAGACAACTCTTAGTAATGAAAGATTTTTCCAGAAATTAGCAGCTTTTCAGCCAAGATACTAATTACAATTGGGAATGAGCTTATACTTACTTATAATTACAATGAGCTTATACTTGGGAAATGAAGGCACAGCTCTCCTTATTAGGAGGGGTGGCATAAAAATCTTTGAAGATAGACCCCAATGATATGAACATTTACGAAAGTGAACCCATCAGCGGCTTGGAAATTTCCAAATGAGAAATGCCAACAATGAGAAATCTTTGAAGGGGGACATGCCAGCAGTGTAAAATTCTCCAGTGGGAACAAGCCTTCATCAATTTAAAAAGAAGTCTTCTCAACATGAAAGCTTTGAAGAAACCCCCTCCTTTTCTTCAAGATGTGAAGTCTTTGAAGTTAAGCTTCTCTTAATCATTTTAGAAAGGTAAATTATGGAAGAGAGGTGGAATAGCTATCTCCAGACCTGTAATACTATTATCCCTTAATAGTATGCCAACCAACAATGTGCAAAATATTCAGCATAATACAGATAGCAACATATGCTTGATGCTCGGCTTTTTGCAACCCACTGGTTGAAATGCATCGTAGATTTTTGCTTGCATACTGGAAACTGGGCTAATAGATTCCTAGATTAGAAGAAGAGTAATAACTAAAGTACAGAGTTATTAATTTGACGCTAGGATACCATTCAGAGCTATGGTCCAGATATATTGCAATAGGTTACAGGACTAGCAGTGCCATCTCAGGGCTGTTTGGTACCCGTATCAGAAAGACAGCATCTTATGCACAGAGGGATAATTCCTGCCAATCCTGTAAATGTACAAGGCCCTCATTCAATGGAACTAGTGTGGTGGTTCTGCTTGAAATCAGGCTTTCTGGTCTTTCGCTAGAGGCCCAGGCTACTTTTGCTTTGCCAGCTCAGCTTGGCACAGGATCAATCATTGGAAAAAACTACCAAGGGAAGTGGTTGATTGTCTATCTTTTGATGTCTTCAGATCAAGACTGGATGCCTTTCTGAAAGATATACTTTAGCCAAACAAAAGTTAGTGGACTCAATACAGGTGTAACTGGGTGAAATTTAATGGCCAGTGTTAAACACATCAGACTCAATGATCTAAATGGTCCCTACTTGTCTTAGACTAAATGAATCTCTGGCCTCCAGCATGCAGGAGAAGGAAGGGCTGATGTCAAGGGAAACTTAGGCCAATAAACAATTATTTGTTGTTAATTAAATTTTAAGATCTTTCAGGCAGAGACCGTGACTTCCAATGTGCTGTCACAGAACATATTATTTATTATTACTTTAATGGCAAACGTGTGGTCAGTGCTAACCAAGATAGATAGCTTAGACTATGGAAGACAGATCTAGAAAGGCAAAAAAGTTGAAAAAGTCAACTCTGATATATTTTTAACCACTTAATGTATTAGTATTTATTTTCACCATGCGTGGGTCCCACTGAAGAAGTGAATCTTTAGGAGAGAATTGAATGAAGAGAAACTGGGTAGGATCTGAAGGTCATTCCACTCAAACAGCAGCATGGAAGAAGGGACACATACAGAAAACGGTGTTACACTGCTTGGGCTGCAATAGCAGTTGTCAAGCAAATGGCTCCAGGAGAGAGAGCTGCAGTTATCTAGCATGCTGGTCCAAGGATTTGTCTCAGGGAATAGAATAGAGGATAAGAGGTAGTTATGGGAACATCTAGATATCCAGGAATGGAATAATATATTCCATGTCCTTCTTATGGTCTTGTGTTAATAAGAAATGTAATACTATGGGGACATTTTCCTTCAACATTGATATAAAGTAACTGCTGAATAATAATAATAAATAATAACATAATTAATTTCCACAGAATGCAGGTCTATGGCTTACAGCAATGTATCCAGGGACCACAGATATAAGTTCAAAATGGTTCCCACTGGTAACAGATCTGAACCAAAATCCACTTTTGTGAGAAAACTGAAATCTCCACCTAGAGTTAAACCTTGTGGCTTATAAAGAGCCAAACCCAGCCTCCAGATCTGAACTGTGGGACAGTTTGAATCCAAACTGAGATTCACACTATGGGACAGACAATGGACAACCGCTGGGTGAAGACACAAGAATGGCAAGGGACAAATACCCTCTTTTCAGTCTTTCTAAAATCATAGAATATTAGAGTTGGAAGGGACCTCAGGAGGTCATCTAGTCCAACCCCCTGCTCAAAGCAGGACTATTCTCAGCTAAATCATCCTGGCGAGAGTTTTGTCAAGCGCAGCTTAAAAACTTCTAAAGATGGAGATGCCACCACCTCCCTAGGTAACCCCTTCCAATGCTTCACTGCTCTCCTAGTGAAAGCTTTTTCCTAATGTCCTACCTAGACCTCCCCCACTGCAACTTGAGACTGTTGCTCCTTGTTCTGTCATCTGTCACCACTGGAAACAGCCTAGCGCCATCCTCCCTACAACCCCCTTTCAGGTAGTTAAAGGCTGCTATCAAATCCCCCTTCATTCTTCTCTTCTGCAGACTAAACAGGCCTAGTTCTTTCAGCCTCTCCTCATAAGTCTTGTGCTCCAGCCCCCTAATCATTTTTGTTGCCCTCCGCTGGACTATCTCCAACTTGTCCAAATCCTTTTTGTACTGGGGGACCCAAAACTGGACACAATACTCCAAATGTAGCCTCATCAATGCTGAATAGAGGGGAATAATCACTTCCCGTGATCTGCTGGCAATGCTCTTACTAATGCAGCCCAATATGTCATTAGCCTTCTTGGCAACTAGGGCACACTGCTGACTCATATCCAGCTTCTTATCCACTGTAACCCCCAGATCGTTTTCTGCACAACTGCTGCAGCTCATCAGTTCCCAGTCTGTAGCTATGCATGGGATTCTTCTGTCCTAAGTGCAGGACTCTGCACTTGTCCTTGTTGAACCTCATCAGATTTCTTTTGGCACAATCCTTCAATTTGTTTAGGTCCTTCTGTGTCCTATCTCTCCCTTCCAGGGTATCTACCACTCCCCCTAACTTAGTGTCATCTGCAAACTTGCTGAGGGTGCAATCTACCCCCTCTTCCATATCATTAATGAAGATGTTGAACAAAACTGGCCCCAGGACCAACCCCTGGAGCACTCCACTTGTGACCAGCTGCCAGCTAGACATGGAGCCATTGATCACTACTTGTTGAGCCCTTTGCTTTAGCCAATTCTCTATCCATTTTATAGTCTATTCATCCAACCCACACTTTTTTAACTTGCTGATAAGAATACTATGGGAGACTGTATCAAAAGCTTTGCTAAAGTCATGTCCACTGCTTTCCCCTCATCCACAGAGCCAGTCACCTCTTCATAGATAGCAATCAGGTTGGTCAGGCACGACTTTCCCTTGGTGAATCCATGTTGACTGCTCCTGATCATCTTCCTCTCTTTTAAGTGCCTTAAAATGGATTCCTTGAGGACCTGCTCCATGATTTTTCCAGGGATTGAGGTGAGGCTGACCGGTCTATAGTTCCCTGGATCCTCTTTCTTCCCTTTCTTGAAGATGGGCACTACATTTGCCTTTTTCCAGTCATCTGGGACCTCCCGCTGTTGCCACGAGCTTTCAAAGATAACGGCTAATGGCTCTGAAATCACATCAGCTAACTCCCTCAGCATCCTCGGGTCCATTGCATCTGGCCCCATGGACTTGTGTATGTCCAGTCTTTCTAAATAGTCCTGGACCTGTTCCTTCAGCACTGCGGGATGTTCACCTCCTCCCCATTCTGTGCTGCCAAGTGCAGTAGTCTGGGAGCTGACCTTGTCTGTGAAGACAGAGGCAAAAAAGGCATTAAGTACCTCAGTTTTCTCCACATCCTTTGTCACTAGGTTGCCTCCTCCATTCTGTAAGGGGTCCACACTTTCCTTAATTTTCCTCTTGTTGCTAACATACCTGAAGAAACCCTTCTTGTTCCCCTTCACATCCCTTGCTAGCTGCAACTCCAATTGTGCTTTGGCCTTCCTGATTTCATTCCTGCATGTTCGAGCAGTATTTTTATAATCCTCCCTAGCCATCTGACCAAGCTTCCACTTCTTGTAAGCTTCTTTTTTGTGTTTAAGCTCACCAATGACTTCTTTGTTAAGCCAAGCTGGTTGCCTACCACTCTTGCTATTCTTTCTACACATCGGGATGGTTTGTTCCTGTGCCCTCAATAAAGTTTCTTTAAAATACAGCCAGCCCTCTTGGATTCCTTTCCCCCTCATATTAGCTTCCCAAGGCTAATATTAGCCCATATTAGCCTCAACACCATGTGACTACCTGGTGTAGTCCCTGCTCCCTTCTGCTCCCCTCCCCGAGTCTTAGTCACTATCTTCCTGAAGGGGATTGGGATGAGAGGGGAGACATGGCTCCACCTCCTCTGCACTGGCTAACAGAGCTGACTTGCAAGGCTGGTGTAGCAGCTGAGCCAGAGAGTGCTTCTCTTAGAAGAATTCTGCTGATTCAGCAAGTATTCCTAGGGTGGAATCTGACAGTAGTGTGTCCCTAAGACCCCCATTTAGTGCACCTGAGGGTGCCAGGAACACGATCTAGCTCATTGCTGGTAGGATTCATTTCTAGTTCACACAAAAAACAAACGGAGGAGAACAGGACAGCTTCTTGCTCGGTTTGTACATAGTCAATAGCCCATAATGTACAAAAATGAAATATTATAGGCACATGCCTTAGGAAACTAGAAATAGCTGTCAAGTAAGCCAGCCCAGGGGCCTTGCTAACGGCACCATCGTTATTTTGAGATTCTGCTCCCTGAGCTCAGAGAAGAACATTGTCAGTTGGAGAGAAAAAGTGCAGGCTATGTTATGCTGTTCTTGATTATCCCCTAATGGCCAGTCTGGCAAGTCTTATTTACAGTCTTGCTATTCACTGTCTTGCTACAACATCAGATTTTATGGGTATAAATAGCTGACTTAGGCAAGAAACTGGAAATTAGACACACTTTGGCTAGAAGGGAAATCCCTGAGTCTCCCTTCTTGACAACATAACATTCTGACTTGTTCCTTTCAAGAGGTGAGTTCTACAGGGCATGTCTTGGACTGGAACAGCAGGCAACAGAAGTAAGGAAAGTCTTGTGGTTAAGGCAATAGACCTAGGATTGGTCTAGGATGAATCCCTGCTCTGCTATAGATTTCCTTTGTGACACTGTACAAATGCTTCATCTCTCTGTATTCTGTTTCTCCATCTGTAAAATGGGATTAATGTTTTCCTTTCCTCCTGATACATACATTATAGAACAAATGCAAACAAAATTGTCAGACCAAAAATGTGTCACTATTAAGAGGTCAGAGACTTACACAGTCAGATTCATGGCTGGAATAAATTGACATAGTTTCAATTAAGTCAATGTTTTACCAGCTTGGTTTACACCAGCTGAGAATCTGGCTCCCAGTACTGCCTTAATTAGAAAATACATTGGCATATTAAGCAATACCGAGAATTAACTTTCTTCACCCTGTAATTTATGCTTTTACAGACTTACCTGGTAAATATCTCAACTGAATGATCAATGATCTGATAGATCCCAGAACATTGGCCATTTAATCTTTGAACTGATATAAAATTAAAGAATACCTGTGGTCAAACGTCAGGTTGTATTTTGGCATCTCTGAAAAGCCTGATTCACAATGGATTGTCATCTTTTTTTGTTTGTTTTTGGTTTTTTAGAATGTTTTCATAGATTTTTAGAATCCAGGCAGAAAATGTTTTCAAATCCCCTTTTGGATATGCTGAAAATCATATTGTATCTTGTACCTGATACCACTAATTTTGATATAAATGTGTTGTATGTCCTTTGCTTCACTAACAAATAGATCATGCCTATTAGAGAGATGGCTGGTGAGATAACATCTTATTGGACCAGTTGATGTGGTGAGAGACAAGACTTTGAGCTACACAGAGCTCTTCTCCAGGTCTGGGAAAGGTACTCGGCATGTCACAACTAAATACAAGGCTGAACAGACAGTTTAGTATAAGTCATTCACACATATTCTAAGGGACCATTCAAGGTGAAGTGATCATTCCTATTACAGATAACCTTTTTCCATTGAGTTATCTAAAGAAATACATGCTTAATAATGAGCTCCTCACTGAATATCAAAATACTCTAGGATGGAAGAAACAGATACACCTGACTTTTTTAAATAGGAAAAAAAAATAGGAAAGTAATATATTTTTCTATTAAGAAAGACTGTAAACACACCTAGGAAGCAAAGGCAGCATTTTCTAAGATGACAAATCCATATCTATCAAATCCCACTCTGGGCCTTTTCCTACACAAAGAAGAGTAAGGAATGTACATGGCCCACACTTTTAAAATCATTCAAATTAATTTTACAATTCTAACATGCCAGCTGTTAGGCTGAAAGTTTCAAAACAGTATAACAAATTACAAAATCCCTTTTGAGAAGACAAACCGTTCTGAATTATCAGCTCTGATGCACTGTTTAATTATGCATGCTTTTTTGCTAAGCATCTTTAAATATTAACAAGATATATTTTACACTTGTGACCTAAACCAAATCTAAACTAGTCTAGTGTTTATTACCCATTGCAGTCCTAACATACAGTAGTGTTTCATTAAGTCTTTTTAGGACAGGCTCTTTCTGTGTTTCTTTTCTTTTTTGTCATCCCCATCACTCAGGGATCAGAAAAGCCATAAACCTAACATTACCATTGAGTTAATTTTTCCTATATTCATGGCTCTGGGAACATGTTTGTGCTAGATCTGAGTGAGATCCTCCTCGTTGAGAAAGGAGTCTGAAATGAGGCATGAGTTGAGTTTAGAGTTTGTCACATAAACAGTGATTAAGTATTATAGAGAAAACAGCTGCTGCATTAAATTTCTCTTGATGATAGTGATGGACACCTCATGACCATCAAAAATAGATAATGTGACTCATTTCACTCAGTTCAAGAGAAGCTTATTGCCATCATTCAAATGATCCGGACTACAGTATAGAATTCTAGATATCTGTGCTCTTAGAGCCTGATCCGGATCGCCTTGAAGTCAACAAAAGAAACCCATTGACTTCATTGGGCTTTGGCTCAGGTTTCATGTTCAGATTAATGTTACCATCATTCTAATAAAGTTTTGATATACTCTTATTTCTAGGTTGGTCTCTTTCTTGACCACTATTCCCATGATGAGGAGCATGGAATAAATAGATGGTCCAGATCCTCAAAGTCAATGGCGTGACTCCAGTGTAGATCAGTTGAGTATTTTGCCCAATGTGTACCAGAATATAACATATCCATCATTATTGATCAATACTAGAAAAGCAAAAGCTGAATTATATAATATACAAATCTGGTGGGGAAAGAATCTTTGTATTGCCCAGACTAGTTTCCAGTGTCCTCTAATCTTGATAATGTAATTCTACTCTTGCTACCACTGATGCTGAGGCTATGAGTCTCAACACAACCGAGAAGCAACCAGATGGAAAAGGTTTCCATGGAGCAGCACGGGCCAAGGACTGTTTCTTTCTAGGTCTGTGTGTAGTGTCTAGCACAAGGAGGCCGTGATTTTGACTGAGTCCTGGAGGGAGTGTTGAATTCTACTACTACTAATAATAAAGAAGAGAGCATGGTTTTTTACTAGCCATGTAATAGCACTTTGAAGTGGGTAGACTTCATGGAAGAAATGAGGGTAACCAGCTTGTATATTGGTCTCATACATCAGACATTTGCATTAGTATATACAAGGCACCTTCAAACGACTGAGTGATTTGTTAACCAGCAAAGATGGGATCTACTGCTGAACAAAGCAGCTATTTTTAGTATGCAAGGCACCTCTTGCTGTTAGGTTTTGTCAGAGTATGAATGTCATATCTTGTCTGTCATCTGCTAGAGCCAAATACAATAGAGGACAGAGCTGTATATAATGGCAAGGGATGTTAGTACTCTCAGGAGCCAGGCAGCAGACCTCACAAGTACAGCAGTCATGGGAATTGGTTATTTTTGTGTCTAGCATGTTGTCTCCTCTCTGCTAACACTGTAGTAAAGTTTCACAAATGAGCAATGGTTATGAGCAACAAAGTGTAGGGGAGAGGGAGTGTTATCCCCATTTTACAGAGGGGGGAACTGAGGTGCAGAGAGAATAAAAGTGATGTGCACAAAGTCACATAGAAAGCATGCAGCTCTGCTGGGAATTGAACCTACACCTCCTGAATCCCTGTACAGTGTCTAAACCTCACACCTGCCTTTCTCTATACAACAGAGAAGCAGTCTGCCGCTCAGCCAGCTCTATCTGAATTGCTGTAGCTGTGTATTTCAATGTCAGCTGGTACAGGAGCCTGGTGTTCTTCTGTGTTTCTACAAGGCATCGTAGCAGCGTAACACACACTACAAACCATGCACGTCAGGGACAGCGTGGCAGAAAGAAAATGAACCAGCCTCCGAGGCGATGCTTGCTCATCCTTGTATGCATGCTCTTTATTCCTATGAACTTACAGCCCATTAATCAAAAAATTACTTAGCTAAATGACCCATATGGGGGTCATTACAAGCCAGGACAAGTTACAGCAGCCATTAAGCTTCTCTCACGGGCTCAGCTGCCTGCCCCAAGATGAAGGGTGAGGAAAGCTGGTTTGCTTCTCCCCTGTGCCAAGCTCTGTTCAAACACTGATAAAGGCATTCTGGAAACAGTGGGCTAAATTAAGCACCACATCAGGCACACAGGTTCTTGTCCTTTGGTGGCCACACAGTCACTGCAGCATCTAATAGAGTTGAGAGCAGGGAGCTACACACTAATTGCATCACCCATGGATCTTGACATGGCATCACTCTGTTGCACTGGTGCATGACGACTCATCTTAACCTTTAAGGCTACTTTATGTGTGCCTTCAGCCATGAGGGTTTTTTCTTTAGATGCAGTGGAACCCTTCTTGCTGCTGCTGCGTTGGGCCTCATTTAGCTACAAAAGTCTGTCTTCATCTACACCAGGTGACATCTTAGACTGAAAATAGTGCAATGGTAAGGAAATTATATACACTGGCAAGTTATTTTGCCTAGTGGTATGCATCCTGAAGTCACTAGTCAGTAAGTACTACTCTGTCTGAGAAAGGGATGCAACTACAGGGCCCATATCCATGGTCTCACTGTAAACATGTATCCTTTTGCACTCTGCTGCCTGCAATGCTCTTCGCTACTTAATTAGGTTGATAGTTGATTATGATTACTCATTAGGTGTATTCTGGCAGCACTGAAATACACATCTTTATGCAGTTTTCATTAAAGGGAACATTCTATTGTAATGAGAGCTGGTGGAAAAATTCCAGGCACAATATTTTTCCATTTCCTCAACACTGAAACTTGACAATGTTTGAAAAAAAAGCTTTCAGTTAGAGGCAAAATGGAACATCTCAATGCTTTGTTTTGAAGTGACTTTTTATTTCAAGTCAACAGCAGAAGGAAACATTTACATTTTGTCAAATTTGAGTGTTTCAAAATGACCCAAACCAATTTCATTTTCAAAAATGTTGTTTCATGGGAAATTTCAAAATGTCGATGTTTTCCATGGAAGGGACATTCCAAGTTTCTATGAGCTCTAACTGCAACTCAGTAAAAAGCATCCACAATACTTAACAGGTTTTCTATCAGGAAAGCAATTATTACAAGTAAATTATACAATGATTTTCCTTATTCTTTCCCACCCCATATTCAGAAAGAAGAACAAGCAGCAGCATAACAATATGTGTTCAAAATTAAGTTTCATTTCTTATCTTGAGACAGCAGTGGATTAAGAGAATTGGCTTCGTTTACCCCCATTGGCTTAGAAAGGGGTAGGTTTTACCTCACTGAAGTTCTGGGAGAAGCAGCTGTCCTCTAGAGAACTATCCCCTGGGAGCACAAGCAGCACCCTCGCCCTTTGGGAGTTTGGGCTGCCTGCATCCCTGAGAGATTACTCTGGGGAAAGGCAGCTTTACACTGTAGTCAACATCCATCACGGCCACATTGGCTGCTGATTCCTTATGTGTTCCAATTGTCATGGTCAGGTGTGTCAGTGACTAGGACATGGGTGGTGGTCTGAGCAGCTATCAGGCCTACTGGTGGGAGCAATAGTCAGTAGCCAGGAATCAGAGCCCAAATCTGAAGCCAGGAGCCCATGGTCAGAAGCAGGTGAGAGGCCAAAAACAGAAGTCAGGAATTGGAGCCCCAGGTTACCTGGAGTGAGGCGAGGCAGAGGCAAGGCACAAGTAGGCACAGGAAACATCACAGCCGTAGACAAGTTTTTTGAGCAGCCAGTGAACTGTTGCTGCTGTGGTTTAAGAGCCAGCAGGCTGGTTCTTCCAACCAATCAGGAAGCATAGGCACTTAGGCAGCCTACTACACACCAGCCGCAGGCCTTAGATGGCCTGGAGACTGGCTTTGGTGCAGGTCCTAATTCCTGACAAGGAGCTAACTGCACCAGCTGACAGCTTCACAACTCCCCTCAGGGTGGATGCTTTTCCCCAGAGGCCTGTAGTCTGGTTGGAATCTAGTCCAGTATCTCCATTTGTGGGGAATCTCAGAACAGAGAAAGTGCTTCCATCCTTCAGATGTCAGCGATTCAGATCTAAGCAGTTTTGTAGCAGAGCCTCTAATGTGAACAGAGAAGGTCACATAAGCCTATCCAATGTCAGGAAGAATGTTGCAAGAAGTGGAAAATGGTACAAACACTTAAATGAAGATGAGTCAAACCAGATAACCAACCAATATCAGTAGCTATTCCCAAATTCTCTAAATATTAGGTCATGAGGATGGAGAATAGACATGATCAGGGGAAGCAGCAATGTTTCTATTGAAGTTCCTTGCTACTATCTAATGCTATAACATGGTTCCTGGGAAGCAGACAGGAACTTTAACCAAAACTTCAGATCCAAATTTTGGAAAAGTTCAGATTGAAATTCTTTGATTCAGGCTACACTTTTGTACAAAGAAACCCCCTGCATAGGCTTGGCACCCAGAAGTTTCAAGATAACTACAATTCCCCCTCCCAGTTTCCAAACATTGCTATGCTTGGAAGTATCTGGCTGTGGACTTCTTAGCCTTGCCTAAGCCTTATTCAACCTCATAAAGGTGCTGCAATGAGGAAGGGCACATACCATAATGAGAGTTATGTGCAAGAATTTTTAGTGATGGCCTAAAAGGTATTTCTCAATAACATCCTTTTTTGAGTCAAGTTTTTCTTGTTAATTAGGAGGAAAAATTACAACTTCTCTGTGGTATAATTAACTCTCACAATTAGCATAAGCACCTATGCCATCTTTTTGTAAGTGGGACATATACACTGGAAGTTAACCATATGGAAAGCAATATAGAAACATCTTGTGCTAATCATCCAGAATGTGCAACTAAATTAAATGATAGGTGCTATTGACAGCACTCTGCTGGCTTGACATGTGAAGAAAAAGGGTATATGCTTGTGGATGCTATTACTGTGTGATATCAATAGAGGCTCGGAGGGCAGGAAGGAGATAAAAAGCAGAGAGGTAAATACATTAAGATTCAATTAAAGCAGTCATGCAGGAGAAAGCTAGGGCTAATAGATTTCAGGAGAAGGCATTTCTTTGAGGAAGGGGTTGTTCTCTAAAGAGTGATGTGACAGGGGTGATGTTAGGAGAAAGGGGAAATGCTTTTAATTTGATTGGAACTCCTCTTCCCCATGAAAATGCATGGCTCTGTGGGGAAGTAGCATGTCATTGTGCTGTGCCTTTTAGTCTGTCTCAGTACGCTCCACATATCCACAGCAGAATCTATTAAAAATGGGCCTGAGCAAGGGAATAAAAGGAAGCCGTAATGCAGCCTTCCGAAGGACAGCCAAATTACAGGGCTATCCCGGGTCCTGCTGGAGTGTGTATGCGAATTTAGCGAACATTTTGTGTGTGTGAAAGTGAATCTTGGAGCACTGATTCAAAACAGCCTACATGGTTTCAAGTTTCTGCTAGGACATGACACGTGGGGCCAGATCCTCAGCTGGTGTGAATTGGCAAAGCCCCACTGAAGGCAATGGAGCTACACTAGTTTATGACAGCTTATTCCTTGCTATCCTAGTCTTGCCGTTCTCCAAGCACATGCTGAGAGTCAGAGAGTTTTATCCAGGGTTTAATGTGGACTAAGAGCCTTCTCCCACACAGTGCTGATTGTCCCCCAACCCTATTGAACTGAGTGAGAGATGAGTTTGGGAGGATGGGAGATGAAGGCTAATGCTGGTTAGGGATTTGCTGTTAAATTTTCTCTCAACAAGCAAATAAGGTTTTGACAAAATGAAAATTTTCACCAAAGGTGGTTGCTTTGCATCAGAAAACCAAAAATCTGAAAACTTTTAGATGACCCTCTGTCCCGTCCCCCCCTCCAGTTTTCAGCAGTTCTCAGGCAAAAAGATTTTCAGTTTTCAATTAAAAGTCAAAATTTTCCAAGGGTGGGGGGAACCCCAGCTCTTCTCAAGGTAACCTAAGATTAGGCCCTAAACGTCCATGAGAACCAGAAATAAGGTAAACATTCTCCATTTTTGTTGTGACCTATAGCATGGCATCTGAAAACTCAGATCTCCACAGGTAACAGGCTAGGGTCTCATTCTATTCTTGCTTCAGTACTATAAATCAGGAGTTAGCTGTAATTAAGACACTGGAGGGATTCAGAAGATATGGTTTCAAGTCCCGTCTCTGTTACAGACTCCCTGCGTGATCTTGGCAAATCACTTAATCTCTGTCTCTCTCATGTCCCCACCCATAAAATGGGGATGATAATACTATTCTTTCTTCCACCCTTGGTTGTTCTGATCTATTTAGATTGCAAACTCATCAGTTTGTCTCTTACTGTGTATTTGCATAACACCTAACATAAGGAGGCTTCTATCATGGTAGGGATCTCAGTGTGCTACCATAACACTGTCAAGCAGTAACAATAAAGGGGGAAATCTCCTGAAGTGACTGGTATTGCAATTTGGAGCAGATGTGGCCAAAGAATTACCCACCTACCCCTCGACCTGTCGCTATTTATGGTTATGTTGGGAAAAGAGTGATTATCTTTATAATTAAAACCATCTATAACAACATGTTTAGTTGCATTAACAATCTTTTACTGCCATTGCAGCTTTTCTTCTTCCAAATAAGTCTGTGCTAACTGAATCAAGATAGCATGGAATCATGAAATGGTGGAAGGAGCCACTCAGGAAGACAAAATATTATTTACTTCCTTTTTATTTTTCTCTCTTATTAGAATAACATCAAGCATTCAGGCATAACATTTTAAATTACACAGTGATTTGGGCTCTTCAACTGATCCACAGAAGTAGGCACTTAGAAACTTCTAAGGACAGGTATGAGAGATGTCTGGTGCACATCGTGTTACCTTTTCAAGATACCCACTGAAGAATGCAAAAATAAACATATGCAGAGGTGGATGCAGTGTGCTATTTGTACAAAACAACATGGCAATGCCCTGGAGCAGTAAAAATATCTGCAGATTTAAAGCCAGAGGACTCTGCTGCATATCAGTAGCAATACAAACAACAAAAATAGAAATGTATTATTTACGGCCTATTTATAAAACCTAAATACCTCGCTGGTGGACTGACTTCTCTGGAATGAATTGGTTTGGGGAGCAGGGGCTCATGTTGCGCAGCAAGACAGCAGAAGAATGCGTGTTCCAAAAGTTAATAATGGAGATATAATTAGGCTGGGAGCCTGATTCTGATCCCACTTACACCATTTCTACACTGGTGTAACACCATAGACTTCAGGGGAATTGCTTCTTGTTCGTGTGTGTGTAAGCGAGAGAAGAACTGGGACCTCTATTTAAAACAGCCCCACGATAATGGGCTGGTCCTGTGCTGCTTTGAAGTCAGTGGGAGTTTTGCCATTAACTTCAGCAGCAGCACGATCAGGTGCTGACGGCGGGTATTTGGATTTTCCTTGTGTGGTGCCTTTGGTTTCAGTGGACGTGCTGAAACGCCCTTGAAAAGGAGTTAGGGATTTCTCATCACCCTCTTGTCAGTCGGATCTTACACACTGATTCTGGGTATGTTATTGGTCTCTCCTTCCCCACCATCCCTGATCATTCCACCTGCATGTCTTACCTACATCATTTGTAAAGGCTGGTGTTTTCAAGAGGGACCAAAAGGATTAAACTCCCACTGCATTGCAATAGGATTCAGGCACCTCGCTCCCTTAGGGTACATCTATACAGAGAGCTAGTGCCCTGCCAGCGGCAGTGTAAATCTGCAGCGCTCTAGCCTGCCGCTCACCTACTGTCCACTAAACTGCACACTAAAAATGCACACCGTCCTGCTGCACACTAAAAATGCACACCGTCCTGCTGCACGCTAAAAATTCCCTAGCACACTCTGTGCGCTGTTGATTTACACCCCTGCTTGCCATGCACTAACTCGCCATGGAGACAAGCCCTCTGGTTCTTATGGAAAATCTCAGTCATAAATAAAAATTAAACCAAAACAGTAGCTGAAGTCATTATATTTCCTACTCTGATGATCCTCAATCCCCTTACCATTCCCTGCCATCCACTATACATCCTTTACTCTCCCCCCCTACCCATCTATCCTGAAAACCTCTCCATTGGGCCACCTGCCTTTTGGAGCAGAAACTGCTTCCTCCTGAGCATGCTGGTACCACCGTGAGTTGTCCAGAGAAGTCACTGTCCAGGAAAGTGATGAGATTGGCTCCCTCCTATTGATGGATTTGTACCCATTGATGAAGAATCTGGACTGTACCAATGGGAACATTAAAATATATGAAACAAAGTAGAATCATTTCATGAATCATAAAGGCAGTAGGCTAAATTCAGAGGCGATGTAAATGGGTCAGAAAAGTACTTACATGGATAAAGTAAGCATAATGTAGGCACCGAGGACAGACAAGAAATGGCTCTAAATAGAAAAATTACTAACACAACAGTATAAGACAGAGAAGTTTCTCCTGCTGAAACTTATGCCTTCCTTAATGTTCTTTTTCTTCTGCATCCCAGTCTTTAGCCCTCCTCTGCATTGCACTAGTGTGACACCAGAAGGCTTTCATAATCACACCGGCATAACTGTGGTATCACAGCTTGGAGAATCAGGCCCTCAGTGTTCCAGTTGTTCTCATTTTGCTTACTCACAGTGTACAAAACCCATGCAATTTGTATTCCTTTAGTACTTACATCCATTTTCTAACCTTCTCATGCCTGCTAAGTAACTTGCACCATTAATTATTGCTTCTATGACTTTGACCCAGACACTTCAATTTGAGTTTCTCTTGGTTTCACCTGCTCTGTATTTGGCATGATGTTGCCAGGTCTTTGGTTAAGCTACTAATTCTGTCTTTATTCCTTTCTCCAGTCAGATAGTTCCCTATTAACTAACTAGTGGCCTCTGTTATGCTAGTTATGTAAATTCTGTTGATGACTCAATTACACATTTCACCATCTGCTCAGGTTTGCTGTAACTTCCATTGGTGTAAATTTGAAAGAATTCCACTGTGGCCATGAAGTTACACCCATGTAAATCTGGTGTCAGTGAGAGTAGAGTCAAGCTGATAGTTTCAAGGGCCTGATTTTAGGGCCTGACTTTTCAAGTGCTCAACACCCACAGTTGAGACCCAATTTCCAAAAAAGCTCAGAATCCAATATATTGACTCTTTTGAAAATCTGCCGCTTACTATGGTGCCTAACTGGCAACTGGTTCTTTTGAAAATTTGTCCCTGATTGTCGGAGCTGAGCAATTTTGAAAATCTGGTCCATGGAGCCTCCAGTTGTTCTTTGACAGAAAATACAAGTTACTTCTGAGCATTCATGATAGAGAAGACCAGACAGATTTTTAAAAAATGGTGAAATGCAAATAGCTGGCCAAAGAACACTGCCAGATGTTTCATATATCTTTCCTGATGCAGATGTATCTTTCTACCTATGGAATTTCACCCAGTTCTCCCACAGACACCAAATAGGTCCATTTTTCTTAATGAGGAAAAAGATCAAGTTCTAAATGCCTTTCATAAATTTTATGCCTAATTAAGTTCACATTAACAGGATCGAAAAGGACATCTTTGCTGCCAACTCACGGCTTTTGTTTCCTTTTTTAAAAATTCTGTTTGACCTCTGTAGACCTCTACGGTGTTTCTGTCTCTTTAGTCCACTCATCTGGTGGAAAGACCGTTGAGAAGCAGTGTGACACTGCCTGCTATCATTTGGCTTTTTGTCCATTCAAATTTGTTAGCTTTTATCTCTGCAGTTATGGAATTACTAAAAAATGCTGCCATGCTAGAGTAAAAAGAGGAGATTCTGCAGTTACTAGATTAGTTGACAACAGTGCCATCTTGTGTTCCTATATGCCAGGACATTGAAAAATAGCACAGGGAATAAAAATTGAATGTAGCCTAAGAAAGGAGACAGATAAATTAAATGTCTGTCAAACATACCAATATTCTTTAGTTCATGTGATACATAAGCATTAGCTGGACTTACAGTTTATTTTAATTTTGATCCTTTCCTTTAACTTTCTGTCTGCAACAGGATTTATGGTTGCCTTTCCACCGATCAGACTTCCAGGCAACATATGGATAATCATTTAAACACTGAACCTTTTTTGAACACTTAGTTTGGGTAAAAGTGGCTTGAAATAGAGCTGCAAATCAATATCACTTTGTAAATTTTTAATGTTCACACAATGTGAAAATGTTGTAAATAAAGCATGCTAACCACAAAGGGCTATTCTTTGTAGTTCATTTTAAAAAAATGTCAGTTCAGCACTATGGCTAACTATCTGCTGTAGATATAGCTTTAAAACTGTCTAAGCTAATAAATCAAGTCCAGAATTTGAATAACCTCTAGTGGCAGGTAATTTTTCAGAACTCCCAAATACTACAGTAAGTAGCACTCACATTTTTTTTAAAAAGTTATATACTGATGTGGACAGAACTGAAAATAAATAAAATGAGAGCTGGATCAAGCCATTGGTATGTTTATTAATACAAGATCCAGCAAAGCCACTGTAATTATTTGAGATGGGCTCAGGCTGAGGAAGTCGGACCTGGCTTTCAACCATCTCCCACAATAAAGTCTTGGGTGTTTGGAATGGAACAATTTAATGCATAAATTGGATCACAAGGGCTACATCCTTCTTGCCTTTCTGAAGCAGTTGCCCTGTTGCATGGTTGCCAGGCAATTGCTGGTGCCTGCTATCTCTTCAGGTTGGAATGCCACATTTCCCAGTTCTAGGAGGAGTCTTCTGGGGGCTAGATAATAGTCCCCTCTCTTTGCTAGTCACTTGTATTTAGGTAAGATTGGCAAATTTTCCATAGTTTTTTGCATAACTCCACTAACATAATCCTGTCCTTAATCTCATTTCACTATTTTCTGCCCATGTTCCTAACCACTCTGGATCCCTGTTGCATTAGTTCTCTTTCCTCAATGGTGTTTGCAGCTTCTCCCAATTAGTATGATCTGTGAATGTAATTAATGTGCTCTTCATGCTTTCTTATAGATCATTAATAAAGCTGTTAAAGAAACCCAGGGCCTCATATGTATCTCTGCAGCATCCCACTGGACTCATGCCAACTTGATAATGTGCCAGTAACAAACTTTTGTTTATGGTCCTTAAGCCAGTTTTCAGCCCAGGTGAAGGACTCATAACTAAGTACGTTTGAAATGCATCATCCAGTACCACTTACAAAAACACCAAGAGGAAGGATGGCCCAGTGGTTAGGGTGCTAGCCTTGGAGTCAGCAGACTGGGGTTCAAACAGAAAAATTCTGATGATGGGGGGTTAACAGTCTGGCCTGTAAATCCTGAGACCTGTGTTATGTTACGTTGACAGAGGGATCACCGTAAAGTTGCCACAAGTGTAAACAGCACCATGAGAATAATGGTGCTGTACACTGTAGCCAGTTTTTTTAAAAAGTTAATAACTCGTCTGCTCTTATTTTTGTAGCAACACTGAGAACGTAGAGTAGAGCTGGACAGGAAATGGTTTTCTGGACTGCTAGAATTTTAGAGATTTGACATTTTTGCCTGCCCTGACTGGGGACAAAAAGACCTTGATAAACTGGAGAATTGGTCTGAAATCAACAAGATAAAATTCAAAAAAGACAAGTGCTAAGTATTACACTTAGGAAGGCAAAAGCAAATACACAACTACAAAATAGGGAACAACTGGCTAAGCAGTAGTATTGCTGGAAAAGGATCTGGGGGTTATATGGATCACAAACTGAATATGAATTAACATTGTGATGCAACTTCAAAAAAGGCTAATATCATTCTGGGGTATATTAGCAGAAGTGCCGTGTGTACGACATGGAAGGCAATTGTCCTGCTCTACTCAGCACTGATGAGGCCTAAGTTGGAATATTATGTTCTGGTTGCCACACATAAGAAAGATGTGGAGAAACTGGAGAGAGTTCAGAGCATTGCAGCAAAGGTTAATAATTAAAAGTTTAGAAAACGTGACCTATGAGAAAAAAAATTAAAAATTGGACATGTTTAGAATTGAGAAACGAAGACTGAGGCGGGACATGATAACAATCTTCAAGTATGTTGAGGGCTGTTATAAAGAGGATGGTAATTTGTGATCAATTGTTCTCCATGTCCACTGAAGGTAGGAGAAGTAGTAATGGGTAATCAGCAAAAAGGGAGATTTAGGTTAGATATTAGGATATTATCTATAAGGGTAGCTAAATTCTGGAATAAGCCTCCAGGAAGAATCCCCATCACTGGAGGTTTTTAACAGCAGATTAAACAAACACCTGTCAGTGTGTCAGGGATGGTTTGGGTTTACTTGGTCCTGCCTCAGTGCAGAGGGCTGGACTAGATGAGCTCTCGAGGTCCCTTCCAGCCCTACATTTCTATAATTCTAAAAAGCTAAGACAAAAGTGAGACAATACTGGCCAGCGTGACCACTCTCTGGTTGTTTGGAAGGCATCACTGGAAAGGGGAGTTGTAAGGAAGGTTTTGAAGGAGCATTATGAGGTCGTTTTGTTTCTTGTCTGAAAATTTATCAAGTGAACAGTGGAGGTCCATTCTGTATGGATCTGAGTGGGGCAAGATTGATTTGTTAAGGCCAGAGAGAAGGAGAGTTCAGCAATGGAGGAGCCAGATGCTGAGGTTATTAGCTGTGGGGATGGATAGCAATGGCCAAATCTTAGAGTTGTTCTGCAGAAAGAATTGGCGAGGATTAGACCCAGGCTGAATGTAAGGATCTAGAGAGAAGTCGGAGTTGAAGATGATGTCCAGGTTACAGACCTGAGTGACATACAGGATGGTGCTGTTACCCATGGTGATCAAGAAAAGAGGTAGTGAACAGGGCATGGGGGGAAGATTTGGATGGTGTCCCTCAGCTGTGACAGATATGGGCTCTCCATGTCCTCTTATAATATGCACCAGGGATGCATTTATTCTCCCAACTTGTGGGGCAGGCCCAACAAGGGCTATATGAGACCCTGTGCGGTTTCCAGAGCCACGCAATCAAGAGCACCACTGAGCCTCCGGAACTGGAAGCGACATGAACAAAGAAGCTAAGGCTTTGAGCTCCACTTGCGGCCCAATTTTCTGGCCACTCCCCATGAGGTGAGGGAATGGATGGGGACCCAGAAGGAGATGCATCCCACAGAGGAGGAGAAATGTGACTGGAGTAGGTGCACTTCCATTCCTTCACAGCACAAGCCAGGGAGCATATATAGCATGAGCTGTCCATCAGGAGTGCAGAAACAGAAAAGCAGCTCCCTAGACACCATTGGATCATTCCCCATCCACTTCTTAGCAAGGGTGAGGGGAGATGAGCAGGGAAGTAGCCAGCAAAAAAGGAAAAGAGGAGAGAGCCAAATTAGGGCAGAGAAAGAGAGGATATTTTTTCACTCTCCGCTCCCCATATCAGGACCTCAGTGGTGCTGGTGATCACACGCAGGGGCAACTCCGCCCACAGAGGTCTTGCATCTTCCTAGCCAAGCCTGCCCCATGAGTTTGACCTGTCACAGTGTTCACAGCCTCACAACTTTGTCCCAAGTTTCATGACCATTGCTGGGGGTTTTTAAGCCCCCGCTCCTGGAGTCACATGACTCGGCATTCAGCATTCATTTGAAAACAAAAAGTCAGTTTCTCTCCTTTTTGATTGTGGCAAAAAGCTTGAAATGTGGCCCTGCAGGTTCAGAAGCAGAGAGCTAGTAGAAAGAGCCCTCATTGTGTTTGTTTATATTTTATGATTTTAAGCCAGTCTCATGATTTGTTAAGAGCCTGACTCATGACTTTGAAGTGCCGGGACAGCACCATTGTAACATACACATTGCAATAGACACACAGCTGTCGTAAGAATATAGTGGTCCTAGTTCTACCCCAAACAGTGGTCACTCTACCCTTCCTTTCCAAGGGATCATTACCACCCTTGTCTGACCACAAGGGACAGTGCACCAGGGGACACCGAGGTAACGTTGTGGGGGTAACAAATCTGCATTTTCCATACTAGCCAGTGTCTAGCAGTTTATTAATTTTTGTTTCACTGTGACATTCATTTTGAATTTCCTGGCTTTCAGACCAGTACAACGTGACACAAAGATCCAAACTGAGGGCTGGAAGAAAACCAGTGTGCCACCAACTTATAATGTAGGAATTTTTTCTTAATTTTTAATACCTTAGCTTGATCATTCATCTTTGTTCCTGATTAAAGGCATTTTAGATGAATGGAAGACATCCATCCCTGATGGGCTAAAAACAACCCGTGCTTCATGCCTATTGTCCAGGCATTATTTCCAAGGCATTTTTTGCTATGCCTAATACTTTTTAATAGTGTTTCCAAAAGGTCCTGCCATCCCTCTAGAGAACAGCTCTGCTGATTTAGCGTTCAGACCAAGGTAGTGATTTGTTAATGTATAGATCTGTCACAACTAATAAATCTTTACAGTGTTATGGATGACATTATTACTTTTGATCAAGATTACAGCACCAGCTCGATGATGTGGTTGATACGGCTGTTTATGGGCTATCAGCTGCCACTGGAATATTAGACTAAAAAAACCCAATGTGATTCAAAGCATACTTCCATTTAAATATTAATGGCACAATGATATTGATGGTAACAGTATCCCTGCCGAGGCTGAGCACAGCATCCTCCATACATGCATTCATACCATTAGACTCCAGAAAGAGCCCTCACTGGGGGGCTGCTGCTGATTGTAATGCATAAACATTCATGCACAGCTGCTTGGGGTTTGTTTGTGGGCACAAATTGAGTTTATCATTGCAGAAGTCAAAAATCCCTCACATGCTATTTGTACCAGGCTCTGGTGTCAGACAAGGCTTAAAAAACACCGACACCTAAGCCCAGCCCCAATAAAGTATAACATAAATAGCATATGTGCCAAATGAATTCAATAATAAAACAGATGTGGCAAATTACATTTAATAATGTTTGACAATTCCCCATGCAGCTAATGGTTTGTTAGACATTAGTCCCTACTGTTTTAGGAACTGCTGGCATTTTCAGTCATTTTCTTTGTCTTAATTTACACTGGTTCACTGTATGCCATTTTTCCTTCTCATCACTAGCTGATGATCCTTTTTAACTTGCAAAGAGTTCAGATGCTCTTTTAACTCACTGCCTAGCCCAGCAAAATAATGTACCTGGGAGAAAGCTGGGAGGGTTCTCTCCTAGTGGATCATTTACTTCTCCCATTCTGTAATGCAACAAAAATCATCTCACTCTGACATCTGCAGAAGCAGAGATCTACCCATTGCTGACAATGAGACTCCAGGCAAGAGAAGTGGTGTCATGAGCAGAGAAAGAACAAATGACAAAGACTATTGTGCCAGATATGAAAAAGAAACCAGCTGCAAAGAGCATTTTATTCTAGAAGATTCTCTTTGGGTGACTTAATGAATCCATTGCTTTTATAAAGCACCTTTCATCTGAGGATTTAAAATGCTTTATAAACATGAATTCATCTTTGCAACACCCATACAAAACAGGTAAATAGAATTATCCCCATTTTCCAGAAGGATGGGTGTAGATATATGAGTCCTCTAACGCCTTCCCACAGTTCCCATCGGGAACAGACAAGTTCTTTCACAATGTACTGCAAAAGAATTCATAGCACAGCTCAGCTTACTGCAGAAGTCACAACCATGGGATGTGACCCCACAGGTCTGAGGGTTTCACAAGGTACGGACAGCACAAGTGTGGACACAACAACTTGTGTGTTATTTTGCAGCCTGGCCACCCTCACTCAAGCTAGGCTATTGTGAAATAAGGAACTTGAGTATAGAGAACTTCTGCGATGAAGACATACCCTGAGAGATCAGTAGGTCCGGAGCACAGGTACCATTGTGAATGGCCCCAGTCATGAGATGTACATGACAAAGATATTGCATGACATGTGGGAGACTGACTGCAATTTTTTCCTAGTTTTTGCAGTGATCTCACTAGAAAGATGACAGAACTCCAGTCTCCTGCGCACACACACACAAAAGAAAGAAAGAAAAAAGAAAGGGAACGCCTTCCTCTTTCACAATTTTATAAAGACAATTACACTTCGGCAGAAGGTGGGGAAGCTTGAAATATCTCAAGCGTGAGAGGCAGACGAGTCTGATGAACACATTAAAATTTCAGAGAGGCATGTTCCCAGGATGTAAGTCAGAGTCGCTGCTGTCTCATGAACGGTTTGGATCCACCTTCATGTAAATTTTAAAAGGTGCAAACGCCTCATTCAGATGGTGCCATAAAATGTATTTAAACTCAATAGCAAAGTGAAAGCTGGGAGAGAACATCACCTGGAGAGCCAGCTCTCTCCTTTTCTTTCATAAAATACTCCCCAAACTGCCGAGATGAAGAAGAGATTAATTAAAGATAGAGCGGCCGTTATTGTTTGAAAAAATGCCAGCCCTTCCTTTGGTGTTATTTCCAGCTAAAAGTTCCACTCAATATTCCCTTGAGGGGCTCTTCCTTGTCCTATGAGATATTGGTGTCGGCCTAATTAACAATGGCAGGTCCAAGGAGCCTGAATATTCTCCAAATTAAATATTTGGGTTGTTACCTCCTGTGTTAACTATTTCTGGGCTGTGTATAGTGCCCAATAGTCAGATCTGGCTCAATAACACATTTCTCTTCTCAGTCAGTTCCCCTTACAAAGAAATACTGTAGGTTACCATAGTGTTCCAACACTCTACAGGCGATAATAGTGTTTTGTGCCACGGCTGGTGTATTTTTAGGAGGAGCAAGAGCTAGATATACATGCAGTATAGGAACAGCAATTCAGGCACCATTTTAAAAATGAGAAGCCCAATTCAAGAAAAACCAGTGAAAAGAGAGGGAAGGCCGTATTCTATCCACACCCATACAAAGGGCTTGTTTGCCAGAGTTCAAATCCCTGGTGAGCATCTCTCTCTCACTTGCAACAGCTCTTACCTGAAGCACTAAACATTTATTCTAGTGAACTGCTCTGCTAAAAGATGAGAGCAAAATCCAATCCCTGCCAATGTCATCAGGGCACCACAATTATCAAGAGCGTGCCTTGATTCACACAAAGAAAGCCCAGCTGCTCTCTGAAGGATACCGTTGGTGTTTAGTTTTCAATTCCCAGGATCTATCAAACCATCTTGATGCTTGTAGACCTTAATTCATCTTGCTGTCATATCTAGCCATCACCTATGAGACACTTTTTGAATGAGGTTCATCCTGCCTGCTAGCATAACATAGTCATCATCTGCCCTGTCATGTGAAAAATATAAATGTTTCATGCTCCACTAATAAATCCGCTGCACTATTTGCTGTTGCTTTTGCAGTCCGAAGCCCCATTCCCTGGAATATTTACAAATTGCTTGTCTGATGATAAAGATCGTTGCTAATTGTGTACCTTGGATTGGTTTCTCCATGGTGTGTGGTACAGCAGAAATGCTCCACTTGGGACATGCAGTGTTTGACACCCTCTTCATATTTCCTTTTAATATAGGCCAAGCCAGGATGAAATTTCCTTTGAACACAATTGAGTGGGGTCATAAAAAACCAAATGAGTCAGAAGAGTAGAATGGTAAAAGCTTTTGAATGATCCCATGTAATGGGAGGATCTACAGGATAGAGTTTGCACACAGAGACTGTTCATCTTCTCACCATTTAAGCTTACAGTCCATCACAATACTCTTTCTTTGCTCCTTGACTTCCACTACAGGCCCTAAAATACAGCTGTTTAGTGCCATATATGTCCCTTTGAGTGACTGGAGTACTGAACCTGTTGCCGTAATCAGCTCTTGTCTGGCCTTCCCCAGCTTCCCTACTTCTGAACTGCTCAGAAAGCATTGCCCAAGTTTCACTATGATAATCATTTACTTGGGTGGAGCCTTTAAGTGAACCCTAAGTATGGGGCATGGTGCCAGGCTGTACCATCCCAGCGGGAGTACAGAGAAGGAATTTCCCCTCCGAATAACAGTTCTTCCCCAGCTCCAGGGCAAAAGCAATTGACTGGTACCATGAGAAAAGTGCAGCTTCCTTCCTTCCTCACACCTAGTCAGCTTGCCTGGAGAGGTAAATCCTTCTTTCCGTCAACCCTGCGCAATTCGATTGGTGTCAGTGAGGGTTCTACAAGGGCTAAATGAGGTCAGAATTTGCCAGGGAGAGTTTTGGGTTCATTTGAGTCCCAATACTCCATGTAGACCCTGAACTGAAATGTATGAGTTTTGTCAGATATTCATTGAAACCATAAAATACTCAGGGTTTCATGTGGTTTTGCCAGCATTTACCCAGCTCAAAGGCTGGGCTCTTTTCTGCAATCAAAACCTTTGTCCTTGATCTCACCTAAAATCAAGTTGGCCAGTGTTAGCCTGCCTATCGGTTAACAGCTCTGGTCTATGAACGTTAGTGGATCTGGGTTGGTGCCCATTTGCAGAGCCCTGGACTCCAAACTTACAGCTCTTCACCCATAAAAACCTCTCCAGCTAGCGACCCACCACCTCCAGAGTCTTTTGAAACAGCATTGCCCTGTATAAAAGCCAGCCCTGATGATAAACCCCAAAGTGCTGGGTTCTGCCCTCCTTGTGATAGAACAAGGGTTATGTTCTCTTTTTATGAATTCCAACACCACACGTGTCAGCCCTTCTCATTTGAACCCAAAGTTGGACTTCCTGCCAAGGAAGTCTACAAAGATGAATGAAGAGTAGATTATTAATTGACTTCTCCTCCTCCCCCCTCTTAGCTTTGGTAACAGAAGGCACCCAGACACGTGGGTGATGGACCCGGAATAAGAACCTAATTAGACAGTTAGGTTGATTAGATAAAACCACAATGAATGAATTTATTAAAATATACAGTAGCACCGACAGGCTCCTGTTAAGACTGAGGCCTCATCGTGCTAAGCATTGTACATTATAAGAGACAATCTCTGCTTCAAAGAGTTCATAGTCTAAATAGACAGGCCAGACACTGGGTGAGTGAAATGAAGGATAATTATCCCCATTTCCCATCTATGGAATGGAGACACAAAGGGATGAAGTCAAGCGCCCAAAATCACGCGGAAGTTTGGGGCAGAGCTGGGAACTGAACCCAGGTATCCTAAGTTTAAAACCAGTACCTTTAGTATAAAAGCATCCTTCCTTTTATGTAGTAATTGTGTCCTTTTATGCATTTATATTTTTACATATTTTATATAAAAAACATATTTTGTACATCAGATTCATACTCCTGACCCAAAAGCTACAAGAGCATATTTTGGAGAAACTGCTAATGGTCTGTACACCAGCTCAAAATGCTTCTCATTGCCAGTCCCATCCCCATTCTTACAGAAAAAAACAGTGGCTGAATGATATTATCGTGTCTTAAAAGAGCTGTTACCAGCCTTACAACAAATTGAGATTAAAAAAGAAATCTAATCAACATTGGTCTTAAACCTCCAAATCTTCCTATTAAAAGCTACTTTCATCTCTTTTAGTCATTGTTTCAGACAAAGAATATTAATGAGGTATTAGACATTTTATTGGTTTCTCCTTCATTTTGTGTTCCTTTGTTGTATTTGACTAATAAAAGTAATACAAGCTCACAAGTTCTGTTTTCTAAAGTTATTTCTTCATACTCACAAAAAAAAAGAGAAAGTACGCAGGCCAGATTTTCTTCAGGCCTGGACAGCAACGGAATCCGCTATTCCCCACCAGCAGGCAATGCACTGCCAGAACTCACACAGACATAAGGTAAAATCGGCCTAAAAGTGACAAAAGACTACAGACTCCATCATTATTTTTCCACTTCACCTAGCTAACTCGAAAATCACTGACTGCTCACTTCAAAGCAAACACAGCTGCAAAATGACGCAAATACCATTACTGAGATGATTTTTTTTAAAAAGATCACCATATTACACAATCAGGCTGCAGGTGCAACTTGTTAATTTTGCAGATCATGAACCCAGGCCTGGGAGAAGATGATACAGCGGCACTTTGCAGTGAATCATTGCATTGTTAGTCCACTATTAAACATGACAGTCCAGGCCTCAGTTAAATAGAAATTCAGTGCCAGAGCTTTTGGCGGGGAGGTAGCAGGAAGGAGGGAACGCATGAGAAAGTAGGCAGGGTAGAAAAGATTTGACATCAATTATTGAAGCCAATTCAGTATTATTTGGAAGAAGTGGAGAAAGTAACAGTCAGTGGGATCATGTTCAAGTTATTTTCAGATTTGCCATTCATGCTGAGAGTGAAAAATATATGTCAGAAGGGGAAAAATTGTATAAAAGCCTGCATTTTCTGCAGAAATGTTATTATTAATAAACTAATGCCCTCTTGGTCAGCAGTAGTCTTTGTTTCAACATGCCCTGGGAAATCTTTAAGGAGCTATGGTAATGGAGCATGTCTGTTTGTGTCTTTACAATTATGCATTCTGTGTTAGTCCTGGCATTATAAAATATATGTAGTTGACCCTAAGGGAGAAGGAATACTCTAAATACCTCCGCACAGCTAAATGCAGACATAAATGGGTCAAGTCCTCAACTGGTGTAAATTGGTTTAGCTTCATTGTCTTCAATATAGCTACATTAATTTATATCACTTGATTTTAAAGTTACAGTTGTGACAACTTGGTTTAGCCACGGGGGACTCTAAGATCAGTTCTCTCTGGGTTGATGGTAAGCTAGACTTGCAGACAAGGATATGTTGTAAAAATGATCATCAACTTTATTTCAACCATAATCAAGCCTGGAATAATTGAAAAGTGGTTCCATGAAGTGATGCCGTGTAATTATGTATTTTACGAATTTACATTTGATGCATCATTAATTCATTACCATGAATTTGCTCAAGGTAAAATAACACATCCAAACCCTCAGCTCTTTCATTTCTCGACCTTTAACCTCATGGACACCTTTTCTGCTCTGTTACTTTCCCTACTGCAACCCAGAGAAGCTCAAAAAATACAGAGGCATCTCACTTAAGTCCAATGCAGTGTCTTCAAATTATGAAGTCACAACATTTCTCGGTTGCTGTTGGGGATGGTGATCCCTCAGGTCAAGGATAATCTGTTTCATAGGTGTTATTTTATAAGGATTCTTTGGGGACTGAGGATCCTGATCCTTGAGCCACTGACTTGTTGGCAGACATTGCAGGTGGTGTTCGAAGTCAGGGTAGGACCATCATTGCTGCATGATAGTTGTTTATCCTTTCTTTTCTGACATTTTTCCGCAATCAGGGCAAGACGATTTTCCTCAGAAGTGGCCATTTCTTCTCTGACAAGTCTTCACCAGTTAGCTTTGTCTTAGTTTACTGTCTCCCAATGTGTGGTGTTGATGACACATCTTTGATGTTTATCTTGAGGACGTCTTTGAAGTTTTTCTTTTGACCTCCCAGTCCCTTTTCTCCTTTGGTGAACTGGGTGTACAGCAATTGTTTTGGTAGGCATGCATCAGAGATGCGGTTGCAGTGAGTGCCCTTCTCCACCTCAGCTAGCGCTGGATAATCAGGGCCTCAATACTAAAAACCCAGCAACATATAAGACTATCTGTAAACATTTATATAGTGTATTTCACCAAGGGATACCAAAGTGCCTCACAAACTATCTGTATATATACACATGCCACTGCTGAGAGACCTACGGCCAACTCTGTGATGGAAGAAAAGGAGGAAAGGAGAAATTACAGCCAAGCAGTATGTTGTAGACCCTTTCTTGGAATCCTTTCGTGTCCTTGCAGAACAGAATGGATCTTGGTTTTTAAGTTCTCCTTCTTGGTTTTTTAAGACAAACTTCTAATTTGTGTCCACAGATAATAGCTGGTGCATTTTAAAACATATCCATGATACCAGGCAAAGTCAGGCAATCAGATTTCCTAACTGTTACATCTGAGCACTCCAAAACTGCACTCACAATTATTTGCCAATGCAAAAATGAGAGCACCAAATCAAATGCCAATCTGAAACCTTTTCAGAGACTCAAGAGTCTCCTCTGAAAGACCCTCATGCAGCAAATTACGTCACTCAATTTATCTACCTTGACTAGGTCTATAAATCCATCAGTGCTCTTCTGATCTTGGTAAACATGTGAGTAGGCAGTAAGCAATTTAAGGAAAGGTCCGTCTTTACATTATTCACATGCGTCTTCTGTGCCTAGCACAATGAGGCCAAGATCCCTGATTGGGGCTTTGAAACATGGCCTTAATAAATAAATAATAAATCAGAGAAGAAAAGAATAATTATTTGAGAGATGCACTATGAAAAGACATTGCACAATTTCCCTCAACTAGACGGATTTGAATGCTATGAAATTGATGCAGTGTGTACAATCATCTTAAAATGCATTTCCAAACTTTCCCATCAAAAAGTTTGAAGTGAATGAGGTGTTTAGATACTATGTGATGTACATAGTTTAAAGCCTTAGCTAGAAAGAAAGACAGAGAAATGCATCCAGACAGAGAAATGTACTTTTCTACCCAGGCAATAGAAACATGGCTAAAACTGTGGAGAAAGTCCATTCTTTCAATGAATCAGACCCCAGATCTGTAAAATGCATAGTTCTGAAACACAAAAATATTCTTATATTCTGTTGGTCCAAATGATGCACAATATTGTATTCTGCTGTAGCTCACGGTTCATTTCTAGCACCCTGGTGAAAGAGATTGTCCAAGGAAAGCACAGCTTTGCTCCTTGGCATTAGGAAAGCAGCTTCAGAGATGATGTGTTGCCTGACTTTTATCCAATAACTCTACTGAATTTCTTGTCTGACCTTTTCTTTCCTGTGGAAGGCACCATTCATGGAGTACTATATCATCATCCTCATCCTCACGCACATGATGCATTTCGCTAATAGATCATTAGAAAGAAAGCTCACTCTGAAGATATATTAGTGCAATACATCACCTCGGAAAAGGGTGTCCTGCTGATGTGCTACACAAAATATGGCAGAGTCCGGAGAGGAACTGGTCCAGAGCAAATGAGTTTAATTATGGAATGATGATTATTGCTACAATCACCTCACATTATTAAAATCTGTCATGTTTGCGTATACTGTCCTGCTTCATTTAGCATGAACCATTTAAAAAGTCTAGTCAGTTTCACTCTTCTTTCTAGTCAGGATCATATTCTGGTTCTTATACACTAGCACAGGCTGCAGTGTTCAGGATGCAAACTCTTCGAAGGAATGTTTCAATATTCAAAACTTCACAGAAACATTGCTATTAATAGTCAATTGTTTTGGAAAACCATTTGTTCTACAAACATCTACATTTTGAGTCTAAATTACCTGAGTGTATCCCTTTAATAATGCCACCTGGCTTCATTCCAAACTATAATTTGTACCTGAAGCTGTTATTTATTTGGCGTATGCAATCCGGTCAAGCCAAGTCATTGCAGTCTTCTCAACAATGTTGAAGGTACAAAAACCTCCAGAAAGCTGAGTCATTTTGCAGTCCTCAACAATATGCGTCATGATTTGCGGCTGCCCACATCGACAATAGTGGACTATCTCTAAAACGCCACTGAAATTCCACTGCAGCGCAAATTCTATGTGTGGTACGAAAGCAATTCAGAAGGCTTCATTGCCTTTGCAGTAAACCAAATCTGGGTAGACGACGAGTGGGGTCCAAGATATGATAATTATTTGTCACTTTCTTTGCAGACCATGAAGTTTGTCCCCCATCCTCTACCATAAATCCCTCACACAATAAACTTTTACACAATGCGCGCCATGAGGGAAGATGCCTATGTGGTGGATTAAATAAGTATTTAATTAACGATAGATCGGGCATATCACACGGTTTCATTATGAGCTTCGCTATGTTTTTCTTTTTACGAACACTGGGTGGAGCAATATTGCAGAGGACCGGTAACTATGGTAAAGGAGTAGATTTAAGTGTGCCTGAAATAATATGCATTGTGGAATTTAGTTGTACGTCAATCATCAATCAAGACAAGCGAGCCTCTACTGGAGCACAGTGCTCTGCCACTGAATAACAGAGTGTGAAGGCTGACGTGGGTAACTTTTGGGAATTGGGGCCCCATGTCATTCTCACCAGTTGTCCAAGCAGGTTGGTTGCATGTTTTGACCTTAGTTGCTGTCTTTATAAGATGGTCACCATATCTGGGAGTTCTATCCAGCATGACACCTAGAAGCTGTGATATGATGAAATACAACCACTGAGGAAAATATACTTACAAAACCCCTGCATATTGCCTCTGAAGAACTAATAGCTACCACTGGACCATCTGCTTGTTTCTGTATGACTCAGTCATTTCATTCCAAAGGACTTCATAGTGCTTGGCCTAAAAGCCTTCACGCTCAATGTGACATTCTCTCCCTTTCCATTATCTGGTTGCCTGCTTAATTATGTACTCTATGCTGAAAAGGGACACCTGTGGTGTTGTTTAAGGACTTTGCTTATATGGTGAGGTCCTTGCCACTGCAATGCTTATCAGTAATTTTGTTCTGTATTGTCAACAAGCATACCAGAAAAGTAAAATGTAATTAAGCTGCTATTTGGCACTGTGGTTAATTGCACAACCATGATGAGGTCAAAATTAGTGGGCAATCAGATAGGCTTTCGCAGATGCATTATGTAATCCCTGAGATTAATTCCTTGGTAGGTAGCCAGTAAATTGCTGTTCATTAACAGAAACAAAGTGGTCCCATTAACAGAAAACATATTCCAATCAGAATTTTGCTGATTTGCAAAAGAATGGAATTCCTCCTTTAAAGAATAATATATATGTTTTTATTAGAAAACACTGCAGCTATTTTATAGCCCAAAATAAATCTAACACCAGATGTGTCATCTAAAAAAAAAAAGCTAAGAAATATTTTTTTTAAACTTCCAACAGCTTTATGTTTTAGAAGGTGAAAAGGTAACATGTAGCAAGTTAGACTGTTATTCAATCAGTGGATACAAAAGGCCAGATTCTCTGGCTTTATTCTATAACAAGTTCCATAGAAATCAATGGGGTTACTCAGACAGTAAAGTACTACTCCGTATGAGTAAAATGGCAGGATCAAGCCCAAAGGGTCAAATGCATTTTCCTTTAACTCCAAACCTGTTTTTCAAATGATTTACTGCCTTGTTCTTTAGGACATGAGAGGAAACTGCTGATTTCAGCACTCAAACAAATGACACATTGGAATTGATATGTTTTTAACCTACATTTCTGCATCTTGATGCTGCAGTCTCCCTTACCCTGACAAAATTTTCCTGAATCCAAGTGGAACTTTTTCCTGCAAAAGGACTGCAGGATTGGCCTCTAATTTATATATGTTAAGATACATCTACTCTATAAACCCAGAATTACCAGGCAGGAGTACAGGAGGCTTCCAAGTATTTTACCTTTTTTAGGAAATATTAAATCATAAAAATAATTTCAGACTATATCTCCTGAGTTATTCTTAACATTTTCTCATATTTCTCTCAGACTGAAATAATATAAAAATCCATAGCAGAACAATAATTGTCACATTTGATGTATTTTTTTTATTACTCTACTATAAAAATTCAATTAAGTAGCAAAAGGGCCACAGAAGTCTTCCTTTAAATTATTCAGTAAACAAAGCACTCAGAGAAAGATGCATTTACTCATGTAAAATGTTAAAAATCCCTGATCCACCAGGTGAGATATCTAAAATGAATTTACATTTAGCAACTGGAATTATACTTCCCCCCTCTACCCAGCCACATGGAAGCTTGCTGAGGGAAAGTGTGTACAGCCAACAATCTGTGACTTTGAGATATATTATTGCCTCTATCCATGTTGCAAAATTGCCATATATGAGATTTATCACATGCATCAGGGGGAGAATATAGCTGTATGTATGTGTGGATCAGTAAAAAATTGAAAGGAGTTATGGTTTCAGGGATAAACAGGAAGTACCTATTGTTCAAAAGGTATTCTGCTAGTCATGATTAATATTGCTGGGTATTATTATACCAAAAAAAAAGTCCTTTGGACTTGATTTAAGCATTGCATTGTACTGTATTGAGTTATAAGGTTTTATTACCTCACACACTTTGAGAGAACTTAGCGTGACCCTTTTATGCACATCACATTGGGCTAAATCATTAGAGTCCTTATGTGGCAACACATTGGAGTATGAGAATGTAAAGGTCCCTTTCCTTGCCTTCTCAGACTCGGGCTGTGATCACAGAACAAGGGGATGCTCCTCTGAACACACACACACACATTCCTTGTGAGCAGGTGGGTGTAGAGAGGAGTGCAGGGAAGCAGGAGGTTATCCTGGCTCTGCGTCGGTTGCCCATCAGAAAGAGGAGATGGCCTGTAAGGAATTATCTGCTCCAACAAATGAGGTGAAGCAAGTTACTCCTTCCCCAGAACAACAGAGTAGCTGGAGAGGAATCGTGACTCGCAGTCACACTGAATTCTCTGGTCTGCTCCTGGGGCAGTGCGGCGACACATCACTCCTTTCTCAAAGCAGCAGAGCTACAGGCCAGCCTGTACCTCTCTGCAAACTCCATCTAGGGAATCAGGATTTTGGCTTATGTCCATGCTGAATTGAAATGGTGGTGGGAGAGCACTGACTAGTTTGGTGCCTTTCCACTGGGCACATACAATCCGTTTCCTCAGCTCTAGCTGTGTTGGCACCATTCTGAGGTAAAATTAGCTGTGATGGTCATCTCGGAAATGACCCAAGCATCAGTCTGTGACCGTCTGGTCAGTCGGTGTCTTTGGAGCAGATGAGTAGCGTCATTCTACCAGCAACACCCCTCCACTCTGTGAGCTGGCCATCGATGCCAGCAGGCAGCCTAAACAAGAAGTGAGTTAGTATTAAAGGAGCATTACTAGCAAAGGCCATTAGAATCAGTGAGGGGATCTGCATGCAGAGGTGGGGCTGAAATACCTAGGAGACAGACTTTATTGTACAACAAAAGGGAGAGTGTAGAGAATATCCTGCCCCTTTAATTCCCAACAGCAACTGTAAGAAAGCGTCCCTCATACAAAGCTCCCTAGGGACAGCTGGCATTAGCCAAGTCCCAAGTGAAGCCTGAAAGCGTAGCTCCATTCAGCCACAGGCTGGTGAGGAAGAGGAAACTACCCCAAATGAATGTTCCTCTCCCAGTTCTATGTTTGCTTCTGAAGATGGACAAAAACCCCTTCATAGTGCTCATTGCCACACAACGCTCCTTCATCTGCTTCCACCAGGCCTCCCTCCTAGCTCTCATTGCCACTCTCCCCCCTTCCCCTCTGCATTCCCCTCATATACTATGCTGGTCGGGGAGAGAGAGAATTAATTAACTCCTCACAGGTGTCCCAGCTTTCCTGCCTTACAAATCAGTGTACCTGCGGTCTTTCCTCCAGCCAGCCATGGAGTGTTAACCCCTTCCCTGCCACCTTCTGGATGGGGTCACCACGGCCAGTGTTTCTTCTTCTAAGCCGATTACTAATTAATATCTGCATTTTGTGCTTTTTGTTTTAAAGGCAGAGCAGAGCTCCTAAATAGAGTCAAATCTCCTTGGGAGCCTAGGGAAGGCCAATTAGCAACGGAAGAACCACACTGCAGTGAAGTGTGCTTTGGGAAGCAATGTGCAATGCCTTCCAGAGCACCCCACCACTCAGGGTGTCTTCACTGGTCCAGCGGTTCAGGCGCTCGTCTGGGAATTTGGGCCATCTCTGTTTAATCCTCCGTTCCACCACAGTATTTGGGCATGTTGTTTATGGCCAGATTTTTAAAGGGATTTATGCACCTAACTCTCACTGAAATCTCTCTATCTTTGGGAGTTAAGCATCTTAATACCTTTAAATAGCTGGGTGTAAATAATGGTGTTGCCCTACCTCATAAGAGTGTTCTAAGGATCTATCTGTTAAAGACTGTGAAGTGCCGGGTACAATGCTGATGGGGCCATACCTAAGGAAGTTAGATGCATGAACTGAAGCTTGTGCCCTTCTGTTCCTATCCAGGAACCCATTAAAGTTCTGGTTCTTTTATTAAGAGTCACTGCTGGGAGACTGAGGCACTTTCTACATTGCTCATCTCATTCACAGCAAAGAACAGAGGGAGAAGGGGCAAAGAAGGAAACAGAAGAGGGGGGACACAAGAGGGGGGAATAAAACAGATAGACTGGGAAAAGGAAGCAGTGTGAAAATGGTTGGTCAGCTGATCCGAACTCTCCAGGCAGCCCGACAGAGATTCAAAGCTGCATGAGAATAGACGGCCCCAGCAATGAAACTGAAATATGACAGCTCAGCGCTCGGCAGAACTGGGGAGTTAGCATACATACGAGACAACGCTGTGGGAGAGGACGATGGGTTGTACAGACATTTACAGTAAGCACCACTTAAGCTGAGGAGAGAATGTACTGAATATTGAGCTAGAAGAAAGTGAGAAATGTAAAAAAAAATACATTTAAGCTAAAGGAGCAGGAGTCTGAGAGAAAGCAAATAGTCAGTGTAGTTGACATTTATTTTAAAGCTGTTTCATTATATCTTTCAAGTTCTGCATGACTCTCATATTCACTCCCAATCATGCATCCCTGGTCTCAATTTCCTTACCTTTATTTCTATTGGAGAGAGAATATTTTCGCAGCTAGGATCCAAACCCATGCTCAAGGGCCAAACTCCTTTGACCAGATCACTTTCCTAATTTGCACAAACTGCAGTGAACTGTGCATACATCTCCAGCCAGGATTCTCCCATCCATCCATCTATCTATATTATTCTTTCCTAGGAACCTCATTTTTGCCCTTTCCCCATTTTTTTCTCACCTCTCTTCCTGTCTTTCATCCCAGTCTTGTTTCTTTATCTCTTTTTTTCCCCCATTATGTGTTTCTTTATTTGTGGTCAGCTCCAAGATTTCTGAGTCACCGTGTGAGCAGCTAAGCTGGCACCGTATGTTCTCATAGAGGCAGAGGCTGCCACGGACGGGTCTGCACAGCTTTGAGAACTTACTTGAATTGGAACTGATGTACTCCACTAGCTAGAAGGAGGCAAGGCCCAGACAACCTAGGAGCCAGTGATTTACTGCTGCGTAGTGTCATGCCACGTAAAAACCTACTCCAGATACCATCACCCTCTTCATCTGCCAGCCCTTCAAGGGCTGGGAGCTGAGCAGATGGTTTGCACCACAGGCAGGGAAAAGGGATAGATAAACTATCATTAAAGAACAGGAAAGAGTGCTAGGGTTTGCTTTCCCTCTGACTTACAACTTTTTCACCCTTGAGTAACTCAGCTGACTTCACTGGAGCTACTCCCAATTCACATTGCTGTGAAAGGAGAATCAAGCCCGTAGGGTCCTATTACTGGCCCTGAGAAAGACTTCCTGAGAGATCTGGAAAAAGCCACTTTGCCCCCCTGTGTCTCAGTTTCCCCAGCAGTAAAATGGAGAGAATAATATCACGACTGTTACCTGGGATTATTTCAACCCAAAGCTCTTGGTGACTTTACTCCATGCTAGGTGGTGTCAGGAAATAAATCAGTTGAGACGTGGCCTTCCAAACAATAGAGAGCTGGCATAAACAGAGCAACACAATCACTTAAAACTATCCTTTACTTAGTTTCAAGCACTTACATCCACAACAGGATAGTAAAACACCCGCAACCCTCAATAATTACTGAAGTTTGGTGTAGCTCTCGAGTGGTAAAGCGGCAACCTTCCAATTGACCCATCTTTCTGCTGCCATTGGGGACCCCAATCTGTGTCCAAGAAGAGATCTCTGAAGAGTCCACACTTTCTCCCCTTATTTATTGGGTTAGTGTAACAATAACATGTCACTAAAAAAGACTTTTAAAGCAAACAACTTCAAAGTGTTTTTGCAAAGTCTGCGTCTTGAGGACCCTGACGTACATATCCCAAAGGGCACATATAGATAAGATTTCTGTTTTTCCAAAACACATTCCTCACCAGTTTTAGCAGAGATCTTATCAGGAAAGACAGAGGGTCGGCTCCCCTTTTCCCCCACCCCCAACCTTCTCCCCGCTGGCTTCTTAGGCTGAGATACGCTAAGGGTGTTCCAGAGGCCTGCTAAGACCTAATGATTTAGCTGCTTTTGGCAATAAGCATGATAATTGATATTCTAATTGTCAGTAATGGCATAGGGTTTTTGCTGGTCCACCAAGATCTACTCGTACAATGCTTTGCTACATCTGCATGACCTATGAGCGCATTCTGAGCTAAGCAGAGCAATCCTTTTACTGAGCTGCCTCGCATTTCTCAGTGCTATTTAGGATCCAAAAGCATAGCACTTTGGCCCCTCAAACCCGTCATCTATTCATTGCAAGGACACTAGAAATTCAGTGCGACAAGAGGAAACTCTCAATATTATTTTAGAGTCAGTTGGTGCTTCTCTTCCTTCTAATTCCTATCAGCTCCTAATCAAACCAGCATGAGATATCAAGTGATTACAATGCCATTTGCTCACCCCAGGATGTGACAATTAGCCTAAGATATTTAATGAAAGGAATTGAATCCTATGTGTTTTATACCAAATGGCTTTAATTTTAATTACAAATTACAAATAAATCAACATAGATAACAATCAGCAAGTTGCATCTGCTAAGAGTCGGAGGCAATTTTTTCTTTTGTGTGGTTAAGATTTAAAACTGAAACCACATAAAAATGGATACAAGACAAAAATACCTTATCCTCCATGGGCGAACACAAATGATCACTCTATATGTGACCTCCCAGTCCTCATCCACAAAGCAAACCTGCACAAAACCTTCAAAAGAGGAGCCTTGGAGATGAAATCTGTAACTTTGTTAGACACTAAAAATCACAGGCTGTGTCTACACTACAGAAATTTGTCAACATAAGATATGTTGACATGCAGCCACTGCTATAATGATAGCAGTGGCTGATGTCCATACTGCTCTCCTTGGGTCAGTGGAGTGTGTCCTCACCAGCATCACTTAAATCCACCTAAGGGACAGTGTGTGGGGAGCTGAGAGAGCTCCCGGGCTCTCAGTGGGCTGCCCTCCCCACTACCCACTCCCCATCCCAGCCAGGGCATAGGGATTTCCCTGCTCCCAGGCCTGGAGCTGGCTGCAGCCCCCGCAGCTTGCCCAGTACCAGCCTTCCGAAGCAGCAGCCGCCCGTGCCAGGGTTGCAGCCAGGCAGCAGCCCCTCGCAGCTGGGAGCCCAGTGGCTTCCGAGACCGGCTCCAGCCCCGCCCTGACGTATCAATTTCACTGCTGTGGCAGAGGCGTGAACTTGACAAGTATGACAGCTCCTCCGCCACTCTAAGGGAGCACAGTTTCCACACTGACAGTGGGTGGCCCCAGCTCTGCCGACAGAGGCTCTATGCCCCTCGTCCAGGTAGCTTTGTTTTGTCATCAACACGGGGCTGTTTTGTGGACAAAACGGTCATTGCAGTGTGTACACCAGGGCCGTTTTCTTAACAAAAGCTGACTTTTGGCCACAGACCCCATAAAGACACTACAGATCATTACAACGATCGATTGCTCAGCTACCCTTCTCTGTCCAGTGCCTGCAGAGATGTTAACTACCCACATCACCCCAACGTGTTAATTCCCCATGCTGAATAATCTGTTCCACCTTCTGTTTGAGTTGAGACGCGCTGGGTATGTCTACACTGCAATTCGATCCACACGGCAGGCTTGTGGCAGCTGACTTGGGCTCATGGGGCTTGGGCTAAGGGGGTGTTTAGTTACAGTGTAGACGTTAGGGTTCAGGCTGCAGCCTGGGCTCTGGGACCTTCCCATCTCGCAGGATCCTAGAGCCTGGGCTCCGGGCTGACCCAGAACATCTACTTAGCAATTAAACGGCCCTTCGGCCAAAGCCCCACAAACCCAAATCAGCTGGCATGGGCCAGCTGCAGGTCTTTAATTGCCATGTAGACATATTCACAGAGTCTATTTCTCAGATCTGAAGAGCTCTGTGTGAGCTCAAAAGCTTTTTCTCTTTCATCACCAGAAGTTGGTCCAATAAAAGATATTACCTCACCCACTTTGTTTACCTAATTTCCCTTCATGTAATAGCCTCTAGAACTAGATAGGGATGAAATCACTAAGGTACTATACGAATCACATACATTTCTAAAGAGATTACTCTAAAAACAGAGCTGGTTGGAAGTTTCTCAGATACTTTTTTTTTTAATAAAAAGGCCATTTTTGTCTACATCAACGTGTTTCAAAAATGTGTTGATTTTGACAAAATTTTGTCTAGAAAAATATAAAAAATCAGTTCAACAATGTTGAAATGCTCTATTTTGACATTTTCAGAATGAAACGTTTTAACTTTTTGTTTCAGAAGGACTTTTTAAAATGAAATTCATTGCGTTTTACATAAAAATATTTTTTAAAGTTTTAACTGTTCTAAATCAGAATGAAATGTTTTAATCTTTAGCCAATCAAAATGTTTTGATGATCCAGAGACTTTTAAAAATATTTTATTTCACCAGAAACGTCTGGGGAGGGAGTTGTTTTGTGATTTTTTAGGTAGTGGAGGGCAGGCTGGTTTTGTTTCAGAATGAAAAAGAAATTCAAAATCATGGAATTTCCCCCCAAAATGGAAAATCCAGTGCCAGCCCCACTCTACTAAAAAAAGCTATATCATTTCAGAGAGAATGAGATTGTTACAGGAATGTTCTATATCTGTATATATGGCCTGGTCTACTCCAAAAACATAGCTGCCGTTGCCACTTGTAGTGTATGGCATGTTAATAGTTAGTTCATACATAAAATGCTCAGGTATATAAAGGGTGAGTGTGTTACAGATCCCCCTTTGTGCCTGATCCACAGGGGATATATGAGTCTGTGCCCTCCTTAATTAGAGAGCTTTAGCTCAAGCTATAGTAGCTTGTGCATTTAGCTGTGGAATCCCCGCTCACCCCCCCATTCAGTCCCTGGGGGTTACAACATCATAGACACTGCCTGGGTTTTGTAGGTCAAACAAAAGTGGTTGTGCATTGCAAACGGTCACCTGTGAGTTCTTAACACAGATCTTTTCCGTGGGGTTCCCCCCTCTTCTCCTCTATATGTTAGTCTAACCCTATCTAAATCTATGGGAGTCTTCCCCAGTCCCTTCAGTCACAAGATACAATCAGTCAATGTCAATACAATCTGTCAATGTCTGTGCTGTTCGAAAGGGCAAAGCTAGCAAGCAATGCCTGCATTTTTTGATGCCCTAAAGCAGGCAGGTCTGGGTAGGCTTGTGGCTTATGCACTCTTTCCCCCCAAAGGCCAACCTTCATAGCGTAATGCTGTGTCAGTGCATACTATCATCTGCGGAGCCTCACTTCAGGCACCCAGTATGAAAACTGAGCCCACTATTCAAATAAATAGTGATCATTAATGAATTAGTTATTTAATAATGGCCCCCAAAATGTCACGGGGCATTCCCATGAGATTTCAGCTCAAAATGTCAGCAAATGGCAGCTTGACATCACTGCACCAACTACAAATGATTGAGCAGCTGATAATTTTGATCCATTTGGGAGCTGAAGAGCTGGTTGGAGAAGCTCCTACAAAGCAGTTTTTCGTTGGAATTTGATGATTCATCTCAATCAAATCGTTTCACAGAGACAGTTGGATGCAATTGCTGGCTGGTTTCATGCCAGCTTGCCCAACCAGCCTTCCGCGCAGCCTGCCTGGTGGATTGCTGGAGAGTCAAGGCTTCCAGGATCTGCAGCTAAGGGGCAGCTCGCAAGGCACGCTGCCCTGAGGGCTAGGCATCCATGGGCTTCGAGGGCTTACGACTCTAGGACAGCATACCTGCAGGATTGCCTCTGAGTCGGAAGCTCTGAGGCTTCCAGGGTCCACGGCTGTGAGACATTCTGCCGGACAGACTGTGTCAGGGCCAGGGCTCCACTCCTTTTCACAGAGAACGTCAAAATTCCCGACTGGAACACACCCACATTTCAAAATAGCAAAACCCCTGCACAACGGAATGGCCTTTCTCCTCCACAGCTCTCGGGAGCTAATCAGAGCCTGATCAAAGCCCACTGGCCATTTGATTTGCATCAGGGGAAGCCAGAGGAGCATGCCAGCGTAGAGAAGCATCTCTCTCAGAATAAGTCTCTCTGTAGTCAGGGAGGGAAAATGACATGTAGGAGTCTGTGGCTTGTGCTTCATTATCAACTCCTACAACTACTGCTCTTCCTATGTGGGGGTGGGAGAGAAGAGCACGGGGGCAGAAAGCACAAGGTGTCATGCAGGCTTCTGAAAAGCACCAAGTGCCTCTGTGGAATATAGAATGTATTGCACACTATCAGAATAATTTTCCTCAGGTGGCAATTAGTGAGGAAGGAGCCATGGGTGAGCGGCTCAGGAAATCTAGAGTGGGAATAAGGAAGAACTGCAAATCCTTCTCATTACTCCCAAAGAACGACTGGGACACTTTCTGCTTGCTCTCTCTCTCTGTCTTCCTCTGTAAGATTTGAGCAGAGGGGGGAGAGAGGAGGGTGATGACTAGAAAGGGGACAGCTCATCCAGCCAAATGCATCATATATTTTTTTAAAATGCTTGTCAGAAGTCTACTCAAACATAATATACCTGGGCATAGCACAATCTGCTCTTCGGGGTACGAATCCTAGGCAATTAAAAGAATGCCATAGCTCATGCCTGGCAAATGAAGAAAGAAAATGGCATCAACCACTCAGCTATGAAAAAAAGAGGTCCTCGGACATATATGATCTGATGAGTGATTCTGTTGTGGAACCTACTGTTCAGCAGCTTATGAGAAGGTGTCTTACAAGGAGGGGGTAAAATTAATGAGTACATTCACAGATTCCAAGGCTAGAAGGGCCTATTTGTGGTCATCTAGTCTGACGTCCTGTATAATAGATGCCATAAAACTATAAATGCAAACAGGCACCTCCTGGGCTTTTCAAAAGTGCCTAAGAACCTAACTCCCATTGAAATTAGACTTAGGTTCCAGTACTTCGGTCACTTTTGAAAATTGAATTTAGACTTCTTAGTCCCTTAGGGACATATGAAAATTATGCCCTTAGAGCTATTTTGAAGAGAGGGAACTTTTTTACCAAAAAAATTCATTAAATGTTTATCCTTTTTTCATAGGGAAATTTTGAAATTCAAGGTTTTTTTTCCAGAGATCTGTAGCTGGCTGGAAAAAATGGGATAAATTCTGCAGAAAAGTCATTGTGAAACATTTTTGTTGACGTGAAAATCAGTGAAGAAAATGTTCGCCATTTCATTCTGAAAAAAATGGATGTGTTAAATTTTCATCTCAATGGGGGGTGAAAACAAATTTAGAAATGTCAGAATTGGCCCCATGGGATGGAAACTCTAATTTTCATCAAGATCTACAGTTTGGCTTAGAAGAAGATCCAGAGTTTCATAAAGATATAGAGAAATAAGGAGGGTGTCGGTATTGGTTGACAGCTAGTGAAAACAAAACTCAACGGGATTCTAGGTCTCTGTCACATCCAGGAACCATTCCCTCTCCTAGCAGGTGATGGTTTTCTAGGGAGGCTGAGCCACTGTCTGATTTGGGACAGCTGGAAATTGGCTGTAATTTGGCTAGATACTAGATATCTGATAACACGGTATGTGATTACTCCACATTCATGGCACCGCAGTTTTACATTTTTGTGCAGTAGTATTTCTTATTGCCACAAGCCTTCTTGCTGTGGGCAGGGACTACAATCTGTACTTGTCATTTACTCACAGCTGCACTGGGGGTGGGGTCCTAGCATAACACAGAATTGCTCTGAATTTCATTTGTCACTGAAAAGTGAAAGGAAACTAAAAATAGGCCCCAGCACAATAAATCATGGTCTGTGGGTAGCTTGACATGGTCACATGGGTAATGCCATCAAATCTCCCCTACTACTTGCTGCAAGAATCTAGTGCCTGAAGGAATGCAATATCCCCTTCTAGCAGGGGGACGCACGGGCACACATAGGTCTTAGACAGTGTTCTCAACCCAGTGGAACTTTTGAGTGCATTACTCATCCATCAACCTAATCTTTATAACAGGGATCTAAAGTCCAACTCTCCAGCCACACTCATTTGTCTCTTCTAACATCCTTGGCATGACCAATAAAGTCAATCTTTGTAACAATATCCCAGCATGGGCACTCCTTCTCACTCCACGTGATATGTACAGTGACTTATTTGTAAGGGATAAGCCTACGAATTTCCCTTGCATCCCATACCACATGCACGTACAAGCACACATACACAATTTGCTTCTTGAATCCAAATGCTCAGACAGGAACACTACATCAAGACCTTCATGTGGCTTTCCAATAACTCTTTGAACTGTACATATAAGTAATGCATTCAAAAGTTCCACTGGGATGAAGACACAGCGTAAGACCGATGTGTAGCCATGTGGTCCCAGTACTAGAAGAGAATTCCTTCAGGCACTGGATCCTTGCAGCAAGTGGTAGGGAAGATTTAGTGACATTATCCATGTGACCATGTTTCTATGTGTTTGTGAGCAAGCGTATATAAGCAAATGTTCAATTTTTGTCTCAAAAGTTACCCTGGCCTAAGGCCTAGGACTGGCAATACCCAGCCAGGGGCCAGTGAGTTGTTTAAGGTTCAATATCTTTACCCATCAGAGCTAGAAACACCTGTCTTATCCCACTGAGGGGCTAGAATACCAAGATATCTAATGATATCAGCATTTCTAGCAGGCTCTCGAGGTTCACTAGCTTTCAGACCTTAAAGCTATGACACTGATTTATTGAAAATCTCTCTGTGACAACTTATAAAGGCTTTTACCGTTTATTCGAACTTTTCTGTCATCCAAGGACTATAGCCGGTAACGAAGTTAAACAGATAGATGGATCTGAAACATTGAGCCAATGAAAACGTGTCCTAAAATAGCAAGGGAAATGTTTCCAAAATATTATCTATACAATACCTAATGATGTGTAGCATATTTGTTTGTCTATTTCTTTCTGATGCATCTTTATACAGAGCCTATCACTGTGATATCTGATGGGGCTGGGGCCGAGGTGTAACATTTTCATTTACATTTCTTTAGTGCACCCTGTGTAGCACACACATGGTTTAGCCACTTGTAGGGTGGGTCAAAAGATAAAATATCACTTTAGTAGGAATTTTTGAAATTTCCCATGAAATGAAAAAGGTTAGACAGTTTTGAACTGAACACTGTTGAGAGGAAAAAATGTGGACCTTTTTTATTTGAAAAATAGGAAATGCGGAAATTTTGAATCAACTCACATTGAAATTTCAAGCCAGAAGAAGAAGTGTAAGGTAGGCCATTATGAGTTCCTTTTACTTTACAACATTTGTCAGGGGAAAGGAAAGGAAAAGAAGGATGTTCTGTGTGCCAGGAAAAAGGGAAGGAAAAGAGGGATGTTCTGTGTACCTGGGAAAAGGAAAGGAAAACAGGGATGTTCTGAAATTTGGTTTTGTTCTGATTTAAATTTCCAAAACTCTGCCCAAAAAGAAACGGAGCCCTGGCTTTGGAACTGTTCACCTGGAGGGACTGTCCCAGAGCGATAGACCTGGAAGCCCTGGGATCTCCAGCTCTGAGGCAGTCTGGTAGTTAGGCTGCCAAGGAGCCAGGAAAGCGAGCTGGCAGGAAACCAGGCAGGTTTCCAACAGACCTATGCCGGTGTTCTGTCAAAACGTCATCAAAATCAAACCCTCTCTGCAGAACATTGCAATTTTGATGAATCGGCAAAGTCTGAAAAATGTATCATCAGAGTCATCCCCTTCTAACAACATCTATACCCTATATGTGTCTATATATGCAGTATGTTCATATTGTCTTTTATATGAGATACTTTTCTCTCACAGTCTATATTATTACATACACACATAACCAAAAGATGGCCCCAGGCTGAAAATATGTGAGCACAGCATATGTCCTTAGCGTTCAGCCTGTCCCCCACCCCACCTTCCTTTCTTTCTTTTTTATTAACCTTGATCTTTAAGCACATTTATGTCTTGTTTCATCTCTCTTTTTGTATAATTTTCTGTCTGCCTCTCAGGAAATCATAATAGCTACAATATTCTCTCTTTTAAGGCGCTCACGGCGCTGCCAAGAGAGTGTGTATTAATGTGTAAGGAAGGACTGCCATAGGCATGCTACCTGTATGTAACCACTGGCCAGCCAAAGTACATATGTATTTCTTTTTACGTGACCTGGATAAATATGTCCAGAGTAATATGGCTGAGATGAATGAGCCAATCATTTTAAGACAAGACAGAAGATATGCAGACTGTTTTGATTTACAATGCTATGTTAATAAATACTAGTGACATGTTTTGTTCTTTGAGTTGCTGTATGTATCCCTCAATAGCTGCTGGGCTATTGCCCAGGAAAGGTTGTGAATTCAGCCACTGTTGCTGAGTTACAAAATATTATTTATTGGGAAAAACTGCATGAAAGTGCAGTTAATTGTGCTGTGCAACAGATGCTACTTGTCATAGGATGTAGGGATCTCGTACATTTTCCCTCCAGTTGTTAGCAGATATATATCCAGAAAGTCATAGGCACCCTATTCCAATATTTCCAAGTTTGTTAATATAAAAAAGTATCGAGCATCTCAGTTGCACAACATTTCCAGACTGTAAACCTATTTTCCAGCACAAAACATATTTTTAGTGATTTGTCTTTTTGAGATATGTTTTTAGGCAGCTAAATCTTGAATGACTTCTAACTGTTAAGGATCAAAAGTTCTGTGTGAATTTCAATGGGAGTTAGGCCCCGAGATGCTTTTGAAAATGGCACTAGGCTCCCAATTACATCTTTAAGTGCTTAGAAAACTTTTAAAATCTTGCCCTAAGTGCCTAAATCGTTTTTGAAACATGGGACTGGTTTCAAAGTTTCTAAGCTTTGTTTCTAAGGTTCCTATGTCACTTAGGCACTTTTGAAAATATTTTACCTGATAATCTATGTTTTCTTCAGCTTTGTGGCATTACAAATAGTCATTTTTATGGAAGCAAATAAATTACAGCTACTTGAAAACACAGAGCAAGTGTTCGAATAACTTGGTACAATGATGAGAATGATCGATCGATCAATAGATAGTAACCTTAAGAGGAAGTCTCTGGCTTCCTGAAATTTTTTGAATTTTAGAAAGTGAAAAAAACAAACATGAACAATTATTCTAAATTTGTATAATTTTTTCCTCACCTATTTTTCAACCAAGTATAGATCTGGTCAACGTCTGAAAATTTTGTCAATTATTTGAGTTTTCAGGGGGGAGAAAATATAGAAAGATGGTAGAAAAGGCTGAAGTCCATATATCAGAGCTCTTGTGGCATCTTTGCGCTATACTAAGACTCATAATTTACTGAGAAAATATAGGAAGACTGTTTTAATACAGTGCTCCCTTTGTAGCTGCATTTTCCCCTGTGTTTATAGCAGCTGTCTTATCCATTACTGTCCTTCAGATCTTCTTGGTGGCCTACATCCCCACATCAGTGATGTACCAGGGGTTTGCGGAGCATTTAGAGCCAAGATAGAATCATAGAAGATTAGGGTTGGAAGGGACCTCAGGAAGTCATCTAGTCCAACCCCCTGCTCAAAGCAGGACCAGCCCCACCTAAATCACCCCAGCCAGGGCTTTGTCTAGCTGCACCTTAAAAACCTCTAAGGATGGAGATTCCACCACCTCCCTAGGGAACCCATTCCAGTGCTTCACCACTAGACGTCCACCCTAAAACTGAAATTTCCCTTTTTCTTAGAAAAGCAAACTGGGGACAGGTGTTTGTAATCCTATTTTGTCATAAAAACAGGTTTAAACTACGTCAGCCCCTGGTGAGTGATAATGGATGCTCCGGCAGGCTGGTATTTTCAGTGCGACACATATGCCCTTCTTACCCCTCTGAGGTAGGTGTAGATATTGCTTACAATGCTGGGTCTAACACTATAAAAACATTTGCTGTCACTGTAGTAAGTGTCTACACTACAGCAGTAGAATGCCAGGGCTGCAGCTTTGCAGCTGTAGAACTTCTAGTGTAGACACATCCTTAGATTCTTGGCTATAACCACGGAGCGCACACCACAATTGGGAAGCGGAGCGTGGAAATATAGTCTAAAGCTCACCTTGAGGCTGTGGCTTATATATATAGGGCCAGACCCCTTAAGCCTGCTCTGACTCATGCTGGTTGTTCTTAGTGCCAAGTTGGCAAAAACCCAGGTGGGACACTCCTTACCTTCATCCATGCACCTTATGTCAGTAGCAACCTCAGCATTAGCTCTACACCCACAGATCGCCCTGAGTAGATTGATCCTCCCAACCAGTTATTGATGAACGCTTTATGCTGCAATGATCCTCCCATGCCAGCTGCCCTGGTTTTACAGCCAGCATCCACACCCAAGATGAGGCCTTCCAGGTCTGTAAATTACTTTGAAGGTGTATAGTGTTATGAAAGTGCCACGTGTTATTATAAAGAAGAGGCTCTGCTTAAATCAGTGAAAGGCTTTAGGAAGTGAGCCATGCGGTAAAATGCTCTCTGATGAACCACCTGGGGAAACATAAGAACTTTCCTCGGTGTGACAAATATTGAAGCACAGAGATAAAGTTCAGCTGATTTTATTTCTGATTTCAGTGCTCAGGATTTGTTTCTTTTTCTACAAAAGCCCGCACATGTCCCCTCTCTGTGCTTTCTGTTTACATACACCACCACTACCCAATTAACACCCCTCTGTGCTGCACACCTGCAGAGACTTTATTCCCATATAACTGCACTCTATCCCTTAGCCCTCTGGTCTGCTTTCTTTATAGCATATCAGATATGAAAGGATTTTTTTGGGTATGGATTAGTTTAATTACACCCTTTCCTACCAGGGATGGATTAAGGCATCGGCATTAGAAACCTGTGCCTAGACCCCAGATCCTAGAGTCACATAATGAGATTAGAAACTCAAATTTCACTCAAAATACATTTGTCTCTAGCCACCTGGAAAGCAAAGCAAAGCTTGAAAATGTAAGCTGAATGTAACTGATGCCTGCCTGAATCTGTAGAGAGCCTGAAACAATGATTCCAAGAAGTCCACAATAACTACGCCAATCGTCTTAACTCTGAAGCCTGATAACATCCCCCCAGGGTCTTGAGACAGAAGATAGAACCATGGTGGGTCTTATGTAAATTCTGCCAACAGCCTGGAATGCCTTAATTTAACTGTTTCCCACTCCCTGCCCCCAAACAAGCCTCCTACTTCCCATAACAGCTCACAAAATTCATTACAAGACCTCCATGGTTCTAGCTGTTCCTGCTGGCCCAGAACCTCTCTTCAAATCACATGTGCGTCTGGGACTGAGGGTTATTAGCATGCCAGTCACATGACAGCACCTCTGGCCAGGGAAAACCCCAGCATGAGCAAGATTTGACTTGAAGCTGTCAGTAATCCTGCCTTCATTATCCCTCATCTCCTGCTTCCTTGTCTCTGGTCTCTCCCTCATTAATGGAAATCACTAAACTGATTCCTGGGCACGGCCTTCGCCCACCCCTTAACTTGCACGGGACACAGTTCAAGAATTCACTCACTGTGGGTCAGATGGCAAGAGGATTCCTTTGGGAATTGCTTCCTGCTAACAGAAAACGCTTTTTCATTGAACTTGCGTGAGTGTTGAAGTGACCTACCTGATATATGATAAACTAAAAAGGAGCGTTAATTCAGGAAGGCAGAGCAGTCCTCATATAGCACATCAGGGCAAGGAAGGAGGTAGAAAAGGAACAGAGAATACTTTCTGGTCTGTAGATCTCTGAACATCCCTACTGGGAGATGGATGTGTTCTTTGCTGAACAGCAGCTCTCCAGCTTGGTTCACTCTAACTTTTCAACAAGGAGCTGGGCTTTGTGTGTCATTTTCCCAATATTGCAAACTCTCACAAGTTTGTCATGAGTCTCACAATATCTGGGTGAAACCTGTTCCATTGAAGTCAAAAACAAAATTCCCATTGACTTCAGCGGGGCCAGTATTTCCCTCCTAATGTTTTTCTTAAAGCCCCAGATCCTGGCTTCATGTGACTACATATAAATCTCAGCTTTCATTTTAAATTAAAAAGTTCATAGCCCTGATGGGTGCAGAGAGGAGCTGGAAAACATGACATAAGTGAATCCTAAGGGTAAAAAAAAAGCAGAAGGCAAAGAAAAAGAATCTAAAACATTATTTTTAAATTATTTTAAGTGTAGTGCTTTGCTGGGTGTCAGTTGTCTGCCTGCTCAGTTGTCCTCTGCTCAAAGGCTATGTCTCAGGAAAAGGCTGAGTTCCACCTTCATCCTGCTAAGGTGTTTGTCACCATGGTATCTATTGTACCCAAATCCCAGATCCTCAAAGGTATCTAGCCACCTAACTTCCATTGAGTTCCATTAGTTCTCGGCCTAATCTGGGTGTTTTGTGTGACTCTGTCTAAAGTTTGTAAACCATTTTGGGATCTTTCAGAGGTCAAGGTGTGATGTGCACTCACATTATTCACACTATTATTAGCTATCCATATCAGTATTTGCCCTGGTTGGCAAGGCAGGATGAGGCAAGGCTGAAATAATGGAGAGCGCAGTGGGACAAGCAATGCAGCCTTTGGGGGCTTATTTTGATCCAAGCATTCTGGAGTTTGCATATCCCTGTTTACCAAGAAAATTACTGGTCCCAGGAGCCATGCTATGTGTGGGAGTAACTATCCTTGTCATGCTTCCTGCAGTGACACAAGAGTGCGGACCCAACTCAGGGCAGACGGTTAAGGAGCAGGGCACAAACCTGAAATTGGTTGTGAGTTCTAAACTTAGATTTCGCCAACCAAGTAAAAATGTAAACTACTCAAGCACTATAACAGCCTAAACATGGAGTCACAGACAGTCCCCTCTGGTCAGTCCAATCTGTCTTGCCATGCAGGTGAGTGTACCTTTGTGACAGATGGCCCCTTACACCAAAGATCAGAGCAATATTCAGTCTCAAAGGGTCAGTCACTTACCCCAGGTCAGTTAAACCTTAGATCTCACACCCAAGACAACACTTGTAGCCAACTCTATAATAAACTGTATAAAGATTTATTAAATAGGAAAGGGAAACAGATTTATTTACAAGGTTAAAGCAGGTAAACATATATGTACACAATTGAGTTACAATCTTCAGTTTCAAAAGGCTTTTTTGATAAACAAGCTCTATATGTCCCGTAGGGCTAACCCAGGCTAAGCAGCTGGGGATCTCTTGCTCATGCCTAGAAACTTTGCACCAAGGAGAATAGAGATTGTCAGTTTTCTTCTGTTTGGGATCTGTATCCCCCTCCTCCCTTGTGCTCGGAGGTGCAAGCTCAACTGATGGGTGGAATGAATCATCTTTATGGAACCATCTATGTTGTCCTCTTTATCATCCCACAATAGTTGGTTTGTCGTCGATGGCTCTTTGCTGTCGGGCAAGACATAACATCTTCTGTCAGATATCAGCACTTCACACCAGTTAATGTCTTTCTCCTGTCTGGTGATTTACATAGTCAGAGAGGCTCACGATACAGCTTCTCAAATATTACCTTACAATATGGGACAGAGAGGTTACGAGTGAAATCAGTGCAGGCAGCGACTCACAATCAGCTATAAAGTCTAAACACTAAACACATTCTTATAACTCTAATACCTATTTTAACGAAGCTAATATACAGGTGAGCCAGGCTGATTCCAGCTGTGTATTTGTCAGTGTTCAGTTGAGACATGGGGACCAGCATCACACTCCTCACACCCATATCTCTGTATAAAAGTAAACCAATGGCCTGGGCCAGCTCTTCCCCTTTCCACCATCCTGTCAGTGCAAAGTACCTAACAGGTCAGCTGCAGATTCCCTTGATGTAGGCTGTGCCGGCTTTGCACCACCTGCTCCTGGCCCATCCTAGTACAGAGGTCAGGGCAGGGAGGTTGTGGCAGGCCAAGGGTGACAAGAGTGAGAAGAGGTATAGCTAAAGTGCCGTGTGTTCCCGGCCTCCCCTATGGGACGGTTCCTGGCAGCACAATTTAGAGCGGGCAATAGGCTGCTTTAAATAATGCTGGGGCCCAACGTGGCTCCCCGCCAGTCCCAGTAGTGAGTTGGCAGAAGGGTCTTTGGTCCCTGCCTCTGCCAGGATCCTGTACTGAGCGGAGTTTGACCAGACCCTGGGCCTTAGCCCCAAATCGTACTCCTTAAAGGGAGTAAGGACACAGACCTCCTAATCTAAGAACAAAGCATTGTCCGCCTGGAATAAAGGGAATGAACTAAGTGTAGCATCTCTCTTCATTCCTCCTCTCTTTGGCTCAAAGAGCAGCTGCTGTCACCTACAGGCAGCTTGCACTCTCATTTTCCCCTTGAATTTGTGTGCACTTGTTCAGCCTCTGAGCTTTAATCTTTTACTATTGATTTCCATTCTCTTAGCTGAAATATTGTTCTGTTCCCTGAGAAAGGCAATCGCCCAGACCACACTTTCGCAAATAATACGTAGTTTGGAAAACAATGATTGAATTCCCATATTATCCTCTGAAGCAAAAAACACTCTTCTCTGCCAACGAGAAAACCCTTTACACAGATAAGATCACAGGAATTCATCATAATGGCTTTTTTTTTAATTCATACCCCCCATCTGAGCACTGCTGAGATTAAAATGTATTATCCTTGGATATGGGAGCTAATCAACCCAACGAGCCCTGTGACTCGGAATTCAAAGTATAATTCACACTCTGGAAATTGTAGATCCACCCTCAGATAAATCTCAGCTATAATGCAGAGGAACCAGCTATGCTTTACATGTATATGCAGGCTGCCTCTGTGTGTGTACCAATCTGCAGATAAACTGCCATAAAGTAGTAGATCAGCATACAGAGACAGAGGAGAGGTGTGTGAACAGTCATTTTTTCCCCCACTAGGACTGTCACAGGAACATTTTCTCCAATCCATTTTTAGAACTTTTAAGGTAACAGGTTATTTTTTTAATAAAAAATTGGTGCACAATGATGGCAGAAGCTAGGCCAACACTTTAATCCTTGAGTGCCTAAACTTGGGCACCTAAATCCATGTACAGGCCTTTAAATAAAAAAGATCTGATTTTAAGTGGTTCTGAGCACCTGAGTGACCAGACCTATACTCCAACAAGAAAGGAGGAGATCCCAGCAGGTACATCTGCACAGGGCAGAGCAGTAGCATGAATGAAGTTAGTGGGTGAAATCTTAGCCCATTAAAGGCGATGGGGGTTTTGCCATTGACCTGAATGGCGTCAGGTTTCCAGCACTTTTTTAATGTGTGGGCATTATTGTATATGACCTGTGCAGGCTTCACAGAGACACAGCACTGAAGATTAGCAAATGAACATTTCATATAGTCAGGTTCTCTGAAAGCTAGCAGTGATCTCATGCAAAAAGAATAGGATAGATTCCCTCCCCCAAGGTTAGCACTTCTGGGTCTTGTCAACATAGGAAGGAAGCAGACAAAGGACTTGGTCTTTGCAATCTTTTCGTTGATCTTCTGTGTTAGAAAGAAGGCCTTGGTTTTAACTGAACAGGAGCAGATTGTGCTGTTGGCACAGTGCTTCCCAGGGCTCCCCTGTTGCCAAGGGGCTGAACTGCAATCTCCTTCCAAACAGTTTAAACCCTGGCCCCAGCAAGCAAATGGAGAGAAGGTAGACAGACCCATAACTTCATCTACTCCCCTCCCCTCTCTGCTCACTTGCTCTTAGGGAGAACACAGACATCCCACCAGTGTCCAGAACTGTAATGCAAGCCTAAAATGACTAGCAAAGGTTGTATGAATCGTCATTCCCTCTGACTCCTCTGTAACTTATTCAAAACATCAAGAAGAACTAGATCAATATTTGTGGACTCTCTGTTGCCATCTACCTATCCTATTTCATGGCCCTCAGAGCTCCTCTTCTGGGTACCAGGTCGAGGGAACCCTTGGTTGCTTGCTCTGCAGCATTTTTTATCACAGATGTTTCTCATTCTTGATTAGATTTGCTACTTTCACATGCCATTTACTGACTTTTCTTTAATGATTATGCAGTAGTAATGGCTCTAAAAACTTCTTATGGGGGTATTATATCTATTGTAACAGCAATTCTATTTTAGTAGCAACTCACACATAATGGAAAGGGATATTGAATTTGAAGTGATGTTACTATAAAAATCATAGTGTAATAAAAACAATATAATTTTAAAAACAGTATTGCAAAAGAAATATTTTAATAAAAGCATGAAATAAATCACATTGAAAGAAATACTGGGGGTGATACAGAAACAATAAGAATTGTTCACTGCCAAACTGTTTTTATCTAATTTTTTATGCATTGTAATGGATGAATAATTTTATCATAAACAGAAGTTATAAAGTATGAAGTATCTGTTTTGTATGCCGGGTGATTATTTGACTTCCCTACCACATTAGGATCTTCTAATATCTAGGAGGAGCAGAACAAATCAAGAACTGAATGGCATCCTAACTCTAACTCAGTTTAGGCATTGTCCCCCGTCCCCACCCCACCCCCCCTCCCAATATGCTGAGAGTGAGACAAAGTCTGTGAATGTGGGCTAGGAAAGGAGCAAATGTGAGGGGAATCAGCCCCACAGCACGCTCCCTGCTCCCTTTGGAAATAAGTTGCACAGAGATCCCAATGGTCTAGCAGGGAAGGCTTGGAGAATGAAGGCAGAAGTGGCAGAGGCTGGCCATACTACACAAGTTTTTCCCCAGCCCCCAAACCTACATGACAGATCAGTGAAATTGACGGCAGAAAAGTCTGCCATGACATGCAAGTCTACATCGTCAGATCTTCTCCTGGGAGTGGTTCTCTGGGCAGCCATAATCAAGGCAGTTCCTGGTAGCAAGGGTACTGCCACTGGTACTGGAGGGTAACGCAAGCCCAGGGCCTCGATGCAGAAGTCTCTTTCCTCCAGCCAATCCGCAGTGATCCACACAGATCAGAGCATATTCATTATGTAGGAGGCTGAATCCTGATGCGACTACAGAAGGATGAATAGGGAACTACTACCCGAAATGAACAGGGCTATATTCTCTTTGGCAAGGAAACAAGGAGCATGAGGGGTGGGGTAGCTGGGGGAGTGGGGTAACTGGAATTTGGTGGGGGTGAGAGAGGGAACTGGGATTGGGAACTATGGGGAAACTGGGACTGGATGGGCAGTGGGAGAAAACCAGAGGGCTGGGTGTGGGGGCCAACATGATGGGGAGGGGAGACATATGTGATGAGAAGCCAATCTTTAATTACATGATCCCATACTATTTTTGCCACAGGTCCCCTGCCTCATTCGGTGCACAGGATGGTCCTGCTCTGGGGATGAATCAGGGAGGTGTACTAAAGGAGGTCTTGTCTGTAGGTCCCTGCCCTTGTTTGCTGCAGGTGCGGAAGGTGTGTATTCTTTGAGGAAATGACAGGAAGAGAAGTTTGTGTCTCTTTGAATGTACAGGCAGTTGAACACTGCCCTTCAGAAGTGGATTCTGTCCCTGCCTCTGTCACAGAGTTCCAGCTTACGTGATGCTGGGCAAATCACTTAAAGCAAACTTTTCAGAAGTGGTCCCTAGCTGTGTGTTTCTCATTTTCTGGATGACCAACTTAAGACTGTGGGGTCTGATGTGCAGAAGTATTGAACACTCATAGCTGCAACTGAAAACAGCGGGAGCTCTGCATAGAACAGAGAAAGTGCTATAGGATGCCAAATACTCTGAAAAATCGAGTCCTGGGTGTCATAAATTGGACATCCAAAATTAGCAGATGTTTTTGCCCTTAATCTCTCTGTGTCTTGGTTTGCCATTTGTCAAATGAGGTTAATACCACCCTCTCACCTCACATGGGCATAATGAAAATAAACTCATTAATGTTTGTGAAGCACTCAGGTACCCATAATGATGAGCTCCGTGGAAAAGTCCAGGAGAAAAATCAATAATTCTGTCTTCAGAGCAGGGTTTGACTAGTGAATAAGGTCTGGGACCACACACTGAACGATGAAGAGAAAACATAAGATTGAATGGCTGACCACTTAGTAGCACGGAATGAGGCAGGAGTCCTGTGTTAAAAATAGTGTGAGATTATGTAATTAAAGCCTTTTTCCTACTGTGTATACACAGAAGGGGTTCACGCAATTTTAATAATTTTCTTTTGAAATAATTTTGTATTTTGATAGACACACACATGCATTATCAGGTGATAATATGGGCGTGTTAACATGCTACAATTTGATTATATATATAAATATACATACCGTGGGCTCAACCACACTGCCTTTGGTCTCAATTAATTACTTCACTGGGACTTTCGTATGACTAAAGACTGCAGGACACATAAGGTCATACGAGGTTTGTGATAAGAGTGTTTTCGGTTATGTCCTAGTAATTGCTTCAGAGCCATAGAAAGAGAGTTTTTGTTTATTTGTTTTAAATGAATTATGGAAACAAATGCAATCATTGGTAAGTCTAAACAGCAGGGAAGGAAATTCTTGTGGTAAGTATAATTTTTAATGGCATTCCTTTTCCCCCACCTTAATTACTTTTTCTCAGTTTTTTCCATGACACTTAAGTCTTTACAAAGGCAGGAAAGCCTGAGAAGCTATTGGAATTTGTAACTGGAAATAGAAGGTGACTCAGAAAAGTCCTGCTTCCTACGCAAAGGAGCATTTTAATGCAATCCGTTGTGAAACACAAAGTCCCATAAAATATGGTCACACTCGAACTGCTCCATCATCGGGGGATAATGTGATACAATTAACAGGATTCAGTTTGGTTACAGAAGACATGTTTTATCAAGGCATGGACCTCTCAAGATGTTTAATACTAGACTCATGTCAATACCATGTAGTTTTATTTGCCTACAGCCAAAACAAGGTCACAGGATGACCATTATTAACACTGTTGCAACACATCTTTCCCCGTAGCATTAGGATATACGTTCATACCTTGGCTACAGTTAATCACGTTCATTATTACTATGTCTGAATCCCAGGGCCACTGTTGTCGGGCCTGGCCCAAAGCCCACTAGACCCAATGGGAAGACTTGATGTTAGTGGTGGGTATTGCATAAGGTCCATAATGAGACTGGAGGAGAGTGAAGAGCATGGCCCTTTTGGGAACTGAGACTCAGATCCTCAGAGGTAATGAGACACCTAACTCCTATTGATTACAATGGAAGTTAGGCATTTTGAGGATCCAGGCCTGAGTGAATAATTTATTCAATAAGTAGAGGGCACAGCATGGCCAAGTAGACACAATCCATGAAAATTTCTAGTCACAGCCCCAATTTTCTGTCAAAAATTAGTTTGGACAGAAAAATGTTGACCAGCCCTAGTTAAGAAAACACTACCAATCTAATCCAGAGGCATAGGAAAACGACTGATTTTGCTAAGACACTTCTAATTTGTCAGCTCAATGCTTTTTTATAAAAGACACCAAAATGTAATGATTTTTAAACTGAGGAAAATGGATCACTGTGAGGGTTTCTTTTAACTGGAAGATTTCAGCATCAGTACTAGCGGTGAGTTCTAGGTTTAAGAGTTTAGAGACAAGGAACCATAGGCCAGGTAGTTAGAAAACTCTCTCTCCAGAGCCAGCGTGGAGGTTTGTGGCCACTCAAAGCTTTGTCACATGGAAATCTCTTGAAGTTCATCACCTGAATTCAACCCATGGCAGGACTACCAGGACAACCGCGCCTGGCCGAAGCACAGACCACCATTCCTGAACTCTAGATAGAGATGCATGCTGGTTCATAGGGAAGGTGCTATAAGATAATGCCTTTGGAGAACATGGGAGTGAGCGCCTGAGGAAGAACACAGGAACCTCCCACCACACACACATGCTGTGTCACGTGATAATGGGTATTTTGCAGAATGACACTATTCTTGGGCTTTCAGGCATAAAAAGCCAGCTTCACGTTCCTGTTACGCACTCTTAATGTAATAGCAAAAACATGTGATTTCCACTGGAAGTGTGTTCTCTGGGCCTGCCCCATCACTGATTGAAGTCAACAGAAGTCCTTCCATAGACCAGATCATATCGTAAGGACCCAATCCCGCATGGTGCTGAGTGCCTTCAGCTCTTGTTAACATCAGCAGGAGCTGAGGAAGCTCAATACATCCCAGGACGTAGGCCAAGCATGCAGTTACTTTCTGGCTTTTTCACTTCATGAGCCCAGGTCGCACAGACATTCTTTGTATTTGTAGTTATAGATAGAAATATATTTCAGTTTGATTTGCTGATGAAGGGAGTTTATTTTGCAGAGTGGAGAGACATTTTCATTTGTGTAACTACCACAAAGAGGGTGCGAGAAAGAGAGACAAATGAAAATGTTCTGTTTCAGTCCTGCAGATTTTTCAGTATGAACATTTTTTTTTACTTGTAAATGGCCCTCTATTGTGAATTGTTTATCCTCTCCTTTTACCTATACAACAGATAACTAAATACCCTTTTCTGGATTAAATGCAATGTCAGATCGTACCATTCCTCAATATAAATATATAAACAGGTAGTTATTTCTCAGGCAGGTGATGTATGTTCTCGGGACATTAGGGAAATACCACCAGCAAAAGCAATAATGGTATAAGAAATATAGGCAGTGAGTTTACAAGCCAATGTTCAATCACCGTAGCCTTGAACAGCAGGTTAAGGTAAAACATGGCAGTAAATCTAGCCATGGCTCTTTAACCACTAGAGCCAGAAGCATGGATCTAATGCCAAGAAATAATTTATCGGCAAAGACATTGGTTTCCAAAGTTTATTAACAGATTAATGGAGGGGTAGGAGAGACATATGCATCTTCCCAAGCTAATTCATAGATAGAGAGAGAGAGATCGATGAGGAAGCTTTGGATCCTATGTAAATCAATTACATCAACAACCCTGAAAGGTGCTGAGTTCTCTGGCCCTCATCCAGCATAGCACTTAAGCCTGTGTTTTACTTTACACACCTTTATTCCAGGCCTGAATTACCCATACTACTGCAGGAGAGGAACTTCTGTGGGACATAGATCCTTCCAACACACATATGGTTAGGAGTGGGTGGGAACGGGCAGACTCTTCACTCCTCCACAAATGCATAAACCAGAGTAGCTGCACCAGCAGTACGGGGAAAGTAAACTGTGCCGAGAAGAGACCTGGTGCAGAACAATTCCCTTCAGGGTAACCATCCCAAGGTATGTTTTTGAGGCAGCACAATAACATCTGCCTCTTGCTTGGGGCAAAGCCATGAGTCAGCTCTTACTTTGCACTTCTCAAAGGAACAGGAGGCTTTCACTTACACAGAAAGAACAATGCCACTGAGCTTTATGAAAAACCAATTTCTTAGTCACCTTCATTTTGGGGTGAAATCCTATCCCAAGCAGACACCCACACATGCACCCATTTAAGTGCCTGAGGTTAAATGGTGCATAGTCATTGCATAGGTCCTCTGCTTAGGCACCAATGTAGGACAACACTCAAAGAAACAGTATTTACCTTGAAAGAACAATCCTGAAAATAAACACTAGGGAAACAGACTTGTGGATTCAAGACTTACTGAATTGACAGCAGGGTTTTCAGCCACTTACATTTGTAGCCATGCAAAAATCACCTTCAAACAGTTAAAAAGAAGTGTCCTCATGAAATCATTACTCATCATAACTACACTTATTTTGCCAGGAAGGAGGGGCGTGCTTGAGCAACCACTTATGCAGCAGTAGATGTCAGGTTTAAATTGTCATACCAAGAAAATGGTGTGTTAGAAGAAAACAGACTGACATTGTCCATTGCAGCACAATTAGCTTTCCATTGTCCCAAGGCAAGATACCCACTGGGAAGTGCTTTGCTCTTGTTGTTATATTTATTTCACTGTTGCAGTTACCTGCCCCAACCAAGATTGGAGCCCCATTGTGGTAGACATTATACAAACACATGCTTAAAACCAACAGTCCCTGCTCCCAAATGTTTAAAATCCACATAGACAGGACAGAAAAAGGGTGCAAGAAAGGAAGGATTAATATCAATGGAGAATGGAGACACAGACAGATTAAGTGATATATCCAAGGTCACACAGGAAGTCAATGGCAGGGTCAGGAATTGAACCCAGGTTTTCCAGTTCCCAGCTCAGAAATGTAACTACAAGATCAACCTTCCTCTCCACATACAATATATAATCTAGATAATATAGAACATTGTTTTCCTTGTCCCCAAAAAGGAAACAGGAAAATAATTCAACAGAAAGTGAAAGGATACAGTGTGTTGCGCCCATTAGCACCAGGAAATAATTGCAATGAGGAGTCAAAGTGCTCAGTAAATAACAGGGTCAGATACCCAGCGGATGTAAAGAAGTATTGAAGCCAATGGTGTGATGCCAATTTACACCAGCTGAGGGTCTGGTGCGTAATCTTTATGATGGTAGTGAACAGTCACAGTGATTGCCTTTTATCTGCTAATTTAATATAGGAACAAAACTACACTAAAACGTTAGATTAAAAATGTAATTGTATCAATTATCCAATTCATTGCCAAGTTTTATAGGAACTGGAGTGAAATGTTCACCAGATACACTGGCAATCAGTCCTCTCCAACCTATCTGCTCTTTACACATTAGGCTCACTCCTTTGACTGCTAAGGTAGATAGGCCTTTGATCCCTTCCTCTTACTGATTTGCTGTGGTTTCTCTGTGTTAGCATATTTTATTCCTTGCATCACTGGCGAATGGTCCTAAGGTCTCTTGGATTCTTCAGGCCTTGTTTTCTATACAAGAACATGTTTAAATTCAGGTCTTTCAAAAAAAAGTATCCTTTTTCATTTCTGTTAATTTAGCCCCTGATGTAGGGAAGTGTCCCTGTTAAGGATAGCACGTAGGCACGTGTTTAAAGTTATGTGCTTTTGTAAGCATTGTCCTGAATAGGGAAAGTCTTAAATATGTGCTTTCCTGAATTTGAGCTTAGTGCTGGGGAAAGGTAATGGCCTGATACCCTTGGTGACTGAAGTCCTATGTTAATTCCTGTGTTAAAGTATAGAAAAGGCACCCACACCGCAAGCTTCCCCAAACTATGTCACCAGTGTATATCACCCTTGTCCTAGGGATGAGCCTGCACAAATGTAGTCAGCGGGAACAAATTTAGGCCATTAAGAGGATCCCAAATACATATTACCCTTAATTAACTTCATAATTTCATTTCTTCCCTGAGTTTAATTTAGTCTCCAGTTTATACGTTGTTTTCCTTAAAGGGAATGTGCCTTCCTGGAAGATATTTTCCTAAATCCCCAGAGCATAATTTATTATTCACTAAATTTCTCATCAAATTAATGGTAGCTAATACACAAGTGATAGTCTAATAGCTCTCCTGCTTCTTCTAGCCTAAAGACTTGGGGCCTGATTCTCTGCTTTAATGTGGCCATTTTGCTCTGCAGCACTTGTGTAGTCTGGGAATGCCTCAGTGGTGGCTAGGGAAATAGAGGCGTGCTCAGGTCTTCCTTGTACTCTGGATATTCCCAGCTATCATATCAGTCCCATAAGGCTGTTGGCAGCTGGAGCAATTTAGTGTGTCCGTCAGGTTGCTGTAAGTGTCCTGGAGACCAGCCTAGTACCCCATCAGGCTCAGATCAGGGAGGGGCAGAAAGGCATGCTTTGTACCTACACCTCTGAGCTATGTCCTACATAAAGACTGGGGCTTTCATGTATAATTACATTAGCAAGGTATTGATTATGCTTTAGTAAGGTTAATTTTTAAGTTAATTGTTTCTGTATTGCCTAGTTTTTTTATTTAAACTTCCTTAAATAATAGTTCTTTTCTGCATGTGGCTACTGTATCTGTATTGGAAGCAATGAAAATACTTCTTTCATTGTGGAAAGGTTTAATATTAGCGCTCGCTCTGAGTAGAGCTCTTTACAAAAATACTTCATTATATTTAGCTAACCCTCTTTCACCACGAGAAGTAGCTTTAGTTTTAGTTTTCTAAATGTACACCCAAAAAAGTCTGGTATTTTTCCCAGTACCATTCAGCTGAAAATATTGTAGACCTGTGACGCAGAAACAGCCCCAAATCCTGGCCATGGAAATACCTAAGGAGTTGCAGTAATAGCCAATCACCAGTGAGGGGAGTTGAGGCCCCTCTAAAATACTTTCTTGCAGGCTTCCAACCACTTTCCGACAACGTCCAATGTTTTGTTTGTCTGGTTTCCTTTAAAAGAACAAAGCTCTGCTACATACACAAAGGTATCCTCCTGCACACACGTTCAAGTAGCATCTTAGTTGTAGCTACTGAGCAATGGGAAGGGTTTTCTCCTCTGTGCTCATGGGATCCTCCTGGTTCTCTTTCTGAGTACAGCAAATGTACTAAGTGAGGGGCTCTTACACACTTTCCATAACATGCACCACATTTTAATAGAGACACTATGTTATGGCCATCTCCCTTCCCATCATTGAGTAACATCCCTGTGGCAGCTACAACAACTGCTTACAGGGAAAAGCAACATTAAGAAAGCATTTGATGTACTTTTAGCTTCTTTTCATTCAAGTTAGCAGCTGGAAACTGGGCGGAACCAGCACCAAGGGACCAAGAAGTGCTCCATGAATTACTAGCGACGCGAAGACTACAACTAGATGAACATCAAATACAAACTTAAACCTAGATCCTCCCACTTGTAACAGTAATATATGTGGTCCAAAAGTCTTACAAGCCTGCACATAGAATAAACATGGAATGTAGAAGCTGAAGATAGACAAATTCAAATTGGAACTAACACACACATTTTTAATAGTGAGGGTAATTAACCTCTGAAACAAACTACCAAGGGAAGCAGTAGATTCTCCCTCTCTCTCTGTCTTCAGATCAAGACTGACTGCTTTTCTGGGAGCTGTTTTAGCCAAACACAGGATATTGGGCTCAGTATAGGGGTAAGAGGGTGAAATTTAAGACCTGTTCTGGCCTTGAACCTATGAATGTCTAAAAAAAGCCCTTATAATCTGTCAGTGGTTCTACTGCACTGGTAAGAGTTGCAGCTCTCATAGATCCACTACAAAGCTTAAGCCTCAGCATACTGGGTCAGAGGCCCGTGTCACCTGCAGATAACAGCAAGTTGTCTCTTTAGCACTGAAGGAAATTGATAAAAGGAGCATAGATTAACATTGCTAATGAGCAGCTATCACTTATATGCTAAGACTGGTCACAACTCATATTCTTTGCACTGTATAATCCAGACATCGTTGCGCTCAAAATAACAATCCAATTTTTGATGTGCTATCTCTCTTAGGTACTTATAGAGCCCCCGTTTCCATAGTATCTAAAACCTTGATGTATTTATTCTCACAACACTGTGAGGTAGGGAAATACTCTTATCCCCATCTTGCAGATGGGAACTGAAGCACACAGAGGCTAAGTGATTTGTCCTAGGTAACACAGGAAGTTGGTGGCAAAGCAGGGACTTGAATCTGGGTCCCCCTTATGTCCTAAATGAGTGTCCTTCTCACTGGATCATCCTTCCTCTCGTGAAAATTAAACTGGAAAATAACTAACACCAGAGCAGGCTTTGTCTTCATCTATTTGAACATCACAGATAATGTGCAATATTGCAAGCAAAAGGCAATCAACCAGGACCAGATTCTGTTCCCTTTACCCATGTTGAGTATCACCACATCTATATATCTGTGCACTTGAATAGCCCTCATCATGTAGTGTCAGAACAGCTCACAATCTTTAGTGGATGTGTTCTCACAAGACCACTGCTATTATTCCCTTGGAGAACAAAGAAGTTAAGTAACTTGCCCAAGGTCACACGTGAAGTCTGAGGGAGAGCTGGCAAATGACCCCCCAATTGCCAGGTCATTGCCTTAATTGCTAGGCCAATCTCCCTCCCTTAAGTAGGAATCAAGGGTAACAGAATCTGGCCCTCTGTGATTCCAGTTAGAAGGTTAATGTCTCTTATTCCCCAGCAACTGTTCCCAGATGAAATGGACAGGTCTTCCAAGAACTTACCACACATGGGGATTGTGACCAATTAGCACCATTATTTTAAAAGGCCTGGTCTTGCTTTTCGTAGAATCATTCTCTCCAATGTCAAGCTCCACTTGGGAATATGTTGCCCTAAGGAAATATGACCTGCTCAAATGAGGCTGTTTTTAAATGGCAGGAACAAAGGTTAAGTATGTGAGAGGTCAGAAGAAAAGTGAGATGATACTGTGGAAACAAGAGTGACAGTGATATGTGGGAGGGCCTCCTGGGTGCCCCTCACTATAATTCTGCCCTGATCAGAGAGATTTCCATGCCCCAGGTAGAGTTCACCACCTTCTCAAAATGGTGTTAAATCATCTCTGTGAGTGATGACTAGCTTTGGAGCTCATAAAGGGCCAAATCCAAAGACACACTCAGTTCCCACAGCACCTCACAGGATCAAGCCCAAGAACACACCAAAAGCGCAAATTCTTTTGCCTTAACAATAGACCAGATTGCACCAACACAGCTAGTGTTTTCAAAAGAATTTCCCCGAGAAAATCCTCTGGGAATTCCCTACAAAATCCTCACCCCACCTCCCTACCTCACACTATACTAGTCGAAATCTGTGCTAGATCAGTTGCATTAACATATACTATCAACATGCACAGTGTCCTATTAAGGAACCTAATGTATAAACATACCTACTGTAAGTGCACGTAATTATGAATTTGTTCCTCAAGTAGCGTTGCCTCTTTCCTATGGTATGAGAACTTTTGGTTTCAGTGGTAAAATAAATGATCCAGATCAGGTAAAAGGTATTTTCTGCAAAATGGAACTGGTGATAGCTCTGGGTGGCTGAATCTTCAGTCCTTCAAAATTAAAGCAACCATAATTCCTGCCTATAAGAATCCTTCAGTGATACAGAGCTACCATAGCCTCTCCTCTAACCACTGAATTCAAGGCAGGGACATCACTACCTCTATCTTTAGGTACTTATGTGACCCCAATACAGTAGTATCTAAGCACCTTATAATCATTGCATGTATTTATCCTCATAACACCCTGGTGAGGTAGGGCTGTGTTCTTATGCCCATTTTACAGATGGATACTGAGGCAGAGACGGACAAGTGACTTGCCCAAGGTCATCGAGAAAGACTCTGGCACAGCAGGGAACTGAATCTGAATCCTCTAAGACCAGACCAGCAACATAATCAGAGGGAAATCCTTCCTTTCTCTAGCAGTCTCCAGATGCAGAATAGTTTCTTGCTGCCATGAGCAACCAGTACGAATTATTTCCAGGATTTCCCAAACCCCAGTCCAACCCCAGGGTTTGGAAATGACTCCACCTTTTTCTCTGACCCTGCTCTCAAGACTTTGCCAAGTACAGCTCAGCAGAAGCAGAGAAACTAGCCTTTAATGTACACTCCTGATAGGATATCTGATCTAATGCATGCAATAATGGTATATGCTTGTATTTTAGCTTGAGATTTGGGGCCAGATTCTCAGCTGGTGAAAATTCACAGCAGGTGGGAGTCTGTCCCAAGCATTGTATTTTAATTTAGTCTTTAACATCATAATAAGATTTGGGTTCCTTGATTGATCTATATTGTTTCAGATGATGAAATGTGCAGAGCAGATATAATTAATGGGCTGATTTGTTCTATGAATATTCTTCCCTTAAGTAGTAGGATGACATTTGCCTCTTACGGCTTGAGTGACTTCATTAGAGTATATAAGATGACATGACTTTTGTCTTTGCATTAATTTATTGTACCGGTCTGAAAAAATTGATTTAAAAAAAAATTACATCAGGTTCACAAGTCAGTTCCGAAATACTCTCTGTAGGCACGTGCACCCATACGCAGAAGGGTTTATAACAGGATAAAGCAAAGCATTTTGTGGGAGTCCCTTGTTAAAATACAAGCTGCACCTCGCTGAAAAGAGATAGTTTTAAAGAGGCATATCAAACATAAAGCATTTCCGTAACAGCTGGAGCATAGAGACATCAAAGCTCTGGCTAAATATTCTGGGCCTATAGCAGATCACTACTGTTCAGCTCAGACATCAGAAACTCCACCAGTTGTTGAATTTATGGCCAGCAACTCCAATTAACCGTGTATATGAATTCTGGATTATTACAAACCCCTGTGCTGTTAATTTAATAAATCTTCATTAATGTTGCAGGTAGCAGCGACCACCAGTAGAATCATTACTAATTGACCCTCTTTTCAAATCCTCATAATCCTGCACTAGAGAGATATACATAATTAGGCTCATTAAAAGTGAACATTGATTGAAAGGCCCATTGCGGTCTGTGAAAGGCCTGCATGGTACAAAAGATTCACTTCATTCCTGCTCTCTAGAACATCTGCCAGGGTTTGTGGTTGAAATTGAGGCCCTCAAAAGGGATCACCATATTGGCTATAGCAGGCTCCAGGTATTGCGGGTGGGGGGAATTTCCAGAGAAAGGGAACCAGCCAGCCGCAGGTTATGGATAAAAAAGAGAGATACTATTGGGTTTAGTTGTTCCTCAGTGAAACCTACGTGACATGTAACTATGAAGACTCGGAAATGGAACATTCTACTTTATGGCTAAGGTTGCAAATGCAACTGAGTCCGGTGGTCTCATGAGAGACACTATTTATCCATCTCACCAAAAAACAGTGCACGCTTTCGCAAAATCCCCAGTCTCTGCTCAAGGAAGGTCAAGGACTGGAAGAGCCAGGTGCAGCTGGTCAGAAATGAGGTGAACTGGCAAAGCGTTGTGCGGAAGTTTACACAGTAACAGCTGGCACTCAGACCGGCTCTAGTAACAGCACACTTTCAGTTGTATGAAGTATAGTGGGAGCTTACTTTGTAACTGAACATTATGCTGGATGTGAGATAAATGGCTGGAGAATTAATGGCCTGTGGGACTGTGATTGACCTTTATGGACTTTGGGCCTTTTTCTTCATTACATCATGTTTCGTGTAGTCCGTGACACCTTTGCAAAGCTTGCTCAAGCCAGTCGTGCATTACACAGCGGTCAATGACTGCAAGTCAGCCAGGAATCAGCCGTTCAGACTTTTCAGTTATCCTTTGCTGTGAATTATGTTCAGATGCCATTCTGCAAGCTGTGTTTTAATCAAACACAGGTTACTGGACACAGTACAAGGATAACTGGGTGACATTCCATGGCCTGTGTTACATGAGTTCAGACTGGCTGATGTAATGGACCCTTCTGGCCTTAACAGAGATGAATCTATAAATTTATGAATGTTTCCCACCCCTGAAAAGTAAATAATTTGTACTGGTTTATTCCACAAGTCAATTGTCTTTTAGCTAGTGTTCTGAGTTCTGTGTTGCCAGGACCACACAGACATTTCTTTCTGTAAGTAATCTGATGCAAATTTTCACTGTATAGTTTCCCTTCCTTCAGGATCAGTAATCATTGTAGTATCTTTGCAATTGCCTAAGGCCTATTTTTATTTATCTTGCACCAACAAGGTGAGAGACGGAACGATAACGATCCTCCCATACCATATGACACGCACCAATCTGTGCCTGGTTATTGTGTCTCCTGGCTGCGCTCGGTAAAGGAACAGAGGTGGTCCCCATTCCAGTTTATACCCTTTCTATTCCAGCTTATAAAATGATCATTTTCATATCGATATAATAGAGACCTAGAAGCCCCCTTCAAGTGCCATTGCTGTTTGAATTCCCTGAGGAAAACAAAGTGTCAGGAAGAATTAGCGTGTGGAACTCCTGAACTGACTGGAGAACAGCATTAGAGGACCAAGTTTGTCAAAATAAAACTAAGTAAGTATCTCCCAAGTCACTTCTGATGCTCAGTTTGAGCAACAGCCCGGCTCAGCGTTAACAAGGAATTACAAAGAGACTGTTCTCCTGTATTGCAGCCTGACTAGCCTGAGCTAGCCTGGTGTTGAAAAGGCCTCATTAAAAATGGCAGCATTGTGCAACTTCAGTGAAATAAGAGGCAGCCTGTCACTAATCTAAAGGCTGCTTAAGTACTGCTTCTCATGGGCTGGGCAGCACATTGAGGGATGGTTGGAAATTTTTCAGAGAAACCATTTTTTGGTGGAAAATGCCTATTCAACAAAATTTTCTCAGGTCAAGGATGGCATTTCTGGCCAAAGCCAGAGCAAATGAGTGGTTAGTTCCTGCTCTGTCTGATTTGGAACAGAGACTTTTATCAACATGTCCCATGTGACTGTCCTAACCACTGAGGCATGTGGGTTCTTGCTCTCTGGTTTTTTTTCAGACAACTTTGAAAGGTCTCACATTACTTCCAAAGTGAACAGGAAACATTTCCAAAATCTAAAAAAAATGTCATGGGAAGGGAAAACTATCAGGTCTTTGGAGGTGAGGGAGGGAGGTTTCATGTAACTAGTAACACAGACCCAAACCCTCCTAAGGAGCCATCCTCCAGCTAGAATTTTGTTTTCATTAGCCATGCCACACCGTGACGTAAGAGCTCACTGTGCCAGCTTTATACCTGTTGGAGATTTTTCCAGTGCTGAAGAAATTCCCAGAAAAGAAGATGTGGCCAGTTTCCCCTTTCATATCCCTGTAAAAAGATCAGATTACTGGACCAAGATCTGGTTCTTGGATTTTTTTAAGGCAATTTCCTAAGTTTGACATTTGTGCCTCAGTTTTCATTGCACATCTATATTGATGCACGGTTTACAGCACTATCCTGCCTTATTATCTGGGCCTGTACGGGGACAGACAGTCAAAGCTCAGATTAGAGTCAGGGTGAGCATCACACCTGTAGTCAGAGGTAGAAGACACACCAAGGGTCAAAATGGAGTCAGAGTTAGAAGCCACGACAAGAGTTAAACCACAGTTGGTGCCAGAAGTCACACCACAAACTAAAGCTGGAGTCAATAACTGGGGTTAGGATGAGGGAACAGGAACAAGGAATGGTAAGGAGGCAGGAACTTGGTTTTAAGAGTGTAGACAGCAGCACAGCTAGCTGCTCAAACAAGGGGCGTGGCAGGAACAGAAGGCTTTATCATAGGAGGTGACCAATCAGCTGTTTGCTGCCAGTCACCTGATCCTGCTGAGTCAGCAAGTGTAACCTCTGTTTGCAGGGTAGCAGCCAACCTGGCCCTGTAGTGGGGTGGTGCAAGAAGTAAATCTCCTGCTCAGCAATCCCTCTTGCCTAGGTTTGAGACCTGTGGTGCCCGATGCTGAAGTAGCTCTGCACTTTCTACCAGATAGGTTCCAGACTGCTCCCCCAGAATTCTGTACGGACGGGTTAGTGTAATGCATACATCACACAGAAGCATTTCATGGGAATTTTGAAATAAAAGGGATGAAAATCAAACATAAATGAGGTGCAGATGCTTTCTTAGCATAGCCATCTGTATTTAGGCCTGATTTATTTGTGTGTGGGTTTACAGGCATAAGTGTAGTGACAGCCACCGTGTTATATGTGCATTGTCACTAGTTGCATTGTGCTGATTACCTGCTGTTTCATATTTATTAATTGAGAAAGCCATGAACAAATTGCCATCAGAGCTGCAACACGCTGACAAAGTCAGCAGTTGCCACTGTACCAATGGGATGCAAAGAAGCTGAAACATAGTTTACTCCTTGTCTGTTGAAGGTTGATTATCTGGTTTGTTTCCTAGTTAAAATTCTAACCTTTTGTTTGCAGAGTAAAACAAAATGGAGGGTTCTTCAGTTATGGTTGCCTGATGTGGAATAAGAGTTGATGAGAGAATTTCTGGACCACAGAGAAATGGATAAATGCCATGCCCCCCAACCAACCAACCACAACTCACATAAAGAATTAACAGAGTGAACGTATCCTGAGCCTTGTCATGTTTTTATGGATACAGAAGCCAAATACGAAACAAGAAATGCACTCAACTTCTATCTGAACCTCTGGAAAGGACCATGAAGTATCAATCATCAGCATAAGACGTTCTGGCATGAGCATTGCCAATGACATTGGACTATCTAGGCTGGATAGAGCTGGTCAAATATTTTTCAATGGAATATTTTTCCCATTGGAAATTGCTGTTTTGTTGAAATTAAAACTTTCCACAGGAATGTGTTTTAATGTTCAGTAAAATGTTTAGAGAAAAAGGATTTTGGTTTTTGAAGTGTTCCATTTTGACCTTATCAGAATGGAACATCTTGACTTTTTGCTTGTAAATGACTTTTCATTTTGAAATTTATTTGATTATATCTATACACTAGCTGAAAATCTGTGCTATTGCACAAGTGTAATTTGTAAAATCATGTGAAGCAACAGTGACTGCCGGAAGAAAACAAAACATAACAAGAATACAAATACAAAACAAGCACGTTGTCAAATTGCAAAGTCCTCACGTATGACATGTAGGCGGGAGGTGCGGCCTCTCAGAGATTGACACCAAGGGGGAGCCAAACCCCTCCTGGGGGTTGGAACCCAGGAGCATAGCACCTGACCAGAAGCAGGTAGGCGGGGCTAGGCCTATAAAACCCAGGCCTGCCGACTCAGTTAGAGCCCAGCAGCTGAGGGAGAAGGATGCCTCCCCCTTGGTGCCCGAGTGTATGGCCACAGCTGACTGCTACCTGGAGGAGAGGTTGCTGGATCTAGCCATGGCATGGGCTCTTTGGATCTTCCTGAACCAGATGAGCCAAAGGAGGCCCCTGGATCCTATGACCCAGAGGAGAGGCTGCTGGAGCTGCCTACTGCCTGGGGCCCTGAGGCCCTGGAAGAGCTACCTGAGCTGCCAACCCCTGTTGAGCCAGAAGGAACGCCCATTGAGGGCCAGAGCCTGTCCCTTGCTGCCTGCCACACCCCGCCGAAGGCTGAGTGTGGACTAGCTACTCGCCCTGCTGAGGACTAGAGACTGCTTCCCTTCTGCCTGCCCTACCCTGCCTAAGGGCCAGGCTTTGGACCATTTCCTTGCCCCTCTGGAGCTAGAAACTGTTCTTCCTCACTGCTGGCTTGCGCTGCCAGAGGGCTAGGCCTGAGACTATTGCCTTGCCCTGCTGAAGGCTTTTTCCTGCTGCCTACCCATCCCTGGATGAGGGTTGGGCCATAGACTGTTTGCCTGCCCTGTGAGAGCAAGAGACTGTTACCCCGAAGGAGTGGCCTGAAACCAAGGCTCACCCTACTAACGGCCGGACTTAATTTGGACTCCACAAAGGGCGTAGGCACCAGGAGGTGTGGCCTCCCTCGAACGCCAAGGGAGAGCCACCGATGCTGCCCCCTACAGGGGATCTTCTACAGACAATGTTAGCTCATATCACCTAAGTCAAACATACCCACCTCCCTCTCAGTTGTCTGTTAAATTCTGAGAATATTGGGTTGTGTTTTTACAAAATATTGAACCACACGTCTCATTAATGTGGAAGGCATGTAGCCGGTTTCATTTTGTGGCTGACAAATGCTCGACACCTTGAGTGCCTGACATCTCTGTTTGATTTGAATATGAAATGTACTTACTATCACAGTGTGTTTCACCAATATTACCACTGTAATGATAACATACTTTTTGCAAAGTTTGTTTTCACCATAGTCTGTCTTTGGACTTTTTTACTCGATTTCTCTGCAAAGGTATGTGATAATTTCAGGTTGAAAAGTTAACCTTGAATGGACGTGAAAATGTACCGCTCTCCCTGGCTACTCAAATGGAGACATCTCTTGCCCTTACGGACGAGGAGAGGGTATGTTTACACTGGGCAGCTCCTTCAATGCCCCAAGCGTCAATGCAGTTACATCAACTGAGTTGGTCTGGTGAAGATGCACTCAATCGATGGGTGAGTGCTTCTCCCATCAACTCTGGTATCCACCAGAACAAGAAGTGTAAGCTATGCTGATGAGAGGGCAGCTCCCATCACCATAGCATTGCAAAGACAGCGCAGCTACTCGATGGAAGGTACGTGAATGTCAGTTACATTATTTACTGACGTACCATGCATCAAGGGAGTTGCACAGTGTAGACCAGGCCTATGCTAGGGAAACATCTTGACTCAGCACCATCACTTCTCTCCCTTCTGCTGTCCCAGGACTTCTCTACCTGGGACCCAGAAGCACCATTTCCCTGCCTCTCCACTCTATTTCCTGGTGCCTGGGGGTTTCTCCTCTGCCTGGTTCCCAACTAAAGCACTTCCCAGAATACCCCCATCCCTACCTCCTGCTTCCCCTCTCTCTGTATAGGGCCATATATGAAGGCACACCTCAGTGTCAGAGCAAGTGTGTGTCCTCAGCCCTGCGGCGCTCTCTCTGAGAGCTGCCTCTGTGCCCACCGTGAAAACTGTACTGCAGGCACCAAAATCCTAGGACTTGATATTATTTCATAAGAGGCAACACTGCCTGAGTTTGCCAACCCTCCAGGTTTGTCCTGGAATCTCCAGGAATTAAAGATTCATCTTGAATTAAAGATTATTTCATGATGAAACCTCCAGGAATATGTCCAACCAAAATTGGCAACCCTATGTAGTCCCTGTCAAGTTTGGGTTGTAATTGTTCGATGATGGGTTCTGGTGTGGAGTATATGACAAGGAGGGGGATGTGGTTGGTGGGTTTTTGTTTGGGTTTTTTTGTATTGAAGCAGGTTCTCCTGGGCTAGGGTATTTGGGTGGCCCATTCCATGATGTGATCTATTTCCCGGGTGGAGTGTCATTGTTTAGCGAGAGTGGATTTAGGTGTGTTAAGGTATGTATCCTGGACTTTCTCTTCAGAGTATATTCTGTGGTATCTGGCTGTAGATAACAGACTTTCTAGTTTGTCTGGGGTGGTCACCACCCAGTGAGATTGAAGCCAGGCCCACAGGCAAAATGGCTGCCACTCTATTGTTCAGAGTGCTTGAGAGGACACAGGGACTGAGAGGGACAGCAGAGACACTGTGAATGGAGATAATGAGAGGGACCCGGAGGCAGATTTGGGGAGGAGGGAATGGGGTGCAGGAGGATTTGGGGGCAAGAGGGAGGTGTGGAGGATAATGATGGAGGTGGGAAATAAAGGTATCAGATGGCAGTTCTCCCTCGCCTAGCCTTTAAACAACGCCCAAACTGCCAATTTCAGCAACAGCAGCAAGCTCCCAAGTGACCAGGACACACCAACTCAAAGCAGCATCAAACCCGCCCAGAAAAAGATGAAAAAACATACACGTGTCATTACAACATGTGATGTACCTCATCCACTGCATCAAATGCCCCCATAACAAATATGTGGGTGAAACCAGACAATCGCTATGCTCTCAAGTAAACTCACAGAAAAATTATAAAAGGCAAAAACCCTTTATCACCTCAGGGCAAACACTGTCACAAAGCGATCGCTCCATATCTGACCTCTGTCTTCAAAGGAAACCTGCATAACATCTTCAAAAGACAAGCCTGGGATCAAAGACACTGGTTTTATGGCCCATTGAAACAAAGACACTGGTTTTATGGCCCACTACAACAATTTGTAGGATACTATACCTTGCTGCCTACTAACCCTCCTTGGTCCTGTCACTATAGAGGTGCCAATTGCCCACTTCATGTTAGTTGCCCCCTTCATTTCAAGCGGCCTGCTACAACATGTGTGTACTTCTCACGCTTAACAATTGGTGCCACCTAAAGTTAGAGACTCTGGTTACCTTCAATGGATTGGAGGAATTGCTCTGTGAAGCTCAAAAGCTTATTCCTGCCACTATAAAGAAATTGGTCCAATAAAAGACACTACCTCACTGACCTTTTCTCTAACAATGGGAGGTGGCAGCCAACCCATTAAGATTAGCTTCACTTCCGCTTGCAGATAGATTGTAAAGAAATGGCAGCCATCTTGCTGTTTTCAGCCCCATTGACAGTAATAGGAGATGGTGGTCATTTTGAATAAGGGAAAATTCATGAGTTGAAAATGACTTAACTGGACAATAACAGACCACAAAACCTGATTCAAGCTGGTGGTATTCTGAACAAAAAGGATCTCTCAGCTGCGCTAGACACTTCTTCCATCACTTCGCACTGACTCAGCAGAGCTTCTAGGCTTCAGAGTACTACACGGAGTGAGAATCCTGGAATTTTATTATATACATTGTAAAGTATAATTCTTTTAAAAGCTGGAATATCAATGAAACATTTTGATTTTACCATTGATTGACCAGCAACCATTTTTTTTCCACAGGAAATTATGAAATGTCAGTGTTTCACTGTCTGGTTTGGAGGTGACCTTTTAGAATATTATTTAATATCAATATTGAAAAATTACAATAATTCATGTGGGATATGCCATGTCAGGTACTATTGAAAAGGTTATAATTTGCTAAAAAAGATATTGTTTAGGTATATGTATCATCTTGGTATTGGAAATTAGAATTATGTGTGGCATATCTGTACTTCTACTTGTGCTGTGTTTCTTGGCAACACTCCACACAGGATGGCTGCAACACTAACCTGCTTAATGGGCCATTAAGAGAACTCACAGGTACAATGATCCCTGGGAGAGAAGCCAGGGCTACACCTTATGAGTCACCAGGACATGTAAGAACATGTCCTATGGAGAGGGGACTCTGAGGATTTTTCATGCCATGCCATGTGGCTGTGTTTAGGACAAGCCATATGGCAAAGGGGGATTTACACTGATGAAGTGGAGTAAAGCAGCTGGAGCATACTGGTGAATCTGGCCCATAATGTGTCAAACATAAGGCATGATTCTGTTCTCACTTCCACCAGTGTAATTTGGGAGTCATACCTCTCAACAACCTGCCAAGATCCAAATATGCCAGGCAACTTGTGACAAAGACTGAGAAAGGGGAGCACCAGAAAAATCATTCATGTAGGAAACTAAAAATTCCAGGGGATCTGTTCCTTTAGTGTGACTTTATTTAAGCTCAACTTCATGCTTCTTTATTTCTGAGGTGAATAATTAAAAAAACAAAATCAGGTGGCACCAAATCTAGTAAAACATAGGCAATTTGAAGATGAAAATGAATGCTGCCCGACATAAAAAGAGGTATGTTAGAAGTAACTCCATGAAAGATATTGCAGCCACACCAGTATAAAACCAGCATGAGAGGAAACTGAGGGTCATGTTCTATAAGGGCTAATTGCTCATCTCGCTAGCATTTACTGGTTAAAAAGTGTGTGATTTCTGTTTGTCGCCTGGCACGTCTACTACTTTAGGTGTTCTGGGCTTGATGATAAGATGCTGCACACCAAAATAGCACCACTGGTGACATTAATTTACACCAGCTGACACTTTGGCCCTCTTTATAAATGTTATATTTGCCTCTCAACTTGCATATTAATAACTGCAACATCCTTTTCTCCAATGCTGACGAATGCAATCTTGCCCCACTCACATCCCTTCGCAATGCTGCTACGAAGATCATTTTCCTAGTCCCTCACTCTGATCATATCACCCCTCTCTTTGCATCCCTCCACTGACTCCCCCTTCTCTATCATATCAAACAAAGGATACTTATCTTCACTTTCAAGGCCCTTCATGACCTATCCCCACCCTACCTATGATCTCTCATTTAGTATCAAAAAGTCGACTCCCACTTCCGATAGGCCAATTCTAGTATCACCCATTTGTTACATTTTCCAAAAAAAAGCACTTTCTCCCATGCTGCCTCTCATGCGTCGGAGGAGCTCCCTGCAAATATCTTTAAAATTACCTCATTGTCCTCCTTCAGATCTCTTCTTTCCTGTGAGACCTACACAAAACTTGACAACTGCTTGGTTGCCGGTGTGCTGAGACCACTGCCTACCATGCTGACCAATATTGTCTTTGTTTCTTGTACTTCCCCATCAGCCTGTCTGTATCCATCTGTTGTCTTGTCTTGCATTTAGATTGAAAGCAATTTGGGGCTGGGACTATCCCTTTGTTCTGTATTTGTACAGTACCTAGCACAAGGGGGTCCTGGTCCATAACTGGAGCTTCTAGGGCTAGGCATCATGATAACAATAACAGGAATAAATACCACCACATGTGACATTACTGCACAAAATTGAAGTTTTCAGCCTACTGTATAAGTTCTGCATCAGTGCTACCATAAATCTTTGGTTTCAAAATAAGGATAAAATAGAATCCTGCATTCTCCCCTCAGAACAATTACGTCTGTCTTCATTTTCTCCTGTTACCTTTTGTGGAAAAAAGACTGCCACACACACTAAAACAATCATTGCAGGATCCCTCATATAGACCAGATGATATTTACAAAATTAAGGAGTGGGACAAGTCACTAAACAATTAGGAGAGGTGATACATGTATAGGGAATGAACAGAATATAGTTCCATATTCAGTGGTGAAAAGAATCAGCAACACATCACAACTGAAGACAAATGGGCAAAATAATGACATAAACTACACTCCATCCAAGGTATTGGGTAGTTGAACATTATTAACTTATAATGTACCTGCCCCGCTTGCAAAGGACATAATATGAAGCATAGCCTCCATGTTTTTTTTCACAGGGATGGAAAACGCATTGATTAGAAGAAACCAGACACACTTGAAGTTATCAAGTTTATCTAAATAAAGAAAACTGATACAGTGAATTCTTCAGAATGAGTTTCTCAGAGAGCAAGGTAAACTCGATGAATGGTTCAGTAATCCCAAAACTCTGGTTTGGGCTCATTGTGCTATTTGAGTAATGAGCCTCTGATGTTATAAATGTAAGCAATAGTCTGTTGTATTTTCAATTGCCATCTATTGCCAGCCCATTGTTTTGTGTTATTCCCACACTCAATAGATATATTTATTCTCAAATTGCTGGCAGCTCTGTGGTTCCTCCTGAGCAATACAGGAATCATTAAAGAGCATATTCTGTAGCAACTTGACTCTCTGTATACTCCAGACAGCCAGCCTCAGATGAGCCTCAGTCAGACATACCAAGCATGGGACTCTATTGATCTACAAAGAATGGATATTTTTTAGAAATCATCGTGAAATGCTATATTCAATTTGGAAGTGATCAGGAAGTGATCATGGATAATGCTTTCCCCCGAACTCATTTACAACCAGAGGCCTGGTCTACACAGCCAGCGAAATTCGGCAGCAGTCAACAGGAGATACACAAGCTATGTAGAGTAGCCTGCATATTTCCCGTTGACTTCCTAACCTCTACTTACCATAGCGTCCCCACAACACTGAGCTGACAGGAAATGCCCTCCCGTCGATGCACATTACTCTTTTTGAGGGGCTGCAATAATGGCGTCAACTTCCGGGTTCGACTGAGCAGTTCTCCACTGCCGCTCAATCGATCCTGCACTGTCGTCAATGCTGCCGGCAGTGTAGACATACCCGGGGAGATTTTGGTCTTGACCAGTCTATCTGCATTATCGGCCTTGCAGTCTATCTGGTTAATCCAGATAATGTCTGGTTAAAATGTGCTTTGGATAACATGCATTTGGGGACTGGATGCTCATTGTCACAGGCCAATGTAATAGGAGCAAAACATGCACAAAACAGAAGCAATAATTGGGTACCAAGAAATGTCCTAAATGGAGATATTCTAATCTCCTGATTAGAGATGTTTTTCTTCCCTCGTCTCTTGCCACAGTAACTCCCACTGACTTCATAAAATAATGAAACTGTCAGCAAATGGGCTATTAAAAACACAGGGCCACAGCTGATATAAATTGACATAGCTCCATAGGAACCGATAGAGCTACACCAGCTGAGAATATGGCCCACAGTCCAATCACACTGTAGAACAGTGATGTGTAACCTCTAGTAACATATGTGGTTATTTGGGACACCACATTTGGCTCTCTAGGAGCTGATGGGTTTAGATGAAGCACAGATCACTGACCTGATTTCAGGAAGAAGGATAGGAACACTAATCACAGAGGGACTCCTCATGCCTCCCGGTACAATTGAGAAGGCAATGAGGATAGCTCTGAGAAAATGGACTGAGGACACCGACAGGATACATCATGGCAGCCAGGAGGGG
>ML675611.1:18081676-18105117 GCA_007922155.1 Mesoclemmys tuberculata | reverse complement strand
TATATATATATATGTGTGTGTGTGTATATATATAGTATATAGTATATATATATAGTGTGTATATATATATATATAGTATATGTGTATATATATATATATAGTATATGTGTGTGTGTGTGTGTGTATATATATATATATGTGTGTGTGTATATATATATATGTATATATATATATAGTATCCTGAGTTTGGAACATGAGCTGAGAGCATTCTGAGATGACAACTTTAGCATGCAGGGAATTTCTAAGCTGAGTTATTACCTCAGGTGCCTGGAGCAAAAGCACTCCTTGGAATGTTTGACAGGACATAATGGCTGACTTGATGGAAACAAAAGAAGTCGTCTCCATGGCAGATTTAGTCTCTTGAATTTACTGATAATGCACTCTCCCCACCCATAAATCAGAAATCCACTTTACCCAATTGGCAATCTGTTCTTAACCATGGCTAAATATGAGACGCTGCTGTAAAATGTGAACACTTTGATACAAATAGAAGAAAACCTACAGTACATTTCAGTAAATAACATGGAAAGGGGTGAAACAGATTCTTTTATATTCAAAACAGACTCTTTGAGATAATAGCAAAAAATGCAAAGCTGTGAGTCTATGTTCAACGCCGGAATAGCAGGCACAACTCACTTCAAAGTTAATGAAGCTGAAGCTGATCTCATTTACACTGGTGTAAATCCGGAATAATTCCAGTGGCTTCAGTGGATTTATACAGAATCTGGCATCATTGTCATTATTATTACTATTACTACACCAGGTGTTTCCACCAAGGCTGAGGACTGTATAGAAAAAGATGAGCACCTCTGCCGCAGAGAACTTTCTGTCTAAGCGTCAGTGAGACTGTGACAGGTGAACAAAGGCGGGAGTAGCGGTTAGGAGGGTGAGTTCCAAACAACAAAGAGTTGAGCAGGAAAGCAGTGTGCTGAGATCTCTGCTTGGTTAACTCTTGTGGGTTCCTTGTGCCTGTTTCACCAGCAATGTATTTGATCACAGATCCTTTTGCCTTAAGAGCATACTATAAAAACACTCCTTTTGCAACTACTCTTTTAAAAACACCATTCTACTTTTCATCCTTGCCCTCCCACACACGCTCCTACCCCAAATGCTTTGACCGATAAGAACGTTTTTGAAGCAATGACGCCAAATCTAATGTTACAAAATTTCTCTTGAATGAACTGTATTATTGGTAATAACAATCAGTCTCACGCGGGCAGAACTGCTGCATTTTTTACTTGCTTTCCTCAAGCTTTTTTTTAAAAAGATATATAAAGTAGTATCTTAGGTACATTCAGTTCACACAGTTGCGGTAGTATCTTAGGTACATTCAGTTCACACAGTTGCGGATTCATTGCTAATCTGATTTTTGCCAGTCAGTAGAAATTAACCTTATTTGATTTTCCAGCCTTCCAACTAAGCAACAATCAGTAAAATCTGTTCATTCTGGTGATTTTCTAACAAAGGTGGGGGTCATTTCTCCCCTCTAGGCCACAGTCTACTCTCAGGATCACCAGCATAAATCAGGAGGAAAACTACTAAAACCAAGAGTGATTTTGATTTTGTCCATATCCGAAATAAACATTGCCCCAAAACACCCCCAAAACAAATAAAATTTCATGAATACTTTGGTATAAATCTTGTTTTGATTTTTATTTGTTGGAATTTCACTGTTCAAAAATTTTCAGCCAACTTTATGATACCACTGTTGGGCTAGGTTTTGAGTGAAATCTATGTTTTGGCTGAAACTATGGTGAAAATGGTTTGTTGAAATGTTGATGTTTTGGCTGAGATTTACTTTGTGGTTTAGGGTTCTCTAAATGAAATTAATGGGGCCCCATTCTCCAATACGTTTGGGACAGCTTTGAACAATTCCACCAAAGTTGTCCTAAAGCTAGATTAGCCAGCCACTGCTGGAATCTCCCAGCATGCAGAAAAGCAGTTCCCTCTCATCCCAGCTGCCAGCATAGTCTGGCTGGCAGTGCAGAGGAGTGGGGACAATGGGGTATGACCAGGGCTTTCTTATGCCCAGTGATCCCTGGCTACTGAAACAGCTCCCTTGTGGCCATATACAACCAGCATAAATAAGAGCAACCCTCTTGGTTGCTCTAATTGATGCAGGAGTCTGGACTGTCCCCTGACGACTGAGTAATGCCATAATTCATGATCTGGCCATAAATTCACCTTAATCAAAACTGAATAAAACAGTGACAGGAGAACCAAGTTTCACACGTCTCCCCCAGCTATATAGTTCATACTGTAGAGCCATTCTCCCAATCTGTCAGGGAACCATGCTGGGGTTGAACCCTGTAGTTCAACGATGATGGAATGTCAAAATAAAAGTGCGTTTTCCTCCCTCCACCACTCTGGCAGCTGAATTCGAACACTGCCAGCACCGTACAGAAGAAAGCAAGGGCTGTGGTAACCAAAGGAGCTGCAGAAGAGGGGTGTATACATCAGACACTAGCTATAGACCAGGAGCACACCGCCAGAATGCAAAATGTCAGCTTCATTCTCTCATCACTGCACAGTTGTTTTGTTTCTGTGAAGAGCTGGTGTGCATGACAGATTAGGAGAGTTGCAATGCAGGCAGGTCAGTACAATGGCGAGGGTCATTGCTATTGCTATTACTGTGAGATGCTATAATTATAGCATTGGAAAGGTTGGATGCTGCCAAATTCAATTCCGGAATAAATAATCCTCCTGTGGCACAGGGGCTGTGAACTAAAGAATGAAGATATTTTTATCAGCTGAGGACTGAAGCCTGGGAGGAAGGAAAAAGCAACTTTAAGGTTTTAGTACAGTCTGGCCATTTTGAATGTATATAATTAGATACCTTAAAAAGTCAAGCGAGTCCTGTGTTTATTCCATTGGCTCTGCCTTTTTTAGTTTCTGGCACTGCATTTTTCCACTTGATCTTCAGACAATTGACAGGACTGTTAAACATCCTTCACCCGTATAAACAGATGAGAACGCTCTGTGGCTCATTTGTGTGCAGTGCCTCTGACGGGCGTTTCTGTTCAGGAGGACTCAGGCAAGTACATGACTTTATATATGCTCAGATCCAATTCTCTCTTACCTTCTCTGTGCTTTGCTGTAGCTGACTATAAAGATGCTCACGTGTGATCTCTATGTGCATGAGGATTTATTGTAACATGTTCCTCAGGTTTAAGCTTAGATCAGGCTTAATATGCTGTCCTCAGATATCACTGAGCTTCATAGTATGTAAAACCTTGTGCTCCTATTAGGAGTGGTCGATGTAACCAATCATCATCCTCAGCAGGAGCCTGGGGTGTTTGTAAGAGGTGGGGACAAATAGTCAGGGGATTGATTCTGTTCCCTGCTCAGTGGCCGATTTGCTGTATGGCTTTGGGAAGTCACTTACCAACCCGTGCCGTCTGTAAAATGGAAGGAACAGGGTGTATCCAGGGTGGTAAAGCACATGGGAGCTTTAGATGAAGGTGGCCAGATAAGTAGAAATTATTGTCATTGTTAATGCTGCTGTCAATCTCCTTGTGAGTCATCCTCTGGAAGCATTCCTTTGCCTCCCGTTACCTCCTATTACCTGTCAACACCCACGTTCCCCGGGTCATTCGTCACTAGAATCTCTCGAACTGCTGCAGGCATTCTATAGCCACCATGGGGCACGTGGCTCCACTGGCTTGCCTGCCTTGACAGCCTCTCCTCCATTCTCCTGAATACCCTAGTTAGAACTTTATTTTGGATATTTTACCTGATCAGCCCCTTCCCCTCCTCCCCCCAAGCCCTCTGCAGATCCTAGTGCGTAAATCCTCCCAGGTGTCTTATTCTTAGGCAAGCTGCAGCGCCATTGCCCAGTGTCCCCAGGAGAAGCCCAGTGCTTTCAGAAAAACCCAGAAAAAGGCTGAAAGTTAGGACATTATATGTCAGTGAAACCAGGCAAGGATTTTGCCAGCTGTGCCTGTGCCATACTTAATTTTTCAATCACCAACCAAGGATCTGAACCACAAATTAGGATGGTTTGTTTTTAAAATTCGAAAGAGCAGAAATAGAAGGAAATCAAACACTGCTGTATCTCCAGCTATAAGAATGGAATTGCAACAAGGATGCATTTTGGCCCATTTGCTGTATCACTGTTACTCAACTGAGGTCAGACATGTCACCCAAACTCAGATACCTTGGGCAAGATTCTCAGTTGATATAAATTGGCACTGATCCCTTTCATTTTATCCAAGATTGGCTTTATTAACACCAGATCACATTCATCCCAGGTATAACTCCAGACTCCTGGGAAGTCAGTAAACATTACCCCAGGTAGGAAGTTGGCCCATTTTCTCTTTCTTTATAGCAAATGGTTTATTCATGTTGCAAAAGTGCTAGCCCAGGCCTGTACACAACTGTGGCACTAAAATCGTACTTTCACTTCCCAGTGGCAAATAAGCAAGTTATATTTTTTTATTTCCAATCTATCCTACAAATTATTAAACATATTGACTGCAGTTTCAGGCTTTTAGTCTGAGAAGAAAAAGAATCCGTTTTTATTACCTTATTACCTTTTTATTTAATCAAATAATAAAACTACTCAACTGTATCATGAAATCTAAATTAAAATTTGCCTTTACTTCCTGGAATCACACAGATAAATGCTTCAATAGTTAACTAAGTTGGATTTGCAGTAAGTGTTTTTGGTCTGCTATCAGATTCTGTTAGGTAGTACATAGATTCCTGCCTTGCAGCTAGCATCGTTTCAGGAAGTATTTTGAAAGATTTCAGGTTCTTCCCATTATAGCTTTGCTTTTCTCTCATAGCAATTTAAGTTCCTTCCTTTAATTTCAATGGAAACTGTAGTGTTTTAGACCTGACCCATGCAGTTGAATGCTCATCTCTGGATCTTATTTCCTGTCCTCAGGAGGCCTGGGTATGATGACCTAGTCTGATTACAGGATCTTTGACAGCTTTAAATGAATTTGCACAAAGGAAGAAGACAGCTGCAGTTCTGATGAAGGATTTTTCTGAGCAGGCCTCCCAAGCTAGACGTGCCACTATGAGATGCTGCCTACACTTTTCATCATGAGCAACAGGTATGTCTCAACAGATTTTTGTGTTCTTGCCCTGCATAGGCCACTGCAATGAATACCTTGCTCTTAAAGCTGATTAACTTGGATCTGTAAAATGCTGTAGCTTCTTAGCTCCTTATTCAAAATATAGTATGTTCAGCCTTCTATTAACTCCAAGGGCCACATCCTCAGTTGGTGTAAATCAGCCTAGCTCCTTTAGTTTATAGATTCTCCAGGGAAGGGACTGTCTTTATCTGTGTTTATACAGTGCCCAGTTCTATAGGGCCTCAATCTTTATCAGGGCCTATGGACACTAACGTATTACTGTTTTTCTTGTAAAAAAAAAAAAGTGTTTCGAGGACTTATTAATCTGTCTGAAGTAATGTGTAAAATCCATCCTTTAAACCACATTTTGCAGAGGATTGATGTTAGCAATAGGGTTAATAATATTTCAGACCCACAGTGTCACACTCTGTACAGAAAAAAAGTCTGAGCAGCTTAACAATATATATTGTTGGAAAGTTGCCTGTCATAACCACGGTGCCATTTCCAGATGCAGTAACTATCCTCCATTTGCCTATAATCAGAGCACCTCAGCCTCCAATTGCTATTCTCACTCAAATACTAATATTTTGAAATAAAAGTGGTCTGGGAGGGCTCAGAAATGCAACGCATCTTGGAAGATTTATTTCGGATATTTTGTGTGTGTAATTAAAGGAAATGGCCGGGGGGTTGTTTACATGTGTGGGTTTGTCTTCTAGTACGTAGGTATCTATTTCCCAAACAGTCAGGTAGTAGGATATACTCTTAGGGCCAGAACCACAGCTACGGAGATCTCGTGCTGGCTACAGCTAAGAGGTGGAAGGGAATACGGTCCTCATGTACCTTTCTGCTTCACTGATCGTCAGGCCACCAGAGGTCAACATGATCTCTTGTGTACTTCAACGAGCAGCCAAAGGGTGGATTTAAAGCACCCCAGTTTGAGCACTTCCTTTTGCTGTCTGAGGATTGAATGCCATGTACTCTGACTCCAACCCTTTCTGGTCTAGCCCCGCCCTCTCCTGCCACAATGCCTTCCTACTCCCCCACCCCCAACTCCTGGAAGACAGAAGCATGCAGAATAAAGCCAGCTGTGTCCCTTATACTGGGAGAACCCTCATCAGCCTTTCTGGGGCTCGTTTAAGGTCCTTTGCACCACACCAGTGGCACAAAGGAACGATATCAGGGGCCAAGGTGTTGGCCTCTAGTGCTCTCTTGAGAGCATGGGAGTGGCCAACAGGGTGCAGTCATCCATTGTGAGGGCAGACTGTGCAACAAGCAAGTCTGGGAAGGATTTAGTGCTGCTCCTTTTTGACACATCATTAAGGAGCACTGGGACCCCACAGTTCCTTGAGCATCTTGCCTTTTGCTGGCCTCGCAATGGTTAAATCCTCCATTCAAGCACTGCTCCTGCCCCTTCACTAGTCGCTACCTTCCTAGTGTCTGAAGAGATGATATAGTATTGGATCTGGGAGCCTGTTCCTCCAACTCACTAGTTTTCAGGATATTCACTACCCCCACCAGTTGGGGAGATCTCTTCCCTCACCCCAGCTAAGGGAAACATCTAGCAGTCAGGGGAAACTGGCCCACTTCAAAACCAAAAGCAGGGTCATTCCCCAACTGACCTCCTAGCCCCCAGGCTGCCTGGACCCCACCTAACCAAACACCCCACAGCCACGAACAGCAGGACGACTGGCCTGCCATTATCACTGCCAGCAGCACCTGCAGATAAGTTACCTGCCACCACTACTGCTGCTGTGAGAAACAGCTGTTAACTGGGGAGTCACCTGGAAGAGCCTCGGTGAAGCTGGGGAGGAGAAAACAAGATGTGTCAAGAGGCACTGTGCTTGAAGGTGTGGGCTTCATGTCCATCTAGAGGGGCAAGTGGATTTGGGAGGGAAAGAGTATGGAATCCACAGATGTAGGGAGAAAAGAGGAAAGTGTGGAACTGATGGATATATATTTTGAGTGGTGGGGGGAGGGTATCACATCCAGCGAATGTTGTGTGTATTGCTGACATAGAAAGCTTTTGAGATAGCCCATTCTTGAAAATGCTGGCAGTTCATCAGTGATAATGCCCATTTGAGAGGAGAGGAGCAAGGATAACTTCTTTTGGGAGACTCGATAGCACAGCAAATGAAACAGCAGGGATGCAGTTTAGCCACTTGGCACAAGTGTACCATGAGCAGGATTTCAGCATTACAGTCCATCAGTCTCCATCACATTGCAGATGATTTCAGACAGAAGAAAACAAGGGATCATGCCCCTGGTCTGGAAAGAAACTTTCCAGCTGACTTTTGGAATTGATCATTTATTGTCCATGAAAATGTGTTGCATGGAGGCATTCACCTGAATGTAGAGAGCCAAATTCTTTTCTCTCACACACACGCAAATTTCTATTTGACATCATGAGTGTAACTAAGACCAGCATTTGGCCCAAACTGTGTGTGCAAATTATTGCCTAATTAAGCTGATCTAATCAGTTACATCAACTAACATAGCAGGGGCCCAATCCTGCCAGAGTTCCCCACACACGACGCCCACTGTAGTACACAACAGCCTGGCCTGTGGAGCACTCACTGAATCGGACCCTCAATGCAAACAAGTAATTTGATCTCATGAAAACATTGCCCAGAAGGGTTTGTGGGTAGAAATTTATCTCCGTCAAACACAAGGCAACTCTCCTGGAAATCAGTCACGCAGCATTCCACAGGAACAGCTCTTTGCTTTGGAACAGCAGGTGTCTGTCAGGAAAGTTAACACGACGGCTTATCACTGAAAAGCGATGTCTCATTTCCCAGCATTGACATGATCCATGTGGCAGATGATAAAGCAGCAGAAGAAAAAGGGTGGAGTCAGGATATACGTGTTTTAACTTTCCAGTGGTAGTGACGGTTTAGGTGGGATCAGAAGAACACAGATGCTGGAGAGGCCCCCAGTCCCAGTTCAGGTAGAGTTGTGCTTGGCACAGGACCAGGGTGTGGTGGGAAAAGAGGGTTACACCACCTCTACGGCTCCCTGATTTTGGAGGTTCTCTTGCATTTCTTTGGCCCTCACTGTCAGTTAGAACAGCACTGACTGTACTCCAGTTTTTTCCTGGCTGCCCACCACCTCAAGGAGCCATTCCAGCAGCTGTGAGTAGGTGGAGCACAGCAGCGTTCCAGCCTCATCTCATTTCCCTCAGAAATGCTCCCTGCATGCCAGGGTATGACTGAGAGTGATAGTCTGCCAGTACGCAACCTGCAGATTTCCTCTTGCCTGGGAATTCCCATGTAGCCAGAGTGGTGCAATGCAGTCAGAGAACATCTAAGATTCTGTTCCAACCTCCCTGCCCCAACCATATTAGCTCCTCTCCATCACACTGCCAACGCAGTGCATTCCTGGTCTTTAGTCCAGTCTAGTTTTAAAAGCCACAAGTAGCAGGGCTTCCACCATTCCCTGCTCAAGAGTTTTATACATCTCACGGCCAGAAAGTGTTTCCTGGTGCGGCTCCTAAAATTATCCTTTCCCAATTTATTCTTGTTGGTAACATTAAAAGTGAATGGGACTCAGGTTCCTAAATCGCACGGATGATTTGGAAACTATTACCCATTACTCCTAGTTATACGCTTCTGTACCACTCTGATAGTCTCTGTCCATCTTGGGTTTAAGATTCTTACCTCAGTTATCAGAGTGCAAATGCAGAAAACTCTTGACTTTAATGGAGTCACAGTAGTGTAAGTCTGCAATGAGAGAGGACAGTTTGGCTCATGGTCTGTACAGCATTCAGATACCTGTAGGCTGTTAACATGCACATCATGCTTATGAAGTTACATGTATTGCGCTCATTCCATCTTTTCTCAGGCACCTATCCCTCCATCACCCTAATCATTTTCTTGCTGTTCTCTAATCTCTCTTCCATGAAGCGCTCAACCCTGAATGCTACATTTCAGCATCAGTGCCATAAAGAGAGGTATAGCCATGCTGTGATGATGTCTTTGACTATACAGTAGAAAACTCCATTGGTTTTTTTTTTACTTCCATGTTGCTTGGCAAAGCTCAAGTCCAATTGGCTGTCCTCCACCATCCTTAGAATAAATTTGGGCATTAATGGTTTCCTGATTTCTCAAATCCATTTAGGGTCTGATCCAGTGCCTGTGGCGGTCAATAGGAGTCCTTTGATTTCCATGTTATTTAGCTCATGCTCTAAATCCCTTTGTTTCAGATTATTTCCTGCAGACATATTAGCGTGCATTTTTATTAAACTGAATCTCATTTGGGAAAATTAGTTATAAAACAAAGAATAAAAAGCAATTGCCACTCAAATTCAACTCCATTAAAATAATATACTCCATTCTGGTGTGTATTAACAAGAGTGTCGTATGTAAGGCATGGGAGGTAATTGTTCCACTCTACTCAGTGCTGGTGAGATCTCAGCTGGAGTATTGTGTCCAGTTGGGGTGCCACACTTTAGGAAAGATGTGGACAAATTAGCCAGAGTCCAGAGGAGAGCAATCAAAATGATGAAAGGTTTAGAAAACCTGACCCGTGAGGAAAGGTTAAAAACTGGGCATGTTTAGTCTTGAAAAAAGAAGATTGAGGGGGGGAATCTGATAAGTCTTCAAATATGTTAAGGGCTGTCATAAAGGGGAGAGGATCAATTGTTCTCCATGTACAGTGAAGGTGGACAAGAGTTAATCGCTTAATCTGCAGCAAGGGAGATTTAAGTTAGCTATTAGAAAAAAATGTCTAACTATAAGGGCAGTCAAACTCTGGAATAAGCTTCCAAGAGAGGCTGTGGCATCCCTATCATTGGAGATAAGACAGCTGCCTGTCAGGATTGCTCTAGGTTTACTTGGTCCTGCCTCAGTGCAGGGGGCTGGATTCGGTGACCTCTCAAGTTCCTTCCATCCCTTCTATGATAAGTATATTTGCTATTTCCAAGGTTTTTATTTTCATGCTCTTTGTCTCGTCTTATTTTATGTCAAGTCAGCCATCTATCTACTGGCACTTAGGTCATTCTGTCTAGTACGATTGCTGCTAACAACAGTTAACAACCTTCCTGGATTCTTTAACGAGAGGGCCCTTTAGTACTAAAATAATCCCTAACATATGCCAATTCAGAGACGAAAGATCACTCTGAATGACCTTTCCAGATTTAGCTCTGTTCAGCTGCGAGGACTGACCAATGTGGAAACAATGAGTAGAGAACAGATATTAGCTTTTGGTTACTTGGTAACCCTTATTTAATCAATATATACTTTACATTTTAGATCCCAGTGGCAAGATAAACAGAACGGAGGGCAAAACATTAAGTGAAATAAATCTCATGGTTTATGGGACATTTTTATCTAAAAATTCACTTAGGGTCACAAATGAGAGCTTGATTGTGATTCCAAGATTGTAATTATCAAATAAATGTGCAAAACATCTTGTGACTAAAAAAGTTTGTTTCGATACAGATATCGGTACAGATATTCCAATATATATGTAGTAAATATAATCCTGAATACCTGATTTTACTATCTACCCAAAAGGAAGCATGAGTGAGAAGGGCAGTGTTAAGAAATGGAGCCAGATCCAATCTCTTTATATGTCTGTGGAGTTACCCCAGAGATTAATTTGGCCCAGGCTCTTCAAAAAAGTAAAATTATTTTCTTCCAGATCTTAAAGGGGCATGTCAGAGATTGGCTGTGTGCTCCAGTTTAGTAGTACCACCTAGTTGTGATGACTAATGGCAAGAGCCCAAGAGTCAATTTCTCTGGCTGGTACAGCTGGAGGTAGTGTCACTTAGCGGTTATGATTCTGGGGTAGAGTTGCCGACTGGGAAAGGTAGGGGAACCCAGGCCTATCCTACTCCACCGGGCTCCAACCCAGGGCCCTTTGAAACAGTTGCCTTCATCCACCACTTCCTACCCTTGTTCCAGTCCCTCTGGCGCCATCATAGGCCGGACGTAGGATCCTCCTGTATTCCCTTCCGATCTGTCTCCTGCGTCTCTTCTGCTGGCCCCGGGGAGTCTTCACCCTTGACTCTCAGGATCAGACAGCTCCCAGCAGCTTCGCAATGAGGCTCAGAACAGGCAGCATGGAGCCTTGGTGGCTTCCTGGCAGGAGGCTGTTGCCGCCCGACTGCTCTCCTCCACAGTCAACCCAGACTGATCTGAGTCTCTCCCTTTGAAATGCTTCTTCCATGGGTACCATGCGCAGAAGAGATGAGGGGGCATGGCCTCTTGAACCCAGATCAGCTGTTTAACCCTTGCCTCCCCAGCGTAGAGCTGGTAAGACCTGTCACAGAGCAAATTCTCCGTTCTGAGCTGCGGTGTAGGTGGCCTGTTTGCATATTCTTCCCAGAATTTGCTCATAGCCATGTTCCATGAAGAACACGTGATACATGATTAGAAATCAGCACTGTGGATCAGGGAGGAGAATTTGGCTTTAAAACTGCCTGGTATATACTGAGCCAGAACAAGTGTTCTGTTTTCATTAAGCAACTTCCTGTTGTATTGTGTCAGATCTATAACTATGTTTAATATTACAACATTTACGCTAACATTTGCAAACAGCAGTTGATACCCTGGCCTCAATCCGTAGGTGAACTCCCACTAGCATTGACGGGAGTTGCAGATATGATGAAAGGACTGCCCATAGCTCTGTGTCACAAATTAAAACTTTCACAGTAGAGCAGTAATATGCAACATGAAAAGTGCATGGCTCTCAGGGATGAGTGTGAGTGAACCTCATGGACAGCAACAGGAATATTGTCGTTTCCTGGAATTTTCTTTGCATGCTATTTTCCTTTAGTATGGACAATTGGCCTCATGATACAGTGGGTCTGTAGGCACCAACAGAATTAAGGAATACATGCTCTGAAGTAAATGAAAACTGAGCTCCTTCTTTGTAGTTGGCTTCACACTCACACAATTTTAAATATTATCAGACCATTGGTAAATGCATAGCTACATTTATACTTTTTTTTTAAAAAAAATACTCCATGAAAATGCCTGCACTCTGAAGCAACCATCAGAAGAAAGACTAATCCTTCCCCCTTCTTGTCATAGAAGACACACAAAAATCCCCCTTATGAATAATTTTCACAAGAATATAATTTATGCAGGATTTCCCTTCTGGTAGATGTCACACAAGCCATACCGGCTTCCATTCCAGGGGTGTTCTGCTGCGTGGATATCTTTCAGCACTGAGTTTATTTCTCCAAAGCCAAGAAAGGGATAGTACACTTTTCAGTGTTAATTATGTGTGCTGAGGCAATTAATATTTTTTCTGCTGTATTCCATGACTATGGAAAATCACACTTTACCATCACGAAAACTCATCTTGCTGCCTACAGGTGCATGGCTAAATTATTAATGGAGTGCACACAGAACCACTAAAGGTGGACTATTGAACTAAGGATCAGTTGACATTCTGGAAGTTGAAGGACATATGGAAGACTCCCTTCTAATTTAATTGCCTTTCTGTTTTGTTATACTGATCTGCAGCTTCCAGTTACAACTACACCTCTCACTGTATGCTATTACGTGATTTTGTTTTCCGATTGTTCAAGATAAAGTTACTTCATTATTAATATATATGCACTGTGCATGTATATAAATATTGTATATGTACGTGTGTGTAAACGTATTGGAAGTGTTAATAGTTAAGATAAACTAAGTCCATTATCGCAATGTGTGACTATTTCTATGACCCTATTTGCAATAAAACCAGATTCAATGATATGAGAAAATTGCTAGGTTGCGAAATAATTGAACCAGGCCAGATGAATCCCCACAAAAGCATCATTTACAAAGTACTTGGCTTGTCTAAAATATTTATTCCTGCAGGAGGAAATGGAAAAAGAGTTCATACAGTTACACTGCTATCCTCTGAGCGTAAAATTGTTTTATCGTGTTATGTTTATTTCCTAGACGCCTTCTATTGGGGTATTGCAAGAAAGTACTATATGTGCAGTCAGTCCTTTTGTGTAGACTGTTCATGTATATTCACTGGGAAGTCAATCATAAGATTTTTTTTTTCATTTTTTTCTGCTGAGCAGACACTTAACTCCCTTTTTTTGTTGGTAAAGACACATATTTGCATACACAATGCACAAGCCATTAAAAGTCAGCATTTGCCAACACATCTGTGATGCCATAGTTTCCCCCTCTGTTTAAGACAGGAAATAGTCATGGCAACTTATGGAGGATGTTATAAATGTGTATGGGTAGGGTTTTGTGGCCTGCCTTGTGCAGGAGGTCAGACTAGATGATCATATTGGTCCCTTCTGACCTATGAGTCTATGTGTTGGCTTTAATGATTAAAACTGCACTATAGAAATTGCCCTAAGTCCTCAATCACTAGCTAACAATATTTTTGTTATTTTAATAGCATGGTTTGTTTTTTTACTCTTGAATACTTGCAACAAACAGCTTGCTGCAATCTACAGACATAGAATTAGTCACAGAAATTATTCACTGTATAAATGGAAATAATAAGTTTACAAACCTGTTTGGGGACAATTAGCAAAGTGAAAAACAGGTGAAATTCATCAGATAAATTATTCATTAGGATTTATTTGTCCAGCTTTACTTCTGATATATGTTCAGTGAAATGCAATAAAAGCTTTGATAGGAAATAACTTAAAATAGGATGATGAGGTTGAAGAAGACACTCCAGACCTTTACAAAGTAATCTGTCCCACTATAGGAACACTCACTTCTTCCCTCAGCATTACCTCAAAAGTTCACTGCAGTTATTTTCATGAAATCCTTCATATCATACATTAAACTCTGTTTGATTCCTAATGTATACCCGATTTTAGGTAGCTAATCTGCAATCAAAAGCACTTAACAGGAATGGATCAGTAGCTGTTCTGAAGTTTGAACTCATAGCATTTTTTCCATCCTGGACTATGAGGGCTCAGGTAACCACCACTTATTCAAACATTTACCACTATTGCTGCCAATGTTGTAAGCATCTACAAGTGAATAGTGAGAATAGTGAGACTAGTCAGACTCCTTTGGGATCCTCAGTCTGAGTCAAAGTCTGCCTGCAGACTCTGACCCGGGTCCTTTTGACCGGAGGCACGTTGGTACCAACCACGGAGATGCTCTGCTACTAAGGCCTTGTGAATGTTTTTGGTTAAATATCGCGTTTTAGCAACTTGCTTCCTGGGAAGTCTCAGAGTTGCATATGGATTGTTTGGTACTCTTTCCATCTCACCTTCATGGTAGGACCTGAGTTCCCGATAACGGTCATACCCACAGTGTGCCAATGAGCGATATGAAGGGTTGACGCTATACTGTCCCTCTGTGTCATTCTCATAAACATAGCCCCCATTGTAATAAACCTCACATTCAGTGTGACTGTGGCAATTTTAAATTATTACTTATTAGAGCTGATTGGCAATTTTGCATCCAATTTTTTTTTTTGACAGATAATGGCTTTTCGGGTAAATGATAACATTGTTGCCAACGAAATCTGTTTTTGTTGAAATTCTGGGGGTTAAGGTTATCAGAAACTGATTTTTTTTCATCTCTCAGTAATGTAAAACCTTCCACCCCCCAATCACTTTCATTTAATGAGAACAAAAAAAAAAGTTTAGTTTTTTGCTTTTTCAAGAAAATCCTCCCCAAAAATTCAAAAACAAATTTTGTAAATAATTAAAAAAATTTGTTTCCATTGGATTTTTTTATGGGGAAAGAAATCATTACCCCCAGTTCTGTTGTCTAGGACTAAATTGTGACTTGACATATGCACCTGTGCAAAGATTAAGATGGAGTAAAAACCCCACCTCCTTATGCTCCTACATGGGCTATGTTAGTACAGGGATATAGAGAGATAGGAGAGGATACTTCTCTGCTTATGACCTTCCTGGGGCAGATGGTGGGGAATGGATGGATATTTGGCTCTACCCCTATACTTGTTGGCCAGAATAGCTTAGTCAGCATATGGGTGCTGGTATAGACCAGCAGCAAAATTACTACTCCTTTGCAGAAAGGAGGAACCAGGGAAGAAATTGTGACATTACTTCAGGGACAATGCAGCTTATGCACCCTTCCTTGCTCAGGGCTGTGTCTCAAGTCATAATCTAGCCTTGTTAATTTCATCCTGATTTGGACATCTGTTAAAATTTCATTTAAAAAGCTTACAAACTAGATCCTGAGATGTGCTGAGGGCCTCCCAGGTAACTTCATCTCCCAAGGAAGTCAGTGGTAATTGAGGCCTCCTGAACCAGGAAGCCCTCAGCAACCTGCCCAAATTGGGTGACATGAACAGTTTTAAGAAAGCAATTTTCTCCCCTAAGGATGTGTTGAGACTGCGCAATTAAGGACTTCCAGGCACAGTGACATCCTTGCAGGAGGCGTCAGAGAGTGTGTTGCCCAGAGAGTTTTAGAAGCCCTGCAGCTGTCATTTCGCTGCAGCATGAGGCAGAAGCTTCGGTCACTCCAATGTACAGGAAAGAGAAGGTAAGGCGAATATCTGAGCTACTTCAAACCACTCTATTTATACATTGCTTTCAGTAGAGAATCCCAGTACATCAAAAGCCAGCTGCTTTCCTAATCTGAATGCTGCTTTCCTGTCTGTTAAGTGAAAAGCAAATTTCATTACAGTTTACAAAATCTGTAATGCTTTTAATCCACGGTTTATAGGTATAAACTTTTTAAATGGTGCAGACATTTCACAGGTCCTTAACTGGTGTATGTCAACAGAACTTTATTTTCAGTAAAAGACGTGAACACCAACCCTATCCCTAGCACAGATTTCTTTCCCTGGTGCGTCAAACGTACTCATGCTGTCAAGTGCATTGGATGGAGAGAGCCAAGACTCTGTCCATTTCCACCTTTGCCTGCCCTCTCCCCAACTATAATGTGCACGAGGGAGAGTAGCAGCTCTACAGAGGCTGCTCTTCCTCTCCCAAATGGTGATGTAGGTAACAAGGGGATAATGTACACCCCATACTCCCTTCCCAAGTCACAGTCTGGACCCTGGTGATTATCGCAGCAGTGTAACTGGGAGCAGAACTAAGCCCACTCATCCCATTCAGAAATCAATTTGCCCTAGGGTTAAGGAGTATTTACAAGGTACTGCTTTGTGGGGATTTCACCAAGCCCGTGGAAGAACACAAAAGCGGAGCAGTTAGGCATGTCAGAGTGGATAAATAGCCCCAGGAAAACAAAACAATAAGCTCTACTTATGCTATTTACACAGTAAAACAATAAAGCATCATATTTCAATGATCGGCCCTGGAGTTTTTGATGGAAAAATGTATATTTAATGATGAGTGGCCTTCACTGTTTGATTGGCGGCTGTTAAAACCCCTTGGACAGTGAATCACGTCTCTTCCCAACTAGAATTGGATCAATAATTTCACTATAATATGTGTAGAAAATTCTAATGTTAAAATCCCACTTTATTACTATAATAATGGATCTAATTTGTAAAATGTATAAAGTGAGGCCATAACTGTACTGGAGAGAGATATATGTGATCCCACTACAGCTATATCATTTCCTGATGACTTTCACCCACATATTATCAACAGAAGGAAGATTAAGTGCAGTGATATTTGCAAGAATTTGAGATTGGGAATGGTTTCTAAAAAGAAAGCCCAAAACGATCATAGAAATACAGCAATCATTATAAAAAGCATAGCCTTGTTTACATCCATGGATGTGGAGACATTTGTCTGTGATCTAGTCCTTCTAATCCCTTTCCACTTAACAGGAAAGCCTCCTTTTTCAGATGCCTATCTAATAATATCACTTAAGTAGTATTGTTGAATATGTCCATATTTAGCTTAAATTCACTTATACTGCCTACTCCAGCCACGTTTTCTGGATGTCTGCTCACATGCTGGTGGCTCTCGGAGAACATGCAATAAAACCGAAAGGCAGAGAGTTTAAAACTGAAAAAAGGAAATACTTTTTCATATGCACAGGAGAACTCATGGCTGCGATAGATCTGTGAGGCCATTTGCCCAGGAAGATTCCAAAGAAAGGACTGGACATTTGTATGGATAACAAGAACATGCAGAGTTATAGTAGAAAAGATTGTGAGGAAAAATCCTCAAGAATTTTGGAAAATATATATGAACCTCCATGCTTCAGGACACCTGACTAATGAAGGGAAGGACTAATAAAGGGAAGGATTCTCCATCATTTGAGGTCTTTAAATCAGGTCTTGATACTTTTCTGAAAGATAGGCTGTAGCTTAACCAGAAGTTATGGGCTTTATGCAGGAATTGCTAGGTGAGGTTCTATGGCTTGTGTTATGCAGGAGGAGACCATTATGATCGTCCAGTCTGATTTCCTGCATACCATGCTGGTCCCTTCTGGTCTTACAATTTATGAATTGATGAGACTTTCCCTTATGTGATGGTTATGCCTTAACTATCTAAGGCTGGGTTTCTTGCATCTTCCTCAGAAGCATCCCGTACAGGACATTGTCACAGTCAGGTTATAGATGGACCACTAGTTTGATCTGATATGGTGATTCCTATGAGCCTTTGAGAAGGATCTTCTCTAGCTAGCGCTTCTACATTTTATCTTCAGCCCTTTTAGATCATGACACCTCATTTTACTACTCCCTCCCCATAACATGAATAGGACTTTTCCCAGGATCCTGGGTGATCCAAGGGTAGATTCATGTCCTGAATGATAAATGAGAGACGCCTTCTATTCTGCAACCATAGTGTCAAATCCCGAGGTCCTAACACAGACCTAATTCAAGTATAAATCCCCTTGAATAAAGCCGTTCAGCGCAAGTCCCCCTGACATCACAAGGAATTAAACATGTGCTTAAAGTGCTTTGCTGAATCAAGACCTGAGTTAGGCCTAATTAAAGACTTCAAGATATGGCCATGAATGTATAGCCCTTTTTTTCATCCTTTCTACCCCCAAAAAGAATCATTTCACATTAACATAGTTCCCCTGTGCACTTAGGACAAGGATGGTGAATTCCACCCACATGTGTTAAAACATATACAGAGTTATTCCTTTTATTGAGGTGGAAGCCATTGCAGTACAGTGTGATACATCATGGGGCAACCCGTTTGTCCTCTCTACTCAGGGAGACAGGGTAACAGTGAAGGCAGTTGACCCAGCCCTGCACATGCTGTAGTATGTCTTAATCCAGTGTCTGCGACCCGATGTGCATGTGTGTGGTTAGGTGGGTGAGACGCATTTGACGTATATCAATGGGCAGAAGGAAGGAACAGGCAGTGAGGGGGTAGAAAGATTATACTAGAGAGAAAAGAGGGCATAGAAGGGTGATGGGTGAATCAGGGATGGACAGAAAGGAACATAAGCTAGAGGAAAGGGAGAAAGAATAGTGGAAATAGCATCAACAATTATTTGTATTATTTTTATTTGTGTTACCGTAGAGCCTAAGAGCCCTAGTCATAGACCAGGACGACATTGTGCTAGGCATTGCCTTCACTGTGCCCAGTAGGTTGCTAGGGGAGGAAGGATGGACACTTGTGAGCAAATATATTCATCAGCATCGATGGATTTTGATCACAAAGTAATAATGTATCAGGGAAAACTCCCGTCCCCACAGTAAGGCCTTTTCAAAACACAGAATGTTACATCTGCTTTGTCCACTTTCTCAGAGTGCATGTGTGCAGCGTACAGTTCTTAAATGATGTGGATTCATTTATAGACTTTGACTGTATCATGATAAAGTGCATTTTTAAGAGGAAACTAGGATTCTTTATTTTATTTTATTTGCCATTTGGCCACACAATTCACAGTAATTTGATTCTATGATCTAGATTGAATGTTGTTTTCATGCAAGAGTGAGAAAGACCATATAAATATACCTAAGTTTAAAAGGGCATATGAGATACCATATCTTACACATCAGGATGATACACAAACATGAGACTAGTATGTTGTATCAGTTGCCGAAATGATATGTGATAATCCACAGTGGAGCTGCTTAACTTGGAAGAATAGTTAGAAAGACATCCCTGTAATAGAATGAATATATTTCATATCATGTTTGTGTTTTTCTATCTTATTAGGACTGTGCAACTTTTAAAATAATCTTATTCTGTCAGATTAAGAAAAATCCCTTTTTGAATTAAATCAGTCAGTTCCAAAAATAGTAATTCTTGTATTTTTATGTTTTAACCACGTTCTCCTACTCTGTCGTTTCTTCTGGAGATGACAGCTTTAGTGAACTCCCGATCTATGACTCAGAAAGGAAGCATAGTGTTACTTTGCTGTAAATACTGCAATGATCTGAGTGTAAACAAACAATGTCCCAACAAGTGTGTTTCAAATGTCTGTTGAAGGACACCATGCAAATATAGCCAAAGAAAGTTCAAAGCGTCATTCAAAAGGCATTACTCCAATTTGAACGATGGCATTTTGTGCTTTGATCAATTACCTAGACGAATTGTAGTAACTGTCCTCCGTCGATACTGAGGAAACGGCTCCCCGTGAACCAAGCTGTGAGTAAAAAGCGAAAAGCAGAGAGAAGGGTTCGATTTCGTGAGCCGGAAGAGATCACTGGATATGGTATGTTCAAGTTAGTAAAACTCTTTATACTCTCTCAAAAGTGGCATTCTCCTTTCAGTGTTTATTGTTCTCCTCATCTTTCCACATCCCCCTCCTCACCAGTGTCTGTTGCCATTATTCTGCTGTGTTATATGTGTAAATCAGGACCATTTCTTGGGGCAGAGTCCTACAGCTCAGTGGCTGTGATCCACTTTCTGCCTTACCTGATGGCAAAATAGGCCCCAGCACAAGGTAGAACAACCCGAGAGCTATTCTTGCTGACCTCCTGGAACAGTTCCCTAAAGGGAGCATTCTAATAGCTCGTAATTAACAGAGCTGTACGTTCTAGTTACGTGCCTTTCTACACCATCCCATCCCAGAAACCCCCTCTGTGGACCAGAGCTGGAGGAGGTGCCCCTTTAGGACAGATTGAAATGCTGTTTATGTCACTCTGGAACAAAGGAGACTTATCCTGGATGGGGGAACTTCCCCTATGTCTCCTTATGCCTACAAAGCATTGTATACACCAGTCACATTATACAACTAATAACTAAATAAGAGTTGTCTCATCGTTCTAACTTTAATGCACTATACTATGAACGAAAAATTGTATTGTACTATAGGAAACTAGCGCATTCACTGGGACTCAAGCATAACAAAAAATTAACATATGTATGAATTGAAATGCTTTTGGCCTGTTGGTAAGTAATTCTGCATTATCACTTTGTCGACAGTGAAAAATGCAACATGAGGAAGGTGGTGTAGGTACTGAATGGGCTGCTAGACCACAAGGCTTTCACTGGCTTTGTAATACATCACTGTGCAGGGCTGGGCATGATCCAATACCCCGTGAAATTAGTAACAGCTTCCAACTGACTTCAGTGGGCTTTAGTCAGCTTTGTGTTATCTTTGGGGCTTTTTAGTCAGTCAGAACTTGGCACGTGAAAGGATCCAGTAAGTTGCCCCTAAATCCTATGGATGTCCACTTGCTTGCTTAACACCACAAGTCTGAGGAGAAATTATTATTCCCCCTCTCAGCCCCAGCATTTATGTCCATATTAACAGTGACAAATACAATAACACCCTTCTAGTGCAAGTTGGACTGTGTGGAATGGAATTCAAATGGGTCTGATTCTCCTCTCACTTTACCTGGTTGCCATTGAATCCTAGAAATGTAGGACTAGAAAGGACCTCAAGTAGTCATTTAGTCCATCCCCTTGCACTGAGGCAGAATTAAGTATACCTAGACCATCCCTCACAGGTGTTTCTTTACCCTGTTCTTTAAAAACGCCTGTGTCAGGGATTCCACGACCTCCTAAGTAACCTGTTCCGGGCTTAACCATCCTTATTGTTCAAAAGTTTTCCTAATATCTCACCTAAATCTCCCTTGCTGCAAACTAACCTTTCAAGGTACTCCTGATTCATGGTGAAGTGTAAGTGAGAGGAGAATGAGACCCAGGTTTTTTTTAAAGATAGGAACAATTCCCGGTCTTTCACTTCAAGAAATATAACTAATGTTCTTTATTACAAACAGCCTGTGAGCAGTTTGTCCGTACAATGCTATTAATATAATTCAGTTAGAGGCTGGTAAGAGAAAGTTTGTTGGCGCCACTGACATTTTTCCATTCGATGTATTTTTCATGCTGGATTGTGCTCGAGCTGTCCTTGCCAAACATGCACCATTCTGGGACATTGTTAGATGAGAAATCCACGTTACAACAGTGTTTGTTTTTAAACTTAACTTCCTACCTCAGCCTGCTGGACTGTCTCATTTTCATGCTGCAAAGGATTCAGATGAGGCGTTCTTTCTTGGCGACAGCTACAAAACCTCTTATCCCAATCACAACAGCAGCAGACTCCAGATCTTACATTCCTGCTCCATCACTGTCTGTTTTCCATTTCTCCCTGAAATGCTTCTGCACTTTCACGCTTGCAGTTTTTAGGCAGAAACTTTCACTTAGTGGGCCAGATGGGCCAGATCCTCATCTGGCAGGAAAGGGTGTAGCTTCACAGAAGTCAAAAGTCTTGTGTCAATTCACACCAGCTGAGGATTTGGCCCACTACCTTTAACACAACTGTGTAAATGGACTATTTCAAAAAGACACAGCTAGGGCCTCCTAGCAAGTTTGCCTATATCATTCTGCTACCCTAAGGAGGCCTTTGTTAGCATGTAAGAACATTTTCATTCTATTTTCTAGACATTTCCTGCTGTGACTACAGAGTTGGTAAGTTGAAGTTTTACATTATAACTGTGGGCCATCGAAGGCACTAACCTCAGATTGCCTACCTGCTGCTGCAATTAATTGTGCAGTGATACTACATGACTAGGAATTGTTTCATGCTGTCAGTGGTTTTTTGTGTGCATGAACCACAATATGTGATGAGTTCTGCTCCAGTATTTTAAACCAACAGAAGGTAAGACAAATAGTGACAACAAGAATTCAATCCCCGGAGCCATGTTTAATTTAAACATAATTAATACATTTTATGGCAATAAAATGGGTCCAGTTTTTTCACTGAGATATGGACGTGAAACCCTTCCCCTTCCCCTCGAGCTAAGCAGTAGTTCTCTCAGCTGACTTCTACCCGTGGTGAATATGGAGCTCATTAACACAGTGGTGATGTGAAGGAAATAATTAAAATACTCTGTTTTCTCTTTTTGTGCATGCAAGAATATTCAAGGCAAACAAAAGTTGCAGAAACACTCCAGGAAGTATGTGTGCCCATGTTATTATTACTGACTATATCACAAGAACATCTGGAGGCCCCAACGGAGATTGGGGCCCATTGTACCATGTGCTGTACATGTACATATTCAGGGATTATTCCTCCTCTGAAGAGCCCACAGTCTAAATAGACAAGTTAGAGGAAAGGAAGTCTTAGTATCTCCATTTTACAGATAAGGATCTGAGACACATAGAGTTGCTGCTTCAGATCCTCCACTGGTCTAAATCAGCTGAGTTGGTGAGGAGTGATTTGTCCCAAATCATGCAGAACATCTGTGTCAGAGCCAGGAGTTGAACCCTGTGCTCTTGAGATCCAGTCTTGTACCACTAGCACAGACCATCTGCCCATTTATTATTCAAGGCCCTTAGTTGGAGCTGAGAGTGCTGTTTGTAACAAACTGTTTAGCTAATGGGTTTAGTGGAGCTGTGCAGAGGAATGTAGTTCCATTTCACCAAGGATTTTGAAATCTGGCTTGGTTACAAATTGCAGTGAAAACTGAAAATTCATAATTCTCCATGATGGAAAATTCCAGGGAAAAAAATTAATTCTGAGTTGTTTGAAATGTTTTGTTTTAACAAACTCAGAATGTCTGGTTTTCTAATTACACTTCAGAATTCTGTTCTGTTCTATCACAGTAGGTAATAATACAAAATCCAATGTTTTAAAATGAAAATTAATTTCAAAAACACAAAAATTGAAAAATTCCATTCCAAAAATGTCAAAATAGGATGTTTTGACAGTGTCAAAACTTTTTTCTTTCATTTTATAACAAAAAAAATCCTTGCAAAATCTACCCAGTTTCACAAAGCCTTTTGATTTCAACTGAGCTACATATTCTGATGGAATACAGACCCTTCGAAGTTTCACGCACCAGTTCAAGAATTTAGCCCTTTTTTTCTGTTTCCAAATTAGACATGAGCAGACTGAGTTTTTTAAAGAATTTATTTGCAATTATGCAACAACCATAGTTAAGCCTAGATGTGTTTTGAATTATCAGAATTAACTTCCACTATACCTGCGCACTGTTCATTATGCATAGCGTCTGATAGTTGATCTCAGGGTATGTCTACACTTCAAGCTGGTGGTGTTTATTCAAAGCTACAGGAGACACACTGGCATTAATCTACTCAAGCTATCTAATCCCTGCAGCTATGCTCTATTT
>ML675611.1:18042113-18081276 GCA_007922155.1 Mesoclemmys tuberculata | reverse complement strand
TCTATTTTTAGCACTCTAATTCCATCACCCAGGTGTGTCTCCTTGAGCTGGGAATAACTCCCCCAGCTCAAAGTACAGACGTAGCCTCACACTTAGGGCAGGTCTATACTAGAAGCACGACAGTGGTATAGCTGCATTGATGCAGCTGTGCCGCTGCAGTGCATCTGGTGGACACTATGCTGATGGGAGGGCGCTCTCCCATCAGCATAATTGCCCCACCTCCACGAGAGGCAGAAGCTATGTTGGCTGGAGAGCTGACAGCATGGACAGTGCTTAGGTCACTAACTTATGTTGCCCAGGGTTGTGAAAAAGCCACCCCCTGAGCGACGCAAGTTGAATCAACTTAAGCAGAAGTGTAGACCTGCCCTTACATCACATATTATTTTTTCTGCTCCCTTACTGAAAACTTTATAAGCAGGGAGTGAGCGTTTCCAAGATAAATGGGGACTAATGAATATCTTTATATCTGAAGAGTGAATCCCTTGTAAACCATGCAGGAGAGCAACATTTGAGTGATTTATAAACCATTTGCAAGAACTTCAAAGGAGAGGAAATAAAAAGGCCTGAATCAAAATGTGAGTCTCAATTCACAGAAATGTTTTCGCTACTTGAAGACTAACTGTGACCTTTTTATTGAAGTCTGCCACCCAGTTAAGAACGAGGAATTAGATCAAGTGATTTGAGAGACAAATCACACAATGGAAATATCAAACAGCAAATAGTTTCACCAGAAAGAGCTGGAGAGCAATCCCCAGACTCAAATATGTCCACATAAACCTTTCATAGAATAATTCCAGACAACAGAAAAATTAATAAAAATTGAAGCCTGTTCACAGATAATCTGCAAGCAGAAAGAAAGGCTATATTCAAATGAAGAAATTATTTGCTGCAAATAATTCACCCAACTCTATTACAGAACATCGATTTGGCTTCTGGTGAGTTTTCAAATGATTGGCTATTAACATTCTACCTTCTCCCCACACACTTTTTGATACATTATTATGTGCTTGTTGCTTGATTTTATGACTTTTACCTTCTTTTATGTACATCTGTATGACAGCTTAATTGACTGCTATGTATTCCAGGGCTGGTAATAGAAGCTAATTTAAATACGCTACAGCTAATGGCCGTCCTTTACCCATAACAATACACACCACATTTTTATCTTCTTATTGATTATGTGCATATGCCAGGCAAATAGTTGCACACTATCATTTTTTATTCAGGCATGAATTTGGTTTTAGATAGCACATTTAATACTCAGAGTCCTTTATAAAATAACACTGACTGGCAGTGACCATGCAGCCAAATAGAGCAGCCATTATGCTCTCAGAAATAGTTCACACATGCTGTTAGGGGGAAAAGAAGGATGGCTTTTAAACACAAGCCTGAGAATTAGGAGAGTGGAGATATATCACAAGCTTCCTGTGTGGCTAGATTGCCACAGCCCTTACTCAGCTGGGCAAGGAAAGCAGAGGGAGTTTGGAGCAGCTGTTGTAGTGGTAGGATATGGGGTGCGACTGCAGAGTCCAAGGGTGGGTCACCACCTTCCATAGTGGAGTGTGGGGCTCTGGGTGAGCAGGAGCCAGGTGAGCAGCAGGCAGGAGTGGACACCAGGCCCTGATTTCAGTCACTAGAGCCCTGTGATCTTTCAATACATCTAATTTAGTTGCTAATTTTGTTGCTTCAGTTCAGAGAACAAGACAAGGCTCATTTCCTTGTTCAGACTGCACTGAGGGCAGCAGGGGTCACTTGCCCCATTCTTCCTGCCACTGGCAAATGGGCAGGGAAGGCGTGGAAAGAGATGGGAAGGGGGAAGACAGCCCCCACCACTTGCCATCCAGAGTAGATAGCCAGGCACGCAGGGGGTAACTAGCTGTTCCAGGAGTGGGCGAGAAATGACTTACGCCCACCCCACAGCCATGAGGAGGAGCCAAGAAGTACCCTGTACACTGCCGCTTACTCAAAGGAGACTGTATGGTCAGAGTCCAGCTCTAATCCTGGTGTGCCTGTTTCTTTGCCTGCATAATGAGGATGACCCTTCTCAGGTTCACTGGGGTGTTGCCAAGCTCAGCTTGTCAGCAGTCAGAGTCTATACGGCTGCCTCCAGAGAAATGCCGTCACGTAGAACAGGAACAATCCTTGCGTTCAAAGTCGTGGCACCAAATGACACCATCTGAGGAGCTGTCACCTAAAGTCAACCCGTGACATCACCCAACAGAACTGGCCTGATCCTGCTCTTGTTTTGATCTACTTAACCACTGCCCATGTCTTCATTCCCAGCCTCCTTTTACTGCCAATAACCTTCCCCATACACAGCATGATCTGCATACACCGCACTCAGCCATGCTGCAGCTGAGAGAACATACTATTCCTTTCTAGGTTGTTGTGCTGCTCTCTGGAATCACAGGGATAGCAGGGACCACAAGGGTCTTCTAGTCTAACTCCCTCCCAGGATGCAGGATTTGTTGTGTCTAAACCATCCCAGGCAGATGGCTATCAAGCCTCTTTTTGAAAACCTCCAATGACCAGCCTCTCTGATAATGTTACAATGCCATTGCCCAGCTATAATCAACTGCAGAATCGCACCCAAGCATGTAAAATGTAGCCCAATGATTTCCACATGTATTGCATGCCTGACCCATAGTGATTTGAAATTCCTCAGATTATTTTTACAAGAAATGCAAGAAGAAATGTTTACAGTATATTCCTTTTTGTGATTAAACACTATGGACATTCCAGTGTGATTAGCACATTTAACATGGAGGGCAGGTCTACGCTACAGTGTGTCTAGTGAAGACACTAAGTGACGATGGGACAGCACTCTCCTGTCGGCACAATTACTCCACCTCCACAAGAGGTGGAAGCTATATCAGTGGGAAAGCATCTCCCACCAACATAACACCTGTGCGGGCAGCACTTAGGTCGCTGTAATTTGTGGCTCTCAGGTGGGTGTGTTTTTCACACCCCTGAGCGACGTAAGTTGGATAAACTTACTTAAGTGGTAGTGTAGACCTGCCCTGAGAGGCAGACTGGACTTGTGAAAGCATTGTAAATGTGCCCTCTTGGGCTATGTCTACACTAGAGACCTTACAGCAGGGCAGCTGTACCACTGCAGCTGTACCACTGAAAGGTCTCCCATGTAGCCACTCTATGCCAATGGGATCTGTCCTCTTGGCATAATTAAACTACACCCAATGAGCGGTGGTAGCTATGTCGGTGGGACATTCTCAGCATAGCGCTGTCCAAACCAGCGCTTCTGTCGTAAAACTTATGTCGGTCTGGGGGGTGTTTTTTCCACAAAAATGCTAGTGTAGACATAGCCTCAGTTGATAGATCATCATCTCATTCTAATTTTAATTAGCAGGACCTGTAACAAGTTAATGTCCAAGGGAAAAGGAAAGTAATCTACTTCCTCTCTCTTTATGGAACATTTGTGAGCATTAAATAATTAGTCGTGGTTACTTAATATTCTCTAGTATTTAACCTAGTGTTTTGTTTAAATGTATAAAAATAATTGCTGTGAGGAAATTCGAGAATCTGCATTAACTATGGTAATCTTGTTCTTATTGTATATAATTAAACCCTTGTAATGCTCCATTAGATTACATCTTTTATATTCAGTATCCTCTGTAGGGAGGTGTGAGTCACTGCCGTTTAACTGATGCCTACAGAGACACTCAGAACCAGACCGCGGCTTACCCTGCAGTTACCAGAAAACCAGGACAAAGGCAGCAGTGGGGGTAGGGGAGTTAAATTTGGGAGCTGTTTAAGAGAACACTAAAATAATGCTTGTTTCTTTTCTCTCCCCAACCTCTCCCAGCACATGACAGGCCATCAGCTGGATTGCCTTTGCTCCTGTGGATTTCACTTTGTATAGTGCTGGGCCTGGCTGTGAGTCTGTTCTACAACAGCATGAAGCAGAATTTCAAAGTCTTGGAAGAATTTCAATCCCAACTCGTTATCTTCTTTCTTCAGATAAGACGCATTGCTTTGAAATGTTGGACTTGGTTTATGAGGCAATAATGGTGTTCTCTGCTGTCACACATGTGGAACTGTGCCTGGCCTAAGAAAGATCTTATCAGGTAACATCTAAATGCATATTGCAGTACCAGGTTCAAAGCCCACACAAACCAAACATCAGAGAATGCGCCAGCCTTCCCTTTGAAGACTAATAGAGCTGACCCTGTTGTACACTTACCATTTCCTGTAGCCACTTGTTTTCTGTTTCTTTTATTATTATTGTGTATACTACACTAACACCTAGAGGTTGCAACCAAAATCAGGTCTCCATTGTCCTAAGCAGTATACAAATTCATGGTAAGAGAGAGTTCCTGCCTCAAAGAGCTTAAAAACTGAAGGAACATGAAAAAGAGAAGAAACAGAAACACAGCGAGATTAATTGATTTCATCAAGGCCACATAGGTAGGTAGCATCAGGAACTGGATGCAAGGCATTCAAGTCCTAGGTCAGTACTTTAACCACAAGACCATCATTTCTCTCCAGTTTTGGTACTGAAATGTGTACAAATGTTACTCTTGTGTTTGAAGGCTCTGCAGTGATGTATTTTACACATATGTGAAATGATTGTGAGTAAAAACTTGGCACATGGTTCTCTCATTTCCCCTCATGCTGTCTCCTGTATGGGCAAAAGATAGCTCTTGGAAATGTTTCACCAGGCTCCCAGGCATAAGAGAGCATGGAAAGTCATTTAAACAGGATATAGTTATTTGCCTAATATCATACACAACAGAATTGAATCCCAGGTTAATTATCAGGTCAGTAGTTTAATCCTATGAGTTTGATTCAGTCCATAAATTTCATGAGCCAATTTTACATGGTTTGTGACATCAGCAAACTTCTTCAATTTACATATAGTTTGTATTCAGTCAGAGAGTCCATGTATTCATTTCATGCGGGCTCAGCTACAGTTTAAGGCTTTGCATAATGCTACAACTGACTGTTTATGAAGGTGGAAAGGGATAAAGCTGCATTGTCTTGGGGGGCCCCCTTTAATATGCCATAGTAAAGATATATCTGAAGGGGATCATTTTAACTATGATACTGCAATAAATGTGGAGAACCTCTTGTGTGTGTCCAAATGGATCTCAGTGTGTCTATCCAAGTGTGTCTCAGAGAGGGGCAACAAATTCATCTGGCCTATGAGCAATCACTTTCTGGACTTGATTTTCTCCATAGGCATGAATAGCAACATCATTTTTTGCCTGGCCTTCTTTTTAAGTAAAACTAAATAATACATTCTGACAAGTGCCCTATTGTATTCAGAGTGATAAAGACCACCTGAGAGTGCATCAGCAGAAAAGCCTTGTGAAGAAGATGGAAGAGAATGCTGGAAAGATCACAGCCCAAAGTCCTCTGTCGTGACAACCAACAAAACACTGTGCATTTTATCGTTGATTGACAAAGAACATTCCATGTGGCATTGAGGGGCAACAGCATATCATCTTCCAGGCAACCTAAAGTAGGCAAATGATTAAATAGGAACAAGGAGAAGCAACCTTTTCTCATAAGAAATGTATGCCTCTTCTCAATTGAAAATGGGTCAAACAAATTACAGCGTTCAGACTCAAAGGCAGAATGAGGTGACTTCAGCAGCTAATCTGATGCTCATCATAGGCTGTCACAGGCCCACAGGCAATTGCCTCAGACAAGCTGCCAGTCTGGAAGTCAGAGGATGCTCAAGGAGGTGTGTTCACCCCTGCGACATTTTACACAAACTGATTGTGGGGTGCAGTGTAAAGGGGTGAGCAGTTCCATCACCTTGCTCCCCCATTTCCTTCTTTTAAGTAATAAGGTGAGAGATTTATAACCTTTGTGTGGGTAACTAAAATATTTCTTGAGAAAGTGAAATGGGCTGGTAATTAAAAAAATAACTTTCAGCCCTCCCCTCCACAGAGAAGTGCCCCACACCTATTTATCTCACCTATTCTGGAGCTGAACTGTAATTTAAAGCAAGGGGCTGGTTTTGAAAAGGCAGTTTGTTCAGCAAGAGCCACGGTGTAGTATGGCAGCTTCAATGGTCCTGGGAGGTGACGTCCTAACTTGTATCACCACAAAATGCTAACCATGCTTTAGGCTACTCAGAAAACAAATCAGAGGGTTAAGAAGATAAAATGGCTACTCCAGAATAAGGATTGTGAAAGGCAAGAAACAAGCATGAAATCCACATTTAATAGCATACTATTGATTCACAAGAAGGTAACCACCTTTAAAACGGGTCTAAAACTTCCTGAGGTCAGTTATACACAACAAATTGTATGCATTTTAGGCCTCTGAAATTATGTAAGCCTAACTCTATTCCTGTGAAGGATGTGGTATTATCCTAATTTTACAGAAGAAATTAAGTCTCAGGTAATGTAATGACCTGCCCAAGTTAAGACAGCAGTAACTGAGCCAGGAATCTCTCATCCCACAATTCCTGGCTCCCAAATCTCCTGACCCCAAATCTCTGAACCCAGGAGATTTGGAAACCAAATGTAGGATCAGAGATTCCTGGCTCTGTTACTGGCTCACTATCTTAACTTGGGCAGGTCATTAAATTGGACACCCAAAACTCTTGGTTAACCACTAGACCATACTTCCTCTCTGCTGTTATCCATTCTATTTTCTCCTCACACATAAGCTGATGTTCAAAACAACCATTCATTCAGGACATTCTCTTACATGCATATTGTCTGCCCTTTTCCCAACATGCACTCACTTGTTCATTCTCTTACTATTCGTTATTCATCACCAGATGTACTTGCACCATTGGTAAATGGACAGGAATTTTTATTGCTCACGTTAGATGAATTGGTGTCAAAGGTGAAGAATAATGCCTTGGTAGGACATAAATCTGAAAAGCTAAGAAGGTGCCAGGCAGTCACAAGACAAAGATCATGGTGGGTTATATTCCTCTTGAGTAAAATTGTTGAGGATTGAAACAAAATATATGATTTATCAGAAATTGCCAAGACTTTTCATATTAATTGAATTTCTTGTAAGAATTTGCTGAGATTGCATGTCAGCAATGTAGCCAATAGACCAATACAGTTCTGGAGAAAATCAGGGGTTCCCAATATTTTTTGTAGTTACAACCACATTTGTAGTGAGGTTGGGTAGCAGGCTCCCTGTTTGCAATTGCATGAACTTGCTCATTTCCCTTTCATGAGTACATATTGCCCATGTCACAACTACAGCAGTTGCTTATCTGGAAAATAATACTAGGAGAATATATATGGATTGTGACCTCAGGAGTATCCAACGGAATAAGATGAGACCACATTGTCTAAAAATCCAACAAACTTTTAATGCATCACGGCCTGCCTCCCCGAGAGCTAGTAACAGGCAGCCCCATCACCAGCAAATGAACATTTGGTTTTAATTCTATTCCCTCATCTTCAATTTCAAACCACACCCACCTGCAACCCAGCTAATGGGGGACAGGCAGCCTATTATAGTCATTTTAGTTATCATTTAATGTATGTTAGCACTTGGAATCAAAGAGAAGCCAGCACCAAGTGATAGGACAACTCTCTGAAGAGAATTATTAATTGTTCTGCCAATAACAATTAATGAGGAACCTCTGAAGAAAATAACCAGCATTCTTTCAATGGACTAGTTCCTTATTAATGCACTACCCCAGAATAGCCTTACCTCTCAGCAACCATTGGACACATCATGCCAGGGAGCATGCCCATTTATTTGCTTTATTTATGCCACTAAGAGAAAATCAACTTGTCGTGGCTCAGATTCTGGGCCTGCCCCAAGCAGGCAGGTGATACCACTGTTTTGCTTGGTAACTAGTTGGTCCTCCACGGTATGTAGAAATCACAGCTTCCTTTTCTCATCAGCTACACTTATAGGATACCCATGACTGGAGTTGGAACCGAAAGGCCCCAAGGTTGGTGGGGGTTGATGGATTGAATCTTGGAGCATGAATGTTGTGACATCCAAGGACGCTGTTGTTTTTTTAACCATAGCCTCACCCCATTGGACATGACATTTCTACTTCAGCTATATGACTGACATATAAGCTTTTCTCAGCTGAAATGGGCCCTGATTGAAGATCAGTGCATCCAATTTGCAAAGGCTTCCAACAGTTTGCAGGGAAAATGAAATACCCACATTGGTCAGGATGGCTAATAGGAGTCACCAGCATGTGCATAACATCGCAGCTTCCCAATGACAAGGATAGGGAGCCAGACAGTGGAAATGCCACCTTCAGAATGAGTATCATTTTAGCAATAGGGATCTAAAACATGTACTACTAGTAAGGATCATTTTGTCCTTATGAGATAGGCAAACTGCAAACATTGCAGGTCAGAGCCTCAGCTCCTGTAAACTAGGATCTCTCTTTTGACCCTAGGAGTTCACTAGCTGAGAATAAGGCCCTACACTAAACTTATTCCAACTGAAGTTCAAAAGACAGGCATGAAAACACTGAATTTTCAAATAATTTATTTGTGTATAGCTTGAAATCATAAAAGCACAATACACTGTCCAGCAAAAAGCATTCAATATAAAAACACATTCATTCAATATCAATAATACTGGGGTACATTAGATACACTGAACCCAATCCTGTGCCCTTAAAGCCAGTGCAAGTTTTGCCAGTGGTTTCGCTGGCAGAAGGATCAGGTTCATTCATTCCATTTTGCCAGATGTTTGTGATGTAGTCTATTAAAATGCTACTAACTGATTTTCCACATGTAAGTAAACTGGAAAGTAAAAGGAGAAATATCCCTTTCAATACTGTATAAAAACAACAGTAATAAACATTATTCAGACTCTGCAGTTCTGTGAAATTGCATGCAATTTATCCCTGAAATCAGCAGTTAATAAACACAGGAATAGATAACACAATGCAAGAGTGCTAATATTTATAATATATTAGGCCATATCCTCAGTTGGTGTAAACAGGCATGGCTCCAATGATGTCAATGGAGCTACGCCACATACACCAGTTAAGGATCTGGTCCAGTCTTGGTTTTAGAGATTAAAAGAATTATGAAAACTGTTAATATTATGTCTTAAAGAACCCATTGCACAGACCTCTTTAGCAAGATAAAATAATGTTAATCTAGGCTCTCATAAAGCTTTTTCCAAGTGAATACAAGAAAAGAAGAGACAATAGTTCACAAATATATAAATCACAGGACATCTCTTTAAAAGAGGTTCAGATGCATTCAGGCACTGCATTAAACATAAGCAGTAAAGGTACACTTTAAATCTTTGCAGGCAGTAACGTACTAAAGACATACCCTTTAAATCTACAATGACCTTGCTAATGTTCCCCTTTTAATAATGGCAAATTTACAGTGATTTTGGAACACTCACTCTATTTTATCTCACAAATCACCAGCTACACAGGGGAAAGGCCCAGTCATACATTATTTCTTTATTATACTTTGAAATGCCAAAGTTAAAGGCACAGCTTTCAGAGACAATCAGAGAGAGATTTCAGTTTGCTCACTCAGAAAAAAGTGCTATGCCAGTGTAAGCACCTTTACACCAGTATAACTGTGTCCATACTAGGGGATCATACTGATATAGTCTAAGCCCTAAAAAAGCTGTGTATAAATCAGCACATTCTTCAAAAAAGTTTGTTTAATCTGCAATATGTAAAGCTGTAGCACTTGAACCTGCACTGACCATGTCGGCAAAGCTAAGACAGAAGTGACTGCCAGTTTTGCCTACATAGGGACTAAAGGACTGGGACCTTCATTCTTTGAATATGAATGTTCAAATTCCTCATGTGAAAGGCATTAACAACGTTCTTTGCTATCCATTTACATTCTGATTTATGTGCATACTCTAGTTCACATTAGCGGTTCCTGTTTCAAACACAAGGAATAAGGCTTGAGCAGTTAGTTCTACAATGTCACTACAACTCTCTGTGGTCTGTTGTGGACTGAAAAGTTTGCAGGATGAAATGAGCCAGGGGAAAGAGATGTCAGTGGTATTGTTTTTTATAAACCTGCAGAAACCTTTTAGCCCTATGCTGTAGATCACACTGTATCGATTTCTAAATTGCATACTTTGGGCTGGGAAACAGAGTGTAAGTTTCATTCACTGATTAGAGTAACACCAATCAGATGGTATTAGAGCCAAATATTCTTTGCAGCCTAACACCCTTGAGGCATCCTTAGGATCAATAGCCAAACCATTTTTGTTTTCCTGTCCTATTTAAAAGGTTTTCCTTTGTGGTTGCGAGCTCCAATGCAGTCTTTTTCCCCTCCAGAGATGCTGTTCAGCAGGAACAGTTCAAAATCATTTGCAAAAAGATTTTGTTAAATTATAATCTTGATGACATGTTATAACTAGAAGAGTATACTCAGTTCTGGGGGCTTGGTCCTGCACCAGGGAAGTCAATGTTTAAGGGTTAAAACTACTGGAACACTTTACTAAAGGAAGTGGCCAATTCATCATCACTTGGAGTATTTAAATCAAGACCAGATATCTTCCTAAAAGATCTGCTCTACTTCACACACAAGTTATTGGACTTGATAGGGTTCATGTACATAGTACGGAAGAATAATTCATTGCAGGGTGAAATCCTACGGACTTTGTGATGTCGGCGGTCATGGCTAAGGCTATGTCTACACTACGAGAGAGGGGTGTGATTCCCTGCTCACTGAGCTAATGAGGATACTAATGGCAGTTTAATAAACCAGTTTCAGGTGGATTTGTACTTAGCCCGGCTCAGCTGTGCCTCCGCTGCTGCTATCCATGCTACTGCAAGTACACTGCTATTTATACTGCACTAGACAAGTATGTATGTGTACACAGGCAGGGGAATCATATCTCTAGTTCATAATGTAGATAGAGCAAAAATTGACAGGTCAAATATTCCACTAGCCTAACTCCTCAGACTTCATTAGGGGTATGCCAGCAGAGAATTTGGCCCTATGAATCTACTAATGTGATTTTTACAATTAATGTCAATGGGAGCAGATTTGGAGCCTATGTGAAAATGAAACAAGAACCGGGGTAGTTTTTAAAAGAGCCTAAATGCCTTAGAAGCCTATGCCTCCTTTTCAGAAGTGACTTTGGTACTTAGGAGCCAAAGGCTCATTGGAAGTCAATGGGCTTTAAATTCCTAAGCTCTTTAGTCAGTTTAGAAAATGGGACTTAGATGCCTAAGTCAGTTAGATGTTTTTGAAAATTGGAGCCAAGATGCTTTAAACAGTTACCGGAGCTATTAGAGTTAGAAATGTTTAAAAATTGGGGTATTTACATTCCAATTAATGCAATATCATTTTAAACACAACTAATCTCAGACATAAGAATTTAAACCCAGACATAAGACACTCGAGAGTTTCATTTAACTGAATTCCATGAGAAAGCACTATTGTACAAATACTTCTCCTAATATTAGAATAAAGAAGACTTGTCAATCAGCCAACTTCATGGATATTTTGCACTACATACTTTGTGAAATAAATCAGGTGAATATACATTGCAATTTAAGCTTTTCAGACACCATGATTAGGGTTTTTGAGAGATTGAAATGGTTACCTGATCCTTTTGTGCCTGGAATAAACCAGAGTGTTGTCCTTCTCCATAAAGCGTTAGGATCAAAAATAATTTATCGGGGTTTGGTCACTTTAAGAAAAATACAAATGTTTATGAGATGTGTACTTGTGTGGCTGTCTGTGGAGGCTGAAACATAATGCTGAAAATGTTTACTCTTTCTAACAGAGGAAACGAATGGGAAGGCAGTGCATTTTGGCCTTGAAGAAATCAGGGATAAAAATCATTTTAAAATAGCGAGAGTTCTGTGGCACCTTAAAGACTAAACAAAGGTATTTAGGAACAAGCATTTGTGGGCAGAAACCCACTTCATCGGAACATGTCAAAGTGGGTTTCTGCCCACAAAAGCTTATGTCCAAATACCAAATAGTCTTTAAGGTGCCACAGAATTCTTGCTGTTTTGCTAAAAACAGACAAACACGGCTACCCTCTGGAACTCATCAACATCTTAAAGATTTCCAAGCTTGTTATGTATATGTGCATTTTCTCATTGTATGCAAAGTACAAACTGAATGTGCATGACCTGGTTTTCCTCCGAGGACAAACTTTAAAAAGGGCACTGCAGTCTCCAGGGTTTTTGCCCGCAGAGGAAACATCCTAATTAGACAAAATGGAGCATTTCCATCAGCAAAGATTAGCGATTGGCCCTAGTTGCAGCTTTCAGATCTGCATCTGAATATAAACTTTCCCAAGAGTTCAAGAGTGTTCACTCTCAAGGCTGTGACTTGGAAGTAGAGACAAATTTTTAATCAAACCTCAAGATAAATCTTCATAAGAGAATGTAATTCTGATGCATTTGTATGATCAGCCAAATTGTCTCTTGTTATACATAAAGGAGAACCCATTCAAACAGCTGAGTAATTTACAGAGAATGTTTGGGATGCAAATGTTGGAGGAGAGGAATTATAAACACTGTGTTTGTTTACAATATAACACCACATTCACCAAAATGCATGTGATTTGTATTAAACAGTATTCAGATCATTCTGATTTGAAGGCTTTTCATTTTATATTGTACTTTACAAAACTGTTATGTGGATTGATGTGTTTAAAGACAATGCAGAAAATCAATTTTTCACACAATGTCAGTCTGCTATTGATTTCTTGCATCTCAAAAATCAGTAGAAGCTAACTGCTAGCAGCAGCACTGGGAAATGGGTAGGGTAAATCTGTATAAAGAAGCAAGAACTTCTGTGACTAGAAATTCAATAGAGGCTCAGTGTAACTGAGAGTCCAGTCCTGCCCTCCTTGTGCTCTCAATTATTTTGCTCACATCGATGGGAGTTTTCAGTGCACACAGATTGTAGCATCAGGCCCTGATCCAAAGCCATAGAAGGTGGTGGAAACACTCCAGTTGACTTCTATGGGTTTTGGATCAAGCCCTAAATAAGTAATCACTATAAGAAAAACAGATACATCCTGATAGTTATTATTATATAATTATTATATAATTAACCACCAGACACTGACCACCTTCTTCATCCATTTCAATGACTTAGTACCAAAGCCCATCAATTTAACCAGATATTTGCATATATGGCTCTGAAGGGGGAACAAGTGTTCAAATGCTTTTAAATATAAATTGCCAGATTCTCAGCTAGTGTAAATCAACATAGCTTTGTTAATTTCAATTGAGCAACACTAATTTATACCAGCCAGGGATCTGGCTTCTGATTCTCTCATCTGATTGAATAAAACAAATGGGTTTTAAAATGAATTCTCCCCTCTCCAGTCCTACCAGTGTGTAATTGTAGTTTATATACATCTTTCTTTCCTTACTTGCATTACTTTTTCTTCTCCAATTGATAGATCATTGTTTAAAAAAACATGCTAATGGCTTTGGGTCTTACATCATATGCTAGACTGCTATAGAAAAAGAATCAGTTCTGGCAAATGAAGGGTTAAGACTTTTAAGACAATATATGATAAAGTATTTGTCACCTAGCGTGTATTTTGAATAAGCATTAATTACTAATTATGTCCTAGTTAATAGTAATACTGCCATCAGAGTCAATGCACATTTATGCTACATTAGGAACTTTGCTCAAAGTGAATGGTATCAGTCCAGTCATGCAGTATCCCAATCTATTTCAATCTACAAAATGTAATGCAGTAAAACAGAATAATGGGTGTACTTCTACCTTCTGCTAGAACTGTGCTGCCTTGTTGAAGATTATACAAGGTATAAACAGTAATCTTATACTCTTTGTAAATGAGGATAAGCCTTGAGGGATAGTGTGACTGATTACTAGCTCCTAACAGTGAAATTGTTTGATAACACATAGCGATATCCATATCCTAAGTGGCACCATGCAGATAGTAAGGGGGGGAAAGGGAGTGTAGAAACCTAAGCTATTCTGACATGCAATCTGACTGTCTATAGGGGATTTTACATCAATATAATGGTTTAACAATGGGGATTATCCTAACAACCCCTTTATCATGGTGGAGGTGGGGGGTTATACACACACATATACTCTCTCTCTCTCACACACCCCCACCCCACCTCTCTCATACTGAACACCTTCATCAACAAATGCATGTTTATCTGTGCTTTCATTTGTTACAGTACACATTTTTCTTAGCAGTACCATAAACATGCACGCACCCCTAAATTCCCAAAGCAAAGCTGCAGAGTTTTACGTATGTGATGTTGATGGGAGATTCAGAGATAATACATTGTATGATGCTTTGAATATTTAAGGGATGGGACTTTACAAGCTCTTATGCCCTTTTAAACACTTTGCTCCAAACTATTGTTTTACTTGAGTTATTTTTTAAAAGTTTTGTTTAAGAAAAACCAATACATTTTTACAGTTTCTCAGCATAATGTCTCTTGTCAGCAATGGACATAGTAAAACCAGTTGGGCCACAGAGTTAACAGGAAAAGGGCACTGGTGGAAGCCAGAACAGCTGGAATGTATCTGACATGGCAGATTACTTGTGTGTCAATACCTTGCTGGTGCTGTAGAAATGCAACAGAAGTATCTATTTCCATTTTAATAAATAAGGCTCCATGTAAACTCTATCTTTGTTACAATCAACCATTTTATGCAGGCCAAAAAGGTTGTCTTTCAGTCTGATTTAAACATTCGAATGTCCATTAGCAAAGTAAATACAAGCCACATTCTTAATTAGGGTAATCTATGTCCCTATTATGGGCAGCAGCAATAGAAATCTAGGGAGAAGGAAGGGCAAAAACCTCAGAAACACTTTCCTCCCACAATCCTTCCAAAAAAAAAAAAAGTGCCGAGTTCTGTTACCTTAAATTCACAACCTTGTTAAACAACTATGGTCTCAGGCATGGTTTGTTTGGAAGATGCAAATTAAAGAAGAGTTTGAAAGGTCAAAGAATGGTGATGCATCAATAATAGAGCACTACTATCAAAGCCTAACTCAACAGTGCCATGGTAATTTATAGCTAGGAACAGTAACTTAGACACTGCAATATGTAAAAGAACAAGTTTACATTCTCATACAAGGCCACATTTTCTGCCCTAGCCCTCACTTTGGCCTGAGTGTTTGTTTCAGCTTTAGAATATGTGTTGAAAGAAAGCTTCCTCAGAGGCTGTTATAGGCAGAAAAACTAGGAGTAAAAATGTTCTCAAACCAAAAGGCCCCACTAGGTTAAAACTAAACTACCTCTGACAATCTAGCTCAGAAACTTGCCCTTTTAAAACAAGCTTCGTGGCTGCTAATCTCTAGCCTTTTCCTTCTAACTACTAGGAAGGTTTCCCTGAACAGCTCCTTGCTTTTAAGCTATTGTTGAACCATTGTAACTAGCTACATCAACTCATTCCACCTGGTCCAGTGTGGGAGTCAGTACAGTTAAGAAGTGAATTAACCCTTTTGCCTGCTGGTTCCAGAGTGGTCTTCTGCATCTTTCCGCATTGACAAGCTAGCTTAAAAGTTCAGGAGCCAAATTCTGTCTTTCATTGCACACAATGAACTCTTGTCAACAGGCAATTGAAGGTAGAATTAGACCCTAGAGAAATTAAGTATCAGAAACTAAGTTTTGAAGGTGGGATGCTTCAGATGAACAGAGAAGTTCACTCACCTGTTTGTATTACATTGTTGTGAGCTGGGATTTTCAAAGGAATTTAGGTGAGTTAGGTGCCCAACTCCTATTGAATTTTAATAGGATTTGAGTTCCTGATTCCCTTAGTCTCTTTTGAAAATCCCAGATTTAGTCTATTGAGCTACAGAATAAATAGAAAAGTGAAAGAGCATTAATTTCTAGAATAAAAGTTATCTGCAAAACCAAACAAACTAGAAACTTTGGGCCAAATATTCCCTTCTTTTTTTAAGGTGAGTGGATCGGTGCAAGACAGAAGGCACATGCAAGGAGGCAGGGAGTGTGGACAGTCTCACCTCTTCATAGCATCATACTCCTCCAGAACCAATGGAAGCATTTCCAAGAGGGTACCCTCTGTTACCTAGGATGTGAAGTGATGGAGAGACATCCACAGTCTACATCAACAAGTAACTTATGCACCATCCAGCAAACAACATAAGTATATGCCTAACTTTGAGCATGTGAATAGTACCAGGAAAGTCAATGGTATTATCACTTGCTCAAAATTAGGCATGTACTTAAGTAACTTGCTGGATGGGGGCCTTAATGCTCAGATGACCAGATGTCCTTCAGAGGGACAGTCCTGATATTTGGGGCTTTGTCTTATATAGGTGCCTATTCCCGCCCAACTCCTGTCCTGATTTTTCACACTTGCCATCTGGTCACCTTACTTAATGCTGTACTTTAAACTGGCATTAACTTACTTGTTCTCCATCTCCATCTTCTTAAAAGCCTTCCCTAATGTGAATTCAGAGCTGGAGAATGCCATAGCAGTATGGTTCTTGCAGAAATTGTGTTCCTTTGTGGTTAGGAACCAGTGCATGGAAACTGGGCTTAGGTCCAGATGGACTTTGCTTCTGGAAACCATGTGCAGACAGATCTGGTCTCTGGTAATCGTCTAGAACAATTTGGTCTTTAGTCCATAAATGAAATCTTAGATTCTCAAAAACACAACAAAGTCTGTGCACCAGAACTATTGAAAGTCAGGGTGATTTTATGCCTTCAGTCTGTGATTTAGCAGAGTTTATAGAAGTCAGTGGGATTATTCACATGCTTAAAATTAAGCACTTGCTTAAGCACTCTGCTAAACTGGGGCCTCAGATTCCTATCATACCCGGTGACTATTGCCTACTATTTACTAACAATTATTGTTTGCAGTGCTGTTGTAGTCATGTTGCTCTGAGGATATTAGAGAGACAGGTTGGGTGAGGTAATATCTTTTATTGGACCAACTACTGTTGGTGAGAGAAACAAGCCTTCAAGTTTACAAAGAGCTCTTCTCCAGGCCTGGAGAAGAGCTGTGTAAACTTGAAAGCTTGTCTCTTTCACCAACAGAAGTTGGTCCAATTAAAGATATCACCTCGTCCATCTTGTCTCCCTATATATTAAAAAGGCATTCATTCTCAAGCATAAGAATTCCACTGCCATCCAAGTTATCTATGTTCCTAATTGTTTGATCTATTTTAGGGATTTATAATCTCACCTGTTATTCTAGCATCTGAGCACTTTTCGGGTAAAATCAAGAGCAATAGCAAAGTCCCTAGAGGACTTCATAAAGTTACTGGCTCTTCTCCCTTTTCAGGGTAGGAATACTGAGTGCTGGAGCCGCTATTAAAGGCCCCTAGCCAATGCAGGGGGAAATAGCCCAGTTCATAAAAGAACCAGCTGTATGATTACTAAGCTGTTCGTACAGTTTACTATACTGATAGAGACATTCCTACATCTAATATACAGCTATTTATAATAATTTCACATTTTTGAGATAAATAGCACAAGTAAACTCTAACACTTGAAGTTGAATAGTATACAGTACTAGGGATCAAATTGCATATATGAACGATCAAGCATTTATATATTAAGATTAATCTCTTGCTATGCAAGCTGCAGCTACTGCCAGTTAAACTACATTTTACAAAGCAGTAATAAATGTTGGCCATGTCAAAGTCTAAGTTGAAACATTAACATAAATATGTTCTACAATCCCTCCAAAAATATGCAGTACATTTAAGATGCTGTAATAACTTGCATTGTATGAAATTCACTCTATCTAACATTAAGTATATAGAGTCCAGGACACTGCTCCATATATTCTAAAGTGATCAAATCAAATGGGAGCAGGGATTATAAATCTATTGTCAATATTTTGTACGTATATATCAAATTTTGGGATAGCAAAGGCCCTGTCCTTACTTAGATCAGAGCAGTGCGAACTAGAACCATGTTAAAACCATGCTACAAACTACATTAAAGGGGTGGTCTTTAGCAAGGTTTTGCTAGCACTGTTCTCAGAAAATGTCCTTCCCAAAACAATCAGGGAAAGCATGCTAGAACCCTGATAGCAACAGCCATCTTTATACTCAGGAATGGTTAGTTTTGCTCCCAGTATATACAGGAAAGTAAGTCTATGGTATCATACAGTTCACTGTGTATATCCTAACAGAAATATGTCTTCTGACAATTTCTCAGTAAAGGACTGTGTGATTCTAGATTAAATTTCAGTTCAGGAAAGCAGTGATTTCACATATTCACCAATTCTCTTGATTTCAGCTAGTGCTAATGAATTATAAAATTTACAACCTGCACCACCGACTGGCTTACACATTAGATCATTCCACTTTTCTCATCCTGTAAAAAGGTTTGTGAAGAGGATCGTCCTAGCAGCAGCTCCTTCTCATGGATCAGGCTGTCCAGCAGATCTTCCTGCCTGTAGTTGTGATAAACCTTCAGGAAGGCTAAAATGGTAATTCCCAGCCAAGTCAGCCAAGCAGCCCAAAGACCAAACTAGGCAGGAAAAGAGATGGCAGAGACATTAATGCTATGTTGTAAAGATAAAGCCAACCCTCATTTTAAGGCCAGATCCTCAGCTGGATGGACCTCAATGGAGGTCCAGTTTACACCAACAGATGAGCCAGTTTACACCAACAGATGACCTAGCCCATTGTTTCTCAACCTTTTCAGGTTGGTGACCCCCTTTAAATTTACTATAAAAGTAACAGTAAAAACAAATGATAACAGTGATAAACCTTTATAATACGATTACTATTATATCTTGTGAAATACACTCTACCCACTAAGCCTTCAGGTATTTGTGCTGTATTTGGCTGCTATCATCCCTCTCTGTCTAGTAAAGTATATAAAGAGCCAGATAAGAGAAAGTCTGTAAGGTCTACACTGTTAGCCAATATCATATACACTATTAACAGTATATACAATATTATATAAATATATATGTGTGTGTATATATGTATCACGTGTTTTTGTATGAATTGCGTTTATATTAAGAACCTTTCAAAATGCTCTTTACTTATGTTAAATGAAAGGGAGATGTGAAGCTTGTAATTTCAGTGTTAGGTACAGAGACATTTTAGAGAGACAGGGCAAGACAAACAATTTTCTTGATACTTAGATAACATGTCCTCTGTGCCAAGCTATAGCTGGTGCACAATGTTTTTACAGGCTTGCTTACTTTTAGAATGCTATGGTCAAAACAAAATGAAGAAACTGTTGCAATTTCTTTCCTATTTTCGTGGAGGGGCTGTGTAAAACCTGTCAGGATTTAAGATGTATTCTATGTTAAAACTTACAAATGTGTCCCATCTATCAGGTACACTCAACTATTGGCATCTTGGTGTCTTCAAAAAGATGTCATACAAGATAGATAAGAAATGAGTGATAGGTTAAGGTAATAAAGAAAAAATTGGGTACGCACAGGGTAAACACAAAATCTTTGACACAGTCTCACCATCTGCACTTCTGTTTTCCAGACTGGTTGGCAATGTATTAGAACTTCCTTTCTGTTTTATGCTGTATTAACCTCTGACTAATGATCTTCAGAATAATAAACATCTCATTATTAATTACATTAGACCTTTAACACACTTTTGAAAATCTCCTACATATTTTGTCCTTATTTACATTTGAGTCCACCAGTATAAAATGGCTTTACAATAGCAGTGAAATAAGTTATATAAAAGCTATGGAACGAGGTGGTATTAAAATCATACTCACTTGGGCTAATTTTTAATATCCCATATCTGCATTCATTTCACTAGTGCAACATCAAAATTGCAGCACTGTCTTAAATGGTTTCAGCATAGACTTAAGTGCACAACTTGGCTTTTCCATGCATTTTGAGACATACTCAGCATGGAAGACTCGATAAATCCAGCCTAATTCAGCTATTGAGTGAAGATTGAAGAAAAGTTTTGGACAAACTAGAATGAGCTGACTGGTATTTAAATGCCAGTGATCCAACATTGTCATCAAACTGGTTAGTTTCTACTTGAAAGTTTATCCAGGGCTCAGCTCTGTAATTCTTATTCAGGCAACATTTCCAATGTATTCATTGAGAGTGATGCTTGGGTAAGGACTGCTGTACTGGGCCATCACTGTGCTATACAAGGACATGTTTTCTTTGACCATTATGGATGGCCATTCTCGCTCTACTTGTCTTGAACAACCATTATCATGGTGCTCAAAGAAAATCCCATCATCTGGCTCTGCTGAAGCTTAATGTATCTTATGATACTAACAGACAAAACTGCAGGGTTTTGTTCCCCACGTGGATCTTTTTTCACATGATCTACTTCAGGGTTTCCTTCACACTGGCAGGTCTGTGCCCTGTGGGCTGAAGCAGTGTTTCCTTTGGTCAGCATAAAAGAATCTGAAAGATGCTTCTTCACTCCTCACTCAGGTATGTACCATAGTTAAAGCAGCATAGGCTGCATCTGGCAGATCAGTAGTGGGCATTAGGACCAAATTGTTTGGGGCTAGTTCTCCTATGCACTACTACAAAGTAAACCTTCCTCCCACAGGCAAACAAGTATAAAGTAAAACTTTTCATTGGACTGCTCCCCATTACAGTCAAAAGAAGGTTTCTCCAGCATAGAAGTTGTCCATAACTCCCCCAGTGTCAGCAGGTGGCTATATAATTTCACTTTACTCAGATTCATATCCTACCATGTACTTTTACACTACTCTCCCACTGATACTGAGGGGAACACTACACAGACAATAATGGCGGGACATGACTCGCGATGAAGACAAGAATATATAGCAGGGGGCCCTATGCTAACTTTATGCAAAGAGTACTCTCTTAGTAATGAAATTATACCTTCATAAGGAAAATACTGATGAAGCAGAATTTATATTATAGAACCAGAATTTGTACTGTATTAACACAGTCACTGTTTAAGAGGAATAAATCACTCAAATGATTTTTAATCTCTGACTGAAAAATTAATAACAAACACTGTCTCCAGAGCTCCCACTGACTTTCATGGGAGCAAGATCTATTACATTTTGTCTGGGTGGCCAATGATGTACTATGTGATGAGCGCAGAATAGATAAATAGATATGATGTAATAACTATGTAATAGCTAGTTTGCACTTGTTTTTTCTGAAGATGGAATCATGGCCAAAGACGAACAACAAAATTGGTAGGGGCAGGAAATATTTTACAAGCTTCTAAGAAGCTATTACTATGAAAAGAATATTATAAAAATGTAGGGCCTGATTCACCATTGTTACTCCTGTTTTAGGCCCATGTAACTCCATTGATTTCAATACAGTTATACCATGTAAAGCTAGAGATGAGAATGGTCAAGGGCATGAAAAAACTCTCACATTAAATGAGACTGAAAAGATTGGAATTGTTAACATACAAAAGAGCCAGATAAAGGGGATATGATAAAGAATGAAGGTAGATCAGGAACTTTGATTTCTCTGTCTCATAGCACAATAACAAGGGGACAGTCAGTGAAATTAAAAGGTAGGAAATTCAAAATCCATAAAAGGTTATACTTTCTCGCACAACACATGATTAAACTGGAACCACTAGCAGAGAAAGTCACTGAGGCCTAAACCTTCACAAGATTCAAAAAGGGAATGGGGACCAAGATTATCCAGAGTTACCAAAGTTAGTCATAGAATCATAGAATATTAGAGTTGGAAGGGACCTCAGGAGGTCATCTAGTCCAACCCCCTGCTCAAAGCAGGACTATCCTCAGCTAAATCATCCCGGCGAGGGTTTTGTCAAGCCACAACTTAAAAACCTCTAAAGATGGAGATGCCACCACCTCCCTAGGTAACCCCTTCCAATGCTTCACCACTCTCCTAGTGAAACATTTTTTCCTAATGTCCAACCTAGACCTCCCCCACTGCAACTTGAGACCATTGCTCCTTGTCCTGTCATCTGCCACCACTGAAAACAGCCTAGCTCCATCCTCCCTTTCAGGTAGTTAAAGTCTGCTATCAAATCCCCCCTCATTCTTCTCTTCTGCAGACTAAACAGGCCTAGTTCTTTCAGCCTCTCCTCATAAGTCTTGTGCTCCAGCCCCCTAATCATTTTTGTTGCCCTCCGCTGGACTCTCTCCAACTTGTCCACATCCTTTTTGTACTGGGGGGCCCAAAACTGGACACAATACTCCAAATGCAGCCTCTCCAATGCTGAATAGAGGGGAATAATCACTTCCCGCGATCTGCTGGCAATGCTCTTACTAATGCAGCCCAATATGTCATTAGCCTTCTTGGCAACCAGGGCACACTGCTGACTCATATCCAGCTTCTTATCTGTTGTAACATTGTTTCATTTTTATTCTTAAAGTGACCCAACACCATTTTAAATTAATAGACATACAAACTCATGGGGCCTGGATGTAAAACGTTAACTGCTTTGTAGCAACATCCAACCTTGCCTTGCCAGGAAATTCCTGTGATAAGCACCAGGAGAATCCCAGTAGGTGTTAAGTACTGGAAACAATCAAAATGCAATCAGTATGTGGCCTGTAGGCTTTGGTAAACCTGTATGGGCCCTTTGTGACTTGAAACCCAGTAAACTCCATTTAAAATAATATTCAGACATGCATTGCAATGAGTGGTCCTTTGTCAACAGCAAACAGCTAGAGTGAATCCACAGAAAGAGCAAAAGTGCCCTAGCAAGAGGCCAGAATTCTGTCTAGCATGTAGCTGGACAATCAGGAAAGATAAGATCACATTTGGCTGTGTCAGGGTGCAGCCCCCGCTCACCTCATTACCCTTAGGAACTTCATAATTGACTAAAGAGTGGGCATATGGCTGTGAGGAAGAGAATATAAGGTATTCATATACAGGAAGTAAACGGAGAAGTCCCGTATCTTAAGGAAGAGCACCAGAATAGCTCTACGTGGAGGCCTGATCTACCTACCCGTCTATCCCCAGTTTGCCGCTCAAACTTAAGTATAGGGCGTGTGGCTGTGAAACCTGAGTGTAACAGTATATTCCACTCAGACGCAAACCCGGGAATCGAACTAGTAATATAGGAGTGTTGCTTTGCTGCTGACAAACTCCACTGTTGCAGTTTGTGTAAGTATAATTGTGTAAGTATAACTCTATACTGTAAGTTAACTCTATAAGTATAATCATATAGTTGTAATTGTGATTGTGTTATAAGCAGTTAAGTTGCTGTATTAGACAAGAATTAATGTTGACTTTTAAATTGTAATTGTTGATTTATAGATTGCTGCAAGTAAAACAAAATCATATGCAAAGCAACCTTTGTCACTCCTTATTTGAGGGATCCATATAATCGAACGTGACAGCAAGCTGGTTCTTGTTGTCACCTCATTATCCACTGTAACCCCCAGATCCTTTTCTGCAGAACTGCTGCCTAGTTTGTCGGTCCCCAGTCTGTAGCTGTGCAAGGGATTCTTCCATCCTAAGTGCAGGACTCTGCACTTGTCCTTGTTGAACCTCATCAGATTTCTTTTGGCCCAATCCTCCAATTTGTTTAGGTCCTTCTGTATCCTATCCCTCCCTTCCAGGGTATCTACCACTCCCCCTAACTTAGTGTCATCTGCAAACTTGCTGAGGGTGCAATCTACCCCCTCTTCCAGCTCATTAATGAAGATGTTGAACAAAACTGGCCCCAGGACCAACCCCTGGGGCACTTCTCTTGTGACCAGCTGCCAGCTAGACATGGAGCCATTGATCACTACTCGTTAAGCCCTTTGCTTTAGCCAATTCTCTATCCATTTTGTAGTCCATTCATCCAACCCATACTTTTTAATGTTAATGGACATTTTGGAATGGATATTAAACCTTGTGCTTCAGGGCTTAAGTCAATCTCTAACTATTAGAGATCAGGAGGAGATTTATGTTGGGAGGCACTTTATCCCACATCAACTATGGTGAGGTTCTTAAATGTTTCTCTGATGCATCTGGCATTGGCCACCGTCAGAAGCAGGGTCCTGAACAAGATGGACTTGGCATCAGCTTCAGTCTGGTAATACCTATGTTGGAGTAATGCAATGGAGAATCGGATCAATAGCTGGAAGAATGTCTTCAAGGTTCTTTAATCACTTTTCTTAAGTGGGTTGTGATCTGTGACAAAGTCAGACCTGGCAGCTATAAGAGAGGGGTGGAAGGCCAGTATGTCAACCCTAGAGTGGCGAAGGCCCATTTCCCTATGAACAGAAAAGAGGTTATCTCAGGTTAATGAGAGACAAGTGAGTCTGCTGGTGACCTTTAAAAACCCCTCTTGTGGAGCAGGAGGGATGAGAACCAAGGTGCAGCAGGGTTAGGGGTGGCATAGAGAAAAGGCTTCTCCTACGTGAAAGACTGTTCTCCTCCCTATAGGAGGAAACAACCAAGTTAACTTCTGTTTGGGGAAAGGCTGGCAACCAAAGTCAGCATAATAAGGCAACATATCAGGGATGGGGCAAGGAAATGTATTCCTTTTGTATTGTCTATTTTTTGCTTAAGAGAACTACTCAGGCCTTACCCTAACATCCACCTTGTAAATACAGATAAAATAAACCAAAGTGAAGAACTAACCTCTGGAACAGGACTAATTTACTCCAGGCCTCCACCATGAGAGGGAGAAACTCTGAGGCTGACAAGGCAAGGGAGGTGTTTTGCCACACATGGTGTCAGCAGTGGGATTTGACACAGTGGACTATCCTGGGGGCAAGATAGAACATTCCCAAGAATGGATGCCATGGTGAGGGCACTGATGCAGGCCATTCGGACACAATAAGAGGCCAGCGGAGGCCAGATGGCTGCTCAGCAGGAATCTGTATGAATACAACAAAAGACAAATCAACGAGTGATGAACAAGGAGGCACAGAACCGAGCAACCTTACAGGAGGAAGTGAGACTTCTGAAAGGCCTGGCCAATCTGGGAGGTGGTCACAATGGAACACGATCCCTACAGCCCAGCAGTTATCTGCGAAAGATGATGACAGGATGACTTCAAGCAGTACCTCCTCATGTTTGAAAGAACAGCGTAAGTGAGGCATGGCCCCAGACTAATGGGCCAGTATCCTCGTTCCTTTCCTGTGTAAGGAGGCCTAGAAGGTCTACTCTGACATGGCAGTGGAAGTTGCTAAAGACTACTCCCAGTTGAAAGCTAAGATGCTTGCAAGATCCTGAGTGACTGCAGCCACAAGGGCCCAAAGATTCCATGAGTGGAGGTCCCAGGAGAGCAAAGCATCAAGATCTACAGCTGTTCAACCTGATCTACCTAATGCAGAAGTGGCTGTCTCCCAAGACCTAGAAAAGATTGTAAAATGCTTGGTTTTGGACAGATTCATGAGAGGATTACCCTCAAACCTGCGAGAGTGGGTTGGCCAAAATGATCCTTCCTCTTCTTGAAAGTTGGTCTCCCTCAAAAACAGGCATTTAATGGCCAGAGAGCTTTCTCAGACTACTGGATAAGAGATGCACTGGACCAACAGACCAATCCCAGTCCCAGAGGCCCAGTCCTCTGAAAGTTTGGGTACAGTTATGTTGGGGAGGAGGGACATCAAAGTGTGGCCTTAGGACAAGAAGGGACTTGGGAAACTGGCCTGAGAAGGCTTCGGGGTATAACCTAATAGCTCAAAGAATAAGAGTCTACCCCAGGCTGTGAACAGATGTTATGCTTATAGGGAACTAGGGCATAAAGCAGCTCAATGTCCTAACATTAAGAGGCCCATGCAGTGTTGTCTGAGTAACAGTGAAAACTATGTGGCCTAATCAATGTCATAGGAGTTGCTATAATCCCACATAGGTATACATGGCCAGTTGGAATGAACAGTGCAGAGACTATAGCTTTAGTAAACTCAGGAAGTGCTAATGTACACAGGTTATTCCTATACATTTGGCAGGGCAGAGCTGGTTCTACTCCACCAATTTCCCAGAGCCCAGCGTGACTGAGGCAATTAATTACTATCCAGCCTTTGCCATACAAATAGAGGTTCAGAGAAACACAACAAGGCTGACAGCAGGAATAATCATATATCTTCCATATCCTGCACTCAGAGGACAAGACTTCTCAGACGTTTATTCCTAATCAAAGGGCTGGAGGAAAGCAGTAACCCCAGAGCTGAAATCATGGCCCCAGAAAAGACCCTACCTCTCATTTTCTCTGAATTAGCCCTTTAGCCCTGGACTTATTTTCCGAAAGATTAAACGAGAAAGGAGGACAGACAAAAGAAGGGAGTCCAGAATCAAAAAGTGGTGTTTGTGGGTAAGTGGTTTCATCTAGCAGACAAGGAGGAACTCAGATAGTTAATGAATGTGAGGCTGGGCCCAATTCCACTGAGACCACCTCTGAGCTCAAATAGAAATAGACCCCCTTTATTTTGCACATATTGGTTCCTTGTACAAAAAATTTTGGGCAGGACCAAGCCAATGGTCCTCTGTACCACAATAGTAGAAAGGAAGTAGTCGAGATGAATGGGTCCCAGTATAGGGGAAAACCAAAGTCCAAGGGCCATACTTTGTGATAAAAAATACTTATTATTTAGAATGGTCTGATTATAGGAGCAAGTGTGAGCCACCCTAAGAATTGTATAAGCAAATCAAATTTCTGGCTCACAAAGAACTGTATAGGCAAATCAGATTCCTTATTTAATTGCCTGAGTAAAATAGAAATATATATAGATTTTTCCTTTATATTTTTAAGATTGATATAATGATTATTGTTTAATGTATAATATTGCTTAATGATGGAATTTGTTATTGCTTGACATAAGTGAATTCCATTTTGTTAGGTTCCTCCATTTTGCTGTTTTCCTGAACCTTGTACTATTGAACCTAAAAATATTTTGATTAACTGTTTTTTGGGTATGAGTGAGGAATGTGTGTGTAGGGTGTGAATAGATAAGGAGAGACGCCAGCCCAAGCCGTTCGTACAACGAAGAGGAGAGTAAAGACGCCAGCTGCAACTATCATGTTGACCCTGAGGGCCAAAGAATGCAGATAACAACCCTAAAGCACAGGAGAATGGAACAAAGTATGAAATAATAATAAGAGAGGTCAAGCTTGTAATTGACTGGTGATTAACTACCATATAGAATCTGGAGCCTGCATGACACAGAAAGACTCATAGGATTGTTATGGGGACTAACCACTATAAAAGATGAGGTGAGAACATGAAAACTTTGGGTTCGTTCGGCAATCATTCTGCAGCATCGGATAGTGCACTGACAGAGGCCTCCCTGCCCCCTCATGCTCAGCCTACCTGGCCAGTAGGCTGATTCGAACAATGCATAATAAGGATTGGTAAGTATATTATACGTTTGCAGAACTCTTGATGATGGGTGTGTGAATGTAATAGCTTTTTAAGATTTTTGTATTTTACAATAGATGCGGTGTATTTCCTTATCTCCTGAATAAGATCCTGTGGTCTTTTCTTTTACAAGTATAACACAAGAAGTGGAGCAGCTGCAAGTACTTGAGGATACCGAAGGGCAGTATTAGATCTAGCCCACAGTCATTTGTTTGGGGGACATTTGTGGGTGAATACAATCCTAGATAGACCCCTATGTAGGTTCTCTTGGCCAGAAGTCAACATAGAGGTCTGACGCTATTGCACCTCCTGCCCTATTGCAAGGCCAACCACCTCAGTACCCCTACAGATTATGAAAGTCCTGTTTGAAAGAGTAGTGATGGACCTGAGAAGCCCAGTGGAGAATTTGGACAAGGACATCTAGAGCACATAGTTCTAGACTACACTATCTAGTACACAGAGGCCATAACCCTGAGAAACATGATGTCCAAGATGATAGCAAAGGAATTCATCCCAATTTTCTCTCAGCTAGGAATATCCACTGTGATTCTAAGGGATCAAGGGACAATCTTGAAATTAAACTGTGATGTGATCTTTCAGTTACAGTTTTTTAATTTAGTGTTGAAAAGTGCAAAATAATGCACATTGGAAAACCTAATCCCACCTATACATACAAAATGATGGGGTCTAAATTAGCTGTTTCCACTCAGGAAAGAGATCTTGAAATCATTGTGGATAGTTCTCTGAAAATATCCACCCTACATGCAGCAGCAGTCAAAAAAACTGACAGAACATTAGGAAGCATTAGCAAAAGGACACATAATAAGACAGAAAATATCATAATGTCCCTATATAAATCCATGGTACTCCTTGAATATTGTGTGAGGTTCTGGTCACCCCATCTCATAAAAGATATACTAGAATTGGAAAAGATACAGAAAAGGGCAACAAAAATAATTAGGCGTATGGAACAGCTTTCATACAGAGATTAAAAAAACTGGGACTGCTAAATTTAGAAAGGAGAAGACTAAGGCGGAATTTGATAAGAGATCTGTAAAATCATGAATCATGTGGAAAAGGTGAATAGGGAAGTGTTATTTACAACAACTAGTGGTCACCTGATTAAATTAATAGGCAGCAGGTTTAAAACTAACAATAGGAAGTACTTCTTCACACAATGCACAGTCAACCTGTGGAGCTCATTGCCAGTGGATGTTGTAAAGGCCAAAAGTATTACTGGGTTAAAAAAAAGAATTAGATAAATTCATAGAGGATAGGTCCATCTATGACTATAAGCCAAGATGGTCAGGGATGCACTTCCATTCTCCAGGTGTCCCAGAAACTGGGACTGGATGGCAGGGGATGGATCACTTGAAATTGCCCTATTCTGTTAATTTGCTGTGAAGCATCTGGCACTGGCCACTGTCAAAGACTGAGCTAGATGGATCATTGATATGACACCATATGGCCGTTCATACGTTCTTCTGCAAAAATTATTGTGGATTTGACTCTGCAAAGTGCTGACTCCTCTGGTCCAATCCAGCACAACACTTCAGCACCCACTTAACTTTAAGTGCTAGAGAAGTTCCACTCAAGTCAACTGGACTGTTCACATGCTTTAAATTAAGCAATGCTTAAAGCTGCAATATCCAAGGGAGGATGGAGGGATAAAGGAAGTAAGCATCCAAATCCCATCAGAATTCAGTGGGAGTTGGGTGCCTAATTCCATAAGAGCCATGGCAAAATCTCAGACTAAATATTTTGCTGGATTGGGGCCAGAGTGCTCAGCACTTTGCAGGACTAAGTGCTGCCAAGACAGGTACATTTCAGAAATGAGCAATAAAAGCAACACATTCAAATCAACATGCCCATCGCTATGGGCCCAACCCAGCACCTGCTGAAGTCAATGGAAACACTACCATTGATTTCAAGTGGATGCTGGCTCAGAACCAATGGCACCAGATCCAAGTCCAAATGGCTAATGAACTAAAGATTGTATTTTGTTCTCACCTACCTGTGCAATAGCAAACTGATCATAGAAGGCAGAAGTTTCTAAATTTAGTTCAAGATCTATGTCCTGTAGTTCTTCACAGCTACAAGAAGGAGGCATTTGGGGGGAAAAAAAAGAAAATTATTTCAGAGATTCCAAATAACCAGACCAAGCATAAAAAGAAGCAGCCACTTAAGTACTGCCCTCACTAGAATGGTTTTCTAAATAAGAGCAAAAGCTCACAGCTATAAACAACAATGTTGTCCTTAGAAAGATTATTATGGTACCCTTGAAATAAGTACAGGCTTCTTTTGTTATGTCCACTCCCAGAACAAAGTGTTAAGTCAGTCCTAATCAGTTTCCATTATCCTTAAAATAAAAAAAAAACCCAGAATAAAGGCTGTAAGCTTCAAAAAGTAAGCAGTGGAATATTTTATCAAATAAGCTTTCAATTATTGCCATAACTGGGCTGCTTGCCAATTTCCTCTAACATTAAGGAAAAAGAGGCATTTCATGATCTTTTTAAAAATCTATATTTAATTATGTAAATGAACAACATTGATTTTCTGAAATTGTAACATAACCTTCATTATGCAAATAATATGCTTAAAACCCTCCTTTTCTACCACCCACCCCAAGACCTCCTGCACAAGCACACACATTTGGATCACCCCAACCGTTTGTTTGTTTCACCCCTAAATGCAACAAAGTGTATAAGCCTCCATTACCTTTTGACATCATCAGGGAAGGCTTCAGGAGAGGGAACTGTGTGGGTGTTTTTGTTTCGGAAGTTCCAGCAAGGAGAAAATACAGTATTGGAACAAGAGAGGCTGCCTACCGATTTTACAAATAACTGGGAATTTTACTGGCAGTGCGAAAAAAATCCCAGGATTTTGAGGATGTCTTTCTATCTCTTGATTGATTTCTGAAGGCTCTTCTTTGTCCTTTTCAGTGGTGTCAGCCATCTTGGATTCTTATCCAAATATTCGATTAGGCTTTTTTGGTAATTGAGATAGAATTTTTAACCGAATATTCGAATAATCGTTGCAGCCCTAAACAGAACATTACTATGGCATTTTACAACATATGACAATGTGAAACATAATGTATGCTCTAGTAGCAGTGTTATTTGATATCACATGACATAAAATGTCACCTTTTCCTATCTCTTTATTGCTATTTAATATGAAAAACTTAACTCAAGCTATTACCCGCCTCCTACACTGAACCCAAATATTATTTTATTAACGGTATATTCTATGCCTCTTAAGATAATGTTGGTCGTCAGTACTTTGCCGTTATACAATGCTTTTCATCTGAGGATCTCTACATGTAAATAACACCATTACAAGGCCAATATTTTATACCGATTTTGTAGATGGGTAGACTGAGGCACAGAGATGCTTAGGGTTATATAGTGAGTCAGTGGCAGAACTAGGATTTGGAACTGAGGAGCCCTGACTCCCAGTTCCCCAATCGGATCACTAAACCACAGTCCCTCCCTCGCTAGAGAGTTATCACAACTAGGTTTTCTTTTCAAAACAGTCTATAAAGATTTTGTGTTAATTTCTTTTATCCTTCTTGTGCTCTTCCATATAACTATAACTTTGTAATAGGCAATGAAACATCAGTGAAATAACTATACAGTGTGGATTCTTTCATGTGGATTACAGGCAAAAGGTTTATTCATTGTCTTAATCCCAGTCTAAAAATCATACCTTTATAATAATTTTTCAGATTTTAAATACCTTTCCTTGTATACTTTCCATGAATTTAATAACTACATTTAATAATACCTCAATTTATTTGTACATAAGTGAAACAGGAAATTTTTTCTTCAATACTAACCTATTTGGCATGCTTCCTTTTTCGGTAACAGCATCACACCACATGTTAAATCCTACACTCACTATAGTGCTAGCAATAAAGATGACAAAAACCACGAAGACGCTGATCAGCAGATTCAGGAAGGCATAAAAGAAAGAGCTGCAATAAAAAGGAAGAAAAATGTAACACACAAACAACTAAAACACAGCATCAGCATTCACTGTAAGCAGCATGCACTGGGTACATATGAAAGATACCAGTCTCCATCTGAAACACATCTGCTTTAATTAAGAATGCCTAATACTATTGACAGACCAAGGATTAGGATGTTGGTTCTTATTATCCCCATCACTTAAGCTCTTTTGCTTTTTTCTTAAACGTAGGAGGCCCAATCTGAATCATAAATATTAAGTTGTGTGATTGCTCACACGCAGCATGGCTTGCATTAGCTCTAATGATGAAAATCACCATTGTTAAAATAAATGTCATTAGCTTAAATTATATAGGAACTGGAGCTAAAATTACTTCATGACTATAATGATAATTAGGACAAAAATTGCCCACAAAAAGAAAACTAAAAATAAAACAAAATACTACTGATAACTATAATTATTTTAATCAGCTAAACTCACAATGCTGGCAGCATGGGATAGGACTCAGTTCTGAATGTATGTTCAGTGTGCATAGCAGACCAGATCCTCAACTGGTATAAAATGGCATAGCTCTGTTGACTTCAATGGACCTTGAATGGATCCAATTTACATCAGTTGAGGATCTGGCCTAGCACTGAAGCTTAGACTATGACCAGATATGACATGCAGTTTAGAATCCACAACCAGTTCTAGGTATACTCTGATAGGGTCCTGCACTTTTGGGGATACCAATACATCAGCCCTTCTTCCAAGCAAGCATCCAGGGCCTCCCAAGCTGATGAGCACTGGGGCCTCATCATTCTGAAAAATGAACCATGGGGAATCCTTTGAGTTCTTTATCCCTCCCTACTAGTTGATGGGATCTAGTAGATGAAAACCTTCTAACCCTCTTCTCACCCACTGATAAAATCTGCCCCCACCTGAGATCACTGTGTGTCCAAACACCCTTGACCGTGGGAGTCTTTCCAGTCAGTTCAGTGGACTTAATTTAGCTCAAGCCCCTATAGAATGCAGTGGCTCACCCACTTAGTGGAGACAGCTAGCATGAGCACAGAACTTCTGTATTGGGTGGTAGGCACTGATTTTCCATCTACTTTCTGGTGTAATTTAAGATAGTCTTTAAAGATAGTCTTTAAATGTGTAATCTTGGGGGTGGGACTCAGGGTGTTCTCAGTGAAGAGGCCCAACTCTAGAACTTGCTCCTTCCGGGTGGTCTACCAGAGACCGTCTTACAAACTCGGCATCAAGCACATCATTTGCACTTGACAAATAAACAAGGATAACAGTATGATGAAAAGCTCATCTTTCCAGGTAATCCTTTAATTAATCTACGGTGCTGTTGTGTTGTCTTTCTTCTTAATCTTCAGATAGTTTTCTATTTATAGTAGTTTGTAGCTGTATGCAAGGAATCTGGTTGACAATCAATGGATGCTCTGTAAACTATTTAATAAGATGAATACCCTCATACATTTTAACTAGGAGCCACTTCTTATTCATAACGGGCCTAATCCTCTTCCAAGTGAAATCAATTTCAAACTCCCATCAACCTTAGTAAGTGCAAGGGTGCATGCAGTATTGCTGCAGAACTTCCTCCTGAACCACCTTCAATCAGTAGAATAAAGATGTGCATCATTTATGATGCCGGAAGAGCTCAAATTCCTCTACCTCGCCAGAAACAAAGGGCCATTTTCAGAGTCAGTCGCTCATGCATGGTTGAAATGTTAATGGATGTTTGCTCCATGTTAGCACAGCATAACTCGCTTCGGATGCTACATTTACTTTTCAGATTTGTAATGACAGATCTGGGCGTGAGGTTGAGCTTCCCTTTGCTGGTGTTTTATTAGACAAGATACATGTTTTCATTCACATTTTGACCTTATGTGGGTCTAGACTTTTATATTTTATTATAAGAACATGCCTAATGTTGGCTTTCAAACACACAATAGCCTTCCAACTCCTTTCTTACCCAGATCAACATTTTATTAACTATGAATAGTGCCACCGAAAGGATAATGCTCAGCTGAAATGGAAGGAGTTCAACTCATAAAGAACAAAAATCAACAAAGGAATTGCACAACAAAATAAAATAAATGCCCAAATTTGGAAATAGACCAATAATCATAAAACTCTTGTCCAAAATACACCATTAAAAATCTTATTATTTCTGTTTCTTCAAAATAAGCTGTTTTTAAACTACAGAAAATAAAATGCATCTGGATTCAACCAAACATCTATAGCTAATTGAGGTTTATATTTGTTTTAAAATACTTTTTTTCCAAAGTGCATTAAAAAGTCTCCTCTTACAGTTAGATCTTATAAGATAAGCTTCAATCCTGAGAAAGCTATCTATTGCTTTATTCTAAATCTGTTATGGCACATTTTAATATTGGATAGTCTAAGGCTGGCCGGAAAGAGAGTATTGGAGAATAAAATTAAACCCCGTTATTATTTGCATTACAGTCGCATGTTGAGGTTTCAACCAATATTCACAGATTCCAAGGCCAAAAAGGAATATTGTGATCATCCAGTCTGACCACCTGTATAACACAGGCCATAGAACTTCTCCCAAATATTTCCTGGAGTATATCTTTTAGAAAAACATCCAGTTGTGATTTAAAAATTGTCAGTGATGGAGAATCCACCATATCCCTTGGTAAATTGTTCCAAGATTAGAACCCCATTGTGCTAGGCACTGAACAAATACATAGCAAGATAGTCCCTGCCCCGGAGAGCTTACAATCTAAGCAGACAAGACAGACAAAGGGTAGAAGGGAGAATGGAAGCACAAAAAAGATTTATCCATGGTCACACAATAGATCCCCAGCAAGCTGGGAACAGAGCCCCACTCTCCTGACTCCTAGTCCAGTGCCCTAGCCACTAGATAACACAGCCTTCCAATTACTCTGTACATCTTAATTTACTCCATAACTAAATATTGCTTCCAGTATCCTTTGTTCATTTCTTATTCCACATAATCAGGTACCAACTTGATCACTTTGTTGTTGCAGGTAATGCTAAACTTAGAACTGAAATGATAGTGAGTTAACAATTTTCATAAATTACTACCACTCCAACCTCTACTATCATGTCAACAAATTGCGGGGCAAATGGTAACATTTTTCACCAGTTTCAATTCTCTTTTTTTTCCCCACAAAGTTTCGAAATTCTGAATGTTTCCAACCAGCTGTACTGATCACACAGTGTATATTATTTAGTATCTAGGGATATAAGGAGGAGTGTGTATGTTCCTAAACTGAGTTCTTTTAGTGCCTGGAATATCAGACTCCTGGTAGTAACACCCAAATGGCAACATTTATTGGAATGCCCCAGCTGCTTTGCATCCCCCAGATGGCCCAAAGCATCCATAAACCCATTTTAACTGGTTCGTTTCAGAGTGGCGCAAGGCAACAGCAGTGTACCAGTAAATCTAGAGTAATGTGTATAAATGTCTGAAAGGATTCACACATGCTGTAAAAATAGGCTTGGCAGAATTCATTTTTTATTTCTTTAAATTTTGATAGATAATATTGATAATTGATAAAAATAAATAATTTATTTGTAAGCATTTTTTCAATTTTTACCTATTTAAATGTTCACAATTGTGTAACACTGTGTGTTTTAAGCATTTTTTTTCTATTTTTATCTCTATAAATTTTTTCACAGTTGTGGAAAATTGGGGGGGGGAGGTCAGACAATAATTATTAAATGACAGTAGATGTCATGAGATAAAAAGCTAAAGCTTTCTAACCATTAAAACACAAACTGTCAACATCACATCCTTAAATCAAACTACAATAAGCTCAAGCAGCATTTTTTTATTTTGCCTAGATATATATTTCTATTATTATTGATGAAAATTTTTTTATCAGTTTGTGTATGTACAGTGAAATCAACATTTGCCAATATTTTCTGATAAAAATCTAATCTTCCAAGCCTAAGTAACAACATAAGAATGGCCACACTGGGCCAGACCAATGGTCCATCTAGCTCAGTGTCCTGTCTTCCAATAATGGCTGGTGGCTTCAGAGGGAATGAGCAGAACAGGGCAATTTATCAAGGGATCCATCCCCTTTCCAGCTTCGGGCACTCAGAGGTTTAAGGACACGAAGAGCATGTGGTTGTATCCCTAACAATGTTGGCTAAAAGTTATAGATGGACCTCTGTTCCATTAACTTAGTTAATTCATTTTTAAACCAGTTATCCTTTTAGTCTTCACAACATCTTCTGGAACTGAGTTCCACAGCTTGATTATGCATTGTGTGAATAAGTCCTTTCTTACGTTTGTTTTAAACCTGCTGCCCATTAATTTCATTGTTATCTCTGTGTTATGTGAAGGGGATAATTAACACTTTCTTATTCACTTTCTCCACACCATTCATGATGTTATAGACCTCTATCATGTCCCCCTTTAGTCATCTCTTTTCTAAGTTGAATGGTCGCCGTCTTTTTCATTTCTCCTCATATGGAAGCTGTCAATACCAATCATCATTTTTGTTGCCTTTCTCTGTACTTTTTCAAATTCTAATATAACTTTTTTGAGATGAGGCAACCAGAACTGCATGCAGTGTGGGCATACCAAGGATTTATATAGTGGCACTGTGATATTTTCTGTCTTATTAGCTATCCTTTTCCTCATGGTTCTGTTAGCTTTTTTGACTGCTGCTGCATATTGAGCAGATGTTTTCAGAGAACTATCCACGATGACTCCCAGATCCTTCTTGAGTGGTAACAGCTAATTTAGACCCCATCATTTTGTACGTATAGTTGTGATTAGTTTTTCCAATCTGCATTACTTTGCATTTATCAATATTGAATTTCACCTGCAATTTTGTGGCCCAGTCATACAGTGAGATCCCTTTGTAACTCTTCACAATCTGCTTTGGACTTAACTATTTTGAGTAATTTTGTATCATCTACAAACTTTGCCACCTCACTGTTTACACTTTTTCCAAATCATTTATGAATATGTTGAACAGCACTGGTCCCAGCACACATCCCAGAAGGAGCCCACTATTTACCTCTCTCCATTGTGAAAACTGACCATTTATTCTGACTCTTTGTTTCCTATCTTTTCTAACCAGTTACTGATTCATCAGGAAACCTTCCCTCTTAGCCCAGGACATCTTACTTTTCTTAAGTACCTTTAATGAGGAACCTTGTCAAAGGCTTTCTAAAAGTCCAAGTACACTAAACCCACTGGATCGCTTTGGTCCACGTTTGTTGAACCCCCCTCAAAGAATTCTAACAAATTGATGAGGCATAATTTCCCTTTACAAAAGCCACTTTGACTCTTCCCTAACATATTGTGTTCATCTATGTGTCTAATTCTGTTCATTACTATAGTTTCAATCAATTTGCCTGATACTGAAGTTAAGCTTACCAGTCTATAATTGCCAGCTTTGCCTCTGGTGTCTTTAGTAAAAAGTCATAGCATTATATTAGCTATCTGCCAGTCATCTGGTATAAAGGCTGATTTAAACGATAGGTCATATACCACAGTTAGTAGTTCTGCAATTTCATATTTGAGTTCTTCAGAACTTTTGAGTGAATACGATCTCCTCCTGGTGATTTATTGATATTTAATGTACCAATTTGTTTCCAAACCTCCTCTCTTGACAGCTCAATCTGGGACAGTTCCTGATATCTGTCACCTAAAAAGAATGGTTCAGGTGTGGGAATCTCCCTCACACCCCCTGCAGTGAAGACCGATGCAAAGAACCGCCACTTTTACTCTGTTGTTCATCCATTTCTTTTGGTCCTCTTACTGTTTGTTTTTTTTTAATTTGGATATACTTATAGTTTGATCCTCTATTATGGTGTTTTCAAAACATTTCCATGCAGCTTGCAGACGTTTCACTCTTGTGACTGTTCTTTTTAATTTCTGTTTAACTAGCCTCCTCAGTTTTGTGTAGTTCCCTTTTTTTAAGTTAAATGGTACTGGGGTGGGCGTCTTTGGTATTTCCCCCCCCCACACACACACAAGTATGTTAAATGTAATTACATCATGGTCACCATTACCAAGTAGTTCAGCTATATTCATCGCTTGGTGCACCATTTAGGACTAAATCAAGAATTGGAACTTTGTGGGTTCCAAGCCTCGTTGCTCCAAGAAGCAGTCATTAATGGCATCAAGAAACTTTAAGGCCTGGTCTACACTAGAGAGTTTTGTCAACAAAAGTCAGCTGTCTTTGTCAACAAAACCGTGTTGGTGTACACACTACAGTCACCTCCCCACTGACAAAACTGCCTTGTTTTTCCAACAAAATAAACCATCTCTACAAAAGGCATAGGGCTTTTGTTGGCAGACTTATGGCGACACACACCATGTCCCCTTAGAGCCATGGACCGGCTGTCATACTTGTCAATTTCACCACTCTGCTAGAGCAATGAAATTGACAAGTAAGGGAGGGGCAGTCTGGAGCCCGGCTTCACAAGAAACTGGGCTCCCAGCTGTGGGGTCTGCAATCTTTGCACCTGGCATGCAATTCATCATGTGGGTCTCCTGGTCACCACAAACCCTATTTTCTATATATCTAATAATCAAATCCCCCATTAATAGAACCTCTCTCTTCCTAATAACAGGGGTCTCTCCCCTGGAGGGGTATCTTCAATGCAAGGGGATACCATGACATCATCTGGAACAAAGGTCCCAGCTCTGAGATTGTTTCCCTCTGCTCTAGCCTGATGTTCTCCTTCCTCAAGATATTCATCCTCCTCAACTGCACAGATAATGTCAGAGGGTGGGACTGCTCCACTGTGTCCCGGAAAGTCTGATCTATGTACTTCTGTCTCCCTTAGCTCCTCCAGTTCAGCCACTCTGGTCAAAAGACTGTACTCGGTTTCTGGGCATTCAGTGCAAATAAACTGGGTAAACTGGGTAGCCCCCACTCTGCTGCTGGACTTCTGCCTGCATTCTTTTACTTTTGAAGGGTTTTGTTTGTTTGTTCTCTGTGTGGGTTTGCGGGGGACAGGAGAAGTTGTCATTGGCCTAAGTTTGGAGAATGTTTGTCAGGTGTATCTGGCTCTCACGGACTCTCCAAACTCCCTTGCAAAACTCTGCTGTTTCTTGCTCCTCTGGTCGCTGGTTTTTTAAACCCCTGCTCTCCCCCAAAATAAGCCGCGCTTGCTTGTGAAGCGATCTGAAAGGGATGTGGGCCCAACGGAAGGCAAGCCAGATCGAGCCTCCTTAGCAAGCTCGGCGCCTGGCCCAGCAACATGAAGCGGAAAGGGACTCTTCTCTAAGGACTGACCCTGCTCCAGTTTAGCTGGTGAGGCCACAGCTAACCCTCGGAGTCTCCCCTCACCCAAAGTCAGGCCAGAGGAACTCAAAGGGGGGGAGGGGAATGTCAGCTCCTTGATTCCTCCCCTCCCCCCAGCCACCCCCTGTATGTTCACCACCACCCTGGGGGAGGGGTACCTGCGGGGTGCTAGCTGTCCCCTCCCCATCCCCTGCCCTGCCTTGGCCCTGCGGTTGCTGGGGATGGGGGGGGGTCAGGTGCGGGATGGGCGGATTCTGGGGGGAGGGGTGAAATCTGGGGGCGGGGTGAAATCTGGGGGGAGGGGCGGATTCTGGGGGGAGGGGTGAAATCTGGGGGAGGGGTCCCCTCCCCAGGGGGGCAGATTCTGGGGGCAGGGGTCTCCTCCGGGGGGGGCAGATTCTGGGGGAGGGGCGCATTCCGGGGGAGGGGTCCCCTCCCCGGGGGGGGCAGGGTCCGGGGGAGGGGTCCCCTCCCCGCTACTTACTCCTCGTGGCCCTTGCAGAGGAAGAAGAGCGTCCGCCAGGCCTGCGCGGCGGCGAGCAGCAGCGAGAGCAGCCCGGCGCAGAGGCCGAAGCGGCAGGCGGCCGGCGGCCCCCACTCCTGCACGGTGAAGCGCTGCCGCTCGGCCGTCAGGTTGGCGCTGAGCCACAGGCCCTCGGTGAAGAGCAGGCAGCGGCCGCGGCAGTCGTGGCCGTTCTCGGAGAGCGGCACCACCACCACGAAGCTGCAGAGGAAGGCCAGGAAGTAGCCGGCGCACTGGGCGAAGAGCAGGTTGCTCAGCGCCATGGCGGCGG
>ML675611.1:17961011-18041713 GCA_007922155.1 Mesoclemmys tuberculata | reverse complement strand
AGCTCAGATCAGCACCACGGACAGCTCTTGCCTTCTGCCTGAAAGCCGCTGCGGAAAGCCAGCCAGTCTTGGCCCTCACATGCAGGCACGAGCCAGCTTCAGGCCTGGATAAACTTGGAGCCCATCAAAGGGAGAGATTAAAGAAGTGGCCATAGGCCTGTATCACAGGCCAGATTCTGCAATCCCTTATATTGGGTGTGTCAGCTCGAAATCACCCTCCTGACTTCGGTGGAGTTACTCCAGACTGACCCTGATGTAAGAAAGGTACAGGAACTGGCCCTGCAGGGGGTGAAGCAGGTCTCATTTACATCCACTCTGCACTACCCTAGCTTCATTAACTCCAATGGTGTTACTCCAAATCAATACGAGTGTGAGAGAGAACAAGATCTAGCTTGGCATATTCCACCTGCAATTACTTTATATTGTGTCCATTATTACTTACTGATTTCCAAATAAATCTTTGTTGCACAGACGATTCTTTCCTGGGGTTTGAGTATAAACTACTCATCAGCTACCACGGTCAAGGGAAAATAAAAATCAAATTAAGACAAGAGGAATCTGTCTTTAGTCTGACCTTAACAGTTTGTAGGGGCTAACATGGAACTGGAGTGTAACCTGGCAATGCAGTCTGTGGAGAATCAGTGCATAGCCCCAATGTCCAGCAGTGCTGCCTCAGTAGCAGAGCTGGACTCTCTGCCTTTGCTTTCCCCTTGCTCCAGGGAGGCAGTTATCTGCACCAACCCTTTTCCTACCACAGCATACTGCTTCCTGTGGTCCAGCTCAGCTGGGCTGGGTGAAACATTAGCTCCGCGGACCCTTCACCCCTGCTTGACCACTCCCCTGGTCACCTGTACAGGAGGAAGATAGCAGCCCAGGAGCAGCTACTTTCCCTCCTTCCCCCATCCCTCTGTGCAGCCTCCATCAATGTAGGGAATCACATGCAAGAGGAAGGGGCCTCTTTACGCCGCCTTACTCCTAGGTGTGGGCATGCAACCATGATCACAAGTGAGCCCACAGGGATCATCCAGACCCATTTGGAAATATTCTCATTGACTTCAGTGAACATCAGATGAGAATCAATCTGCATGAGTCTGTGCCATGCACAGGAGGAAGTGGAAGGGCAGGGCATAGCAGGGATACAAGGAGATACCACGGGTAGAGCAATTTCTTTCATCTTCTTCAGCTACTTGTTGTCATGTGCACCCATGCTCCTCACCTTCTAAAGCCAACTCATCCCTCACCTGAGCTCAGTTCCTAATCCCCACAATGCAGATCACCCCAATCCCGGCTCATCCCAAATCACCCTAATCCCATCTCATCTCCTAATCTCCCCTCATCCCCACAACATAGATCACTCCAATCCTAATGTGTCTCAAATCAGAGATCATCCCTATCCCAATTTAGCCCTACAGTACACATCATCTGTAATCTCATCTCAAAACTCAACAGCCCCTTGCACTCCAATCATGCATCTTGTCACTTGTTGTGTTTGGTGGAGGAAGAGACTGAGAGTGGGTCTCCTTACACTAGATGAGGGATCTGGGACCTCAAATTTAGGTATGCAGTAGCCATTTCCCTAAAATACAGTTACTGCCCTACTCTTAGGTAGGCAGCTGTTGATATTGACCTGAAGCAGCACTGGTGAATTTGTTAGCAAACACAACTGCTACTTACTTATGGGTGAACGACGGTATCAGTTTTAGGTAGAGGTGCACACTGGATGGGTTGCCATTGAATAAATTAACTCATTCATATTGTAAATCCCATCCAGGAAGTTGTACCTTAGAGTCTTTCTCTGCACTCGTTTGGAAAGAATATTTCTTGTATAGGTCCCAAATACCCTGCTTGTAGAATAGAAACTGTGGTCAATAAGTCTCTATTTGATGAGAGGTGTCAGGACATTTTTCTGACCCTTAACAATCTCTGACCCACAAATATTTTATTTCAGTTTTGCAAAATGAATTATGGAGCTCTGGCCTCGCCATTTGGGAACAGAGAAGTCACTAAGTGCTCTCCTAGTAGAAGAGAATTGGTTGATATTTCAGTGTAGTGACAAGCCGGAAAGTTTATTGCTGCTAACCTCCATTTCAAGCAGAGCTAGGAACTAAGACCAGGATTCATAGATTATAAGGCTAGAAGGGACCATTGTGATCACGTAGTATGAGCTTCTATACAGCAGTCTTTTTCAACCTTGGGGCCATGACCCTCCAGGTAGGACACAGGATGGATTTAGAAGAATTACAAGTGCGGGGCTGACATTAGAGGGTAGCAAGCAGGGCAATTGTCCAGGATCCCATGCCACAGAGGGCCGTGCAAAGCTAAATTACATGTTTCCACCCTGCATGGTGGGGCTCCAGCTTCAGCCCCACTGCCCAAGCCCTGCCACCTGGGGCTGAAGCATGTAATTGCCCTGTTTGCCACCCTCTAATGCCAGGCCCAAGTATTATTCATAATTTCCTTAATGATATTTAAAGTAGACAGTTCACATTTTTTCAAGTCTTGGTGCGGCGGTGGAGAGAGTCACAAATTTTTTTTAAGTCCAAATGCAGTTGCTAGCACAAAAAGGTTGAGAAACACTGCTGTATAGCACAGCCCATAGAAATTCTCTGAATTAATTACACTGGACAACAAAGATTTTGCTTCCTGAATACTTTTGGGTGTATCCTATGGATTTTGGGCTGCTGATTACAAAAATCACTATGAAATTTCCCTATCATGTACCGTTTTTGAAATTGCCTATATTTGTTATTTCAATTCATAATTTAAGTCTATTAAAATGCTGCCCCCAATGTTAGCTGAAAAGTTTTCTGTCTTGTGCCCAAGCATGCCCGGGCATGCAGTGACACTGCACCTAGTGCAAGCCACACAACATGCAGTGGGAATGCTAAGGCTTAGGCAGGGCGGATGCTGGCAGGACAGGTTTTAGAAAGGCTATAAAAGCATTTCGCACACACCGTTCTATGCATTGCGTTTATATCAGTTTGCATTCATGTTGATGCGCGTGCTCTATGCGCATAGCATATTGTGTGTACTCACAATAATAAACCAATTGTATTTTCAGGAGGATTCATGATAGCAAAATGTCTCACCAATGTCGCAACAGCCACGATATGTTTCTTGGCAGCTACAGAGCACCAAACTACGTGTAGCTGGTTGACAACATGCTTCAAGCATACAAAACCATGAAGTGCAACATGTCACTAAAGATTCATTTTCTGCATTCGCATATAGACTTCTTCCCTGCAAATCTTGGTGCAATCAGTGACGAGCATGGTGAAAGGTTTCACCAGGACATTGCGATCATGGAAAAACGGTATCAGGGCAACTGGAATCCATCGATGCTGATTATTGTTGGACACTTAAACGAGATGCCTCAGACACTGAGTACAAATGAAAATCATCAACAAAACATTTTTAGCTCAGTTGAACTACTGCAAAGCATCAGCACCGTTATGCGATTAAACGCATTACATTCAATAAAAGTCAATTTCTTGTTTCTCCAAATTCCTACATGATACAAGTAGTCTGAAATTATATTTGTGTTCAGCTTCAAGCAGTCTAGCATAATCTAAAAAAATTTCTGAGGAAGCAACACTTTCGGAAAAATTTGTTGTCTAGTGTTATCTATTCAAACTGGAATAGATCTTTTAGAAAAACATCTGATCTTGATTTAAAAATAGCCAGTGATGGACCCTTGGTAAGGTGCTCCAATGGTTAATTATCCTCACTGTTAAAAATATGCACCTTCTTTCCTGTGTGAATTTATCTAACTTCAACTTCCAGCCATTGGATCATTTTATACCTTTGTCTGTTAGACTGAAAAGCCCCATATTTCTGTTCCCTGTGTAGGTACTTACAGACTGTGATCAAGTCATCCCTTAACCTTCTTTTTAATAAGCTAAATAGCTCGAATCCTTGAGTCTATCACTATAAGGCAGGTTTTCCAATCTTTTAATCATTCTCATAGCTCTGCTCTGAACCCCCTCCAAATTTGTCAACACTTACAGAGCTGGCAAATTCCTTGCTTTGAAACTTGTTACCGCACATCCATCAGGCATTTTCTTAAATTAACTTGGTCATCAATGGCAACATTAAGCTCAATTGTTGCTTACCTTGGCACCCATGAGAGGGGCCAGTTTGATGTGTATGTCCCAGCAGGAGCTTCTGGATCATTATTCCTAACAGGCAGGGAGAATACCTGGATCATACCAAACAATTACACATTTCACAAGAAAGCTAATGAAGAGGTAGAAAGTGAGAATCACTTTTAAAGTTTGCATCCAAAATTACATTTAACGAAGTAGGTCTTGTTATCATACATCCGTGGGTTGCAGGGGACACGTTAAGCTGTTCATAAATGAAGACGAACACAGCTAGATCCAGGAGCACATAGCACATTTAGGCACAGAACCTGGAAGGTATACATGGAAGGAATATATAATAATATAGTGCAGAAAAACTTAGAATCCAAACATGATTTTCAGCTGTCACTCATTCAGCAGGATGTCCAAATTTTCTTATACACTGCTCCCATGAACATCTAAATGTCACTAATGTAAATTATTTCCTTCTAGGCAGGAGCAGAGTTTGGCTGAAACTTTGACACTTTAAGATGAGAGAATTAAAAAATGCTGTTTCCTCAGAAGAAAGGGCCCTACACCATTGTAAACCTCCGAAACTATTATTTTTCTTGTGCTCCATATTCTGGCTTTGGTAGGCTGACAGATCACATCTGCCCAAGCTTCCCCCTGCACAGCTCCCTTACCTGCCTTAGCAAGAGCCTTGTGATACTTTAACAGGGAACTGGGGCTCCATGATGGAGCTCCCACTGAAGCAGGCATGCAATATACCTCCCCTCTGTGTCTGCACTATGGAAGAAGGCCCTGCAGTAGCTCACATGCAATGTCAGCATGGAGGGACGTTATGGGAAGCAATGCCTGAGAAGGGGGCATTGGAGGCACGTTTATCCAGCTCCAGTTGCACAAACAGCCCATACGAGTAGCCCAGAGACGTTGTGGTTTCTTTTGCAGCCCAGACACTGAGCTGGACGCAGCACTCCAGCCCTGAGCTCAGAGGCTTTTTTTCTACACAGCAGCTGGGAGGTATAATTTCCATCTTGGGGAGATGCACACATGGTAGCTCTCAAGCTAGCACCTGAAAGTAGCAGTGTGGCCATCATGCCTGGACAATGGCTCAGGCTAGCTGCCCACTGACATAGTCGGGGCTGCACAGGAATGTACTTAGGTGGCTAGCCCGAACCACCACCCATGCCACCATGGCCACAGTACTATTTTGGGGCATTAACTCAAGAAGAGTGAAGTTCTGGAATAGCCTTCCGAGGGAAGTAGTGGGGGCAAATGACTTATCTGGCTTTAAGACTAAGCTTGATAAGTTTATGGAGGGGATGTTATGATGGGATAGTTTAATTTGAGCGATTGATTTTGGATTATCGGCAGATAAGTCTGCTCAATGGTCTGTGGGAATGCTGGATGGGATGGGAACTGAGTTACTGCAGAGAATTCCTTTTTGGGTGCTGGCTGGTGAGTCTGCCCACATGCTCAGGGTTTAGCTGATCGCCATATTTGGGGTCGGGAAGGAATTTTCCTCCGGGGCGGATTGGCAGGGGCCACGGAGGTTTTTCGCCTTCCCCTGCAGCATGGGGCATGAGTCGCTTGCTGGTGGATTCCCTGCAGCTTGAGGTCTTCAAATCTCACTTTTGAGGATTTCAATAACTCAGTCATGGGTTCGGGGTTGTTATAAATGTGTCTGGGTAGGGTTTTGTGGCCTGCCTTGTGCGGGAGGTCAGACTAGATGATCATATTGGTCCCTTCTGACCTATGAGTCTATGAGTCTATGAGTCTAAGAGCTAATATGCGTAGGTGTCCCCATACTGAGAATTACACCTCCCAGTTGCTGTGTAGCCAAACCCAGAGAGTAACAATGTCTTGCCAGCTCCTCTGTACTGTAACTACATAAAGAAAGAATACATAGGCTTTAGGCAGAGGAAGTGAATTTTGCCTATAAAAGAGAATAAATTCCAGAGGGGGCTTAAGTTGGGGGATGGCGCAGGTATGTTGACCTTCATGCAGAAGTAAGTCCAAAGCTTGTAAATTCCTTTTTATTTACCCTAAAGAAAATTCACATGAACAAAACATACTGTGAGATCACTTGCCATGGCAGCCTTTTTCATAAGCAGAAAACAACAAGGATGAATCTAGATCAGCTATGCCGGGTCTGCCTGTATTCCCCTTTTTCCCATATCTCTCCCGTCTAAATCCCTAGGGGGCAACTAACTGTGTATGAACTGGACTGACACAATTTGACTGATGGGTGAGTGCATTTTTGACTGTGCACCTCCATGATCCCTTTAAAGTCATTAATTATTTTATCTGACATAAGCAGTGCTCTCAAGTTGGTATTTGTAAGATAAGTGATTAATTTCCTCTCCTCCAGATTGCTCATTAAGACATGTTTTATTACAGTAAAAGTTGCTGATGAATTAATTAATCAGGTAAAAACATTTTCGTGAGCATTTTTTTTTATCTCCTATACATGGTTGCTGTGGTCCAAAAAACTAATTACTGTGCACGTAAAAGATGAGCAGCACCTCAGTGTCAGAAATGTTTTGTTTATTTCTTGACTCAGACACAGAGACGCATCTGGAAAGAGGATGCCATGGGATCAACATCGCTACATTCTAGACAAACAGAACAAGTTAGAATTGCTGCTGTCACAACAGCTCATAACATTTCCAGCCACAGGGGATGCACATTTCACAGGCATGTTTCACAAATGCTCAACCTTCCCATTAGATGCTACAAACCAGACAAAGATTCCATTCTAGTTTTTATTTATTTATTATTATTATAGTAATATAATAATAATAATAATAATAATATAATAATAATTTGGCAAGTATTGTCCCAGGAAGGTTGTCCTCCCATAACTATGATAAGCATCCCAACACCAAGCATTCAGTACTGACATGGACATAATTACCATAAGTACCACATTTTGGGAAAGGGTTCGTATGGTAAATCACTATATTTAAGAAGGTGACAGCCATTAGTTCAGAGGGTATATAGACAAAATACCCTAACTGTCAGCAGTCTGTCAGCTATGCCTTTCTTTGCAACTACCTGAGCAGGATGACTCTCTTAGCGCATCTCATCTAGGAGTATCTTGATATTTTGCACTTAAAAAACCAGCATTTTAAGTGCTTCCTTTCTGGAACAGAATCTGTCTTGTCTGCTAGGAGATTACAGACTGTGAAGGTGGAGTGGTGATTGACGTTAATGGAGCTGTTATCCCAAGACAACTGAATGTCATTAGCATGTCCAAATGCATTGACCATTGTGTTTTGATATCCCAAGAAAAACAAGCATTTTCCATTCCATTCACAGCTGAATGGAAGTCAAGACTCAGCTGAAGGTAAACAGCTTTTATAAAAATGCTGTTATTTCTTTAGCTTTTCAAAACAGCATAAATACAAGCTGTGAGTGATTGACAGACTTCAAACATCACACACTAGGTTTAGGATGAAACTGAAGCTTCTGGTTGCAGCAAAGAAAACCATTTTAGTACCCTAAAACCAATGGTAATGATGGTGAACCTATGACACGCATGTCCAAAATGGCTTATTATGTTGATGCTGCTGTAACGTGGCCTTGAAGGAGACTGGGCCAGTGACAAGGATGGTCAATACACTTTTGAGTATCTGATGCCAAATTCTGCCAATGGTTGTGTGGACAGAACTAAAATCCAAGCGCTGTACTTGATGCACCCCTGTGAGTGTTCTGGCATCAGGAAAGATGATAGGCCAGCATCACAGCATTGAAGACAGTCTGAAAGTAATGTAGAAGACACGGATGAAATAAGAGAGAAGAATTGAAAAGCGAACTGTTGAATTGAGTCTGACTGAACAAAACCAGAGCTAGAGTGAAGTCATATTTCCACATCTCTTTTGATTAAAGAAGCCATTGTGGAGGGAAATGGAACATTATCAAACCATTATCGTTCACCTACAATTTAACCTGTTGCTGCTCAAACTAAAGCATAATGACATATGATAGGCTGAGGTCATGCAGTCAATGAAATCTCATTCAACACTAGATCTGGTCAGTACTTGTGTGGAGAGGGACAAGGCAAACACAGGTGTTGCAAAAATTAGTGATGATTCCCTAGGTTTTGATCTGCCGCTGAAGTAATCAATGATCCAGCATTTCTGTAAAGAATACTGTGCTGTTGAAGACACTGTCAGATGAGATTTAAATGCAAGGCCTTATCCCCTTACAGGCATTAAACATCTAACGGCTCTTTGCATAAGTGTCTGTCTTCCACCCTGTCTTCCAATGTCTGTCTTCCAACTCTTTGAAAAGTAATTATTTTCTGCCAACCTAAAAGTCCCCTGCGCTTTTAGTTGGATAAACTATTTTCCATGTCCCTGTTGAAAATTACACTTGTTCTATTGTCTTATAGCAGTCTAGACAATGTAGTACGGTGTTGCTGTCACTGAATAGAGACCATGGATGAAGTTCTGACCCCACTGAGGTCAATGGCAAACCTTGTGGGTAGCTGCATTTCTGTGGTGGATGGTGCCTGTGACACACAAAGATTATCAAGCACTTTGAGATGGAAGTTTATCTATCGCTACAAGGTGTTTTAACCATATGGAAGGATAATTCAACAGGAGCAATGTACCCTTGGTAAAAAATATTGTGCTTTTCACATGTTGAAATGTGTTGATTTTAGCAAATGTGACCAGATTCTCAGCCAGGGTGTAAAATTAGCGTGGCTCTATTGACTTAAATGGAGTGTCAGTGATGTAAAGCTGCTGAGGATCTGGCCCAAAGGGCTTGATTTTAAGAGGTGTTGAGCATTCACTATACTTATTGGCTGACTTGAACAATCAGGCCAGCATTTTTCAGAAGATGAGTAGGATGCTCTTTAGTCCTAATATGACTTTGAAAAAGAACTTCAGCCTTTACTCCCTTTGGCTTTCTCTTTTAATCCACTGTACGCACAGCCACTGACTAATTTGTATCTTAAGGGTCAACTCATTTCCCCAGGCTATACTCAAGGTCGGTAATCAAAGGCCCATCACCCAGTGAGCTGAAAAACAGCAAAGACAATCTCTCTTAAGTAAACTGTGTAATGTTTCCAAATGAGTGGTGAAATATTTATTATCACCGTTAAGGACGTTTGAGGTTGCCGAGGGGACAGGAATATCAAAAGATGCCTGCTCTGTTTGTTATAATTATATGGAGCCTGAATGAGATTTTAAACGAATTTGCAGCAAAATCCTGGGCTGGATCCTCTGCTGATGTAAATTAGCATACTTTCATGTACTTCAATGGAGTTTTGCTCATTTACACCAGCTGGGGATCCGACCTGCCTGTCTTTAGTAGTTTCTGTTCCACTTACAGAGAACCATTCAATAACAGAAGCTAATGGCCTAGTGTGCCAATTACCGTGCCATGTACTTGCACTACGTGTGACATATTGTACCATGCATTGATTTTTAATCTGCTCAGCCTAGCATTTGTCATGCAGGGTGAAAGTCTGATGTGAGCAATAGCCTCTTCATTTTCCCTGACAATTATTAACACTGAGCTAGTCTTCATTGCTCATGCCGTAGGCAACATTTCCTGCCAAAAATAAATGCAAAGAACAAGAAAGGAGCTGGTTTGCAAAATTAAACTGTGTCTTAAAAGTGCATAAATCAGGATGGGGCGGTGGGGGGGAGAGGATCCTCAGATCACGTAGAGTGGAGTTGCTCCATTATGCTAATTTACCCCAGCTAAGGCTCTGACCCATGGAGTGGATGGAGGCAAGACGGAACCCATAATAGTAACACTGCACTCTGCAAGCTCTTTTCCATTGCAGGGAGAGTAGGTTGCCACTACAATAAGAAGGGGAGGTTTTTTGTCCTTCAAGTGGAGAGAGAATAAAGAGAGAGGAGAGGCGTACATAAGAGCTGTGAGAAATTCTGGAACTAGCCCATGGAGAGTTTAAAAGTGCAAGTCTTAAGTGCTGTGGGATCGATCTTCCAGACGCAGCCACCTGCACGGACACTGGTTTCACAGAGAGAGTCCACAAGATGGACTTTATTGGGACAGTCAATCAACAGCCCATGGTGGGGGATCAAGGAGCTGAACAACCCCCGTGGATGCTCCCATTGGACCTGAAGCAGACAGGATGTCTCTGGATGCTATCGTGGAAGACACAGCCGCAGCAACCATGGATGCAACCTATAACAGGGTGCACTTCCACCTCTGCTGGCCCAGTTCAGCTCATCAGGGCACCATCTGAACAGGGCCAAGCACCATGCCCCCCCTTCCATCCTCTTTTGTGATTTTTCCCAGCTCCTTTAGTGCTAGACTCTCCTGGCCTTGCAGTCAGGGAGCACAAAAGCTAGGCTGACTGGCACGTGTGCTGGGTCTCAGTGGAGAGAAGACTTCTGTGGCCTCCCCCATTCAGGGCTGTGCCACAATCTACCCCTAAATGTTCAGCATCCCATTTCCTACCACGGTGCTTCCAAAGTGCCTTACTGACTGATCAGTTACATTGCTGTGTGCAAGCTGTGGAACAATACAGAAGATGGTAGGCAAATCCTCAGCGGAAGTCAATGGAGCTAAGTTGATTTAAACCAGCTAAGGACCTGGCCTGGTATATCAGCTGTTCAGGTCATTGTAAAAAAAATTTTTATAAAGAACCCTGATGATAGTTTACTGACCATCCTTTGAAACGTGATTGATGCTGTTTTCATCCCCATGGCAAAGGCCAGGAAATTATACAAAAAACATCTGGCATTACAAAGCCTGATGTCTGCATCCTTAGCTAAATGTACCTACTAGTACTCTTTGGTGAGTTTGATAGCTGACACGTTGGCTGGCCCCAAATTATCCGATAGTTCCAATCAGCTATGAGCATTGGATATGCATCAGCCACTCTCACTGAATTGAGTTATTGGTAATCAATAGAAAATTGCATAGACCTATTTGGCTTTGAAATCAATAAGCCCATGGGCTTTCTGAAGCTCAGATAACTCCCAAATGTCTCATGTCATTATTGTTTTCTTATCATAAGCCTCGCTTGCAGTGTTGCAGAGTGTTTGCAAAACGCTATCTCATTTCATGTCTGGAAAAAAGAAGTGTTTTGCAGTTTAGTCCCCACCTTGTGTGAGAGCTTTTAATTTGCAATGTAGGGTAGGTTAATTAATACATTATATCATGGGTCAAACATTTAAAGCTCTGTACAATGTGAGGTAATATGGATTATAGCTGTACTGCAAGTAGAAGACCAGCAGGCCAAAGACCTGTAAAGTGGTAGCTTAGCAAAACTAATCAAGGTCTGGGTTGGAGCTTGACGTAAGCAAATGACAAACAAGTGGGCCTTACGTCGCAAGATGAAATATAGTGAGAAACAAGTGCAGGAAGTCAGTTGACTTGTATTAAGTGAAAAACTGCAAATGCTAGTTATTGATATTTTTGGGTATTCTTAAGGAACATGTACAACCAAACTCACAAATATTGACCACAATAATGCTATAGTAATAATTGATATAAATGTTAATGCGTATGAAGTAAATGGATAATTAACCCGCAAGAAGTGGGGACCCTAAAAGAAGTGGGGTGTGAAAATGCAGACAAGGAAAAGGGGGGTCGAAAGCATTGTGAATATGCATAAGATAAGGTGGCCGTTAGCGTAACGTTTTATAAAAGATTTAACCGGCATATGTGCGGAGTGCTGGGGGAGACACCAGGAAGACAACCATGCACCATCTCTCAGGTATCCCCACAAAGGAAGATGTGAGCAATGCAAATGCTGGATGTTCTGTAGGACTTCTCTCTCCTTTGCAAAGTTGGACTTTGTGTATTTTTGTTTGACTTGCTTATCAAGGCTATTAAGGAAGCAATAGAAGTGTGTTGTCCCACTTGTGTATGTTGGGAGCCTCCTTCTACTGACAGCCTTTTTCTGCTCTCGGGGGCTGAACCCTAACAGCCCACAGCATTCTAAAATATACTTAACCTTGGGAGATCAAACAGACACAATGCCAGTTACAGATTAGGCTACATGCACAACCTAATTCGGTGAACTAGGCACTCAGCTATTGTAGGTGACTTTATTGTTATTGTTAGTCTAACTGTCGTCAGGGGCTTAGAAATTTTGTGGTTTTTTTTTAAAAAAAAAGGTTAATCTGATGGATAAAATAATAATTAAATACACTATCAAATCAGGCATTCCCACATGATCTTAAAATTAACTAGCATGCATATGTCCATGTGGTGGTTTGCCGTATGAAAAGAGCACATCCATTTTGCATTGATCAAAGTGAAAACTTTGAAAATTTGACTTTATTTGGCTTAGAAATCAGTTCTAGATCTGTGGTCTGCAAAGTAAATCACCAATAACAATCATAATAAAGAGAAAGGAGGGATTTGAATGTCACAGACTGTACAGTACTGGGCACAACAATGCAGAGGTCTTATCTTGTGACAGGCAAAGATAAAAAAAAGGAACAAAAGGAGCTCATTCTTTGGACAATTACCTTAACAAGCATGTGAAAAGGGAGACAAGGTGGGTGAGGTAATATCTTTTATTGGACCAACTTCTGTTGGGGAGAGAGACAAGCTTTTGATCTTAAACAGAGCTCTTCTTCAGGTCACCACTGACGCACTTTAGTGACTATTGATTTAGGATGCCTCATTTTTTCAGTGCCCAACTTGAGACACTGAGCACTTGCCCTTTGAAAAGAGATCTCCTTGAAGGAATCTCAAGCAGGGCACCCAAAATCATTAGTTACTTTGGAAAATCTTGGCCATAGCATGTTTTTTATTATTTGTCCTTATGGATTAACAATGGAGGGAAAGAACACCACAAATGATGGGGAAGACAAAAAATGCCTTTTAACTTGCTTGTATGCGTGTTGTTGTAGCCATGCTGGTCACAGGATATGACAGAGACAAGGTGGGTGAGATATCTTTTATTGGATCAGCTTCTATTGGTGAGAGAGAGAGGCTTTCAAGCTCCGCAGAGCTCTTCTTCAGGTCTGGGAAAAATAATCAGAGTATCACAGCTAATACAAGGTGGAGCAGCTTGTTAATTATAAATTGCAAGAAACCATTCAGAATGAAGTGGGCAGTTAATACCCCTGCAGTCATAGAACACAAGAGAATGAGTGGAGAGAGAATCTTCACTACAAAATGAGGTCGACCTACAACCACTGCAGTAATTCAATCAGCTATTGGTGTCGACACTCCACTCCTTCTGCCTGTGGAGTGCAGGAGCACTTGCACAGACTGAAATGGGGCATTGTGAGGCACTGACAGCCATGCAGAGCAAACCTCTGAAGCCCCACCCCCAACCACCCTAGCATGACAGTCTCAGCCGTGATTTGACTGGGGCTCAATTTCACAGCAGGGAGCCTATCGACAGATTACCATTCTTGTCAATTTCACAGCTCCAGCTGAGACCCCTTGATGCTGACAGAATGACAGCCAACAGCCAATATAAGAAATGCAGTGTCTATGTGGACACTGCCTCACCCGACTTATACCAACGTAAGTGCTATGCCTCTCATATTGGTGGAGTTTTTATATCAGTGTAGCAGGCCACTTTGGTGGAAGCAGCCTTCTAATGTAGACACTGACGTAATTAGGTCAACGTACATTATGAATTTAAGCTCCCAGGCTTGTCTTTTGAAGGTGTTGTACAGGTTTCCTTAGAAGACAAGGACTGAAGTCAGAGATGGAGTGATCATTGTGTGAAAGTGTATGCTACAGGTGATAAGGTGTTTTTGTCTTTTATCATTTTTCTGACTGAGTTCATTCAAGAGCACCGTGATTGTCTCACTTCATTGTTTCATTTATGTTTCCCACCATGGACCTGGCATCGTGTCACTATTCTCTGACTCTGGGTTATGTTCTAAAGAAAACTTTCAACATATAAAACATTGGGGACTGCAGAGCTCAAGGGAATTGATAATGGGAGATCAAGGCTTTCCTTTCCAAATAACTGCATCACATCTAATTCTACAGTTGACGAGTTACATTACTGATGGTGAAAGAGCAACAGACAGTTATCTAAAACGTTCATGAGTAAGAGAGAGAATGCAGAGGGTCCAGCCCCGACACATGGAAAGTCACTTCAAATCAGTTTATTTTGAAACTTACGTAGCTTTTAATGTGTGTGGTTCAAGGCGTGATATTCAGGGCCCGTTAAAGTCAATGGCAAAAATCCCTTTGGCTTCCATTGGGTCAGGACTTACCCAATTTGCTTCTCTTCATTCTCTTAGTTGTCCCAAGTGGATGCACTGTTTCCTGTCTTCCATTCTTGTGCAATGATTAAAATTGTCATGTTCCGTTCCAGAGTAGCTCCATGTAAGTGATGGATTAAGAGTTCCCTTTATATGCAGGGCAAATTTTTTCAATTCAGATGCCTATGTAGGGCTTCTGTTGATTTCAGTAGCAACTCTGAATCCACCCACTAACATAGAATTTGGCTGTCAGAGAGCTTTCTGGACAAAAAGGTGCAACATAAATGAAAGCTATTCTTTTTATTAACCTTTTACTGTGAATTTAGTGCCAGATTAAAACCAAAAAAAGGCACTATGTATGTTTACACTGCCATGTGCAAATTACTTATTTTTACTGGAGATCAAACGGCTGGATTTATTAATGCTGTTTAGAAATGCTGATTATATTTATTGATAAAAATGCCCATTAAAACACCACTTGAAGAGCATGCAAACAGCACACATCTGAAATGAATGTTGGTGTTTAAAAAAAAAAAGGCAGTTTAAAAATTCAAATCTGCAGTTTATTTTTACAAATAGCATGCAAAAAATCAATATTTCAGCACACTGTGATATAAACTAAACACATTGGTCTATTAACATATTTTTATTAGCGTGTCAATTGCAGTGCACCAAATTTACACATATGGGCAAAGAAATTGTTTCCTGAAAATGTGCAAATTGCTACTTCACTGCATGTAAATGAAGTGCTAATTGCTCTTCGCAAACAATATTTATGCAAATTAGCCCCCTACTATTTGCATAGCTGTGTGGATTATATGTTTACATTTATCACATCCCCCCACCCCAAACTCTCAGAGTGCCTGGACATCAGGACCTAGGCTATTATTCACTTTCTGTTCAAAACATTTTGTGTAGATACTGAATAGGTGAAAAATAGAAAGGGATCTGCAGCCCATAATATTTCCTGACCCAGAAGGGCAGAAGATTTTAACCTGCTCTGTTATTCTGGTTTATCATTCACCGAACAAGATATTTGCAATGAACAATATATGTCAGTCTTTGCCTTTTTTGCTGCTTATTTGTCCACAAATACGTCATGAAATTCTCCAATATAGCCATTGCTTGAAATTCTTTGCAACATTTTCCGCAAAAAAATTGTGAGTCTGCAGATTTTTCACAGTATGTGGAGAATAGTCACAGTTCACGCAGTGTGGGTTAGTTATTCCCATGGCATGCATTCTATGCCCTGATTGGATGGCTTCATGCAACTCATCTACACAGTGAAAGTTACATATTGCCTGTAAAGATTCACACATATGCTATTTGAAATTCACTTTGGACAAGCATTCGGGCATGTGGACATAAGTCATTTTACATTCTATTTTTAATGAATATTTGCCGATGTTTTTTCTAGAATTCACTGAGTTTTCCACTTTAGTCCCACTCTTTTCAATAGCTAAATCCTCTGAAGGCAAAAGATTTAGTCTAACTTTACACTGGCATAAGGGAAAGTGGAATTAGATCAGTTAAGATACAACTCTTTTGCCGCATTCATGAACATTGACTGGAAATTTGGGCCTAAATCCTTGTAAATCCCTCATCTACTCCCAAATCTAAGGATGACATTGCGGCTCATTGAAGTCAACGGGAGTTTTGACATTGACCTGAAAGAAGCCAGCACTACACCCTAGCAGTCTAAAAGCTTTATATGTCTACTCGGATGAAGTGTGCTATTTGTTTTGTAAAATTGCTTTTTCCAATGTCTATGGGAGCTTCAAGATCTCTACCACTAAAAACAGTTTAGCTTATGGCCAAGGGACAAAAGTTAATCCACAGGGCTCTACATTCTGTAAACTGGGTTTTTCAGTGAGGCTTAAGTAATTAGGCATCCAGCTCCCATTGAAAGCCAAAACAGGTCGGGCCCCAAATACCGACATGTTAAAATCCTAGCCACTATAAATATATATATGTAACTGGCACAGAAATCAGTGAATTTAGACCTGTGCCAAACCACCATTAGGGAGAAGTGACTCACTCCCACATATTATATATATATATACACTTACATACGTGGCTGTTTTGACTTACAGGAGTAGCCCCATTAAAATTATAGAAGCCACTCACATGTGTAAAGTTAAGCACATTTGTAAGGGGTTCCAGGAGTAGGCCCTTTTTGTCCTCAGTGAAATACTTTTACTAAGCTCTGGAAAGTGAAAGGGATTCTTCAAGTGGGCTTCAATTGCAATCAGTTGTCGCCCTGGTTAAGAAAGAAAGGTCATTCTTTTATTTCTTAGGGGGTCTTCTGGGTTCTCTCTCATTATTTAAAGCAATCAAACTCATCTATCCAGTGCTTAAGAGGCAAGTACAATAAAAGTGTAAAATACACATTGGAGGTGTTTGGGCCACATGTCCAGCAACGAGCTCTGATTTGTTCGTATTGCTCTCTCGAGGCAGACAGGCTGAGTCCTGCCAGATGTCCTGCATTATCCTTTAGAGTTTCAGGTCTGGTTTCGGCAGATGAGCATGCCCTCCCTGCTCATAGGATAACGTGTCAAATCCTTCCTCCTTTAGTGATATCAATAGCTTTTGCTCCCTCCCACAACTGTACGATTCATCCATAACCCGGTCAGCAGTCGAGGGCTAACGTCTTCCAATTGGCAGCACTGTGCTTCCCTGAGACAACTTGTTTCCAGAAGTTGTGTTTGTGTTATTGCTACTGTATAAAACGAATACCCCCCAAGACACCTGCACTGTAGCATATGCTGAACAAAGAAAATGAACTGTATTAAAACTACTTTTAGGGTATCTCTGTGCAGCGTAATCTTCGTGAGACAGGATGCATTCAAGTGTAAATAATTATCGCTGAGTTAGCAGGCGGCTGCCTCCCGGGCAGAAGTACACAGCGGCTGCAATACATCTCATTATATGCTAGCAGGATTGTTGCACGTGTCAGTGTGCTACTACTGTAGTAAAGTGTTCTGCAGCACCCCAGCTTTTTCAGTGTCACTGGAAAAGTGTGCAAGCTAGGAGTAGGGAAATCTCCCATTTACATTTTTTTTCCCCCAATAAAAATTGGATTTTTGACTAAATGAAACATTGTGGAAAGTGTAGGCTTTTGTTTATTAATTTTATTTTGTGAGAAGTCTTCTTTGGAAAACTGAAACCCAAATATTTTTGGCTAAAAATTGAAGAGGGTCAGGGGAAGAAGCTAAATATATTTCAATTTTTGGCAGTTGTCAGATTAAATGTTTGGGGTTTTGGTTGCTGAAAACAAATGTTATTGAAGGGTGGTTTGGATTTTTTTTGTAGGAGGATGACAAGAGTTTTTCAACAAGAGGGCAATTTTCCATAAAACCTTTTGACAAAAACAAAAATATTTTCATTTTTGTCAAAAAAGCTTCCAATGGAGAAAGACACCACTTTCTGACCAGCTCCAGCACAAACAAAACAGAAAGGCAAACCTGACACAAACAAAAACAAGGGTAATTTTTTCCTGGCTTTCATTTTAACCAAGTCTTCATTACATGTGATCCGAACACACAGTTGAGATACGTATAAAATCAGATGTTAAAAAAGAGAAATCATTCCGGTATCCAGCACTAGTTTATTGAAGAAAGGATGGGCCTGAGCTTTGAAGCCTGGAGTTTATGATTGAAATGGTGATTTTTTGCTGCTTCTTGGTCCCGATTGAACTCACCCAACCCAGAGCTTAAAAAAGCATTAGCTTCTTAAGATCCCCACCAGGAAAAAAAGGGAAGCTTACAAAAATATGATACAAACATTAAGCAGGTTATAAAAGAATATAAATATGAACTTGAAGAAAAAGTACCCAACAAATACATTATATTCATATATTTGTGTCTATATCCCAAAAACTTGGTTCGTTGTGGTGCACTAGAACAGATTCTCAATTCAGGGATTCTCTTATAGCTTTATCTCCATGAAAGGCTCTCCCTGTCTGAGCACTCTTATAGCTAGTTAGCTCACTGATTCTCTTCACACAGAGCATCCCATCCTGTTCCTACCCCCATGTAGAGCTTTCCCTGGCTGGCCACTTGAACTTTCCTGATGTAAACAGGGGATTTGTCCCACCGTAGTCGGGGAATTTTTCTATGTACACAATATCCCAGCTGAATCAAGCAACAAAAGGATTTAAGCCCCTGCCTCAACCCACTGCACCTCAGTACCTGCCCACTTAGATCTCACACCACACAGGAAGGACTCAGTCTAGCTGCAAGCAACTCTGGGCAGGGATGGGGATGCCACTATTCAATCCTAACACCCTTCTAGCCCATCATCATGGCAATTCACTTAAACATGTATACAATTTATTGACCCAAAGCGTCTTTATTTGGGGAATTACAGAACGTTTCACAGGGTAAGCGCTGTGAGGAAACAGCCTGTGTCAGGTTCATTGCAGCAATCTCTAAAGTGCAACACATGTCACAGTCAGCAGATTTACAAGCCTGGTGTCATCTTTCTGGATGTGCAGCTGCTGATGTGGCACTGTCCCAGAGCGGGTTTGGACTCTGTGTGACAGAGCCCATTCCCCACCTGACATTCTGGCCTCCTGTCAGGCGACATCCCTAGGGTTGCCAATTTTGGTTGGACATATTCCTGGAGCTTGCATCACATGACAGTCTTGAAAGGTTAATCTTCAATTCCTGGAGACACCATGACAATCCTGGAGGGTTGGCGACTCTAGGCACTCCCTCTGTTCTGGCTCTTTATACCCTCCTCACCAGCAACAACCCCTTTGGGCCTGGCACTTCATGCTTTCCCAACAGACTGTGGAGAAGGGCCCATCTTTTCCTCTCTCCCTAGGCTTGTGCACATGATCCTGCTGCGAAACAGGACATTCACCCCATCCCTATTGCTCTGATGCTTCTCCAGCTCCGGCTGGTCCACCCTCTGTGACTCTGCTCGGGGCTGCTGCTCTGCTTCTTCTTCGGCCCTTTCTCTTGGTACTGGGAGTTTCAGAAAGGGGCCAAAAGCGCCCTTCTTCTGAGTAACTGCTCCTGCTCATTCTTATAATCCTGCTGCCAGCACACTAAACACACAGGAGAAACATCAAACCCCCAAATCCTTGGGGCCCTGCAGAACCACTCCCAGTCACCCAGAACCAGCCCTCCTAAGGTCAGATTCTTGGGAGAACTCCCAAATCTCGCCCCAAACCCTCCGTGTGACTCAGTTACAGTTCTGGTTTCCCATCTGAACCTGAAGGTCCCCGAAGTTCAGGAGCATTGTGATTCTATAGCCTACTATTGTGCCGTGTAGAGAGGGCTTGGAGCCACAAAGGTTTGGGTCTGGATCCGAGTTTTGACAAGTTTCCAGGTGACATATTTAGAGTTGCAGTTCAAACCCAATCGGTTCCTTAGGGATGAGCTAAAAGAGGATGGAAGAAAGAACTGACACCCCCGGGCAGATGGCAGCACATCCCACTCTCCGTATGTATTGCCTTGTCTGCTTGATTCCAGTTTATGGGGCATGTCATGGGGTCCACTCACCATTAGGGGATTAGCTCCTTCCAGGTCAGAGACCTCCCTCTGCTGCTTATTGCACACCTACTGCCATGCTGTCCCTCTGGCCACGTCACTGTCGGTGTGTCCCCCTTCCTGGATATCAAAGCCTGTTCCCACCAGCAGTCTTCCCATTCATTGCCACTATGGTGCTACATCCCCCATGGCTGGCAGGGGAACGCAGGCCCACCCTCTACTCCTGCTTCCAACCCAGGGACCCTCTAGTCAGCAGCCAAGGGCTATTTCTTCCTGAACCTGGCTGCTTTTCCTGAGCATCCTCCATACTTCCTGTCTCTCCCCACTTGTCGGGGTTTGCCAGCCTCTCAACTCCCTCTTCCCTGGAGACTGCCTACCTCTATAGCCCCCAAACACACCTCCCTTCTCCTAGGGAAGGGCTGCAAACTGCTTCCCTGCAGCTAGCTAGCGCTAGCTTTTGCTTTTGCTTTTGCTTTTCCTTTCTCGCCTTCCCCCTCCCCCCGCTTTATAAATCCCACCTGTGCCCACACAGGTGAGTTTCTCCTACTTAGGGCTTTCCTCTCAGCCTTAATTCTCCAAGCTTGTAGCCTAATAAGTTAATTAGCCCAGCCGGCCTCTATTAACCCCTTGGTGGGGGAGGTGTGGGGTGAACAACTAATCTCCAAGTGGAATAGCAGCTGTTGCTCCTTTATAGGGGGTTTTGGGCCATTCATGCACCACCCCAGTTGCTTCTTCTTTGCCGCCTTGTTTCGCATGGCTGGCAGTTGCCTCCATGTGCAGTCGCTCCACCGAGACTCTCTGCGATTCTTAATTCATGTAGAGGGACTTCTCTGCACCCACACCCACTGACAGCAATTCTGGGCCCCGGGGCAGAGCAGTAAATAGCCCCCTAGAAAGGGAGGGCTCAGGTCCAAGTGGGCTTCCACCGGAAGCTTTAGCTAGTTTATTGTCTCATGCAGGTTCCCGGGCAGATGAGGAAACAATTTCTGCTACTCAGATTCCTGGGTCCCTTAGACTCCCCCGGGAGATCACTGATGAACCAGGGAAGCTGATAGCAGATACCGTCTCCTCAGCCTGTCCAGGAGCTGATTGGTGCATAATAAATAAGCTTGGTTTGTGGGAGGGGCAGACAGCACAAGCAGTGGGGGCCTCAGGAGAATGGGAGTATGTAGCTAGGAGAATATGTCTCTATCCTCCAATCCACCCGGGCCCTTTTAAACTGCCATGCCCCTGGGCAGTTGTCCCCCTTGTCAGTGGGCCTGTCTGCACCTGATGAATTGTATCCTCTGCGAATAGAAAAAGGGGGTGAAATTGGTGCTGCAATTTACTTTCACCAAGTTCCGCTGTGTTCACATGTGAAATGGGTTTCACAGCCCAAAAATAGTTTTTAGTGTAAATTTGTCCACAAGGCCAGATCTCTTTGGAATCTGCCCCCGTTGTCATCCTGCTCAGAGGAGCCAGCCATGCAGCACTGACTTAAGAGGTGTATTCATGGGTGATCAGGTCTAACTGCTACATAAAGTGTGCTTATTATCACATCTTTAATGAATCCAGAGCGCATACATTAATGCTAATTCATCTTCCGAGCTAGGAGCGAATGTCTAAAGCCAGATGGCTGTCACCAAAGAACCCTCTAGAAAAAAAAGGCACATCTACTCGTGAAGTCATCTTCCCACAAAGTTAGGTGCACCTCACAAAGTTGTACACAGGCCCAGTGCTACCAGGGTGAAATTCAGCCCCGTGCTGAGGGCCAACGAAAGGCTGAATACAATTGATAAACCACTTAAGCTCTCGGGTAAGAATCCATGTGGCACCTCTAAAGAACTTGCAAACCAAGGGGAGCTGGGGTATGAAGGCTTTAAGCCATCTTTGTCTCTTCCCAATTCTGGGCTGCTCTGAGACCCTTGGAATAACACAGAGAACCACGTGTAAGTTCCAGCAACCTGCCCCAGCTGTCTATCGGCCACAGCGCTGCTCAGAACCTCCATCGAGCTATGTGCTGTGGGCCCATCCCCTGAGCCAAAACATGAAGATGTCCTTAGGAGGCACACCTACAGCTGTCAGCACCTGTGTCTGTACCACCTAAATCCTCCCCTGGCTGGACCCAGAGCTTTTAGAGCCTCTTTACACCACACTGACCCTTTTACCCCATATAAAGGGGCTGAAACAGGGTTGAAGCTCTCTCCCTTTCAGTTTTAAACAGCAGAGAGGACCTGTGCTTTGGCCCTGTTGCTCTCTACTACAACAGCCCCCATCCTGCAACATCTGATTTATCACACTCTGGTTCGTAGTAAGACCATTGCCACATTTGACACAACAATAAGCTAAATGAAGGTTATAATTATCGCAGGAGAACACTGAGAACTGACCAGAACCCGGGATACAGTCACATTGTGCTGTTGCATGTTTGAATGGCTTATGGCCCCGACTCAGCAAAGCACTTAAGCAGGTGCTTAACTTCCAGTATGGCACTAATCCCATTGCAATCAGTGGGGCCACGCGTGTGTTTAATGATCAGCAGCCAATTAAGCACTCTGTACAATTGGGGCCTTACGCCCTAAAGAAGATATGGGGTTTCTGCTCACAGGCCACTCTTTGTGCCACTCAGGAGGCACAAAAGGGTTAAAACTGGCTCGAACCAGCCAGCTGAGAGCTCCCCAGCCCAGGGGCAATTCACTTCTGACACAAGTATGGCTGCTCCAGGCCCTGCATCTGTTGCCCCCACCTCCTGGTACAGGGAGTATGGCAGGGGCAGGCAGAGAGCGGGGCGTGGTCATGGGGGAGCTCTGCTCCACTCTACCTGTGGTGGCTCCATTAAGGTCCCAGTGTCAGGGGTGCAAATCAGTGCTCTCTGGAAGCAGCTCTAACAGTTATTGGGCTAAGGCTGACCCTGACATCCTCCTCCCCTCTCCTGTGCCATGTGGAGCTCAGGCTCAAGACACTATCAAGCCTATAGAGAGATTAGTTTTAATCATAAAGAGAAACCAACACAATAGTGTAAGATGACCTCCCTTTCCACACTGCCTTCCCTCCCATTCTACCCATCAGTGGGCAGATTACACCCATTTATCCCCACTCACCAACGTGCAATTTAAACTATCATTGAGGTTGTCAGCAGGGGCCAGAGTCGGCCACCTTTATGGTGAGGAACAGACTAGGAGGGGGCCTGCTGAGTTCAATGGGACTGTGACCCACATTTAGGTAATGTGGCTTTCCATCACCCTATCATGGCTGCCCCACATAAAGTTTTGCGAAACTGCTATTGGCTCTGAGCTAACCTGTGCTGGGATTTTTGGCTCAAACTGTGCAGTCCATGGTTTTAAAGGTCGAGGAGTCCGTTCTCACTGCCGATGACTCAGCTTGGCATTGTGTTACAGGACTATTTGTGATGTACGGTCATTCAAAAATACATAATTGCATGGGGGCATAGATCCATCATTGAAATTAGCCAGGACGGGCAGGGACTGCTGCTTGGTAGAAGCTAGGAATGGGTAACGTTGATGATTATCTGTTCTATTCATTCCCTCCGAGGCACCTGGCACTGGCCACTGACAGAAGACAGGATACTGGGCTGGATGGACCATTGGTCTGCCTCGTATGGCTGTTCTTATGTTCTACTCAGTGAGAGTCAGAGTGGCAGAATCTGGCCCTTGAATTTGGTGGTCATATTCTTTAAAGTGTAGTTCTCCTCTTTAACAGTGTCCATGTAAGAATGGAACCTTCTTAACAGCTGGTAGTAATAATTCTCCCAATGTGTATTCAGTGATCTAGTCATTTTACTGATTAAAATAATTTTTCCTATTACTTTTTTGTCCTGTTAACCATAAAGCAACAATACGGCTCTGGGAGCGTGAACTGGGTTCAAGCCTTTCCCATGTATCCTGGCCAGAATTGCTTGCCAAATTCCAGTGAAAGGGCCAATCAGCTACAAACAATGTGGCTGTAGAGGTGTCAGCATGGGCATACTCTGGACTTCAGACTTTTATTACTAGCAATAACATGTGAGAGGGCAAGGACACAGGTTGTTCACATCTGACATTGAGCTTCTAAGGCTGGCAGTCAAACCGCCCTCCCCCCATCTTATCCTTATAAAGCGGGAGCACCTGATACAGCAGTCACTGGAATGCAATGGCACACAGCTATTTTTAGTCACTTTTCAAAGGAGCACTGCACGTTACAAATATATTTGTAAATATCTATTCCCTTGAGCTTGTTAATGCCAGTTTCCGCCTAACCCAAGAGCATCTGGCTGTAAGGGGTCAGCTTCCCTGCTGTCATTTACACCACTGATCTGGTCATTCCACTGATGTTAACGGAGTGACTCGGGATCTCCACTGCTGTAACTGAGCGCAGAGCCTGACCCAAGGTAAGTGCCTAGGGAAATACACTTTTCTGAATCACATCGATGTTTTATCCTCACGCAGCAATGCATACACTTTCCTCACCCAAGCGCTGAGACCACAGCTCCCAGCTCTGCTTTCCAGAGCTGGCTGTCAGTCTCACAGCAGATGCCAGATCCCAGTGAGAGAACATAAACCATTGTTCTAAAACTCAGGCGTTCGTTGGAATGGAAAAGATCTCTGAGACAGGGGAAGCTTGAAATTCACCTCTCCCAGAAGATATTTCATTGTGCTTTACAGTTAAAAGTACCAGAATCTATTCTTTCTGAGGGCAAACTGGATAAAGCTGCATTCTCTCTTCCATCGATTGTCCTTTCCCTCTCCCTTTCTCTGTCCCTCACCCCACCTCCCGTTCTTATTTCCCCATTTTACAAGGGAAGCAAATTTTTACTTTAAACCCTCTGGGTCAGATTCTGATCTTAGTTAATCAATGTCACACCGTTGATTTCAAGGGAGTTACTCTGGACTTACACCAAGGGTAAAAAAAATGGAGTGCTTTACTTTTCAGCCTTAATAATGGTCTTTAAATGTAGTTGTGTGTGTGTGTTCTTTAAATGTAGTTTGTTAAAAAAATCCAACTGAAATAAACAGAATTTTATCATGTGGTATCACACTGACACCCACACAGCTCAACAAAAGGGTTGGACCATTGCACAGACCTTTGCCTCCTGAGCTAAGGGATAACAGATGGAGATAGCAGGTTGTCATCCTCTGCATGGGCCAGCACACGTACTGTGACAGTGAGTTTCCCAGATATTTGCTGACAGCAAAGGATGGTGTGAGACTCAGGAATCATGATGTCCATTCCTGGCTCTGGAGGAGAATGTGCTTTATTGGTCATGGACCCTTCTGCCTGTTTCCCCCCACCTTTCCCCCCCTCCACATAAGGCTTGACCCTTAGCTGACAGGTAGTGGGGACTGATTAGGTAGTGAAGCCAAATGCAACATGAAGATTAGAGACTTTCCTTCAAGTGTGATCTTACTCCTATTGAAGTCAAAGGTAAAATCTCGATTGAATTGAAAAACTGCAAAAGCAGGCCTTTTGTCTCACTTCTGTACCTCTGGAGAGGGCTGTGGAAAGGTCAATGATCAAAACACTTTCTTTTTCTGAGCTTTCAGAACCAATTCTTCCCATAAAGGTAGAGAAGTAATTTTCATAAAAGGAAAATGGCCTTGTTCCCATAGCTCTCCCACATCACCTGTCAATTACATAAGGGTTTTATGTTAATTCTGAAGAATGTGCCTCTCTCTGTTTCTATTTCAGAGTGTGATTCTGGAGGTGTTTTCATGCAAATATACAAGGCATTCATTAAGGGTCATCACCCTCCACATCTACCCACCAAGAGCCACAATAAACACAGATATTTACTTCTGGAACACACTCTCTAGGGACTCGTTTTTAAAGTGAAATGCTTACTTTAATTATCTTTGCATTCTGATGCTTCCTGTTGTGTTCTTCCAAAACTTGCTGCATCTCTTCTGCCCCTTTAATTTTCATTTCCAGCCCATCAAACACAGGTTAAATGGATTCTTTAGGTTCGTTACCTCTGGCTTTTTTCTAATGTATTCTTCTGAAGCTTGGGTAGTTTGCAATATTGTTCCCTCAAAGGCAGTTCTTTTCTTCTCTCCTAAGCTCATCTGAGAGAGGTTAGCCATAGAGGGGTGATGCCAGGTACCTCTGCATTAGATCTCTTCCCTGACTGCTTGATTGCCCATCAAATCAACTCCATGATTGGATTGCCCTCTAAAGTCCCCCAGGTAGTCTCCTGAATCAATTTTCTTTTACCTTTTAAGAGGCCACTATTTTCCTCTATAAGAGAAAAAAAATGGAAGGAGAGCACAAAAGTAAATCCCTTTATTTATGAATATGATAACAAATCGGTCCCTCAAGCAATGCACTGGCCAATGGCCAACTTTTAGACATATACACAGGATAGTTTGCCCTAGAAGGAAGCGCACTTTGACCCCTCGAAAACACACTGTTCTTCTCTTGGCTCTCTCTCTCTATTCTCACAAGCCTGCCTGAGCGGCTTCTTGTGCTTCCCCCCCACTGAATGTCTCTGTTCCTTACTTCCATCCCACAGATGGAAAGGATTCATTATTCACTTCAAATTCTCAAAAGTCACATTTGGAACAACTTCAGTGTCCATTTCTGTGAACAGAGCTTCCATTTCTTTAATTTCCCCAACCAAACACTCCTGAGACTGCCCTTTGCTGAATCGTTGCTCATTAGATCAAAGAGATCTATTCAATTCAGAAACCAAAACTCTCCAGCTTTCTATGGTGGGCTACTTTTTAAATCTGTGCAACTAAATATTGCCATTGACTGTAAAAGCAGACATGCAGATACCTACTGGTACAGGCTCTGAGCCTGCAACTGGATGTGAATGGACACATTGCACATGCGTGAAATCTCACTGAAGTTACTAAGGCTTTGTGTGAACGTAGAACTCTGTCCAGATGCAACAAGTTGCGCAGGCAGGGCCACAGCTACCAGGCTGGACACACTGTGTGTCCCTAAAGTCAGAAGGCCTGGTTGGCCTCTCACACAGGTGCACATCAGGAGTAACTCCATTCAAATCAGTTGAGTTACGCTGATTAAAATGGGTGTAAATGAGGGGAGAGGCAGTCCCTGAGTCTCTCACAGTGTCACTGATGCTGTATCTTAATGGTCATGCAGAAATCACCCTGGCTCAACTTTTAATATAAAAACTGGGGCTTAGTGTGACGTCAACAGCTCTGACATGGCCCTTCCACATTTCTTACAGGCTCTTCCTCTGCTCGGAGACAGCAGCCATTTTGTTTTCCGAGTTCCTGCAGCTTGTTTCAGAGTTACTCTCCCTCCTGGAGAATTTAATTTTGTTCTTGTTATGGTGCTGATATCTGAATTTCAAATACGAGCAATTCTAGGCTGAAAAACGTATACCTGTTCTGGGTCCAGAACCCACCACCACTGGGGTCAATCTATACAGAACGCACAGTTATAAATAACTGAGTGAGGCACTGACTGACAGGCCACGGTTCCTCAGCCTAGCTGCAGAAATGGTTGTGTTGCCATTTGAATGTGAACCTCTGAAAGCCAAGTCAATGTGAAGTGGCTACAAAAGGGAACTGTATTCCATTCCAGCTGATGATTCAAGGTTATTTTTCAAGTAAATAAAGAGCATGTTGCTACACAGATTCCCCTCTCACCTGATAATAAAGTTGCTACAGACTGGATTTGACAGCTTTTCATTATATAAAGGCTGAGTAGGTCAGGGGGGAGGGGGCGACACATTCAAGCTGTTCTTTCAGTGTAATAGCACCAAACATAATTCTGTTATGCTAAGTAAATCATTATAAACTTCAGCCTCCCCAGCATGCAAACCACACCGGCAAGGCTTGAGAGAAAGCAAGTGAATTCTCAGGCATGGTTTTCTCATGATGTTTGCTTATTTTCATGAGTTTGAAGAGTTACTGAAGGAAAAGGACATTAAAAATGCAGCACATTGGATGATCCTCAGCATTGACACAACATTTAGAAAAACAATCTGTGCCAAATTCTCCTCTCAGTTACAGTGGGGCAATTCCATCAGTTTCAATGGACTTTCGTTGGTGTATCTGAGAACCAACACAGACAGCGTTTTTGTCTTGGTCAATCTATGGTATGTGCAGATATTTTGATCTGTAAAAGAACTTTGCTTTTTGCACCTGAGTGAGAAGTTGCTCCTGCCAAAGAAACAGTTTCTGAGCTTGTTCAAAATATCTTACAAATGATTGGCCAGATCATCCCCTCCCAGGGATACAGCCCCACAAAGAGGGGGAAAATTTCCCCTAATTGATTGCTCCAACACTGCAGCTGGGGGGAAGGGTTACTCCTCCCCCTTCTGTGCTAAAGATCTTCACATGGAGGGTTTCCTCTGCAGCTAGATATGGGTAGGACAATATGGCCTTGTGAAAGGTATTTTCTATTTTGTGCTGGTAGGTTTCTATGTCATTTGTTTGTGGGCTTTTAAGCAATTCTTCATTTAACAGCTCCCACTGTCCTTTATTTTTGCTCAAACCCATGAGGGCAGGATGTATTTGGACCTCCTGATGAAGAAGGAAAGGCAGTAGGTACAGTGATTCGGGTATTAGCCCTGGACTTGAAAAGCCTTCATGCAGTTCCCTGCTCTGCCAGGCTTTACGTGCAGCCTCAGACAAGTCACTTAGTTTCTGTGCCTTAGTTTCCTCCGCTTTCCCCCGCTGTCTGTCAGATGGGGATAATCCGAGGGCTGGGTGGAAAACAACATACCTGTTTTGTGAACTTCTTTGAGGCACCAACATTTGTTTTCATTCCTATGTGGAACACAACGAGACCTTTCAAACAGTTTGGTGAGAGAGCAACCCGTCCCGGAACAGCCAATAGCCTGGTGGTTAGGGTGCTCAGCGAGGATGTGGGAGACCCAAGTCCAAGTCCATGCTCTGCCTGACTCAGAGCAGGGTTTGTACATGGGCTTCCCACATCCCAGCTGAGTGCCCTTAGCCACCTGGCTATTCTGGATTCTCTTTCTCTCTCTCTCTCTCTCTCCCTTCCCCCCAGCCCTGAGAAACCTCCCTGACAAAGGTTTCATTGAACCTGATGCATTTCTTGCAAGATGGTTCTATCAGCAGAGGTGCTCCAATTATATCCCAGTTATCACGACAGAGTGAGGATGGCTGGCACGGTGCTCTCTGTGAGGCCTCCAGAGACCTGTACTTTCTGTGTTCCCTGGGACTAAGCTATGTGGGGGCTCATTTTGCCACTGGTCCCAAGCTGCTTGGCAGAGGCAGGTTGAGAAAGCAGCAGGAGTGAGGTGCGCGGATCTGCCATTAGGTGAAACCAGCAGACTTTCACTCTGCAGAGCACGCCCCAGAGGCCACCACAACCCTGGAGACAGAGCAACAGAATTCTTTCACTTAAAGCCCTCACTGATCACAGCTAAAGCCCTGCAAATCCGCGGATGCGGTTGTATTGTTTGCCATCGTTGCGGATCGCGGATCTGATGCACACCCAAAATGTGTATCTGCACAGGGCTCTAACAGTGAGATAGGGTGCTGGGGCAGGTGCGGATGCAGATGCGGATACATATAAGAAGTGGAGTGAGGATTACGCGTCAGATACAATTTAATTATCTCAGATGTGGATCCAAATTTTTGGAGCCGCACAGGGTTCTACACACTGCCCTGATATTCAGGCTGTACACGGGGCTAAGGAATTCACAATCAATTATTATAGAAGAGTCAAATCAAGCATGACTACTAAAGTTATAGATAAGAGTGAAATGGGGAAAGGCAGAGATGTGCAATGAGCAATTCCTTAATGATTTTTACGAACATTCTTAGACTGTACCAAAAAACAATTAGGTGATACACTTGCACCATCTAATATTTTAAGTTTGCATTAATAGTCCCTTTCATCATAATGATCAGTGCTGCGAGGGTATAAATATCTCCATCCCCTCAACATTTTCTTCTTGACAGGTTAGTTTTCAAGCAACAGAGATATTGATGAGATACTTTTGTGCTCCGGCTCTGTGCATTTTTCTGCATTTTCAAATAGAAACCACCATTATCTTTTTTGCAAGCTGAATATTTTTTATACATCATTTACTGGTGACTAATATGTGCTTCAACCATGGACTCCAAGGACTATCATTTATCTTCCATAATGACCACATGTTCTTAAACAAGCAACACTATCCCAGCTGCAAAAGATGATCACAGATAACTTTTAGTTACAAAGACCAGAAATATTGCGAAATGTATATTGAATCTTTTCCTGTTGGAAATATACAAAACTCCATTCTCTGGTAAAGCACAATATGAAGTGAAACAGTTTTAAATCATCATAAAAATATACTGAATTATTTATGTTTATGGAGCCAAATCCTCAGATGGAATAAATCAGTGTAGCTCCTGTTAGTATATAGAATATAGATATTCAGGCCTGCCTGTAAAGGCCCATGTTCTGTAAGTATATTCTTATCATTTAGCTGGTTATAGAGTATAAAACAGAGACTCAAAACCACAGGCTTCTCTCACTGTGACAGTCTGAGGCCTTGTACTTTGGCTCGGATGCAGGAGTGGCAGCCATAGCTGGGAAGTGTGCAGTCACATATGCACATTCCAGCTTGTTCTTGAGTCCACATTAGCGCTTAACATAAATAACTCCTCTCTCTCCCTGGTATTTGTCCCTCTGATGTATTTATAGAGAGCAATCATATCTCCCCTCAGTCCTTCTTTTGTTTAGGCTAAACAAGCCAAGCTCTTTGAGTCTCCTCTCACAAGATCGGTTTTCCATTCCTCTGTTCATTCTAGTAGCCCTTCTCTGCACCTACTCCAGTTTGCATTCATTTTTCTTAAACGTGGGAGACCAGAATTTCACACAGTATGCAATATTTCTGTACTATAAAAGTGCATTGAGTAAGGTCTTGTATGAAAGCCAGTGACAAGCTGGTGATTAACCTAATTTGAAATGGATGAGGAATTATGGATACTCACTGATATTATGCTTTAAAGTCTGTGACTAAACACAGGGATAAAAAGGTTTTCTCTTATACAGGAGGGAAGGCAGATATCTACTTGTCTCCTATGTAAATTAAGCACTATGGAATCAAAACAGCGGAAGCTTCACTTACATACAAATCGGCAGAGGGATGGGAAATCCACAGGAAGGGTAGGTCAGCAAGAGGTCATCCTGACTCCGGGGACAAAACAATGGGTGCTGGGAAATACAAGCAGAAGCAAAAAGTCATTTTGCCATCCATCATGTAGGGAACAAAGGGAGGTGTACTCTTTGATTCTGTGACCACTGGGTCCCCGAGTCTGGAAGACTAGGGAAGCTTGTAAGTTGATGTAAGAAAGAAAACTGCTTAGGCAAAGGTTGTAACTTGCTGAAATTAAGTTTTAGTCAGTAGAAAGCATGTTCTCTTTTGTTTTACTTGTAATCAGACCTGACTCTTCTATTCTTACTTGTTGTCACCTAAATATCTGTTCTTGGTTAATAAACTCATCCTTGATTTATCACAAAACCACCTCAGTGCTGTATACCAAATTGAAGGGATAAAATCCTCAGGCATACTAACAGGTTGGCATTTCATCTCTTTGGAGGCAGCAGCCTTGATAACTTCTGGGAGGGTCCAGTCAGGGGAATTGGACACGGCAGGGGAGAGATGGTTTTGGGTACACTCGGGACTGTGTCACTCAGCAAGGAGTAACCAGGCTGGTGGAAGCCAGGGTGAGACCATTGTGCAGTGAGAACACTGCTGATGTCAAGGCTCTGAGCCAAAGCTGCACAGCACAGAAACAGCCAGGGCTACAGAGCAGATGGTGACATGACCCCCTATTGGTCTGGGTGAACACCAAAGGACCACAAGGTGCTGCTATAGTGGTAGGACACAAACAAAAATCAATTTTAACTAAAAGCCAATTTAATGCAAGTTGCCATGGACATGGCAGAAGAAACATCATTGTAAGGAAAGAGGGCAAATTTAGCACTTATATATTACAGCCACAGCTAAGTATCAAGGACTCAGTTCAGGAAAACCTTCTTGTTCAGGAAAGCACTTGCCTAATTGTGGAACACAGTGTGGCTTCAGCACATATTTAAAGTTAAGCATTTGCGTATGTGCTGTCCTGAATAGAGGCCTCCGCAAAGTACTGAAGTATATGCCTAATTCTGAGGTTAGTGGGCTACACACTTGCTTAGACACGTGCAGAAGTGTTTGTAGGATCAAAGCCTATAATATTAGTATTTTTAAAGGTGTCTCAAGTTGGGCACCCAAAAGCTGAAGTACCCAAAACAGACTGGCTGAAAATTTTCCATTTAAGCTTTTTCAACTATTTTTTTCCCCAAAAAAATCCCACAGTGCCTCATGGAAGCTGTAGTTCAGTTTCCTAATGCCCCCATTCTCCTCTATGGACTGGACTCCCCAGCTAGACAACAGCTCCCAGGATGCATCATATTCAAAAGACTCCCATGATGCAACCCCATTTCCTCACCATGAGGGGGGCATGGTGTATCATGGAAGACATAGTCCAACAAGGAATCCCAGCCTATAAAGGAGAATGAGAGCATGAGACAACCAAACTTCAGTTTCCATGAGGCACTATATCTGAATCAAACTATTTCTGTTCTTAGCTGAAATATTGTGGGTTGGTTGGTTAGTTTATACTGAAAAGACCAACTTTTCCATGGAAAATGTAAATGAAAATTCCATTTTTTTCCTCTTTGTGTTGATTATTTTCCACAGAGAAAAAACCTATTTTCTGACCCAAAATAATGACTCATTTTTGAAAATTGTAATCAGATTGTTCAATTCTTTGCTCCTTCACAGCATTAGCAACCAAAATCAATTTCCTCTGAGACTGTAAGTCCAATCAGCAATAGCATGCAGCTAAAACGGAGATTTTTGTTTTGTTTTGGCTTGGTTTCTTTTTGTATTTCCTCTGCAACAGAAAACACATTTCTGTTGGCAACTCAGCACATAATTCCCAAGTGCCAAATAAGATCCAGCTACCCAACAATTCCACAACATTTTTCAGATGCTATAAAACAGCTTCATCTCCATTCAGTGTGTGCGTGGAGTAGGAGGCTAGTTTCTTTTCTCCCATTGATAAAGAAGGGTTGGAGTGATAGAAAGTATAGCCAGCATGTATTTTACACTATACGCATTCTTGTGTGCACTAATACATCAAGGCCAATATTTCATATAGCAAATAGTAATTTTGGCTGCTTCGTTTTCAGGTGACCAACCTGAAACAGCATAACATCTTTAAAACCATCTGTTTTTCAGGTGATGAGTGATCAGAAGGGCCAGAGCAGTTACTCCCCTTCCCCCCCACACCGTCCCCTCCCCTTAAAGCTTGTGGATCTATTTGACCAGCATTCAAAATATGCAGATATTTTTCCCCCTACTCAGTACATACAGTTGTTGATAAATATGGATGGGATTTGACAAAAACATTGGTCATATTTGGGAATCTACCGCTATGTGCTGCATCAGTTTTGCATGAGCCTGACTAGTGCTGAGTTTGGAGAAAAATATCCTTGTCTGCGAGTATGTTTTGTAGCGTCAGTAATAGGTACCTAGGGAGCACTCAATCTACAGTATCAACAGTATTTATGGTGGCTGGAGTTTTACATGGTCATAATAATTACATTGATAAATACCAGCAATATTTTAAAATTAACATTGAAGTTTACTTTGGTTCAGAAGCCGAAGACACTTAATTGACGAAGATGGGATTGCAGTAAATTCCTTCACCACCTAGGGCCTGATCTTGCAATGGGCTCTGCACAGACACCGCCCCATTCTAGTGTGGAGCCCCACTGATTTCAGCGAGAGCAAAGGAACCTGCATGGAGTTCGCTGAAGAATCAGGGCCTTAGTGTAGAAGGAGCGGATTGATTTGTGACGCTTGGACCAGCTCTAAAGCTGGTCCGAAAATGTGGCTAAAGATAGATAATATTAATACCTAACTTTGTCATCCCGGTTTGACCAGTTGTAAACTCTACTTAGGACTAACCCAACGCTATCCAATACTGCAGTTGTTCCCCATGCAAATACCCTATGGTAATCTGTAAAATGGGGATAATAATATTTACCACCCTTTAGAAAGTGTTCAGAGATCTATTGAAAAAGGCAGCACATAAAAGCTAGGTATTAATTACTACTAATTATTATTATTATTTTGCCTGTGAAAGGACTGCCAAAGCAAGGTGGAACCTGTGTAAAACACTCCACTTGATGGTAATATTTCACCTAACCAATAAGCATTGGTTATTGACCAAAGGGGGAAAAGCGGAGTTGAAACTAGCCGGACGGGTGATGATGGTGGTAGAAGGTCTGTGCGTGACGGGGGAAAGAATGTCATTGACGCCAAACGTCAAAAATTAAAATGTCTGTACACTAATGCGAGGAGCCTAGGGAACAAGATGGAGGAGCTGGAGCTACTGGTGCAGGAAGTGAAACCGGATATTATAGGGATAACAGAAACCTGGTGGAATAGTACTCATGACTGGAGTACGGGTATTGAAGGCTATGTGCTGTTTAGAAAAGACAGGAAGAAAGGTAGAGGTGGTGGAGTAGCTTTGTACGTCAATGATGAGGTGAATTGTAATGAAATGAGAAGTGATGGAATGGATAAGACGGAGTCTGTCTGGGTAAAAATCACACTGGGTAAAAAAGCTACTAGAGCTTCCCCTGAGATAGTGCTTGGGGTGTGCTACAGACCGCCGGGGTCTGACTTGGATATGGATAGAGACCTCTTTAATGTTTTTAACGAAGTAAACACTAAGGGGAAATGTGTGATTATGGGAGATTTCAACTTCCCGGATATAGACTGGAGGACGAGCGCTTGCAAGAATAATAGGGGTCAGATGTTTCTGGATGTGATAGCGGATGGATTTCTTCATCAAGTAGTTGAAGTACCTACGAGAGGGGATGCCATCTTAGATTTGGTTTTGGTGAGTAGTGAGGATCTCGTAGAAGAAATGGTGGTAGGGGACAATCTTGGTTCGAGTGATCATGAGCTGATTCAATTCAAATTAGATGGAAGGATAAACAAACGTAGATCTGGGATTAGGGTTTTCGACTTCTCAAGGGCTAATTTCGAAGAGTTACGGAAATTAGTTAGGGAAATGGATTGGACGGAGGAACTTGGGGATTTAAATGTGGAGGAGGCCTGGAATTACTTTAAGTCGCGGCTGCGGAAATTGTCAGAAGCCTGCATCCCAAGAAAGGGGAAAAAAACCATGGGCAGGAGTAGTAGGCCAAGCTGGATGAGCAAGCAACTCAGAGAGGGGATTAGGAAAAAGCAGAAAGCTTACAGGGAGTGGAAGAAAGGCGGGATTAGTAAGGGAAGCTACCTTAGTGAGGTCAGAACGTGTAGGGATAAAGTGAGGAAGGCTAAAAGCCGCGTAGAACTGGACCTTGCAAAGGGAATCAAAATCAATAGTAAAAGGTTCTACAGCCACATAAATAAGAAGAAAACAAAGAAAGAAGAAGTGGGGCCGCTATACGCTGAGGATGGAATGGAGGTTAAGGATAACCTAGGCATGGCCCAGTATCTAAATAAGTACTTTGCCTCGGTCTTTAACAAGACTAGTGAGGAGTTTAGGGATGATGGAGGGATGACGAACGGGAATCTGGATGTGGTGGTGGATATTACCGTATCTGAGGTAGAGGCCAAACTTGAACAGCTTGATGGGACAAAATCGGAGGGACCGGACAATCTCCACCCGAGGATATTAAAGGAGCTGGCGCGTGAAATTGCGAGCCCGTTAGCGAGAATTTTTAAGCAATCGGTAAACTCGGGGGTTGTGCCGTACGACTGGAGAATTGCTAATGTAGTTCCTATTTTTAAGAAAGGGAATAAAAGTGATCCATAAGAGAGGGTGATCTGGGCCAGTGGGACTGGCAAATCCCTGCTGTTAAACATAGCTCGGCCCAGATTTTTTTATTGTAAGTTCTATGGAGCAGGCACTGTGCCTTCCCCTGGGTGTGTACAGCATGCCTAGCACATTGTGGAGAATGTGGAGCACGCGACACAGAGAATTATTGATAAATAGTGGGCCCTGTGATTTTACATACAATGCAGGTTTCATATGCTGAGCAGAGCCAGCAAGTGTCATGCTATAATCACACATTCAGCTCCAATATTTTCATTTAAATAGCAGAGCCTCTCCCTTTCCAGCTCAGGAACTATCACTGGTTTTCATTCTGGAACATTTGTTGCCCTTGTGACTATTAATTAAAAGTTGTAATTAAGATGTCAATTAATTCCTTCATTCTATTCTTCACGGTAATCTTGTATTCTCTGCCAGAGGGGGCAGCAAGTGATCCAACCAGAGTGAAATAAAATAAACTGTTTTAAGTACTACACGTGGGATTCTGAAAGAACTAACTCTGGGGCTAGTGTGCCACATGGGAGACATGGTGGCGGGGTGCACAGAGGAAGCGTGTCACTCCACAGCGCTATAGAAACTAACGGACACACCAGTTCTCTTACTAGAGTTGCTACTGTATACACATTCTTTCGGCAAGAGAGAAAAGTCTAGCAATCTGTGACAGTCTCCATTATCTAAACACCTCAGTCGTGTAAAGTTTTTTCTATACTGAAAATAACGTATCGTGCTAAGAACTGTGTGGTCCGTCTAAGAGAGGCTTGTTAAATAGATAACATGCCCCCACAATGGTTTACATGCAGATGTTAAATACCATTTGCATGAGACTTGCTTTCAGTACGGCTAAATACTGGCTAACGCTATGTCTACACTATAGCCTCTGTTGACAAAATTTGTGTCGTTCAGGGGTGTGAATATTCCACCCGCTGAGCAACATAAGTTACCCGGACATAAGCACTCATGTACACAGTGCTATGTCGGTGGGAGTGCTTCTCCCACCAGTACCTTTTGCCACTTGCGGAAGTGTTTTTTTTACGTTGACCAGAGAGCTCTCTCCCATCAGCATAGATCATCTTCCCCTGATATGCTGCACATCTAGACATGATCTTAGTCTCAATCATTTTGACCTGCACAGGTGTTACTTCCAGTACCGATAATACTAAAACAGGTCACACACAAATGGCTCAGTCCTCCCACAGCTGTTCCACAGTGTAGGAGTGGACTTTCTAAATCGCCCAGAATCCTCTGCTTCTGGGAACAGTGCCTGGACTATTGGATAGGTAGCCAGAGGGCATTGCAGTTCAAAGGGGTTAGAGACCAATGCTAGTGCAAATGTGTGGTCAAACAGCAGTAGCTTAGAACACAAGTCAGCCCTTCTGGCATGGACACACTCAGCCATTTGTGCTTGAAGCAGTTCACCTAGGAATGGTAATGGCTCCGTTCCCTAGTACAGACACACCCTAAAGGTATTTAAAAGTAACAAAGGTCAATCCTGGCATTTTTTTCATATGGAAACCAAAAGGGTGGAAATTTGTAGCTTGACAGTTACCTCTCTTTGAGTTATTTTTTAATGATGGAATACACATGCATTCTTTCCACAGATATTACAGCTAAACTCTGCTTTGTTTTGGAAGCAGCACACTTGGTTGGAGAGTTAGCAACGGGAGTCTAATACACTAAGGATGAAAATTCCCATAAACACAAAGTCAACATATCAGCATGTTGTTTACCTGCAATTATTGGTCTTATAAACTGTTATTGTTTCATTTCCTTTCAAAGTTCCTCAGAAACCATGGTTATTGTGCCTTGCTTCCTCTTTTTCCTCTCCAGGAGTTGTTCTTTCCAGAACCAGGATCTTCCCAAGCAAACAATAAAGGGCATAGCATCCTTTCCAAGTATTATGAAACATACCTCTGCCAAGACCCTTCCTGTAGGCTTATACAGATGAACCTAATGAAAGGCTTATGATGTTTTTAAAAGTGTGAATTATCTAATAATAACTCTTCCAAACAAAAATGTCTTGCATTATTTTCATGCTTTTGGCATGTATGTAATATCAGCTTAGATTTTCTTTTACAATTAATTTTAAAAATCCCGTTAACTTGTCACTGTTTGTGTATCATTTTGCATTTCTCTCTTCGTGGCCAGTAAAAATCCAATACGTCATTTTCACTTTTATTTACAATTAGTTTCACTTTCAAGATTTTATTGCTACCTTGTTTAGGTTTCACATACTGCAGTGGAATGTTTATTTGATTAAAAGGAAACTTCTTCAGTATTTTTTCTTTAAAGGGAAACATTTCCATTGGTCAGATTTTATAAAAAGTTTGGTTTTACAAAACATACGTTTTTGGACATATTGAAATTGAGAATGTCCAATTATGTAACTCCATACTACTAGCAAATAACTTAACGGATTGTCAGACTCAGCTTCCATTTTAGAGGTGACTGATGATTGCTTGTTTAAAGGAATGTTTGCGATATTCACTGTTGTGAATGGCAACTAATATAGCAACCGGTCTTAATGCTCACTGATTTCCATATCAAGGAAGATGCTCATGAAATAGAGTGATCTGAATAAAAAGCTGAATAGAATAGAGGTGAGGAACAAAGTAGAGGAAGGACAAGGCCAAACAGAAAGCCAGAGCTGCTCCTTGTGGCAGTCTGATGGGCCAATGTTATGGGCACACAACCAATTTATGCTGTTAGGCAAGTCTTCTGAACCATAAAGATTCGCTTGGACTGTGGAAGAGTTCAAAATCCAAACATGGATCTCAATTTATTTTGTAAACATCCCTTTCCTTTATAATGGGCCCAAACAAAGGTATGTCTACCCAGGCTGGAAATTATGCCTCCAGCTGTAGTGCAGATGTTTACTTAGTGACTTGGACCCTTCTCTAGAAAGTATTGCTTCCGAAGCCACAAGCTAAAGAACACTGAATATTAAATAACAGCATAAAAGCCAGATCTGGTTTCCTTTAGGGGCTATTTCTCTGCATTTGTTGAATGATCCCGTCTCATATGCACAGGTGTGTACGGCTGTATTTCTCAAACAGAGAAGGTGATATTTACAAAATACATTGCAACTTACACCTATTTCCCCAGGAGCTAGATCAAGCCCTTTGTATAGCGATTGAAATTATCCTAACACAACCTAGGATGGGATGTTGCTCTTTCCTTTTTCATCCTAGGAACATGTGAACCCTCGCAGGTTTCATCCTAGCAGGTTTTTATCCTGCTATTTTCAGCCAATCCCATGATGCACAATAGCAGCAGGGGGGGAAAAGCCAAGCAAGAAATTAATGTCTCTGACAGAGCTCTTTAAATAAGGTCAATTGTCTGGAAAAATGGGCAGTCTGCCTGGGGCTCCTTAGTCCAGAATGACCCAGGGTAGTTTACTGAACACTGTTCTGAGAATGTTTGTCTGAGCTTCACCCTGAGAAAACGTCTAATTGTGGAGGGCAGAGCAAGATTTTAGCGCACAGAACACTGAGCATCCCAACATCTGTTGTCCCATATTTACTGACCGCTGTTTCTGCAGAGTAGGTTGAAACCCTGGTAATCCTGAACATGAAATGCCTTGTCATCTGTGCAGAGGCAAATACGAGCCTCTACCATGACCTTTAAGGATGGGCTGAGGCTATAACTTTGCCAGCAACACCTGGGCCCGTCCTTTAATATTGCCTGTGAGCATGCTCGGCTAAAGCACTGCTACCTGCGTGGGCCGCTTTCCACATGTGCACGTGCAGGAGACGTCGCTCAGCCCCACGGAAGCCAAGACGTGTTCCCAAAGCTCAGAATGTGCTCTGCACCCCTTACAGCTTCTGGAGGGACTACACAGGATTGTACTGCCAGAGACAGCCAGTACAGATTTGTCAATGGAGCTGGAGACTGAATGGGGACTGGATGGTGCCGGAGATGGACTGTAAGATAATAAATGCAGCAGCTTTTATGGCTGTGTCATTGGTTTAAGACACCACTCAATAGGGACGAAAAGTCATTACACTCTAATGGCCTGTGTGTTGCTGGCAGCCCAGTTCCTTAAGTGAAGATGTCCACACCATAAATATCATCATCACAACTGACACTAGAGCTCAGCGGAGACAAGAGGCACTGAGACATGATGCCAAACTCTCTGTCTAAGACACCACTCTTTGGAGGAAAAAGGTCACATTTTATGGGCCAGAGAGAATGAGAAGGGTATGTGCTTGGAGGCTGATGTCTTAGATGGGACCTACCTTGAATAGAAGTGAAGGGATTGAGAGCAGATGGCGAGGCAGAGTGACCAAGTCTGCAATGCAGCTGCCCATGCTCTTGCTTTAGCGTGGGTAAAGAGAGGATTTAATTTACCAGTGCTGTCAAACAGGCACAAATCAGTGGAACGGACCCCCTCAGGATTACTTCAGCACAGACTGATTACATCAACATAGGTAGCATCCATCCCTAGATGGCACTGGTCGACTGTAGTAGCTCTAAGCCACCCCTTCCCAAGATAGGGGGACTTCACAGGTGAAAAGGGGAGTAGCCAGGGGGCTCCAGTAATCCTCAAATGCCAGATCATCCCTTAGGGGCTGTGGGGAATGAGTACAAGCAAAGCACAAAGGCTTCTCTGACTTACAGGAGGGTCTGGAAAGACTCCAGCAGCGCCCAGGATCAGGGGAATATCAGAATCATGTACAGACGCTTTTGATACTCCCCTTCCTTCCCTCCACAAAGACCCACCCACACGCCTCTCCTAATTCCTGTGCGAAACTCAGCTTGGCCAGACCAGAGAACATGGACCAATCTACATCATAGATATATATGAACAACACACACCTGCGCACACACACACGTATACAGAGAGAGAGAGAGAGAGAGAGAGAGAAGGAAGGAAATAAAAATTTGCCAGCTTGAGAATTTCTGATGAGTCAAGCCCTACATTAAGATTACTGAACACCACTCTGGAGCTGTAATTTATTTTAATTTAAACGTTAAAGAACAAGAGCAGACCAAAACCAGGAAGCGGTTCCCTTAATTACATTTTAAACCAGCTCTCGTTGTAAATGGCACACAAACACTGATAATTGCAATAGTCAATCCTAATAACAATTGTGCATGCTTGTAAATTGCGGTTATTTGCACGGCAGCTCACAATCAGCAGTAATGCCAGAAACGGGTGAAACTCTGAGTACACGCATTATTTAAGAGGCCCATTAAGCACAATTCTCATTCTTGTTTTCACAGGTTAGTGAGTAGCTGCTATTCCTAAATGCTATTTCATAGCCAAAGAACACAGAGAGAGGCAGAAGTTCCTTCCCTGATGTGTGAACTGAGCCTTGTCTAACAACCAAGAGGATTTTTAACCCCCCTCCTTTCAGCTATTTTTATTTTTTGGAGCAGACCCACATCACCCTCTGTCTTTAAGTCACAAAATGGTTTTTAAGATTCTAAAGCCATGGCAAGTGGCATTAAGAAGAGCCAATTACTAAAGACAAGTATAATTAAACTCCAGTTCTGGAATGGTTAGAGCTGGTCTGTCAGATCAGTGAACTATCTGACTATTTGTATATATAGCATGCCCAGTTCTGTGGTTCTAACTGCTCTCAGATCATTTGATTTTAACTTTGGAAGGCCCTATTATATAGACCCCCCAATAACTTTCTTAAAATAACTCTGAGATTTCAATCTTATTTTTCTCAATCAATTTTAGACACAATTTTTAAGACACTGTCAGATCTCCCTATTTATCTTCTCTGACGACTGCTGCCTTCTCCAGAGCCTGTCAATGTCACTCCATGACACACCTGCCAATGGACACATTAGTGTGTAATGGGCGGCACTCCTACTTTCCTGGCAGCACATCACATGTTTCTGCAAGTTCCTGGCTCCCAATGCTCTGGAAAGTTTGACCCCAAACTCAGATCCGCCCTTGGCTAGATTATCCGAAGGACTTATTTCTTTCATTCCCAATACCATCTTGGAGACTCAAAGCCTTAGACTCTTTGCCAGTCAAATTTGGATTTTAATTTTTGCAAGTGATGTCTTTGTTTACATCGAGGTTTCCAGGCACAAGTATTGTGGCTTTAACGTGCCTATGCATGGCACTGCAATCCCACTCGGTCTGATCTGCCCTTTTCCCTCTCCCTCCTGGACCAAAGAACTGTGGCTCTGCTTGGCTCGGTTTCGATCTTGCCCTCCCAGGAATCAATCTTCTCCTGATCTCCGGGCACACTGGGCTGAGTTTTCAAACTTGGGCAGAGCAGCATTCAGTTGCCCAAATATCCCTTTTAGATGCCTAACTGCTGACATGAGGAGCTGATATGAGGGCTGTGGTGATCATCTTTGAGGCCCAAGTTTCATTGCTGGAGAGCCCAGGTGAATTTTAAACTTGACTTCACAAAAACCCAATCGCAGCAGTTATCTGATGGCCAGGCATCAATGTTATCCATGCCTACACCCAGGAGCATTCCACACAGGCCAGGGGCTCACATCTTGATCCTGCAAGCTCACGGGGGATCAGGGACATCTACAAGACAGCTCATTTAAAAAGGGCGACTCAAAAGCAAAGACCGTAAAAAAAAATCCACTGCTGCAATATCCACACTGATGAACGATAGCTGTAAGACACACACACAGAGTATTACAATGGTGTAATAAACATTACATGACACTTTAATGTGTTTATACACTACCATAATGAACTCATTAGTGTCTAGAGGTCCCAGTCACAATCAGGGTCCCATTGTGCTTTGCCCTATCCGGACATGTAATAAAAAGGTAGCGACTGCCCACAGCGGTTGTCTGACAAGACACAAGAGGTGGATGAAGCAAACAATGGCACCAGAGATGAGGTAACAGTGAAACAAGCAAGCTTTGCACATTCTCCGTAGTGTTATCTTGCTGCTTGCCTACTCCATTGCAAAGCAGGCAAAGCTCTCTATATGCTGTTGGACTTACAGATATCCACATGTTGCACCTCAGCTTTCACTGCAGGGAAATAAATCAACTTAATTTAAAGCGGGTGTAGGAATAGGACAGAAGAATTCTTACAGCCAAATTTTAACCTTGGAAACTGAGATTTCAATGCCTGTCAATGGTGTCTGGGGGAACCTGAAGGCAAAAGTAGTCCCCAAATGTCTCATGAATACACAGGTTAATCTTTTAGCCTTTCAGCCTCGACAGAGATGTTTTAATTTCAGTAATACATATTTTATTTTGCTAGTTTATTACAGTCATTATGTTTGTTATTTTCATGTTTTAGTGCTTTGTAATTAAACAAGAAGCTACGACAGGGTGTGAATTACAACACAGCAAGTCACGCCTCGTGTGTTGTTAAGCACTACGCTGAAGGCCGAGTGCCACTGGATGCACTAGGTATGGATTTACTGAGCCATAAATGAAACCCTCATATGCCTTATTGGAAAACTAAGCCAGCTCACAAAAGCAAAGAATTTTAGGGCTAAGGATGAAGATCTGTGCTAATCCTCCAAACTGAACTCACACATTTTAAAGACTGGAGGATGCTCCAAATAGTCGGAGAGACCTTTCAAATGATATGTGATGCTGTTTAAAAGCAGCTGTCACACTCAGGCAAAATGTCACTATCCTCTTCTGCTTTCACCTTAACTTTACTGTTAAATACCTGGGCCAGATGCAACATAAACTGGTGTAGCTGCCAGACACCAGGGTTCATCCGCTGACTTCAATGGTGTGCCACTGATTTTGCACCAGCGAGACCATTTTGTGAAGTTAAGTGGAGTGTGATAACTCATCTTCCTGCATTTGGGGGGTTTGGTCCAATCCTCTGAGCCCAACCCTGCAGTGCCCAGAGTGGCCAAAGACATCATTTTCAGACATCTCTACGTGAATTAGGAGCCTAATGACTAAGGACCAGATCTTCAAAGGGAGTTAGGTGCCAAAATACATCTGAGGATCTGAACCCTAAGGCTCAGACTTTCAGTTTGGCTTGGGCTACTAAGTGCCTAAACCACTTCTGAAAATGGGGCACAGGCTCCTAAGTCACCTATGTACCTTTTGAAAAATGCACCCCAATATTCCAGTAAATACGGTCTTCTAGCATTGGTACTACCACAGAGCATGATCATTGTGCTTGCAGGTACTAGTAGGCAGTAGCTGGGTCCAAGAGATTTGGTTCAGACAGGCCTCTAGGAGCATGGAAGCTTATCCAAACCTTTGTAGTCTACAGAGCTGTCAGCCGCCCCTCACAAATAACCCCTCTTACAGTACAATGGGGCACGTTTGCTTCTAGTCTCACAGATAATGAAACATAATGATAAAAAGTTCTTCTTCCATCCTTAAAAAAAAAAGTTAGGCTTTAGTTTGGGGTGTTCTTATATTTTCTGAACCAGTTCAACCTGTTTCTCTATGACTCACATTCTCAGTGCCCCAGATGCAGCTCGCTCTGTTCATTAATTTACTTCCCTTGTTAAAATGAGTCTTGTTTGCAGTTTCATACATTTTGCAACTGTTATATGCAATGCTGGCTGCTAAACCTGGAGAGTCAGCATACATAGATACATGCATTACTATGATTATTATATTGCTAATGTCGCCCCTAATTTTGCACTCCCAAGAGTGCCATTTGCACACACACAGACTGAGTAGTTAGACATATATTTACCCGATTTGAGTGTGCAGAATTACAGGTGGAGCAAAAGCCAGCTTAAAAATGTTCTTCCTTAGCACTATTATTATATTTATATTGTAGTAATGCCAAAGGCCCCAACCAGATCGGAGTCCAATTCTGCTGTGCACTGTGCAAACATAGAGTAAGAGACCACTTTAAAAGTTTACAATCCAAGGGCTAGACAGTGACTTTAGGCACATCTCTTAGCAAGGAAATGGCATGTCAACCGCACCATTGCACAAGCAGCCCCCGGAGTCACTAAGAGTCAGAGACACACTTCTGAGTCACAATTCCTCTCCTGCTCCCTCCTTGCTCCAAGGCAATAGCAATTTGGTCCAGGCCTACACCCACAGTGCATTGCTACTGCCACCCTGTTCTGGCTCAGCTTTTCTGCCCAGGGAGTGGAGTGCAATGACGGCGCCGCCCATTTCCTGCCCATCTACTCCAGGGTGGAATCGGCAGTGTAGGTGGCTTGCTCACTCACTCCTATGCACTGGATCCAAAGGCCGGGCTGCTGGTGTTGAGGTATTTTTAATCCCTCGTGCAGATGCATCATCCAAGTCACAATTCAGCCCTACGTAAAAGTCAGGTTACAGCCTTCGACACCTTATTTTAGCAAGAAGTAAAACACCAATTAGCTCCCATGCAATGGGAGAAATATTCCTCTCTTTCTCACATCATTCCAAATAAAAAGGGAATTAACTGATGGGGATTTTCTGTGCAGCTTAGGAATTCTGGCCACCTGTATAAATACGAAGACTAATTTCAGAGCTATGTAACAATCCATTAATTATGCCACAAAGTACTTTGAGGGAACAGCGTCAGCATTTCTACTGCAGCCAGTTAGACAGTGCAGGGAGTACCAGGATCTTATCCAAACAAATTATCATCCTTGTGTCTAGCACTCTGGAGCTAGTAGGATTCCTCTCCCCATCGCTAGGTCATTCGGGTTTGCCTGGGGGTCTTGAAAAAAAACAACCACCCTGCGTCCTGGTCCGCTCTCTGTTGTGCTGACTGTAGTCCTGTCAACACTCATTTTTAACAAAGAGCTTTCTTTATGACTCTGGGAAACAACCACGTCATTTATTTTGTTAGGAAGAATTCCTATTTTATATATGATGTATTCAGTCCAATCAATCTTCCATCTCGGTGGCCCGTTTAGAGACTGAGAAAGCTGGCACTGATTAAATGCCTATAATAGAGGACATTAATTTACCCGTCAATAGAAAAATCACCATTGTAAATTGTCCCAGTCGGTTTGTATACCACTGAATGATGTGCTGAACATACTGTATGCAGGTACTAAACCACACGCACAAAGAACATCCAATTAACAACACAAGTCTCACTTAAACTGGCTACAATAAAGAACTTCTGATTTCAGCCTGCCACTCTATCTAGAATTCACCCTTTTGGCCTTTTGTCATACAACAGAATGAAGCGAGAGACTTCTCATTGTTTAGATAACAATATGCCATAACCTAAGTTATGGGATGGGGTTCAAACCTTAAATTGGCATTTTCCTTCCATTTGCCGATCAAACTAAGACTCTTAATGGTGTTTTTACATAATTCCTGGGTTAACTATTTTTTCTCCATAAAGAAAAAGATGTTTATAGGAGTATGTAAGATACCCTGCTCTGCTATGTTTAAGGAGGACTGTAGTCCCAGTGGAAGGGTAGGAAATACCATCTGCCGTACAACACAGCCCTTGGAGTACAGGAAACAGGTCGGAACTCCAGTGCAACGTACTGAAAGAAAGATTCTCAAAGGCTGGATCCAGCCAGAATCTCCACTTTGTTCACAGGCTTTATAGCAGTGGTGTAACACCAGGGCCTTCATTAGAGTTACTTCAGATTTGCACCAGCATAAGCAAGAGCAGAACTGGGCCCTAACTAAGGCTCTCAGGAAGAAGTGGGCAAGGATCAGGTTTAGTGGGAAAGGATCAGGTTGAAGTGGAGAAAGGGTAAGTATCGGATCAAGAACAATTATCTACTAGAGAAGGACCAGGAGGGGGAAGGGACACAGATATAAGGAAGGAAAGTGCATCTGGATATGGAATGAGGATCAAGCTAGTTGTCACTTGAGGAAAGTGATAACTCACGAGTATGCAATGGGAAGGGCAGCGGGGTGAGTGAATGGAGCTTGACACAGTATTAAGGAGTCGAAGGGTGGAAAATAGAAAAGTTCAGAGAAGTTTGTATAAAGCTGTGCCCCTGGGGGATTGTCCTGACCTTTCATACCCTGCTGCATTCCTGCTGGCTTCACCTTTCAGGGTATTATTTTCTACATCGCCAAGCTATTCCTGGCAAGGCTCTTTTGTTTCTTTTTTTTTCCAGGTAGGGAGCTCCAGATCAGCAGCAGATCTAAGGTAGCCAGTCAAATTCATCTCCAGCTTTGGAAACTAAGGGCCGGATCCAAAGCCCACTGAAAGCAATGGGAGTTTCTCTGTTCATTTCAGTAGCCTTTAGTCCAGGCCCTAGCTAGAAAAAGAAGCTGCAATCACTGCATTGCGAGGACTTACACCCACCACTCGTGCCTGAAAGTGCTTTGACACGTGCTAGCATGGCGATGGGTCCTGACAAAAGACTAGAAGGACTCTCACAGCTGTGTTAATCTTTAAGAAATTGGCAAACTAACCATCTGACAAATCACAGGCCAAATTACAGGCCAGATCCTTCTTACTTTTTTTATATGAGGAATCCCACTGAAGTCAAAGAAATTCTTCATATGTATAAAACGAGCTTCATCTGGCTTTGTATTTCATTTACAAGAGAAATTCTTATCCTTCAAAGGCATCCCTGTTTCTCTGATCACCTTGGGAATGGAGCACAAGTTTTGCTTTTGTTTATACTAACTTCACGCCATCCTCAATGTTCGTCAACAGGAGATCCATCAGATATAAGCATTAAAGGCATGCTCAACTCTTAGAGCCCTTTTCATCAGTAGATCTCAAAGCACTTTACAAAGCAGGTCACTAGCGTTATCCCCATCTTGCCAGCGGGGAAACAGAAGCAGACAGAGGGGATGTGACTTTGTCCAAGGTCACCCAACAGGCCAGTGGCAGAGCTGGGACTAGGACTCAGGTCTCCCATTTCCAAGTCCTGTGTTCAAACCCCTGGACCACACGCCCCCTATGCATTAAAGTGCAGTCAGATGCACTAAAATAGATCTGAAACCCCAGGGGGATCTTCCCAGAGAGGCCAATACGGACTGCTCAACGTGGCAATTCCTGAACCTCCTGCACACGCAAACTGGCAGATCAAAGACTAATATGGTCAAGTGGAGCTATTCTAATGACACGAATATATGCAAGTGCTGTGAGGTGCAGACCAGGGAGCATCTGTTTGTTTGCTGACCCTTTGGGGAGACCTGTACGAAGGAGGACCTTGCTGCAACAACAGGAAGAGCCATGTTTTGTGCACAGTTCTGGAAGAACATCTAGTTTGTGACAAGGATGTGAGAAGAAGGAGATTGAAGTGCAATTACAGCATTGGCCATCAAAGGATTTTCATATCAAAACTGCCCAGTTTGCAAGTTAAGAGATGATTTTTCTTACCACCAGGGCTGCAAACTTAACCACGGGGATGAACAATCCTCCTGCCATTTATCACCAATAATGAAGACCCTGCAGTCCGAATGTAACTGACAATTATGTTGCTGGTGCATAAGGCAGGAAGAAATCTAGTTCATTCTTCCATAGCACTGCTGGCCCGGCCATGCAACAGGAGTAAAAACTTGTATTTCTCAGCAAATTAAGCAGGTATGACTTGAAGTTACACAGGCAGCAGATATGTCCCAGAGTTATCCATCTTTTAAGGATCAAGGCCAAGATTTTGAAAAGTAACTAGAGAAATTGGATACCTCTATTTCTGGGAGCCCAATTTAAGAACCGTAAACACCCTGAACTGTCATAGGGTGTGTTCTCAGGACTTTCTGAAAAATAGATCCTTCTAAGTGATCTCAAAAATTGGGGCATGCAAAATCACTAGTCCCTTTTGAAAAGCTGGTCCAATTTTTCTAAACGTTAGCCCAAAATTCTACGTCTGCTGTGCCGTTCACACAATGGGCTGCGCAGAAAGTCATGCCCTGCAGAATAGGTTGTTCAATATGCAGATACCCATCACAATGCACTGTACAAAGGCAAGTTCATATCCAATTTTTTTTTTGCAAGTGCAATTTACCAGCCATATTTTGATCCTCTAAAGAGAGGCTGTCAAAGTTAATAGGTCAAGAATATATCCTGCTGTGCCTTAAAGCTACAGTAATCGGCTGATAATATCCTGCTAACTATTTCAGGGCCAGATCCTCAGCTGGAGTCAAACAGAGTAGCTCCATTGAAGCAAATATATACATGTTGATTTACCCCCGTTGAGAATAATATGGGCCTCAGGGCTTATCAGTTTTTACTGCTGCATATATGCTTGTTTACTTACAGATACTGCAACTCCAAGCCAAAGTATAGATTTCTTTCTGAGCTTCCAGGTGCAAGGGTGAACGTGATGCAATAGCAGATTTGTACCTAAGAGTTTCCCCTGCTGTGTCTGCCTGCTCTGTTCTTGTAAAAAGGGAGTAAAATGAAGTTTCACCACACAGTAGGAGTCTTGTGCATTTCACATGGCTGCCTGAATGAAGGAATGGAGAAGATAGTCACAGCAGGGGGAAAGGGTAAGGTGCATTTGCATGATTGTGCCATGTTTGCGTCTCTGATCAACTGCACCGGAGTTGCCTGGCCTTACAGTCTAATGACACTGTGTAACATGTGAGGGATTCAAATTCAGTCTCTGGGCAGATAGGTGGAGATTATCCCTGCGGGAACCGCGTTCTTAGCCCCTGGGAAAAGCTTGAATTGTTCTACAGTGACCCCTTTTGGTCAAGACTGTTTTTTCACCCTACAGGTCCTTCAGACATAAAGGGTCTGTCTACGCTGCAATTAGAAACCCAGGCCAGCCGACTCAGGCTCCTGGGGCTTAGGCTACAGGGCCGTTTAATTGCGGTGTAGACATTTAGGCTCTGACTGGAGCCCAGGATCTAGGACCTCGCGAGGTGGGAGGGTCCAAGAGCTCAGGGTGCAGCCCAAACCTGAATGTCTACACTGCAATTAAATAGCCCCTTAGCCCAAGCCCAGCAGTTAATTTTTTCCAAGGCAGAGCACCAGCACCTCTGGGGTTGGCCATAGCCCCGCACCCCTGGGCTCACAGCCAGCAGCCACTACTCTCTGGCCGCCCGGCTCTGAAGGCAGGCCTGCCACGTGCAGCACCGCAGCAGTACACCATGCCATGCCAGCTGTGGGAGTTTACTTGCAGTGTAGACGAACCCAAAGAGACCTTCAGCTGGGCTGGCCGAAAGGGATTGGAAAAGGGGAAAAGAGAAAATTGAAGGATTCACTGACAAAGAAAAGAAGAAAGAGTTGAGAACTATAGAATCCCCCCCAAAGTGATTACTCTTTAGCTCTGGGAGGTCCTGGCCAGACCAAACTTAAACTGGTGGCAGCAAGTAGCAGTACAAAATAGTACCGACATATCTAAGAGGGCTGTGAAACAGAAAAACAAAACCTTCTATAACAAAGCCACAGATACTCTTTTTCTGAATTCTCCTATAGCAGAATGGCACCCTTCTGATCGCCCTTGTTCACTCTGATCTCTGCCCAGGAGCTGGGTGCATGCTCTCCGATCTGATGTGCTGTTGTTTTTCTCTCTGTGTCAGAAGCAGGAAGCCTGAACTCTGCTCAAAAATCAATTCAATCACCTGTCCAAAGCTGTAATAAAACTAGCCCATAATGCCACCTTCTGGTTATATCTGAGGGTACAATAAAAATGTTGGCAGAAAAGAGACTCTGAAGTGGGGTAAATGCATATATCGCTTGTTTGTGGAAGTCAGATTTCTTTTGCTGACTTAATCCCAGAGCCAAAATTAATCAGACACCCTAGCTAACAGGATCAGGAAAAGCCATGTTATTCTGCCTCCAACCTAACAACAGCATTAACAGCACAAAGATGGTGGAGCTTTTTTTGATTAATCACTGGTTCAGTTGCCCAAAGGACCTAGGAAACCTACTGCCAACTGACACAGTGAACATTTCATATTAAAGGATATGAGGAAATGTCTTTAAAAGTGATGGATTATGAATATTTAAGATGGAAATTGTGTAATGCAAGCTGCTGCATAGATAGCCCCGCACGCTCCCATGCCATACGGACCCCGATACCATAGGATCTGAATGCCCTTCAGAGTGAGTCACAGGATTTGGCGCTTTTAAAAAAAAAATTAAGGGGGGAGGAAGACAACAAAGATTACCCAGACAAAAACCGTTACCTCGTGCACTTGTCACTTCTTCACACAAACTGACAAGCCTCCTCATTCCAGCTGGGAAGAGCATTCCATCAACATTCGGTCCAACGGGGTCTCAGAAACATCGTACAGCTGAGTTCTTCCCAAACCCGCACTGAAAATTCACCACTCCCTTGCTAACCACCACCTGGATCCTATTGTGCTCGTGGCATGTACCACTATGGAGACTGGAAAGTGGCAGGGCATCACCAGATTGCACTTGAATTAGCACCAACCAACTAGTCTTGGCATTATCGTTTCAATCCAGAGATACAGATCTGCTCAGATCTGCTGTCAGATTACTAGCCTCCATCCCAACAGCCCATCATTTTTTCAGGCACCTTAATAAAGCAACAGCACTGGTCAAAGTGGCTGTCCCTTCCCATATTAAAATAAGGAAAGCTGGTTTCCCTGGGACATTCATTGTTTGTCGTCCGGTCTGAAGCGGGAGAGATGCAGATCTTCACCTCTAGAGAAGTGACAGCTGGGAAAACCAGGAAGGGTATCAAAGATGCAGTTAACCCTAGAACTGTGGCGGGTCCCATTCCCCTTTTCTCTGTCAGCTTGCCCTCCTTCAGACTGTGAGCCTCTAGAAGCGAGGAAAGCACCCGGCACATAGTGGATGCTACCGAGAGGAAATCAATAAATGGCATTGTGATCCTAACGATAGTCAGGTAGCATGGACCGCTAAGGAGTTCACCAATCCTTTCTAAGGGTGACCTCGCATGTGTCTTAACTGTCCCTCTACACATGTTGATTATTAATGTTCAAAAGAAAAAAAATCAATGTTGGGGTGGAAGAAGAAATGGGCAATCGTCCGCATGTATTTACCAGTCTCAGTCAAGTCTTACCAGGGTGCTTATTGCCAGAGATCCTCTCTAATCTTGTGGTGAAGGACAGCACACTGCTGTCCTCACTGCCGTGGCTTGGTGAGGGGCCTGTATGCTTTAAATGGCACCAGCCCCTCTGAGCAGAAGCCAGGAGTCCACGAGCCACCCACTCGCACTAGCCTTCCTGAGTTCCTTGGGCCTCCTTTGCCCCATGAATAAGCCTCTAGTGTGGATGTGTTGGATGCCCTCTTCGCTAGCTCTGCCAATTATACTAGACAGACCAATGCTTTTGCTTTACCAATTGACCCAGTAAGTCTGTATTTAAACCAGGCTCCCCGTCGCTTTGCAATCTTGCCTAGCAGTTTGGCCAGGTGGGTCCCTGTCATGTACCCTATTCTCATCCTCTTATCTGACTTTTGCACCTCCAATTCACCGAATGCCCCCTTCTGCCAGTATTCGGGATGATAAAGGATCTCTATTACTCTGAATATCGAAATTAGAAGGCCAAACTCATCCTCTGCAAAAGCTTCCAGGCTAATCTACTTCAGCAACTAGTTCCCTAGTTGCTGCTGCCTGTTCTGACCTACTTCTCCCCTCTCATCATCTGTTGGATGAATCTCAAGGGCTTCTGCCTTATCAAGAAAGTAGGAATGGTATTCCTGTCCACACACACTTCCTCCTCCTCCTCAACCCCCTCTTTGTGGAAGCTGGGGCAGTCAGCGCTGCATCTAACAGACTAAAGGATGATCTATCTCCCTTACAAAAAGCTTGTGGACTTTCCTTGCTGAAGGAAATTCATTCCTTTGTCACCTCCAGCTAGGGCAGGTATAGAATGCAGTGAGATGGCCTGGTTATCATGAGCACATTGCATCCATGTTCCATTCCCAACTGCTTCCAGGGGCAAGTCAAGATACTTCATAAAGCCCTACAAGATTCAGAAACCGGCTGCATAACAGAACACCTGTCTGAACGCGCGTGGGCAATGGTTGAGATCAGCCAAGCCTCTCTGAGGCTAGTCACTAAAACAATGAAAGCAGTGCATCTTTGGGTCCCAAGCCGTGGAGTTCATTCCATTTTGGAAATCCCAAGCTCCTTGGCTTTCACAGCACAATCTCTTTAGCCAGCCTTTCACCTGATCATGTGAAAATGACTGAGGCACTGTTATTTTCGGTTTCCCTGGAAAATGCGTGGTCAAAATGCGGTTTGTCAACATCAGTTCGTCTTTTCACACCCTGAGAACAAAGGCTGACGTTATGGAGTCCAGAATAAATTACAAAATAAATAACAGGCATTTCTAGATGGTCTGAGGACTTTTCCCTTTGCCATTTGATACATATTGCCTACAACTATGGGCTGCTATTGTACCTTCTCCTGTTCCCCACAGAGTCAGCCCCTAGCACAGAAGCCACCAAAGCCTGATCTCGTTTGCTCAGCCAGAGCTCAGAGACACTTTGTATTTTCAAAGATTTTCATTTTGAAAAGTGGAAAAAATTACAAAAATGCGAATTTTCAAAACGCACTCTGTTTTGTGGCAAAAAGCCCAGACTTTTAGGAAAACAATTCAGCCAGCCCTGGCACCAGGTTGAATTTCTGAGAAAATGGTCAGATATCAAGATAACAGTAATCCACCTTTTGCCTTCCCTTTCCACACACAGCTTCATTTTTCAGGCTAAAGAACCAGAGTTCATGCCCTCATTTCATCACCCTGTATTGATTCGACCTACACAGAATTCTTAGAATGATTAGAATGATTAGGCTTGGAAGGGACGTCAGGAGGTCGTCTAGTCCAACCCCCTGCTCAAAGCAGGACCAACCCCAACTAATCATCCCAGCCAGGGCTTCATCAAGCCACGCCTTCAAAACCTACAGAAAAAATGAGGTTCTCTCTCCAACAGAAAAGCTGAGAGAACTATCATTCAGCCTATTTAGCCCCTTTCTTCTGATTGAAAATTGATCCATGAAAAGACTTCGATTGTCATGAATTTGCTATTCAAGGTTTTCTAGGATACGGATTCCCAAACTTCAGCCTAATGAGTGCTCACAAACCAGTCTCTGCTTCAAACCAAACCCCTAAGGTTACGCTGGGACTGCTCTGCCTTCCTGGAGCTCCTAAAGCCCACTCTACTGTTTCCTGTCATCTCTTGAGAAAAATGATCCGGTCTGCTCAGTCCCTTTTTCTGTAAACTTCTACTCCTGTAATCCTTCCAAGTAGCCTCTACGGGTTGGTGCCTAATGCTTGCCACACACTCGCCAGGGTGGAGTGGCCTAGATCCTCAAAGGTGCTTAGTCTCTGAACTCCCATTGAAATCAGTGGATCCCTTTGTGGATCTGGGCCCTTGACAACTGTGAAGTACCATTCATATATTCGCAAGGCTTGAGTGACTTTAAGACTAAAATCTTCAGGCTCTAGGGACTGGATCTCCCGCTTTCCCCTTCAGAAGTTTCACCACATGGAAGCCCAACAAAAATACAAATTGGCTATAGGACCCCTTGCCCAGCCTGGATAACCCCTCTTGGTACGACCAAGGAGGACAAAGGATGAAAACAAACTATATTCTCTTGAAAGTGCAAATCATCCTTCACAACCAGCGAAGACACCAGGATTTAAACGAGGACAGAATTTAGACAAGGAAACTTATTTTGATTTCTGGAAAGTAATTTTCTAAATGAAAGAATGCTCTGGATACAGAGGATTCTATTGGCTTCCGTGCACCCTCTAGAAGCAGCTGACTTGTAAATCCATACTTCTGCTCCAAACCCATAACCTGCAGTACTTGAATGGAAAGTAGCACATTATCAGGATGTCACTTTTCTGAGGGCTGCTTGAAGGCCTCTACTGATGCACATCAGAGCATAGATAGCCCTTGAGGGTAATTGTGATGTCTGAAGGTACCCAGTACTGCACCATTTGAAGGCTTTGAGTGGAGATGCATGCAGTGACAGAGTTAATAACATGCAAGCTGTTGCTACCAGGTTATTGCCACAGCTGTGTTTTAGATGCAGATCTGGCATACAAGATTTTTGCTATGTCTCCTGAGCTCACCAGGTGCTTTTAAAAAGCTCAGCTGGTGACAGGAAGTGGCTGAGGAAGGTGATAATTAATACTGCATTAAAAGCTGTCTTCAGTCCATACCAGATCATTAGTTTAAAAGCAGCTTACAAGGCACTCAAGAGTTAGTGAAGTAATAGTTAATATATCTCATATAGCATAAACACACATACGGCCCTGGGCATGTATTGTCCTATATAAGCACTGGAGTAATCATGTATATTTTGTCCAGTCAATGCACTGGCTGTACTGCTGTGAAGAGGGTGGCATAGGAGCCAGCTGTGCCAGTCCTTCTCCCCCTATGGACTCCCCCATGCCAGGATTGTTGCCGGCAGCAGATTTACGGTTGGATTCTGTACACTTTGCTCCCTTGAGGGATGGACCAGGCCAGGAAAATCTAATCCATTATGCTGATCCAAGTTCTCAGATGGGCGGGTTGACTGAATATGATCTCAATTTCTGTAGGATGGGGAGTCTTGTATTGCCCAGCTGTCCACTTAGATACAGCTTGTAAAAAGTAATTGTGTGCTCACAGCCTTATCACGGGTACGGCTACATGGAAAGGAAACTAAGTGCCAATAGTTTATTATTTATTAGCTTGCCAGTGTGGTGCTGGAATACTTGCTTCAAGCTTTTCAGGGAGGCTATGTGAGATTATTTTACACTGCCAACTAGCTTTGAAGCGAGGCACATATTCTATTGGTTATTGTCCAGTATAATGTTCATGATAATCAAAGACACCTTTTCACTTTCTAAGGCAGTGAACCTAGTTCATCAGGGACAAAAAGAAGCGACCCACAATACTAGCTAGTTTAAATGTAAACAGAGATCTTATGCATCACCTTTAAAAGCCTGGCTATTTTACAAATACTCATTTTATTAATACACTTTTAAAAGGAAAATTATGTTATGCCCCCCCCAAAAAACTCAGAGGCACAATCAGACCTTGAGACAGAAATGCAGAGCTGTGGAATCCAAAAGCTAACCATACATAGGTATTTTAAAGGCAAACATTTTCATCTTGTCACAAGTGTTTTGTTTGCATCTTACACAGAACTGCAAGGAACCATAACCACAAATACTTCACAGGGTACTTTCAATTTAATAGCTCACATGGGCTACTGTCTGAATTACTGCCTTTTATTTTATGACTAAATTAATATTATATACACAAGAGCACATTTAAAATACCCAATAGGGTAAAATAAATGACTGCTGTGTTGAAAAATATAAATTTTTATGCACAGGAGTTATTAGCAAAACCACATTCCCTAGTCCATTAATGTGCACACATTTACATTTTCCTTTTTTTTTTTTCTTTTGACCTTTATTTTCAGATGCTCTGGCATGTTATCTTAAAGCTTTAATAAAACAGTAATTCGCTCACACTCTTTATGCCCTACTAATTTGTCTGTGTTCCCATATACTGGGTTTCATAACTTTTATATGCAAATCAATAAAAAAATTCTTTGCTATCTCATTTAAATCACTGAATAATTAAGCAGTCCCAACCCCCAACTCTGCTAAACTGAGGAAGCAGGAGCTACCACTTACCTGAGTTAAACTAAAAATGATAGGGAAGCAAAATGCAGACTAAAAAGAAAATAAAACTCAAAGAAATTCATCTTATTTAAAAGAAGCTAGTTTTTCTGGGGGGGGGGAAATCACACCTATACGGAGGTGAAACTCTTGTGCCTGGAAAAAAGGGATTCTGGAATTTGTATGCAGTAATTCTAAAAGGTAGAAAAAAAAAAGAATTTGAAGCCCATGAGAATGTGACACTGATTTTCTAATAAAAGGAAAGAAATTCAAGTTAAATCTCTCAGCTCCATCCTGAACTCAACCTACAATGTTTGGATTATGCAAAGAGCTCAGAAACTGACCAGAGTTTACAGTGGTGACCAGCATAATATTACATCCATGATGAGCTTTCTGATACCTTGTGACGGGCTCTGTTATCCGTCACAAACAAAGCCATGAGATTTGCAGCACAATCAACCCCTTCATGCATTAATGTGCTGCAAGCTAATTCACACTCTCTCTTTTTTGTTTTTTTAAAATGATGTCTCCAGCCCCTGCGATTGTGAAGGTTACCTTGATAACATGAACCAATTTTAACCAGTACAGTGATGTCTGTCTGAGTCTGCAGACAGCCTGAAACAATAGCTCTGGAAGATGAAAACTTCTCTCTTCACCTTGCCAGGATTGTCTGCGAATCTCTCTCAATCAATTCCCTGCCATTGCAGAGGCCTTGGAGTCTCGTGCACCTTGGTCCCCCCTATTCTCTGTCTGAGGCACCTAACCGTCTAGTCTCCTGTGGGCTGTAATATTTTGATTTAATTTTGGTTGTTGGGTTTAGCGTGTGAATGTGGGTGGTGGTGGTGGCTGTGGTACCCAGGCAGTCAGGCTAGTAGGATATGTCTATACTCCAGGCTCCGCAGTGATCGATGCAGTGGGATCAATTGAGCGGGTTGTGGAGACCCACTCAATCAATCCCAGATGGGCTTTCTAGTCAACACGGGTAATCCACCTCCCTGAAAGGAGTGATGGGATGGCTCCTCCTCCCGACGCAGCACTGTGAAGATGCCCCGCAGTAGGGCAATGTAAATACGTCGATGGGAGATACACAAGCTACGTTATGTAACTTGTGTATCTCCTGTCAACCGCTGGCCCGACTCTGTAGACCTCTGTAGGTCTCTTCTGGCCTTAAACTCTATGACTCCATCTGCTTGTAGCACACTACAGAGTGAAGCAGTTTGTCATGGTCAAGTCTGAACATCTCTTGTGCTAGCTGAAGGTGCCTAATGTGGCACAAAGCCACCACTGTGGCTGCAAGCCCTGAAACACAAAGTTGCCACCACTTGCAACATTTAGTGTTTTTCTTAAAACCCTAGCCCCTGGAGTCATGTGATTAAGTGAGAATCTCGGTTTTCATTTTAAACAAAAAAGGATCTTTTTAGGCTTTGTGGTGGGAAACAAAGATTTGAAAATGTGACCGAAGAGCACGCTCAAGGCTCAAAAAAAGAAAGAAAGAAAGAAAAAGATCTAAAATGTATTTTAAAAAAAATGCAGCTCATGATTTTTAAGCCAATCTCATGATTTTGGAGGAAGCAAGTTGTGATTTTTGAACTCTTGTGTTCAGCAATATTGAGTACACCAACACCAACAATGAAAGAAACAGGGATATGACAAGGGTAAGGTGAGAGGAGACATCTATCAAGCCACTTGCATTGTATGCTATCCCTAAAAATAAAGAGATAAATTGAACATGTGACCTGGATCAGCATGCATTTGCAAAGTGCTGACTACACAAATTATAGCCCACCTGTAAGCATTTTAACATGGTGAAAAACCATTCTGGCACATTAAGGACTTTGGTTTTGACTACTCTGGGCTACTGTGCAGTGTCCAAAAGACAGTCTATCACTCCCCAACCGGCCCTCCACTGGTTTCCTTTCACTATATGCACTAAGTTCAAACTACTTCCTGCATTCTAGGCCAGTCACAAATGTGCCATTGTCCCTGACCACACTCCCCCATTGTAGCCCCTCTTTTGGAGGGGAAAAATCCTTTTTTTTTTTTTTTATGTTTGAAAATTGCCATTTGTCTCTACTGAGACAGAGAGAGAGAGAGAGAAAGAGATACAGAGACTTTTTTTTTTTAAACTATCTATATAACTTCAGGAGAATAAGGCCAACAAAAATGAAACCAAGGAAATTAACTACTATGCTTCAGCACTGCCCCTTCCCTTTTTCATCTTCTGCTCTGCTGTGACTGGTGCCACGGAGCTTCGTAAGGTTTCTAGGGGCACAGAACCGCAGAACGTTTTGATACAACCTAAGGCATCTTTGAAACACCATACGTGGACTGAAATACCGGGATAATACACAGCACTTACATGCTGCCTCTTTGTGTCAGTACACAGACCTTAATCAGTGGGCCTTTGAAACACAGATGGGGTTAAACCAAAAATCACTAAGTGGATCCTTGATGCCATGCATGACTATAATGTGAGCCTGTATGAACAGCGTGATTAGAAAGCCTGCTCTGCAGGGACTGGACAGGATTAGGTTGATAAGAAAGTCATACTTAAAAAAAAAAAAAAAGGCAAGAGAATATCAAAGGCCCCATTTCAAAGGAAGCAGAGCGACATTGTCCCCTCTACTAGCCACTCTACAATCGCCTCCAAGGGATCTCAGGTTGCACAGAGCTATCATAGCAGCTCAGATGCCAGCCTTTCCCCGAGCAGCTGGCGCAGGGGGCATGGCCAGGGAAGAGGTGGTCTGACTGAGGTCCCCCTGCACCCTGGTAATGACAGATGGCCAGTTAGCTGCGTGTAGAGTGGCCTCAGCATGACTTTATCTATAATATGGGATCCAGCTTCCTGCACACTGATGAGAGCAAAGCTAACGTGCCTTTTCCTTTCCCACTCCCCAGAATGTGTTTGTATCAGCACAGCCAAGGTCTCCCTCTGCTCGGGAGTGGATGTCAGACAGCGACTGCTGTGCAGCCCCTTTAAATCTTGCTGTGGGTCACTCAATGGGAAAGATGAGGCCCTTTTCGGGTCTGAAAGATCTAGGGCCCTGATCCTGCAGGCATTTTTGCACGTGCTTAACTTGACACCACATGAGCTGTCACTGAGTCCCACTGACATGCGAATGGCTGGTGTTTCCTAGCATAGAATAAATTAGCATTACCCAGACAAGGTGGGTGAACTTCTGTTGGCGAGACAGACAAGCTTTCAGGCTCACACAGACCAGAAGAAGAGCTCTGTGTAAACTCAAAAGCTTGTCTCTCACCAAAAGAAGTTGGCCCAGTGAAAGATATTACCTCACCTATCCCTAGAATCCTGGGACCGCCATGGCTACAACATTGTATTAATATTGTTGCACATTATAGGACTTCTTGTCATTTAATCTAGTGCCGTTGTATTCCAGACTACAGAGGGTCTTGACTATATCATGAGAACTCGTAGTTCACTAATCAAGGTACCAGGAAATAAGCTTTTATCAATAAGTGATCATCACGTATACTGAAACCTTGTAAATTCTCTGCACTTTGAGCCCAGTTCTTTGCTTTTTAGCTGTTTTATCTGCCGAGTGAAGGAATTATTGATAGAAAAACAGACATAGAAAGTAAAGGTTTAATTATTCAAGACGTGCAACACTGCAATAAATTGCCAGCATCTAAGGTACTGAAACAATTGTTTGGATCAACAGACTAAGAATTATAACACTAATGAATTTTCTGTATATTTATGCTAGTTTAACCAAATGATAGAAACAACATAAGCTAAAAGATGAGTTGTATATTAAGTGGAATTTTCAAAAGCACTCAGTGTTAGCCTACCTCTGTTCCCATTGAACACGAGAGTTTTACTATTGATTTCACTGGAAGCAGAGTTAGGCCAACACTGGGTGAAGATCTCACCCAGAGAATATTATCTATAGTTTCACTCAATTGTGAATTACACACACACACAAAACCAGACAGCAATGTTAAATGCCAGAACCAACACCTACTAAAGTCAAAGGGAATCTTTCTATTGACGTCAATAGACTTTCATTTAGGCCTTAATTCGTTAAGCACACTTACTTGTGATTGAGTGTCTATCTGCATGTGTGTGTAAAAAGAGAGATTGCCAATGTTTATCATTGCATGGTGAAAGGATTTTGAATAGCTGACATTTACACAATTTCAATAAGCATTTCTAACTATTTTACATTTCTAACTTTTAAATTAATTTTGCTTAAACTGTCACAAACCATTTAACAAGGCTCTGTAGTGAAAAAGCCATTATTTAAATACTGATTTTTTTTTTAAATCTTCATAGCATACAATTAGTTAAGACAACCACTTTGACTTTGATTACTTTATAATAGATCCTTTAGGCTTTATTATTCCTGATAAATTCTCATAATTTCATATTAAATTCATACACGTAACTTTATTGTGCTCTGAATCATCTTGATTTATTTTCTGTGGCTACTTATTCATTCTCTATTTTAGAGAAGACATATACATTGAAAGGCAGTCTGCTGTTTAACCAAGAAATACCTACTGTCAAATGAATCTATTGGGTTTGGGACCCATGTTATGGAGGAGATGATCTGTGGAAGCCTGTAATGGTTGATTATAATTAACTGTTGCATTTTTACACCCTACCATTCTCAAAACAGGTAAGAATTTTTTGTGTTTAAGATGAGGTTTTTAATCTGTTGGTGTCCCTTTAATTAGACACAGGTTCAAGTTAGAAGATTAGTTGCAGCAGTGTATCAGCTTTTTGGCAGTTCCCAGGCACTTTAAAGCCCTGATCCTTCAAATATGTATGCACGTGCTTCACTGTGAGCACAGTAAATGGTCTCAGTGACCTCAAGCCAGTAGGAACAGCAGACCACGGGGTCAGATACATCACTGGTGTAACTCATCAACTGAAGTCAAAGAATTATAGCAGAGATGAAGTTGGCCCATTGTGTTTTAAAAATGTGCCTCCAATAATGTGCCTCCTGTAATTGCTGTTATGTATTTGTAAACCAGTAAAGCACATAACTGAGAACAAAAGCAAAAATAATACTTCTATTGTGCATTCTTGAACTTTTACAGAGCCACCAAAATCTCATGAAAATGCGCAGCAAATGCTAATGGATTAAGGCTTGTGGGGGTGGGAACAGGTTCCCTGGACCCCCCTCCTTTATTTATCCCCTAGTCTCTCCCAATTGGCAGGTTTCTGGGGAACCTCTCTGCAGGCTGGCCACCCACAGACCCAGGTTTAGCTCTTGTTCTGCCTCTTCCTTTGCAAGAGAGCAGAGGAAAAGATCTGGCTGGAGCAAGGACCAGTGTTCAGTTCCACAAAGTCTATTGCCTCTTCCTGGGGCATACGGTGTTACCCACAGGATGCTTCGGGAGTGGTGAGTTTCATATTTATCACCTCATTTGCTGGATTACCTCCGTTACCAGCAGTCTCTGGGCTGAGTAACCATTCTCCAGTTCACCACCCCTCCCTGTGCTAAATTCCCCCTTTTAAGCTCCTCTCCCTCCAATCTGAGCAAGCCTTGCGGATGTGCCTTGTTGGCATGAAACAGGCCCAGAGGAGCTCAACAGAAGAATATTAGGCAGTGCCCTTTATTTCTTTCAGCTCAGTCCTCTCAGTGGCTGCCCTGGTTAGAAAAATCACCAGCTCCCTGCAAGGTTTGAAATTAGTCACAAAATAACTAACAGCTATTCCTTTACATGTCTCTGTCTTCATGGAAGCTTTGCATGCATGGTACACTTAGGCTGTTAAAAATCAAGTAACCACTAAATTATCAGCTACAGGCCAGATAATCAGCTAATCTAAATGACTGTAGCTATTGAAGTCAATGGAGCAATGCCGATCTACACCATCTGAGAAACTGGCCCTCTGGTTTTTTCTTGTGGAAGTCAGTGAAAAATAGGAGCAATAATGTACAATTAGACATTGCTATAGCCCCCCACACACACATTTTCCCCCTGCCCATCACCACAGCTTAGTCTAGGGATCTTCTTTTGTTAGTTAGGAACTCATTGTGGGGGGAAAAATAATTCACAATCACTGTAGCCAACTGAGATCAAAACACAAGCCACATTAACCCAGAATGTCCCATTCTAAAATTCCTTCTATCTCACCTTTTGATCAGAATCCCAAACTGAACCAATTCGCCACATAAATGAAATAGTTTCTATATATCTATATCAAAAATAAAAGCATTCTGACTCTCTATTAAATTATAATTAATATTTATGAAGCCATTGGATGGAATTGCTAGAAGCTTAACAAATAAATATTAACTCGTAAATCTGATTTCTTTTTTATAAAAAGTCTTGCATCTTAATAAATATATGTGTGTGACTATTATTTATTCATTCATTCATGTCTAATTCCAATTCCTCTTTGCTCCAGATGGAGGGGGAATGAGAGGAGCCCCTCAAGGGACAGACACACTCATAGTTTTAATTCTCATTTTAGTCTCCATCACTACAAATTAAACGTTTACAAATCCTAACCAGGGTGTCTAGCAAGTCTGACATGCTAGTTAAATTCATCCGTCCATTAGAATCAGTGTTCCTTCAGTCTGTAAAGGGGCAGGTTTGAAACTCAACTGGCACGCAGGGCCTGCCTGTCATACATGCTGTGGGGCAGCTTGTAGGTCAGTCCTGTAGTCCCAGTGCACCTAACACTCCCGCTGACTTCAGCGGGTACTTTGTTTGTGTCAGGAATACAGGATTGGGTCAATAGAGCACCGGGAATGGTGTATGGCCAGTGAAGTTGTGCAGTCCTGGTTCCACCATCCCTGTCAATCCCACATGGTGCCATCTATGGTGGGAGCAGCCTGTGCTCTGTACCACACAAAAGCATCTGGAACGCCTGGCCAGGCTTTCTGCGCCCATGCAGTGGAACCGCTCCGCTGCACCCATAACCCCAGAAGGGAGAAGAAGAGAGACTTGCCCCTTAGGGCATGTCTGCACAGGGATAAAAAACCTATGGCCAAGGTCAGGCTCCAGGGCTGAAAAATCACTGTGTGGATAGCTGGGCTCAGATAGGAGCCAGAGCTCTGGGACCCTGCAAGGGTGAAGGGTCCGAGAGTCCACAAAGCAGTTTTTAGCCCTGCAGCCCAAACCCCGCGAGCCCAACGCAGCTGACTCAGGCCAGCCACGACTGTGCCTGAGGGCTCTTATCCCTGTGTAGACATACCCTTAGAGAGGGCCTGGGCTATTTCCTAGAGGCTCCATTGCTATACAAAGAGAATCTCTTTCAGTGCAACAGCATTCCTGAAAGCCTGTCTCAGAGTGCCTGAGTTGTGATTGCACTGACGGGAGTCTAGCCATAGATGCTAATAAGAGAAGGATTTGAGCCTTACTGAGAAGAGAAGAGGCCCCATAAATGGGACCTACTAATATGCAGTATTGGTTAAATGGAAAGCCAACACCAGACTGCAGAAGGTGCATGAGTTTGCTAAGCACATTCAAGGGTTTTATTGGGTTTTAATTTAACATCACATCAAGCTCTTCCAGAGCTTCCCATCCCGCTAATAAAAGCAACCTGATCTGAAAGTTCAGGGTCACAAAGTCCCGTGTGCGCCTGTGCACAACCACCATGTGTGTACAATGCCCTGTGAGCACACATGCGCAAGTCCCTGATTTGTGCACACTCATCGGCCATCTCAGGAGCTCTCCAGGTCTACTCCATTGCCCACTGATATCAGTATGAAGATTCCTATTGACTCCAGTGGGCTTTGGATCAGACTCTCCATGAACATTTGGCCGGCAATCATCTCGAATCACCTTTGAGAGATGGTTCACCAACCAACTCGCCCCATAATCTGCATGCCTCCCCATTCTCCCCCAGAGACTGATTGAATGAACTAATCTGCTACTCTATTAAATGTGGAGAGGGGCAAATCCAGTGGGTGTTTGAAATGTATTCATAGAGAAACACTACATCACAGCTTGAGCCGTGGGATTGTCCTATTGGGATCGACACACAAAGCCCACCTCCTTTGGAGATGCATGGTCAGGAAGCGGGAGAGCCACGATGCCCGTGACGAGCTAAACGGCCTTCATGTGAATGACCCCGGCATCCGCAGATCCCCTCACCCAACAGCTAACCTAAGGAGATGGAGCCATATTTCTATGTAGCCTTGAAAAGGTAGAAACTTAAGCTGAGCGAGCACTACCTGAGCCTGCAGAGAATTTCCTTCTTGGGTGATTCCAATCCCAGGACACATTTGAGCCGATCAAGCTATTCTCAGTTAATAACAAGAGTGCCACATGTAGCAACCACCTCCACTTACCTCCTACACAATTTCTGGGGCACCTCAGGAATGTCAAGCAAAGCGATCTGCCAGCCTCTCAGACGCCACCTCTTTAAGTCTGGCAGGAGAGGGCTCTTTTTGGGCATTGCCTCAAACAGGTTGTCTTGCTGTCCTCTCTATCCTGGCAGCTGTACACAGTCATCTATAATTTCTTCCTTTCAGCACTTTCCATACTATCCAGAGCATGACACGTGTCAGAGCTCCCCCTAATGGTTGTGAAACAAATCATGCAAATTAGAAAGAATTCATGGTTAACTGTGACAAGGATTAATTAAATAGCGGGCACCAGCTGTTGGCACCCTGCTTGTAGTGCAAAGGGGCTATACAGCTGACTTACTGGGCTTTGTGACTCGTCCCTATAGCCTCCAGCACTGAGTCATTCACATGGCTGAAACACTTCAGGCACTTTGGTGATCCCTGGCTAGCATAGTGTCCCTTGGGTTGAACTCCAGCCATTGCCTGGTAGGGAAGCTGTAACTTGCACCAGGGAGGAACGAGAGAGGGAAGCAGCCTCCAGAAATTTCCAGGCTCCAGGGAAGCAGAAAGATAGCATACAGCAGCCTTCCCCTGGTCCTGTATTAAATTCAGGTCAGCCAGGCCCGAGGACTGGACCTTTTACATACCAATATTAAAGTCTGTCGTTCTTTTTTAATTAAATCACGGGAGACACAGTTATTTCTTGGCTCCCTGAAGAGTTAAGTTACGGAGACTTCTCTGAGCTCCAGACACCCATGAGCTGGGGCTGTACATTTCTGGGGAGGGGGAGAGTCTTTGGATTTAAACTCCAGAGGGCAGGTTGCATAGTGACCATGCAGTATCACTGTTTATAACATCAAACCTGGAGAGAGGGACTCACCGTCTTTAATGGAATTAGCAGGCTTCCAGGCAGGAGACCAAGAACACCTCTGAGTTTTCACACACATTCAAGATTGGATATTAACATTCTAGCTCAGGTATTAAACAGTTCCTGGAGATCAAATCCAACCTACAGCATCTAAGGCACAGTCTCCCCTATGGCTCTGCACCTTGACTCATCCCTCTGCTCTAAGGGAAACAGAGAAATACTGTGCTGATTTGCACTTAAGAAATCCAAAAGCCCTCAATCACCATCTTGTCCCTGGTGACTGCGAAGGGCCACAAATCCCTAATTCTCGAGGCACCTGTCTTGCTGTCTCCTGTCTTTTGAGTCGATGTTTTATAGCAAGATGAAAAGAGTGGGATGAAAGTCCAATATTAGCACCTGAAATCTCTTTATTTCAATTAATGGGTCGCTGCCCAGCACACTTAGAATTTCCCCTAGCAGTGAGTCACCCAGCATGTGTATAGCACATGCTCATATTTTCAGATTTTCCATCCCATTTCATCAAGACCAGCAATGTCTGGAAAAACTTGTTAGCGGCACAATTTCTGTCTGGCACTACCTGAACTCCACCGATAAGATTAAGCTCTAGCCAAAGACCTTATTGCTTTATATTTCACAGCTATCAGACAGCTCTTAGAAAGCGACATCAAAGCTATATGGATTCCTCTATTACAGCTGGCTGCCAATAAAAATGCAAAGTTGTCTTAAAACAATGCAATTTGAGAGAGATGTCAAAGAAATTCCATCTAGGACCTAAAGAGGGTTTAAACATAAAGGGGACGGGGGAAAGAGCTAGCAAAGTAGCAGCCTTATTGAGCCATTTTAAAGTAATGTGCCCCATTACAGCAGACAGGCCATATTAATTCTGAATTTCATGCTAGAAGATAGAGGCACTGGCTTCATTTTACCTTAGAACAAGACTTGACAGAGAAGCACAGAGAGCTTGGAAGTGCAATGAGGCTGACAATGTATTAGTTTACCTGGCAGGTCCCTTCCATCTCTAAATTCCACAGGCTAGATGCTGCCGTTAGGCACAGCCCTAAGCAAGGCATGGCACATAAATACCTGCACCCCAGAAGTAGTCCCATGTGCTCTGCATCTCAGGGACCCCCGTTCCCTCCCTTCTCTCCCTTTGTTCTGGAAGCCGGGAAGTAGTAATTTGCTATTAGCCTTCACCTGTAACAAACTTCCACAGCCCCACCAGCTGTATTGGCTGGTGCATTGGGGGGCTGAGAATCCATCCACACTTCACTCCTCCGTATCCTCCTGCTTTAGGAGTGAATGACGGACAGGAAGCCCACGCAGGAAGGTAAGTGGGTTCTTACTCACCCAGGTGGAAGTGTAGTCCATGATCTTTCCCTTTTCTGATTATAGTTCTAGGATCTCAAATTGGATATTGGAGTTTTGTTCCTAACTTTTTTTTTCCCTTCAGAAATTATAGAGCTAAATTCTGTTCCTTCATGTGGTACAATAGAATTTGGTTTGTTACCCACTAAGGATTTCAATATCACATTTCCTAATAAACACATGCAGAAACCAATCCAATTATTTAAATAGCAAGAATATGCTCAGTGCTGTGCAAGAGTCAAAATGAGCCAGGGAGACAAGAATTTATAATCCAAGTAACTGGATTATAACTAACTCCACACTTGTGAGTTAGTCAATAGAGCACTGGACTCGGAGCCCGGAGATCTCAGTTCTGACTTTGCCACTGACCTGCTTTGCGACTTTAGGCAAGTCAGTCTGCTTCTATGTGCCTCAGTTTCCCCATCTGTAAAATTGGGGTGATAGCTACCTACCTGTTTTAGATCTACAGAGGAAAAGGGCCCTGAATAAAGTAACTCACAGTCCCATGCAGGAGTGTTTGAAGAGACAAATGGAAAAGCTGGGAAGCTCACTAAAAAAGTTAATTTACAGTCTCTACAATACATCAATTCACCGCGTCTAGAACATTGTCAGGAAAAGCAGAAATTATTTTTACTTCTAAATTACTTTTAAAACAGCATTTTAAAAAAGCAGCTAAAATGTGCAGTTTGCAACTAACATACCAAGCGTTCATTTAAGAAAAAGCACCTGCCAGAGAGACACCTTTGGTTCAGACACTGATGCTACACAGAAGCTCCCCTTGTAGGCAAGCCAGCATACAACGCTTCACCAACCATTTCCTCTAGACAAGCACCGTCTTTAATGTTTGCCCTTTGCAGAATATTAAAAATCATTTGAACAGGTCCTGCCATCCGTTCACGTTAGCTTGTCTGTTGATGGACCTTTGTCTCCCTCTGGTGTTCCAAGTGAGCTACTGCCATCACCCCATATTGAATAAGCCACTGGACTTTCCTCAGGGATGGTTTACAAGAGAAGAAACAGGCATCGGCGTAACAAGGGGAAGAAAATGTTTGCCAAAGAAAGCATTCAGAGGCCAGATAAATGAGCCTACTGGCATCAGCTGCACGGTCACAATTCCATAGAATACGGCATACTCATTTGCAGCACTGGAGATTCAGATGAGTAAAATACACCAGCTATACATTATTTTAAATAACGTATTTGCAACAAATGCAAAGTCTAGGCTAAAGTCTGCTCTCACATGCACCCCCACAATCCCACTGACTGCAGGAACTTTGCATGGGTGCCAATGTGAACAACACTAATACTATTAATACTTATTGGGACACTTATCTCTTGCTGCGTTAAACAATCGGATCCATAACACCTATTGCAGCATTCTGCCAAACAACAGCACAGTTCTTGGATCAGGTACTGGCCTGGGATTCAGAAGAACTGAGCTGTATTCCTGGCTTTGCCATGAGCCTGCTGTGTGGCCTTAGTAAAGTCACATCCCACCTCCGTTTCCTCTTCCCTGTCTTTAAGGTCTTTGGGGTAGGGACTGTCTTATTATGTGTTTGTTCAGCACCCAGCATGATGGGGCACTGTTCTAACTTGGGTCCATTCCTGTAGTAAAATAATCTATAGTAACAGTGTGCACCAGTGTCATGAGAGATAGTGGTTTAGATCAGAAAATGATGCAGCATCATGTGATAGATCTTGTTCAACAGAGTTGCAAAGTTGATTCTACCCATATAATTTCAATCACTTTTTCAAAGGTGCGCCTTTCCAAATTCAGAGAAGCTGCCCCATTGCCTAGCCCCTGATGCAGCATTGCTCGTCAAGGAAGGGTCACTAGATCAGTATGTTTGAACTTCTGACACAGATCTGCTGCTGCCCAAATTTCAATCTGCCAGGATTCTCTCTCCATCAACCCAAACACCTTCTGCAAACATGAAATGAAGCAAATGGAGATTCTATCAGTCACAACATAAAGTGAGCTGAGTATGGATGAAATTACCCTCTTTTTCCTTTAGCCACCCTGATAAGATTTGAAATTACTTCCACATTTCAAAGTAGTTCCCACAAATTACTCTAAAAATGTAGCTGTTTAGTTGGCATAAACCTCTAGCCCAGCATTTAATTTCACAGTAAGATAAAGCTGTTTGGCTGAACACATTACCCCCAAGACTTTGTGAGCTTACAATTTTTTAGCTATGACAGTTCCAAGTAAATCCTAAACTTAGGGCTGAATTGAAGACAATGGAAGCAGTATGATCCAATGAAGAGATCATTGGACCAGGAGTACAGTTAAGCGAATAATTAACTTTTCGGTTTGGTTGCCAAACCAAAAAATATTTTCTTTTAAAAAAAATCAGTTCATTTCAAACCAAAACTAAATTTAAAGGAGGGGATTCTTGCCAAAACAAGAAAAAAAATCAACCAAATAAAAAAATTTAATTGCCGTCCAACAAAACATTCTGATTGTCATTGCAAAACGGTATTTCAATATGAAGCCATTTGTTTCTGATAGGTCAAAACAAACCATTTGAACTTTTTCTGACATTTTTTATTTGGCCAAATTCTACCTGAATTTGTGAAGAGTTTTGGAGGCCCTGAAACTAGGGTGACCAGATAGCAAGTGAGAAAAATCAGGACAGAGGGTGAGGGGTAATGGGCACCTACAGAAGAAAAAACCCTAGATATCAGGACTGTCCCTATAAAATTGGGACATCTGGTCACCCTACCTGAAACTGCGTTTTTCGGGGAAATTTACTATTCAGCTGGGAAATTTCACTCTGCTGTAGTCTGGAGGCCTACCTGGGTTAGGCTGGAAGGAGCTTCTGCTCTCAGTGGGGTGCCATCCAGCACAAAAGCAACAGGCAGGAGGTGGAACTATAGCCCAGCAGGGTTGTGGGTGTACACCCTCCTGTATGCCACAGAGGCCTGGGATGAACAATGTCTCCTAATGCTCCCACTAGGGCGGTGCAGCTCCGCATCACCCAAATGCAAAACTGAATCAAGAAAACCCACCACAGATTTCTATACTAGCAAATGAGAAGCAAAGCAAACAGATACATACATACTGCTAAAGTTCTCTAAGCAAGTTGTTCTTGCTAATTTGGTTATTTCACAGATTTAAAACAAAAACAGTTGGAGGGTAGGGAGAATTTGATCAAATAACATGAGTCTGATTCCCACTCTTTAGAGGAATTATCATTGCCTTGAAATATGGTAATTCCAAAATTTTCCTGTGTGCAGAACCTGCAGTGTGTTTTGGAGGCTTAGTTATATTTCAAAGAGGCGACTAACAGCAAGGACAGTGCACGTGATATGAGTAAAGCACACGTGTTAGTCTGAAAACAAAGGGATGTCTCCTAAGAACAGAGTGACCAGTGTTTTTGAGCACATCATTTTTGGGTGTCCAACTTGAGACATCTTAAAAGGGCCTGATTTTCAGAGGGTGGGCAGCTCGGGACTTTCTGAAATGTAGAGCTCTTTAAGGGACCTCAAGGCAGGAACCCAAAATTTGAAGCACTTATAACCAATAGTCACTTTTAAAAAGCTTGGCCTAAGTGACATGCCCAAGGTCACACAGAGGACGTCTGTGGCAGAAGAGGGAATTGAATTGCAGCCTGATTTCCATGCTAGCACCACAACCATTGGATCATCCTTCGTACAAGGTACAAGAGCTCCCTGACAAGTGCATTTGTGGTATCAGAGATGCCCTAAGCCTTCAGCCTCATTACTCCCAAGTAAATATTGACTCTGCCTGACTCCTTAACAAAGCAAGATGGACTGAGAAATTGCATGGTTAGTGAATTTATTATTAGGGATGTGATTTTTCAAAAGGCGCTCAAGGGCATTGTGTGGCTGCCACCTGAAAATCATATTTGTATTTCAACATCTAGTAAACTTTTTCGATGTTTAAGTACTAAATGTATGTAATTATTTGTGTTACACTAGCACTTTGGAGCCTCCCTTGAGATCAGGGACACATTACGTCAGAGACACGGTTAGAAAGAGACTGGCCTTAAAGCATTAACAATTTAAACAGACCATAAGGGTGAGGCAACAATAAACATGCCTTTTCTAAAGGACAGAACCCGTTTCCTGAATCCCAGTGCTCTATCCATTAGACTATGATGCCTGATTAATAACAAGTGCAGCTGAGTACATAGCAGGTAAATTTCCAAGGGGGTTTGACTGTATGTGCCGTGTAACTGTGTTAGTATACAGAAGAGTCTGGGCCAAATCCTACCCTCCATTATACTAGTAAAACCCTGAGCAGACTTCAATGGCAATGAAGTCAGAGGAGACAGGTGGAAGCAGGAGCTGAATTTGCGCCAGTTAAAAATATACTTACTTCTTTCGACAGCTATCAGGACCTGTTCTCCTCTGAGGCCTTGTGTGCTTTAAGGATACTTACATCAGCGTCCCCACTCAGCATTAGACAGAAATCCATGGATTCTATACATTCAGATTCCAAGGGACCACTGTGATCAGCTAGTCCGACCACCGGCATAGCACAGGCCAAGATCAAAGGCAGCAGAACTGCTTGTGGAAGTGCTGAGGGGGCAGACTCTGGCATTTCATTCATTACATCCACTAGCTGTTTTCTCCTTCATTCGGGTTTGGAGACGGAGACTCATTCTGGGCCAACAGACACCCAGTATGTGTCCACTGACCCCAGCGGGGACCTCAGCATGAGCGCCATGCCTATGATGGCCAAAGAGAGCTGACCCCAGAGTTAGAACCCCCGGATCGAGCTCAGATGTGGTGCAACTCCCCGGAGATCAATTCCACACAGACCAGCCAGGCTGCAGTAGATGTTAAATCTGCACCTCAGCGATATTACAGGTCTGTCAGAGACAATAGCCCAAACCTCCATTTCTTAACCTCTTGCATTTGGCACTCAGAAAGCGGGAATGGGAGTCAGACATAGTACCAGTGAGCATGGTCACACAGCATGTACGTAGCCTTCGGGCCTGACCATGGGCAGCGGGTATCAGAGGCCTGGGGAAGCAGCCGCCACCCTAAAGCCTCTCTGACCCGCCCACACTCCACCCCTGCTCAGCCCCCTCCCTCAAGACCCCTCGCAAGCAGCAGGCAGGTGTCTCAGGGGAGGCATGAGTGATGGGCAGGAGGGCCTCAAGGAAGGGGGCCAAGCAGGGCCTGGGGCAGAGCGTGGGTGGAGCATGGGCGGGGCCTTGGGGGAGGAGTTAGAGCAGGGGGAGGGGCCACAGCCCAAGCGCTGGTCCCCCGCCCCCGTCCAGCCTCCCCAAAGGCAGGAGTCACATGCCGCCCATGGTCCTGACTTTAAACGACTTGCCCATCTAGGCACAGCCTCCCTTTGTGCACTGACCTTAGTGCAGTTGCACATGCACCTTGATACGATGTCTAAGTACCTTCATGGGGAACAAATATTTCTTAATGGGCTCTTCCATCTAGCAGACAAAGGTATAACATGATCCAATGGCTGCAAGTTGAAGCTAGACACATCGAGACTGGAAATAAGGACAAAATTTTAACAGTGAGGGTAATTAACCACTGGCACAGTGCACCATGGGTTGTGGCGGATTCTCTGTCACTGGTATCTTTTAAATCAAGTTTGGATGTTTTTCTAAAAGTTCTGCTCTAGTTCAAACAGGAATTAATCCAAGGAGGTACTATCGCTTGTGCTGTACAAGAAGTTGGCATAGATGATCCCATTGCCCCCTTCTGGCCTCAAAATCTCTGAGTCTATGGCTCTATGCTTCATTAGCTCTGGATATGGCCTGGTAACCTCACAAGGTGAAAGTCAACACATAGCTTGTACCAGACACTATTCTTAATACAAAATGGGCCAAACTGTGTCCTTGTTATAACCAGTCAGCCCACTGACTAGGAATTGCTCATCCTTTTCTTTCTGGTGAATTCCAGCACAAAGCTCCTATTTGCTTTCTTCTCTTCGCCTGCGTTTTAGTTTTCTGAATGAACACAGGCGCTTGGATTATAACAATGCCCTGAAAATCATTGACTGAAGACTTCCTGTTATTGACTATATCTTTGCTGTGTCATCCAAAGTTGACCTTGAGAAAGATTTCTAATACATATTCATATCGCCATTTAGTTTCATCATTAGCTCCTCTGTATACTTAATTTATCACCATAATCATGTCAACGTATGAAACCAGCAATTTTCCTTCCGCATACTGTTGATATAGTAATAAGACATCAACTTCATGGTTACTAATATGCTATTCTAAATTAATACCTCCTAGTCTTAGAAGTGGATATAAAGGAGGATGGGTTTTGTCTTTATTTCACACACTGCTATACCGTTCTGCTAGACCACCCATTATTCATAGCAAGTTACTCCCATTTATTCCTTAAAAAATTCATTAAAAAGAAAGGGAGAAGCAATTTTTGACATAAATACTATGAATTAGACATGAAACCAAGCCAGTAAGGGCCTGATTCAAAGCTCATGAAGGGCTCCCACTGACTTCAATGGGGTTTGGATCAGATCCTAAAAGCCCAATCCTGCATACAGTTATTAAGTGCAGTTTATTGTCACTGTCTCTGTGTACATTCGTTGACCTACAAAAGGCCTTTGACACGGTTAGCAGGAATGGCATATACAAGATTCTTTTGAAAATTGGCTGTCCACAAAAAGTGCCCTCCCTACTTAAAGAATTCCATGAGGGAATGAAAGCAAATATCCAGTATGAAAATGAAACACCATCTGAGTTTAGCATTGATACTGGCCTAAAGCAAGGCTACGTCTTAGTGCCTATTGGCTTTATCATCTTCTCTATTCCCCTTAAGTACGCTTTCAGAAATGATCAATCTGGTGTACTAACTGAACTGAGGACAGACGGCAGCTTGTTTAACATCAGGCAATTTATGAGCAAAAGGCATGTCACCCAGCTCACTGTTCAGGATCTCAGACGATGCTGCATTCACCTGATGAACTGCAGATCACGATGAAAAAGTTCTCTGATGCATGTATCGAGTTTGGCATGGTAATCAGTATTAACACAACAGTTGTCATGTCACAGGACACCAACATCCTACCGAAAGCCTACGTCAATAATGAAGCTCTGGACAATGTGGATCACTTCTGGTCCCTTGGCTCAAATTTAACCACCTCACTTAGCCTTGATTCAGAACTTGACACGAGAATTGGCAAAGCATCTGTCACCTTTGGGAAACTTAGCTCACGCGTCTAGAACAACAAGCTGCTAACCCTGAATACAAAGGTGTCCATTTATCAGGCTTGTGTCCTCAGTGCCCTCCTTTACAGCTGTGAAAACTGGACCACGTACTCCAAGCAGGAGCAGAGAATGAACAGTTTCCACCTTCGCTGTCCCAGAAAATCCTTGGAGTCGCTTGGGACCAATGGGTCACTAACAAGAAGATCTTTGAGAGAACTGGCCTACAGCCTATGCAGGCTCTGCTGGATGCTCACAGGCTACATTGGCTGGGACACATGGAGCACGTACCTCAAGATTGTCTGCCGAAGGTTGTGCTCTATGGCCAACTCAAGAACTACCCATGACACAGAGGCAGGCCAAAGCTCTGATACAAAGTCAAGCAGGATCTCAAGAAATTCAGCATTCCCACTGATCACTAGGAGAGCCCTGCCCACAACCGCTCAGTCTGGAGAAGCCGGGTCAAGTCTGGTGTAGTCATCGCTGCGTGTCATCAGAGAGCCCAGGCTGAACTCCGTAGGCAAGCCACGAAGCAGAATATGTTCCAGCCTCCATCTGCTGAGTGGGCCTGTAGCCACTGTGAGGGAAGGTCTGCCGCTCACACATTGGGCTCTTCTCCCACACTACTGCCCAGCACCATTGACTGACTGACTTCACTGTGTTTTCTTTCATCTGTCAAGATGCTGGATGGCCATTATATCTTACTGTCATGAGTAGCCATGAAGTACAAGCAGTAGTAATAATGCCTATCTGTTATATAGCACATTTCATCAGGAGATCTTAATGCTACTTGCCTCTTTTGTAAAGTTGTTTATCTCCATTTTACAGGTGGGCAAACTGAGGCAGAGAATGGTGCTGTGACTTTAACAAAGCCACCAAGCAAGCAAGGGGAGGAGCTGGAAAAAGAAATGAGGTCTTCTAAGCCCTGTGCACAGGTCCAGCCACTAGGCCACACTGCATACCAATAGCTATTACGCCCGGAAGTATTCGCAGTGCTGAGGCCTGTGCCTGATCTAGGCTTAAACATGTAAATCATGGAGACACTCTAAATGATGCCATGCTCCCAGTCACTCTTCAGAACAGAACCACACTTACAATATTGTAATATCTAGTAGTATTTAGGTGGCTATGTAAAATAACAGCGCTGTCACTTTAAAAAGCCCGGCCCCCCTGTGGTGTGTGGCACCCAGTTATAGGATTCCAGCCCTGCCCCCACCAGAGGCCAGGAATCAAAGGGGATCTCCTACTCTGAGGCACCAGCCTCTTTTTCAGATGTCCCTTTCTAAAAGAAGGGAGTGCAGGGCTGCCATTGGCCCACTCTTACTATGCAGAAGTTTCTGAGGTTCACCTATATCACCCCTGTGCAGCATCTGGCTGTATTAGCAGCACCCGAGGAAGAAAAATCAACCCTGGAACACGTACAATCCTAGAAGTGCTCCAAAAGGTTTTTCAACCCAGAAAAAAACCCGACATATACAAAACGTATTTTTTTCAAGCAAGTCTGATTAAGAATTCATAGAAACAATGGAGCAGAAAGTTGCCAAACTGCAAAATAGCCAATGCATGTGATTATCAAATCTTAAAAAATTAACTAATTTGTGACAGGTTGTTAATAGGGATGGAAGATCCAGGAGCTTGAGTGAGAATGCTTAGAGAGCCCATGTTAACTCTACCAAGAGCTGTAGACAAGCCCACATTCAAATGCAGAGCCTCAGTGGAGCAAACACACAGATCATTCACCTGGTAGCACAGGGAATATGTGAAAATACAAGGAAAAATACACAACTATTCGTGCAAAAGCGAATGCACAAATACAGAGCAGAGGAGACACACAAAACGCGAAGGATGGTGTGTGAGTACTGTGGAGAAAAATGTGATCATGGAAAATGCCCCACATATGGGTTGTGTGACAGGATGGAGAAGCTAGGAAAAGGGTTAGCCTAGACTAGAGGCTGCCTATGTGACATTTGAGTCAGCAGAGATTTAAAGGAAGGTGTGCGTCCTTACTCTAGGGGTAAAGAGGTGCAAATGGAGAAGCCTCTGGAATCTTGTAGCCAGTGCTCGTCAGGGGATAGTTTTGTTTTGTGTTACTTTGGGAGTCTATGTGTGAATTAATAAACTGTTCCCTGAGCGAAGGGCCTGAAAAAGACTTGGATGTGGCACTGGTTAGGGAGCTCACCAGCATGTAGGATCATATGCAATAATTGTGGCAAGAGAAATCATTGTGTCGAAGCTTGCTGACAAGAAAAGCAAAGGGAAAAAATGCTGAGGAATGCTACAGCTTTATTATTCACCACAAGAAAGGAACTGCCATGCCAAGGCAGCAAACAGTGACTCAGAGGATGACACTTCGCACATATCAGATGTTAATGTGGTGCAAAACAGCTAAACAAATAGTTTGAAAAGTGCAGACTAGCACCAGATGCAACAACAAGAGAACAGTACACAAAACAAACAAGGAGTTGGATGCCAAATAGACAGTTGGGCATCGGTGAACGTGCTAAATTACAATGACTTCCTCAGCATATGCAAGAAAAAAATGAAGTTGAAATCAAGCAAAGCCAAATTACAATTATATGACAGCACAATCATATCACTAGGACAATGTACATTACAAGCAGAATATCAAGGAAAAGTACACAGGCTGAAATTTCCAGTAGTACAGACAACACAGAAGCCAGGGCTGTCAGCTAAAACATAGGAATTCATGAACCTAGTAACACTAGGGCTGGAACACACAATTCATACAATAGACACACGAGCAAAATAAAAAACACAGCTAGAGCAGACAATGCACTGTGGCCTCCCTGAGGTGTTGAAAGATTACCAAGATGTTTTTGAAGGTCTGTGGTGTCTTCCCAGGCATGTGGCTCCTGGAAATAGATAAAACTATTCTGCCACTATAGCACCTGCCTGTCAGAGTACCCACTGCATTAAGAGAAAAAATAATGGGAGCAATAAAGCAAGTGGAAAGAAGGCATCATTATGAAAGTCACAGAGTTTGCAAGTTGGAGAAGCTGCATAGTAGCCCCGGAGAAGCCAGCCAAGCTATGAATTTGCATGGACCCACGCAATTTAAATAAAGCCCTAAGAAGAGCTCACTACCAAATGCTCCCAAATGAAGAAATATTTCCTGACTTGGCGAAAGCAAAAATAGTCTCAGTGCTCAATGCCAAAAGATAGTTTTTGGCAAGAACACCTGGATAAGGAAAGCAGCTGCTTTGCTACAGTTTGGGTACCAGCAGGTAGATAGAGATGGCTGAGAAAGCCCACATTGAAAAGGAATGTCTGTCTTGCAACAGTGTCCACACGTGAAAAGTTCAATCAGAAACCCCTTGAGTGGAAAATGACCATAATCCACTCTAGCAATTTAAAATCCACTGCTAGCAGCCCCAAAACACCTTCAGTGCATGCTACTGAAACAACGACGTTACAGCTAAGACATACACTACAAGAAAGGAACAGAGATATACAGACGCCTTCTTTATCCAAAATAGCCGAGCAGTTTGAAGATATGGCAACAGAATAAGAATGAAATCTTCAGCCTGATAGAAATACAGAAACACAGAAAGACGTGGAAAGCATCTGTCAAGCCAGTTTTTTGCCAGTTTCAAGGCAAAGGCTGGAAAGAACCTGAGAACAATCCATACAAGACAAAGATTTACAATTGCTAACGTCTGTCATTCTGTCAGGATGGCCAGATACCAGAGGAGAAGCCCACCTGCCTCTCAGGAATATTGGAACTATCAAGACGAGATGAGCAGACAAGATAACATCAGATATAAAGGCAGGCAAACTATAATACCCAGATAACTGAGAATAGAAACTCTCCCAAGAGTAACTTCTGAACTATTCTGAAATAGAAGCCTGTAGCTAACCATAGACACCATATACTGGCCAAACACGAACAAAAATATCCAAGTCCTGGTGAGCAGTTTTGATACAGGAGGGGAAATGCCAGCTAAGTGGCAAGAAGAGACAATGAAAATACGAAGTGCAAAGTAGGAAAATGCAAAGTGCAAAGTAGGAAAATGCAAAGTGCAAAGTAGTACCGCATTATTGCAGTCTAGCATTCAGACTCCTGGGAACTAGACGAACTAGTAGACACTGCTGCAGGAACCATCACAGACAAAGAAACGGACGCATGATAACCCAGCAGGCACCTAGTTTCAGACAATGGGACCTCAGTTCACTTGCAGTAAGTTTGTGCAATTTACCCTGGAATGGGCATTCAGTCATGTCACATCATCACCATTGCACAGCTGGTCAAGTAGCAAAGCTGGATCTGCAATTAAACCCACCAAAACTGTATTTTAAAAAGGCACAGAAAATATATGGCACGCCAAAGGCCTTATTAACAGCTTGCTACAACGTCTGATGTCAAGGCGCCCGCACATCTTGGTGCCTAGAGCCCCAGCATCAGTATAACTGGCAGTGGCAGAAGGAGGACAAACAAGCTGGACCAACAAGCTAATGTCCTTCCAGAATTACAAATGGAAGACTCTGTTGGGATTAAATTATTTCCTCAGGAAAAGTTATGCACTTGGAAGCAAGCTATATGTGTTGAACAGATAAATTCTCATTCATATAGCGTAGCAGTGGAAGGGCATGTAATTCTCCAAAACTGCCAATACATTCACCCACCGCAAACACGAGACATCAACATGGACAGGAGGATGGTGAAATATGCACTCTGCTGAGACAATGTCTGCTGGACACGGAAGGAGCATAGGTCAATTAGCGACTGATAAGGTTAGAACCGACTCTCAACGCTACACTGTCAGAAGAACAAAGTGCATGGCAGTCTCTGTCATCGCAAGAAAAAATTGCATTCACTCCAACATCAATCTGCATGCAAAGTACACATAAGACTTTGTATAATACTAAGGCATGAAAGAACAGCCTTGCAAAACCCAGAGGTAAATACATTGATTCCCGAGCAAGTTAAGAGTTAGAGGGGGCAAAAGAAAAAGTTGGTACGACATTATATATTGGTATTAATGGAGTATCGTTAAATGTTCAATATGTAAGCAAGTCATGGTATTCATGTTTAATTTTGCTATCTTGAATAAATGTGGCAAAAGGGATGCTATGATAGAATCGTAGAAGGTTAGGATTGGAAGGGACCTCAGGAGGTTAATAGGGGTAAGTATGTTTATGTGTAGGGTAAAATCTAGGAATTTAGAAAACTCTGCTTTCAGGAAGTGCTTGATGAGAGAGGAGAGTGTACATGCAAAAGGAATAAAGCCTGAATGTTGTTCTATCTTGGTGCTCTCTCTCTGTACTTGAACACTGAATGGATGGGGAACTGAAGTACAGAACAATTCACTGATTTGCCAAGGTAATCAGAAAGAACCAAGCACTGAACCCTCAACTGCTGAGACCTAGCCCATGCCCATAACCACAAAGCCATCCTTCCCATCTCAGGGTACAATGCAAGTATTTTAAGAGTTCCATGTAAAGAGCTACCCTCAGGAAGTCATTTGCAATGAGCAGCAATGTCATGAATGATTCCTTCTTGAGCGCCATTCTCTGGCCTGTTGTCTCCATATATCCAGACATTTCACAGAGCACTCCTGTAAAACGTATAACATATCACCTCATCTTTTCATATAATGCAGTGCTGAGAGAAACAGTTATGGAGCAGCAGCATAAAACCACAGGCTGTAACTGTTTCTCCTTAATAGACTGCTGCAAACACAATAATTTGGAGAAAAACAGAGGCTCAATGTCGCTCCTCTCTTAGGAATGTGTTTCTCATTAACTGTATTTCACTGAATGAGCCAGCAGAGCTGGACAGGTTTTGTACCTGGACAACTAATTCATCAGAAAAATTGCTTGGCCCTAAAAAGCCCTTTTCTTCATTTTAAATGGCTCACCGTCAAATGATGCAGGGGCACAACATGAATTGGCCTACACTAATTCCCTCCTCCATCCCACTGCCTTCTCTTGCTAGAACAGGGCTTTCAACTCCTGCTTTTGAGAGTTCTTGAGCTAACAGCTTCTGCTGAACTCTTCCATGGAGGAAGAATACTCCAGTGATGAGATAAAGAAGTTCCAGACCAAGCTGCAGTGATGGTTGCACATACAGTTCAGAATCCTCATTCGCTAATCAGATGGCTTCGTTCCGTCATCATTTTACATACAATGGGCTTGATCCTGCAAGGAGTGAGTGCCTCCGGCAAAGAACAGTCCACCCTGAGTTCCTGGTGATCAGTTCTTTGCAAGAGGCACTCAGCACTTTTTTTGGGATCAGTCCTGGCATAACGGGAACTACTTCTTCCCCAGTGTACACCTATAACTGCTATTAAAAGTAATCCTTTGCGAGAGCTACTGACAGACATGGTTACATTAGCTGCCCAAGAGACCTGTTAATTAACAACCCAATGCGGTAACCTTCATTAGCACACATGGTCCCAACTCACTGGCTTAGTCCCACTGACTTCAATGAAACCACTCAGTTTAGGAAAGAATATTCACAAGAGTAAGGGCTAAAGGATTGGGCCCTCATCAAAGAAATCTTTTGTCAATCTTTTCTGGGTAGAGGAAGCAACTGAGAATTGACCCTGTAGTAGGGGGATCCAGTCACCTTTGAGGTGAAGATGAGCTTTGCCATTAATTTTATTGGGAAGAGGTTTGAACTGTTTAAAGATTAAACTCTAGTCTCTCAAGCCTCTTTATAGGAAACATTTCTCTATGAAATGCGGTAGGATGCAGCGTAGCTCCGTAAAGGCAGATGTAATTGTCTCGCAGACCTATAGATGGTGCTGTGATGAAATATTAAACAAAACCAGCAGAATCCCATATGGCTGAGATTTCCAAAAGGAGTCTAAGGGAGATACAGACACCCAACTCTGGTTGGATTTGGGTCCATAGCTCCCTTCCACTCCTTGGATAATCCCAGCCTGTATGCCTCTACTGATGGGAATATCACTTCAGCTAGCATTTGTCCCTTATATTAAAATGGTATGCTTCTTAAGCCCCACTGAAATGATTTGTAATGATAATGACCCACGCAGCTGTACAGCTAGTTGGTAAATTCCAATAAATCATGAAGATAAAGTCCTGGCCCCCAGGCCGCAACCCCTCA